>CM039130.1:19035157-19699169 GCA_022036555.1 Microstegium vimineum | reverse complement strand
TATCACCAAAAGTAATACTATCAATGCCATCTTTGGGTGTTGAGTTGATTGATTTGAACATTCTAGAATCCCCGGTCATGTGTTGAGTGAACCCACTATCAAGCACCCAATGCCTTCCTCCAGTTTTGTAATTGACCTACAAAACAAATTAGTTCTTCCCTTAGGTACCCCACTTGTTTGGGGTCCTCCAAAGTTAGTGACCAAGGATTTTGGCACCCAAATTGCCTTCTTTGGGCCAACAATGGGTGTGCCAACATACTTGGCCATGATACCATCTCTAACCCTTGGTAAACATATAAAAAGAATCGAAATGGATAGAGGTAGCCTTAGCAAACTTTGTTTGGCTCATGTTAAGTTTGCAATATTGGTCAACATCCCCCAACTTGCTTGCAACTATTGCAAAACTGACCATTGCTTCTCACAAAGCAAGGCTTTGGAATTACAAAGGCTCCCTTTGCCTTTCTTGGGGGTATAGCCCAAACCCTTTTTGCTAAAGAGAACCTTTGGCTACCCAAGCACTTTAGCAAGTGGGCATCTCCACCATATGCCTTACCCAAAGCATGAGTGAGTTCATTAACATCATGTTTCAATTTTTCATTTTCACTCACTAGTGAAGCATAAAACTTTGAGCTATCACAAGTGGATGTGCAAGTGGAAGTGCTAGTGTTGGTTGGTGCAACAATGATAGGAGTGAAAAATGTTTTCATCAAGAATATCACAAGTAACTCCAATATCACATGAGAAAAACAACCTTATCCTTGTTTTGATCAAGGAGGGAGGAGTGAGCCTTTCAAGCTTCTTGTGAGTCCTCTCAAGCTTCTCATGGGCTTCCATTAGCCTCTCATGAGAGCCATTGAGCTCATCAAAGGATTGTTCAAGAGCCTTAGCTTCTTGTTCAATTCTTTGCACTCCTTCCTCTTTGTATCAAAGCAAGCATAGTTTGCTTCATCATATCCATGAGTTCCTCCTTGGAGTACTCCTCCTCATCATCACTACGATCATCATCACTCTCATCACAAGATTGTACCTTAGTTGGCTTAGCCATGAAGCATGTTGGAGTGGCAAAGATGGATGACTTGTTGTTGATAGCAATGTTAGCCAATGCCTTCGTCTTGGTCTTCTTCCTCTCATCATCACTAGAGTCATCATTGAAGGAATCATCACTACCCCAAGCCACCATATATGATTCATCCTTCTTTTTTCTTGGTGAATGATAGCTTCTTCTCCTTCTTATCATGCTTGCTCTTCTTCTTCTTCTCATCATCATCATCACTATGGTTGGGGCAATCCACAATCATGTGATCGGTGCTCTTGCACTTGTAGCACCTTCTCACATACTCCATGCTCTTGAAGTTGTCTCTTCTCTTTCTAGCCCCATAGCCCTTCTTCTTCATGAACTTGCCAAACTTGTGCACAAAGAGGGACATCATCTCATCATCAATGTCACATGCATCTTCATCATCACTTGATTCTTTCTTTCTTGTTTTTCCCTTGCTTTGGAGGATGAAGCCTTGAATGCTAAGCTCTTCTTCTTCTTCTCTCTTCCTTGACCTCTTCTTCATCACTTTCTTCATTGTATTCCTATTCGGTCATGATCTCTCCAAGAACTTCATTGGGAGTGATGTCGGTCAAACCATCTCTCCTAATTATTTGCCTCAAGGTTTTGTATTTCTTGGGCAAACAACCAAGAAAGCGGTTTGAGAAGTCTTCATCCCTGAGCTTCCCACCCAATCCCTTGAGATCATTGATGATCACTTGGAGCCTATGAAACATCTCCGGGATTGATTCATCTTCCTTCATCTTGAAGTGAGATAGCTTGTCCTTGACCATGTACAACTTGGATCTTTTCACCTTTGCGGTGCCTTCATAAGTATCCTCCAATATCTTCCACACCTCACATGCTTATCAAGATCCTTGATTTTCTCAAACACCTTTGCGTCAATGCCATTGTATATGACATTGAGAGCCATTGTGTTGCATTGGTTGTTCTCTTGCTCTCTAGGTGTCATGCTATTGACATCTAGATGACAAAGTCCTTCTCGGTCACTTTCCATACCTTTCCATTAATAGAGCCTAGATGAATCTTCATCTTCCTCTTCCAATAATCAAATGAGGTGCCATCAAACATTGGTGGTTTGCCCCCCACATGGTTGAATGATATTTGAGCCATCACTAACACCAAAGGTTATATTAACAGTAGAGCAAAAGTTATATTAACACTAAAGCGAAGCTTTTTTCTCTAGCTCTACTAGGGGTGCAAAGCCACCTATCCAAGAAATTCTAGTTAGATGAGTGTCTAACAATCAATAGAAGAACCTAAGACACTCAACTCAAGCTAGGAAGAACAACTAAGAAGCTAAACAAACAACCTAGCAAGAGAGCTAACTAAGCAAGATATGAAAGAAGTAAATACAAGGGAGGAGGTGATTGTTATACCGATGCCTTGTGAAGAGAATATACCAATGTCAATAGCCAATCACAAGATGATCACCAAGAGTAGCCGGGAGACAAGGTTGACACAAAGATTTTCTCCCGAGGTTCACTTGGTTGCCACCAAGCTAGTCCCCATTGTGTCGACTACTCAAATGGTGATTCAGTGGCTAATAGGCAATCACAAGCCTAGCCCACTACTCCGACGCCACAAGAATCCACCCAAATAAGAATAACTCAATGACACGAGCAATCCACTAGAGTTACCCTTTGGCGCTCCACCGAGGTGTGTACAAACCCTCTCAAAATCAATGAAGCCAGCCACGAAGAAATCTCCAACACGTGCCGAAGCCTCTCCACCGCCTGATCCGTCTAGTGTTGGCAAACACCAAGAATAACAAGAAAATCGCGGCGATGGCGAACACCAAGTGCTACTAGATGCAAATCACTAAGCAAATGCACTTGGTTGCACTCTATCCCTTTTGGAATGAACAAGTGATCAAAGAGATGAGTGAGAGAGGTTCTCAATAGCTCACAAGAGTATGCAAGAATGGAATGAAGCAAGAGAGAGAGCTAGAACCGGCCATGGGCCTTAAATAGACCCCCTTCAAAAACTAACCATTACTGCTGAGGCGTGTCCAATGGACGCTCTTCAATGTTGCATTGTACGCTCCATCACTAGCGTCTGTCGCGTGTCCAGGGAGTATCCAGAGAGCTCCTTCATCCAACGGACGCGTCTGTTGCCTTGCCGTCGGAGGCTCGGCAGCGTCCGTTGCCCTTGTGTCAGTGAGTTTTCCAACGATCAGACGCTCGATCCGAGTTAAGCCTAGCGTCCTTTGTGATCTTTTCAACGTTCATTGATGTCATCCATCGCAAGTACAGCGAGCTTCCAGAGAGCTCCCTCATCCATCGGACGCGTCCGTCGCATAGCCATCAGACGCTCTTCAACATCCTTTGCAAAGTCTATGCTGAAGTTGAGTTAGGGTTATGCATCGAACGCTCTGATGCCCTTGAGCCAGCGTCCGTCGCCAGCGTCCGATGCCTTTGTCTTGACCCTCGCTTTCCTGCATCTTTTCAATCCTTGCTCCAATGTGCCAAACACTTAGAGTACTTCCTTAGAGCAGGTGTTTAGCATATATTCTATGTCTTTTAAGCAAGGTTATGTTACTAGGTTGATTAATGCAAATGGAAGAAGGACCACACCTAGTAGCACTTGATAACCGCAATCACAACATGTTTTTCCCTTCTTGATAGTACGGCTATCTATCCTAAATGTGATCACAGTCTCTATAGTGTCTTGATCACTAAACCAAAAATGGTCCTATAGTTTACCTTTGCCTTGAGCCATTTCCAATCCATCTTTTCCTTGTCCATGGAGTACTTGATCCATCATGATCATCCATCTAGCTCCATGTTTCAAGTTGGACCACCCTGGCTAGATCACATGCTTAAGCCATAGGTTAGTCCATAGGTTTCATCAATTAACCAAAACCAAACTTGGGCTTTCACCGCGTCCCCGAACCCTATAAAGGCACCCCTCGGCCCTCTCTCTCTGACCCCGTTGCCCCTCGCTCTGTCGCTGCCACGCCGAGCCACCCGCCGCCATCTTCCCCTCCCTGGTGAGCCTCTTCGGCGACCCGAGGGTCATGGTAATGCTCGCTGACACCCCCTCTCCCTCCCCGTCCCTCTCCTTCGCCAATGAGCCCGTAGTGTCATTCCAATGTCACGCTGGCGAGCTCGCACCGTCCACCATGGAGCTCTTCCGTGGCCGAGCTGTCTCGCGGCCTCGCCGCCCTCACCTCATCGTTGGTAGCGCTCGCCACTACACCCGCGGCCTCCCTGAAACTGTCATGTCACCGTTGAAGCACCACCACGCCGCGATGCCTTGTGACCACGAACTCCGCGCCGTGTCCATGGTGTTCGCCATGGCGAAGCACCCTGCGACTTCTTCACCGCCCGCTAACCTCGGGAGCGGCCTCGCTACGTCGTCTGCATCGCTCCGGTGGCCTCGCCACGGCCACCCGAGGGCCACAACACCTCGCTGGCCATGCTCTGGTGAGTCGAAGATGCTCTCATGGTGCGCCACCGCGCACACGCACTGGCCCGGCATCCCCACGCCCGCGTGACCTCTCTGCACTGTCCGCCCGGCTCTAGACGACCTAGATTAGATCGAGCGAAGGGGTATCCTCCCCGGTCCATGGTGGCCCGGTGGACCGGAGCCCCCCCGCGTGGTCCACACGCCGCGCTGTGGACCTGTACAGTCGTTGCACGCCACGTGGCACCCGGTTGGCCCCAGCACCGACAGCAGCCGCACGTTTTGCATAAAAGCCCCTGTCTTTTCTGGTTACCAACCCGCGATTTCACGTAGTTCTAAAAGCCTTAATTTTCGGTCCTGTTTTTAATGGTTTGGCCCCTAAGCTTTTGCAAAATAGTATCCGCAATCCAGATCTCGTTTAAACTTAGATTTTAATTGTTTTAATTCAAAAATGTTTTGAATTTATTTACAGAACTGCCATCAATTTTCAAATGCTTATAGAATATGCGTTTTAACTCTGTTTTCATCCGAACAAGTTGTGTTAGATTCGTAGCGTTGTTTTCTACATGATGAAACCATAATCAATTCTGTTTTGAACTTTGAAAAATAATTATTTATTAAAAGGCTTTAAATATGTGTTTTAAATTCCTAAAACTTGTTTAAATCATATCTCTTTCGTTTTAAATCCGTTTCGGCTTGTTCGAGTTGCGTTAGTTTTGTAAAATTGTAATCTAAGCATTAGTGTTCTATAATGATATGTTAATAGTTATGTAATTTCATGGTTAATCCCTAACTTGATTAAAGACTATGCAATATGCTTTATAAATAAAATATGCAGAATTCTTCTTTAGTTTTGAAATCTAAATATAAGTTTGACTTAATCCAACTTAGGTATTTCTCTGAAATACCTTATCCATCCTTTTTCATAGTTAAAACTAATAAAGCTTTTAGTTTCATTTTTAAAAGCTAATCTTCCGTTAGCCATAGCTTGATCAACGTAGCACCATTTAGCGTGTTCTTCGCGACTTCGTGATCGTAGCAACGCGTAGTTTCTTTCTAAATCCTTTTCATTGATTGGTGTATTGTTCTAAATAGGTATGCATGTATGCTATGTATGTTTGATCAGGTGTTTGAGTGGTGTTTGTGATCATATCCAATCGGTGAGTGTTACGTTGGTGATCAAGAAGGAGTGATGTTTCAGAAGATCTTTTGAAGAAGTTGATCTTTGAAGAAGGATCTAAGTTTAAGGCAAGTATAGCATGGGATCTTCCTTGTTGTCCTATTCACCTTAATTACATAATTCATATACATAATTCGCCCGATGTTCACCGCGCCGCGTCTTGGCCAGGGTGGCGCTACCGCCATGCACCGCCGCCATCGTGCCACCATGGCCGGCACGGAGCTCGCTGCGAGCTTCACTGTGCCGATCCATGGCCACCGTTGGCTTCGCCTTGCGAAGGCAAAGCTGTTCGAGGTCCTCCCGCCGCCAGAGACCTCGCCGGCGGCAAGCAGCGCCGCCACGCCGTCCGTGTGCCGCGTGGGCTCGAGACCCCACCCGTTCGATCGCTGTGTGCATTGCGTGTGTACACGTTCGGGTGCACGTATCGTTTTCAGTTTGAAAACAAAAGAAAATAATTTGTTTAAATTCGTTTGAAGCTTGTAAAATTCATATTAATCCACAGAAAAATTCTAAAAATGCCAATTTTGTTTTGTTAGGTTTCTATTGTCTAGTTCTACAGTCTGATATATTTTCCATGATTTATTGTGCAATTTTTCTGTATAGATTTATTTAAAGTTGATAAAGGCTGAAACTTGTTAAATGCATATTAAATAAAGTAGAACTCAGAAAAATGTGAAACTTGTTTTGTTAATTTTCTGTAGCAAGGATCTACCTTAGTAAATTAAAAACTACCCTATGTTTTGTTGAATAAGTTTGTGTAGGTTTAATAATGTGTTAAATTACCACTTTAATGATTTTTAATAATTGTTTTGTGCATGCTAAATATCTAGTAATTTTTGTGGAGTATCCTAGGATTGAATAGATGCAGAGAAAAATATGTAATGAACTGTTTGATGCTTTTCATAGTACAAAGTAATTTCAAGTGTTGTCTGATCCATAAATAAGAAGGGCTAATTAGGTAACTTTGCTTGCTTAATTAGTTAAGTATGGTACTCAACTTAAACCTCTGTTAAGGCTGATGGAAAATTACTAAGTTATACATTCGACTCTTCGCATACATGTTATCATGTCTTCCATATGCATCATGTGTACTTATATATTCTCACATCACACCATACAAGATTGCAGGACGAGAACCCGGAGAACGTGACCTCGGAGCAGGAGCTAGCCACTCAGGAGGTGCAGCTCAAGGATCTCGGTGAGGAGGACCAGTTGAAGGAGTGCCCGAACCACGTCCCCAGCACCTTTGAGCAAGGCAAGCCCTGGAGCATTCTCTCGGTTTGCAAAATCTAACATTTATTATTCTCGCTGTTTATTGATGCATTATGTATGGGAGTTGAGCGCAACTATTGATGCGTATTACCTTGCTATCCTTTTTACACCAATACCTTGGTACCCAAAGATCGATCGTGGCAGTCATGCTTAGTTGGCTTAGTTCGGTAGAAGTCGGGTGATTCCGTTGCCTGCGAGATATAGGGTATATCCTCATCACATGTTATGGCTCATCTCGGAATGATAGCCGGAATGATTAATCGAACTAAGATCAGTGGGAAACTCCCTGTACATGGATGGGGTGACTCGACCGTGTCAACTAATGACTGTTTTTGTTGTCGTTCGTCTGGTCGTGTTGAATGCATGCCCTACACTTAACTGGAAGGATAAGTCGTTCCGACCGTGAAGCCGGTACACTATTTGGGACGGGTTTGGATTGCGATGCATCATGCTAGTGCGAGGCGGGGAGTCGAACATAGGGGCGCGATCTAAGACCTTCATATGTCCTGGCTTTCGGGCAACCCCTGGGTGTCGGTGGTCCCTGTCCATCCCGCGACTTTACCCGAATAGCATCTTTGGTGACCTATGCTCACTACGCGTGCGAGTGTGATTTGTGTAGGGAATACCCCTCAGTTGAGTAGGAATCCGATTCGAATCGCCATTGCTCCTGGTTAGAGAGCACTTGACTAGGGTGATGACAACATTTAGACGACTATGAAACTAATGTTGGTGATCCGATTTATGGAAATCCTGAATGATGATGGAATCTATTGGATGTTTTAATCAACTTGTTTGGCATAGACTAGTGGCTAATCAAGATGACAGGTATGTCGATGTTTTACCACCGATAGCCTGCCACAGGGTTACCCGAGACAGTTGTTTGTGCCTCGGTGAATAGTGACATCCTGGTGGTTGGACACGTAGGAACACACGGTTTATACTAGTTCAGGTCCCCGACACCGTCGAGTAATAACCTTACATCCAGTTGGGTCGCTTCTTATTGCTCTGATCTCGTAATACAAGGTGTTGTGTGTTGCTCTACGTATCGGGTGTTACGTTGTATGTTCAGATGGTTTTTGGGTGATACCCTAACCAGCCCTTTATAGTCCAGGACTTGGTCAAGGGTTGCTTCTAATCCTACTCGGTTACAAACTCAGGGTCCTAAGCTATGATTTGGTCTTGTCGTCGTTACAGAGTAGAATCCGGGTTTGTGTGTTCGCCTTCTTTCGTGGGTCGAGTGATTGAGGCCCAAAGCTCCAGCATGCCGATCAATGGGTACCCTATAGGATATCCCATCAACAAGCCCCCGAGCATCTCATGATTTTTCTTCAAAGTGTCGGGTTGTTTGAGAGTAAGCCGAGTTATTCTTGAAGTAAAATCATGGGATGATCTTCTATGTCTTTGTCTTGCTGTCTTTCTGCACTTTTTGTTTTTTGGACAAGAAATGCACTCACTAAGTGTAGCCCCGAGCCTCTGGTTACTTGGCACAAGTATCGGGAGGATCTAAAAAAGTTTTATAGGGTAGGTATTTCCAGCCCCTGAGCCTTCTCCGAGTTATTTTGGGATCTAGAGAACTCGGCAGAAGGATCTGAAATACTTGCTCTTGTCAGCTTTTGTTCATGAGCGGGTACTATGTCTTCATGGGTGTGCAGAATCTTGATTTCACTGTTTGCATTTGTTTAGCTTTTGTACCTTTGTCATTTCTTTCTTGTGACTTTTGTCTTCTGGTGGTCCTTTCTTGCTATAAATTCTATGGTGCTTGATCGTGTGTTGCACTGGTAGTTGAGCTTGAGAGTTCGATTTTTCCTTTTTGATGGCCATGCTGCTAAGTGAAACTGAGCAGCCCTCGGGCTTTTGTTTGTCTTCTGATAGTTGAGTGGGTAGAAGAATTCTTGTGAAATGAGTTAGAGGTAGACTAACTCCTCAGTGAGATTACCCTAGGAAGTTTGGTATGACAGGTAGAAAAAGTCTTGTGATGTGGCTTCCATGCCTTCTCTATCTGTTTACTGAACTCCGGGCTATCACCGTTGCTACTCCCGAGTTAGTTGAAGTTGTACGCTCCATTTGCTTGGCCGTCCATGCTTGCACCAGATTCCTACTAGAAGGAGTAGAGTTGGAGCTGTCCAATCTCATTTGTTGGGGGTGGCTTTCTGCCTGTGAACCAGGACTTTCTTTAGGCTTTGAGGAAGTTCTGGGTTGTTTTATCCTGCAAGGTTTTGACCAAGGCTAGGTCTTCTTTGGTGGTAGACCTGATCTGTCCTTGGTTTTAGCCTTTATATTTTGTCACTTGTGGTCTTTTGTTGTAACTGAGCTCTCCTTGTAGCTTCCAAAATTTTGTAAGTTGTTGTAGCTGAGTTGTTTCTTTAGCAGTATGGTTGTTTGCAGGGTGTCACTGGTTGTATGATCACCTTTGGAATATTCTGTATGGTACACTGATGTACTGTCTTTACTGTAGGCGTTTGTATTTCATCAATGCGGTCCTTGTAGAATCTTTTGCTTTTACTACTTTCTTTATGTACTATTGTCGCTGTCCTCTTTTCCTTCCTAGACTTGGTGTATGTACCCCCACTATCTTCTATAAATAGATGTAGTCTGGTTCCTTTGTCATACGTATTTTACCTTCTTTTTTGATCTGTTCTGTCATGGATATTATAGTTGGCGAGCTTGACAAGCCCCCATGCGTCTTTTTCCACTTTTCTTGTTGTAATTTGGTGAATGGTGTAAGTCTTGTGATAAATACTAGTTGCAGGCTAGGTTTGAGTTACTAGAATTCTAGGGAAGGAACCAAAGCAAATGGTGTAGGCCTTGTGATGGTATTGGTGTGTACTGTCATGGACCCTTCAGTCATTTGTTTGTGTTTTTCTCCGGGTTGTTATGGATTTGCTGCGCCTGATGTTGCTTGTCTTGGACGACTTCTTGGTTCTACTACTTACAGTCAGCAAGGATGTGCTTCCTCTTGTCTGAAATCAAGTGCTTCCAAGTTGCTTTTTCTTGCACGATAATTACCGGTTCCGGCATGTGAAATCTTAACCTCAGATTCTACTATTTCCCGCTTATCAGTACTTTTTGTATCTGTTGAGGCCTTGTATTCTGATGTAACTCGATTGTCTTTCCTCTGTGTGTCTTCTTGTCATGCCGAGTTGTTTTTTCTTCTGGCTGACTGCTCTTTTGCCACGTTGTATTCTGCAAGGTGTGATTATTTATGGTACTCGACTGTTGCTGGCCTAATCTGACTGTTGTTTTTTCATTTTCTGATGCGCGTTTTAAGGGGTGACGGTTTTGGTAGCCGTTTCGCCTTTTCCTGTTGTGATTACCGTTTATTGCGGTAACGGCTATTAAGGAAACTGGATCTTTTGCTTTTCCTTATAAATGTTAACCTCCTGTTACCGTGATTTTCTCTTTACCGAAGGGGAGGCCTTTGCTGTTGTTTCTGGATTAGTCTTTCCTTTTGCTCTTGCTTTGAGAAATCTAGATTGGTCAAGATTAAAAACAGAGGGTTTCCGAAATCTTCCGCGCAGAAGGCAGATCTTGATCTCTTGGTTTCACAGGGCTTGATTCCAGTTCAAGCTTCTTCGGGTTATGAGTTTCTTGGTGATCCCTTGTCTCCGAATCCTGCTTTTAAATCAGTCTATTCTTTTTGTCTCTTTTGTTAGGTATGGGCTCTGTTTTCCTCCTTCTGATTTTCTATGCCAATTTCTTGAGTTCTATGACATTCAGCTTCACCATCTTATTCCTAATGTGGTACTTTTTCTATCCTGCTTCGCACATCTCTATGAAGTTTTTATGGGTATTCCTCCCCTTTTGTTGCTTTTTCGTCATTACTTCTGTGTCTGCTTGACTGATAAATTGAAACTCCCTTGTTATGGTTGTTGTATGATTCAGTCACGGCAGGGCCTTAAAGAGGCTTTTCCTTCCTTGTCCCTTTCTGATTCTATTCGTGATTGGGCTGAGAAGTGGTTTTATGTATCTCAGCCAATCCCCCCTGTGTCTTTCAATCTATCTTCTCTTCCAATTTCTCTTCCTTCTTGGACTGAGAAAATCTCTTCTTCTGAGAAACATACTCTTAAGCCTTTAATTGACCGTGTTATTTTTCTGAAGCAATCTGGTCTAATTGGCAATAGGATTGTTGCTAGTTTTTTTGCGCCGTAGAGTTCAACCTTTGATGAAAAGGGAACACTTTGGTTTTGAGTATACTGGTCCTTCCGACTTGTCTCGTATTGTTCTTGAGACCGAGTTGTCTGATGAGGTTGTTCTAGATATTATGAAGAGGGTGCTGGGGAGTGTTGTTACCCTTCCTGTGGAGATTCAGGAATATGTTGCTGCTAACCCTCCACCTGCGGTAGGTTTTTTACTTTTGGGATGTTTGTCTTTGGTTTTGTCGCCTTTGCTCTGATATGCTTTTTGTAGGGTTATGGTCTGTCACACCCGGTTTTAAGAACAAAACCAGATATACCCTATATGTGAGCCCAAGAAGTCAAATCTCACATATAGTCACAGAACAAGGTAATATCAAAAGATAATACTTAAGTATATAACATATATGGTCAAAGAAATAACCTTAAGAGAGAGTAGACAGCGGAAAAGCACTCCGATCTTCGGGTGAAGACTCCACTCCATAGGGACCAACTGACTGGTTGATCACAAGCCTATCTCTTCCAACTCTTGCAAACTGGTACCCATCCGGGATTTTTATGCAAGTATTGAAAAGTAAAGCAAGCGTAAGTACTTTCGTACTCAACAAATATTCATGGGGTTCATGAGGCTCAAAAAGGTATGACACTGGTTAAACTTCAACAGCTTTTATGTTGTCACAATTTTAGCATATGGATAGCATCAATAACATCAACAACCCAATAACCATATGATCGAGTAAACATGAATAATGAATAGCAAACTAGTAAATGATAGATTAAAGTCATTCTATTCCATAAGAATTCCAGGCCGCTCGTATCCGTGAGCATGACTAATATATCAGTTTTTAACACTCTGCAGAGGTTGTACACTTTACCCACGAGTCGTGATTTACCCTTTCGCCAGAGGGGATCAGCCTCTTGACCCACTTCCAAGGAAGGCCGACAGGGTTCACTATGAAGTCTTTCAAAGGGGCTCGCTGACAAACAACAGACACTACGGATCCACGGGCAAGGGGTATATAGGAGCCCCGGGATGGTACACACACGCAGCGGTCCCCACTCCAGCCGCTCCGCAACCGCTCGGCAATGGCAACTTTCACGAACTGCCACATGCGAGAGAGTTACCCTCATACTGAACTAAAGCCAGAGCCATATAGCCCTCATGGTTGTACTGTAAATCCCGGGTGATCGCTTACGGAGGTTCTAGAGCATCTCAAAAACTATGCTCTAGATCACCCTAATCAATGTTGCTAAAAAGCAGATCTTACCATTGTTGCATAAGTCATTAGTCAGGTTTACATGATCATGGTTATTTCTCGAGAGCACTAGCTTGATCTACCCAATGCATAAATTCCCAAGGTAACAAGGTATAAGGTACAAAGCTATGGTGAAACTAAATAGGATGTCAAGGAAACACATGCAATCATGAATTAATGATTTAAGTGATTAGGACAACAAGGATGATCCCATGAATACTTGCCTTAAAACAGATCCTTTCTTCAAAGATCAACGTCTTCAAGATCTTCTAGCAAACCAACTTCTTCTCCTTGATCTCCAACGCAAACTCACCGATTGGACAATAATTAACAAATCACCACACAAGCAGCTGGACGAACATACAAAGCATACAAACATGTCTAAATTAGAATAATACACCAATCAATAAAAAGGATTTAAAAGGAAATCTATGCAACTCTACGATCACACAGTCGCGAAGATCACACTAAACGGAGCTACGAAGATCGAGATACAACTAACGGAAGATTTGCTTTTATAAAAGAAAACTATAGGCTTTATAAATTTTATAACTATATAAAAGAGTGGGTAGATTAGGGCAAAATTGTATTTTGATTTCAAAAACGAAAGAGAAAACATCGACATTTTATGTATAAAATATGTTGCATATCGGTTAATCAAGTTAGGGTTTTACATCATGAAAATACAGAGCTATTAACATGGTATTAAAGATCACTAAGAGAAAGGTTACGCCGATACGAAGCCAACACAACTTGAACGGAACGAAACGGATTTGAAATGGAAAAGATATAGATTAAACAGGATTTTGAAAAGACGGGATTAAAGCATTACCAAATTAATTTTCTTTGATTTTCAAAAGTAATTAACATAGATAAAAACTATACCGTTAGATAGATTAAGAAATTACAGATCTAATGCAACTCGTTTGGGTCGAAACGGAGTTGAAACGGAGAAATTACAAGCATTTGAATAGGAGGGGCAGATCTATATAAAGGAAGAAAGCGTATTTTCGAAATAACCGAGAAGGTTTCTGTTTTCAGAAAGGAGAAAGCGTAAACGCAAGAACTACGCCAAGGACTGCGGTGCGGGGTCAAGCGGGGTTGACGTGGCGCCATGTGGCAGAGCGGGGTAGGGCAGGTGCACCACGCAGCTGTGGACCGCGTGCGGGGCTCTGGTCCATGGGTCCACCATGGACCGGGGGCGTACCCCTTCGGGGAATCTAATCTGAACCGTCGGCGCGAGATCGGACGGTCCGGAGCAAAAGGGGAGGAAGAACGCGGGCGCCTGGTCGTCGGGGCGGCGCTCCCGCGGCGGCGCCATGGCCGGGACGCGGCGGCGCAAGCCGAACCACAGCTACGGGGCACTACTCGCAACGCGGAAGGGTCGGGGAGAGAGAGGAGGCGACGACGAGCACGTCTGGGGCACTGGTTGAAGCTGAGAGGGGATCCAGAGGGCGGTCCACGCGCGGCGGCGGCGTTACGGCACTGGTGCGCGCGTGCAGAGGTCCAGAGAGCGAGAGAGAGCAGAAGAGCGGCACCGTGAGAGAGAGGAGGATGACGCGGGTGCGATGGTACCCCTCGTTGGACCGATTGTGCGACGGACGAGGCGGCGCCCATGATACGGCGGCCCGGTGGTTCTGGTGATCTTGCGCGGAGGTAGAGAGAGGGCGGGATGGGGTTCTGGAGTCTCGGGGAGCTTTCTTACCACGCTGCGGAGCTCGGAGAGCAGTTGGATGGAGCAGAGGGGCTGTGCAGCGGCGGGACGACGGCGGCGGCAGTCTGTGCTCGCGGCTCGCGGAGGCGGCGCTCTGGTGCACTGCTGCGGCGGCTAGGGCTTGGTATGAGCGCGGAGGAGGCGCGGCTCGGCTTAAATAGCCCTGATGGCGGTGCCGTAGAAGGAAAGGAGGACTCGGGAGGCGGCGTCGATTTCCATCCGAGAAGAAGACGACGGCGCTCTGGGAAGGAAAGAGAGGGAGAGAAGGAAGGAAAGGGAGGGGGTGCTGCGCGTGGCTTGACTAGCCATGGTTCGGTGACGGTTATGGCGAGGGAGCTCCCCTGCACCGTATCGAGCTCGGTAGAGCGAGTTCTGCCGGCGCGGGGAAGAAAAGCGGCCAGAGGAGGAAGAAAAGGAAAGGTAGGGGGAGTCACTGACACTCGGGTCCCACCTGTCGGTCAAACAGAGAGGAGAGAGGGCGGGGTCGGGCTATCGGTGACAGAGAGAGGGGAGAGGTCGGGCGGCAGTGGGCCGAGGCCCAGCGTGGTGCTGGAGCAGGCTGGGGAAAGGAGGGAGGGGAAGTGGGCTCGGGCCACCTCAGGCCAGAAACAGAAGGGGAGGGGGTTTTGACTTTTCTTTTTATTTTCCAAATACATTTCCAAACTCATTTTCAAAATGAAGTTTTGAATTAAATTTGGATTTTGCAAATTCCAACCAAGACAAAATACTATGCATCAGCATGAATGCATCAACCATGTTTCTACCAAAAGAAATTTTAAATTTCATAAAAAGTTTTTATTTCCTCTGATTTTATGAGCACCAAAAACATAAATAAATCATTTTATTTCTATTTTTCATAAAGTAAATTTTAGGGTGTTACATGGTCGTGCTTTTGTTCTTGATGTGCCTGCTGATTATAGTGGTGACGAGGATGATGGTGATGATGATGATGATGATGTTGATGCTGCCCTTGGCTCCCATGTTGTATCTCCAAATCATGGACGTTTGGGTGACACTAATAGGCCTCCTCGGCCGAAAAGGTAGAAGTCTGCTCGTCAGAGTTCTTTGTCAGGATGTATTTATGCTGAGTTCTTTTGTTATGTTTTTTCTGTCTACCTTTGCCTTATGATTTCTGTTTTCTGATTTGTAGATCAAAATTCATCTTTCAATTGAGGACGAATCAGGCAATCCTTTGAGTCCTTCTGCGTACGTATCTTCCTTCTTCCTTTCTTGTGTGTTCTTTTTTGATATATGCTGATATTTTGTCTTTTGTAACTGTAGTCGGATGTCTGCGGATGTTCCATTTGCTTCTAGCTCCGCTGCTCCTTCTTCTTCTATTTTACCTCCTTTTGATAGCGGTTTTGATTTTGCTATTCCAAAATTATCCTTCTCTCAAATTGTGGCTCAAATCAAGAAGTCTTCTAGGTATATTTTCATTCTTTCTTTCTTTTGTTATGAGCTATGATGAGTGCTTTGTTAAATTTGGGTTCTTTTTGCTGCAGTCTTCCTTTAGATGATTCTTCTTCTTCCAAGGCTGTTACAGATTTGAAAACTTCTGCTGAAGGTGGGTTTTTTTTTCTTTTCTGCCTTTTTAGCTTTCCTTGTCATGTGTTGCTGAGTTGATGATTGAGGGGTCGCCTAGGGGTCCTCTCGTATCTTCTCAAGCTGGTACCCGAGTTCTTCCTATGGTGGATCATCGTGTCCCTTTGTTTTTTGGATCTTTGTCTACTCAAGCTGAACGAGTTGGTAGGTTGCTTTCAACTTGGGAGTCTTTCTCCTCAGACTATGGTGCAGAACTCAAGGTATTTTTGGTTAATCTTCGTTTCATATCTTTGCTTTCTTGTTGTTTTCCTTTGTCTTTTTTGGTAGGCTTTTCATCAAGATCAGGACATTCTGTTTGGTCCTCAAGAAGAGAGGACTGCTAACCTTATTCAGGGTAGCCTTGGAAAAGTAGAGTCCGAGTTGTCTCGGGTTAAAACTAAGTTGGCTCGAGTGAAGGAGCTCCAGGAGTCTACTGCTGCTAGTGCCCCTACTGAGATGGTTGTTCTGAAGTACAAACTTGCTGGTATTACTTGTTTTGCTCTGCTCTTTGTCTTTGACTTTATCGTATTCCTTTATTTACATATTTGACATTTTTTAGATGCTGAACGTCAATGTGAGCTTTGGAGGAAGGATCGGGAGGTAATGACCGAGACTCTTCGGTCCTCTAAAAATAAGGCAGAGCATGTAAGTGAATCTGCTAACGATACTTTGAAAAAGGCCCAAGATTTGCTTGTTGAAGCTCAATTGATTCGATCTGGCGTTGATCGTGACCTTGTCCAGGCTTTGTAATCGGTTCAAAATTTGCAAGGGAAATTGATTTCTGCCCGAGAACAACTTAAGTCTTTGTTTGAGGCAGTGAAGCCTATTATTGCAGCTGTCTGCCACCCTGGGGATGATAGTGCTGGTTTGGATAGTATAATTCCAGTACTGCCTCTTCGGTTCCGTAAGTTCGTGAAGAGTTGTTTTGAGCGCTGCATCAATAATGTTGTTTGTTTTGTTCGTGCCCTTGCTCCTGTGGTGCCTATGGATCGAATACTTGAGGATCCTATGGAGGCTGAGCTCTTGGCGAAGTGGGAGCAGTCCAAGCTTGAAGTTAGGGATCTTTATAGTAAGATATACGATCAGATGGAAGTGTTTCCACCTTCCCCTTGAAAGAAAACATTTGTTTGTCCTTGATTGGTGTTGTAATATATACTTTGAATGATCTTTTTGTTAAATATATCACCAGGCTTCGTCCTGATTCTGCAATGATGTGCACTTTGTTTTGTTTATAGCAGCCGTGTAGTTTGTTTTCTGATCGACCTGTCTGTCCATCTTGTGATGACTTTGTTCTATAGGCTTTGTAAGCCATGTAGAGTTCTTCAGGTTTATATTGTGCTTGTAGCTTTATGCCTCTAGATTAGGCTTTGTAGTTCTTCATCTCTGCGCTTTGTTTGGCTCTTGTAAGGAAATCTCCGAGTTGTTTCAGAGTAGTATTGTCAACTCGTTAGTCATGGAGTGGTTGCTATGCTGATGCAGTCAATGTCACTTTATGGTATAGGAGTAGTCAGCTTGTAGTCGTTCTTGTGCCGATTTGTGCTGCTCTTCAAGCAGTCAACTATATGTGTCATGCCGCTTTTGTACAACGGTTGAGTTGTAAATGTCGTCAAGCTATACTATGCCGCTCATGGTGCAAAGAAGTCAGCTATTTGTCATGCCGTCTCACAAAACGGTTGACTTGAAGATATGAATCAGATTGTGCCGCTCATAGTGCAAAGCAGTCGGTTAGTTTGTCATACTGCTTCACGAAGCAGTTGACTTAAAGATTCGTGTCAGACAGTGCCGCTGATGGTGAAAAGCTGTCGACTATTTGTCATGCCATCTCACGAAATGGTTGACTTGTAGATATGAACCAGACTGTGCCGCTCATGGTGCAAAGTAGTTGGTTAGTTTGTCATGCTGCTTCACAAAGCAGTTGACTTGAAGATTCGTGCCAGACAGTGCTGCTCATGGTGCAAAGCTATCGGCTATTTGTCATGCCGCCTCACGAAACGATTGACTTGTAGATATGAACCAGACTGTGTCGCTCATGGTGCAAAACAGTCGGTTAGTTTGTCATGTTGCTTCACGAAGCAGTTGACTTGAAGATTTGTGCCAGACAGTGTCGCTCATGGTGCAAAGCTGCCGGCTATTTGTCATGCCGTCTCACGAAACGGTTGACTTGTAGATATGAACCATACTGTGCCGCTCATGGTGCAAAGCAGTCTGTTAGTTTGTCTGCTGCTTCATGAAATAGTTGACTTATAGATCTTTTGCTCTAGAGTCTTGTATCTTGTTCGTGTCACTAGTTGTAAAACTTCTTGAGTTGGCTGATATGCCATGTGTTGCTTAATTTTACTCCGTCTTCTGTCATTAGTTCATATGTTTCGAGTTGTATTGCTGTCTTGATGATAAAAGGGCCCTCCCGTGGGCTGAGTAGTTTGTGTCTTCCTTCTTTCTTTTGAATTAGTCGTAGTACTAGGTCTCCTAGTTTTAGTGTTCTTGGATGTGTGTTCCTGTCATAATGTCTTCGCAGGCCTTGTAGGTATCTTGAATTTTGTATTACTGAGCTGTCTCTTATTTCTTCGATTGTGTCAATCTCCAGTCGTCTTGTTTCTTCGACTTTTTCCTCATCATATTTTTCTATTCTTGGTGATTGCCATATTAAGTCTATAAGTAATACGACTTCTGATCTGTAAACCAGAAAGAATGGTGAGTATCCTTTTGCTCAGCTGATTTGGGTTCTTAAGCCCCATACCACTTTCGGTAATTCTTCTATTCATTTGCCTCTGTAGTCTTTCAAGTCCTCGTATAATCTTAGTTTTAAGCCTTGTAATAATAGTCCATTGGCTCTTTCGACTTGTCCATTTGCTTGGGGTGAGCAACTGATACATAGTCTATCTCTATTCCACAATCTCTTGCCCAATACTGGAATTCTTTTGTTGTAAATGGTGACCCTGGGTCTGTAATTATTCTGTTGGGCATCCCAAACTTGTGCATGATGTCTTGTATGAATTCCGTTGCTTTTTCTGCGCTGTATTTGACTAATGGTTTGTATTCGATCCATTTAGTGAACTTATTCACTGCCACAAATAAATTTAAATCCTCCTTTTGCTTTTTTGAGAGGTCCAACTTGATCTAGCCCCTAGCATGAGAAGGGCCAGGCTGGTGGTATGCATATTAGATTATGTGCTGGGACATGTGATTGTCTTGCAAACATCTGGCAGCTTTTGCATGTCTTGACTAGTTGTTCTACATCTTTGAGTGCTGTTGGCCAGTAAAATCCGCTTCTGAATGCTTTACCGATTAGTGTTCTGGATGTTACGTGGTTTCCGCAGCATCCCGAGTGGGTTTCTTCTAATATCTCCTTTCCTTCTTGTGTTGATACACATTTGAGTAATACTCCAGAAGATGTTGCCCTCTTGTATAATTTGTCCTTTATGATGACGTAAGCTTTTCCTTTCCTTATAACTCTTGGTGCTTCTGCTTTGTCTTCAGGTAGTTTGTTTTCACTTTTATAATCAATGTATACCTGTCTCCAATCACTCTCTATGTTGAAGGCTTGTCTTGATGTACTGAGTTCTTCTGTCTTGTCTATGTCCATTGAGTCTTCCTTTCCTTTGCCGATTTCTTGAATTGATGGTCTTGCAAGTTCTTCTACAAATATTCCTGGTGGTACTTTTGCTCTATCTGACCCTAATTTCGATAGTACATCTACTTCAACATTTGAATCTCTTGGTACATGATGGATTTCTAGTCCTTCAAAGTTCCTCTCAAGCTTTCTTATTTCTGCACAATATGCAACCATGTTGTGCTTTGTGCAATCCCATTTTTTGTTTACTTGGTTGATTACTACTGCTGAATCTCCATAGGCGAGTACCCTTTTGATACCCAATGTAGATGCTACTTTTAGGCCATGTATGAGTGCTTCATATTCTGCTTCATTATTTGTTGCTTGCCATGATATTTGTAATACGTACTTTAGTTGTCTTCCTTCTAGAGAGATTAATAGTACTCCTGCTCCTGCCCCTCATAATTTCAAAGATCCATCAATCTCGTATTGGTTCGGGTTCTTTTTGGGTGGCTTCTGTCCATTCTGCGATGAAGTTGGGTAGTATTTGTGATTTGATTGCCGTTCTTGGTTTGAAGTCCAGGCTCAAGGCTCCGAGCTCTACTGCCCATTTTGATATTCGACCTGTGGTGTCCTTGTTTCTACGTATGTCTTCTAGCGGAAAGTTGGTCATAATCGTTACTTTGTGCTCGTGGAAGTAGTGCCTTGGCTTTCTTGATGATATAAGTATTGCGTAGAGTAGTTTTTGTATGTGTGGGTATCTAACTTTTGATTCTGTGGGTACTTTGCTTATGTAGTATAATGGTCTTTGTACTTTGTAGGCATGTCCAGTTTCTTCTCTTTCTACTATGACATTTGTGCTTACTACAGCATCATGTCTTCCTTGTTTTTTGGTGGGGTCATTATTGGAGATGATGATAAGTATTCTTTTAGCTTGATGAAAGCTTGATTCGCCTCCTCTGTCCATTCAAAACTTTATTTCTTTTTCAAGAGTTTGAAGAAGGGTAGTCCTTTTTCTCCCAGTTTTGAGATGAATCTGTTGAGAGCTGCCATACATCCTATCAGTTTTTGTATGTCCTTGATCTTCTTTGGTGGCTTCATTTCCATAATTGCTTTGACTTATTTTGTGCTTGCTTCAATCCCTATGTTGCTGACTAAGAAACCGAATAATTATCCTGATGGTACACCAAAGACACATTTTGTAGGGTTTAACTTCCACTTCCATGCCTTTAGATTTTTGAAAGTTTCTTCTAGGTCTTTTAACAATGATTCAGGTTCTTTTGTCTTGATTACACATCATCAATGTAAGCTTCGGCGTTTCTTCCGATTTGATCTCCAAGGCAAGATTGTATTGCTCTTTGATATGTTGCTCCTGCGTTCTTTAGTCCAAACAGCATTGACTTGTAGCAATATGCTCCGAAGGGTGTTATAAAAGATGTTTTGCTCTGATCCTCTTCTCTAAGTGAAATTTGATGGTACCCCAAGTAGCAATCAAGGAAAGGTAGTAATGACGATCCCGCTGTTGAATCTATGACTTGGTCAATCCTTGGTGGTCTATATGGGTCTTTTGAGCAATGTTTGTTTAGATCCGTTTAGTCAACGCACATGCGCCATTCTTTCGAGTTCTTTTTCTCCACTAAGATCGGGTTAGCTAACTAGTCCGGGTTGATTATTTCTCTGATGAATCTTGCTGCCAATAGTTTTGTAATTTCCTTTTTGATTGCTGCTTTCCTGTCTAGAGAAAATCTGCATAGCTTCTGTTTCACTGGTCTTGAACCTTTGTTTTTGTCAATTTTGTGCTCAACCAACTCCTTTGGGACCCTCGGCATATCCGTAGGTTTCCATGCAAATATGTCTTTATTGTCCCTTAGAAAGTTGGTGTGCGCAAGTTCATGTTTGGGGTCTAGATTTGCACTGATTATTGTTGTCTTCTCTGCATTTCCGGTCAATAAGTCAATTGTCTTTGTGGCGGCTTCTTTTAGTGGTGTAAAGTTATTTTGCTTCTTTGCTGGTATTTGGATTTCATCCGGGTTCATTTCTTCGACCTTCTTCGCAATGTCTTCTTTTCTTTGTAGTCTTGTAACTTTTTTGATATTTGTATAGCTTGTACATCATAGTCGTAAGCCTTCTTTAGTTCTCCTTTCAGTGATAGGATTCCTTTTGTTGTCGGCATTTTGAGCAATAGGTACGGGTAGTGTGGTACTGCCATGTATGTCATAAGTGCTGGTCTTCCAAGGATTGCATGATAGCATGATTCAAAATCTGCTACCTCGAACTTGATGAATTTTGTTCTGTATTTGTCTGGTGTTCCAATGGTGTCCGATAAAGTTATCTACCCCAATGGTATGGAGACTCTTCCGGGTACTATTCCATAGAAAGGGATGCTTGTTGGTGTGATTATGCCTTCATAGTCTAAGTTCATCTTTCTTAAAGTGTCTGCAAAGATTATGTTTAGTCCTGCTCCTCCATCGATGAGTACCTTGGATACTGCCACTCCTGCTATTGTTGGTCCCATTGCTAGGGGATAGTAGCCAGCGTTTGCCACACTCATCCATTGGTCCTCTCTTGTGAATTGTATTGGGTATTCTGACCAATCTAAGTATCTTAGGGTAGCTGGTTCAGGCGCCATAATGGTTCTGTGGGCTAGCGTTTCTTGTCTTATATTTCTTGCGTATGGTGCTCCGGAAAAGATTACAGCTAATTATCATTGGGGTTCTTGGTAATTTCCCTCCACCTTTTTTGTTTCTTTTCCAGGTTCATCCGTTCTGTGTTCCGAGTTAATTGTGCGTGTCTCTTCTTTCTTTGCGAATCTTTGTTGAAAGATGTCACATTCGACTAACTTGTGCCTTGCGTAAGGATGTATGTGGCATGGTAGGTTTTCTATCCTTTCTGTTGGCTTTCTTGCGTAGTTGTTTCCCTGATAGTTGTTGTTTGAGTATCTATTATTCCGATTTGTGTCCCGATTGTTTTGGTAATTGTTGTTGTACCCTCCTTTGTCATTGTCGTTGTATCTCCTTTTGCTATCCGCTGCTGCTACCATGTTATCTTGTCTTGGCCTTTTGTCTTGAGGTCTGAAATCTGGTCTTCTGTTTTCGTGATAATCTCGGGTGAATCTATGTCGAGTTCTTTCTTCTAATCATATCATTTTCTCGATGGCTTTTTTGAAATCTTCATTGGATCTTGGATTTTCATTGAAGTAGTCCTTGAATTGCCAATTTGCTAGAATTCCATCGGCAAACGTCTCTATTACTTCTCTGTCGGTGATGTCATGTATCTGAGCTCTGAGTTCTCCGAACCTTCGATAGTATTCCCTTAAAGTTTCTCCTTTTCACTGTTTTACATTTTTGAACTCCGCTTTCTTCCTATTGTATTCCGTCAATTCTACTTTGTATTTGTTCTAGATCTGCTTTCTTTGAACGGCCCAGTTTCTTCTTCTGGCCCTGGCCTTGTTCTTTTTTTGCCTTGCAGCTTTGTGATCATTGGTTTCATTGTCGTCGCCTTCTTCGTCGTCTGAGATATCTCCTTCTGATTCATCTGATGATTTTAAGTCGGGTATCTGTGGTGGTCCTAAGTAGGGTTCTAGTTCTGCCATGTATACAACGCGTCCTCTCCGAGTTCTCTTTGCTTACTGGTTCTTCTCTCTTGGTTTGTGTGGTAGCTTTTGATAGGTTCCGAGTTCCTTTCCTTCCTGGTATGGTAGCTCTTCATCTTGGGTTTGTGGTTTTGGGAAGTAGTTTGGCCAATGTACGGCACACCCCTCTGGAGTTGTTGACATTATCATCCCTTCTTGAGTGCCTTTTAGAGTCACGCTCCTTGTCATTATCTTCCGAAGAAAATGTTCGTGTGTCATTGCGGAATTGCGTAGTCCATACAAACCCGAGTACATGATTGCTTCCGAGTTGTTCTTGTTTCCGATCAAGGTTCGGTTGCGTACTCCGACTTGGTTTGTGTTTGGTCTTCCCGTGTTCGACTTAGAGTCGGTGTGTGGTGACGTCTCCTTCTTTGAGTCGGTCTCGTATCCGTCTTCTCCCCTTGTCTCGGTCGGTTTTGACATTGCGAGGATTTTGATCTTTCGGTCTAGTTCTTGGAGATCTCGTTCAATCATTTTGTTAAATCCTTTTTCTTCTTGGAGTCGGCTTCGAAGCTTTCCATTGTCATCAATCTCGCAGATCCATGATCCGAAGAAGAACGTTGATTTCGTCGATTTCATCATCTTGAGATCGTGGTCCCCCAAGCTTTCGAGAAAAAATTCGCCGAAAGCCCCTACCTAGCGTGCCAGCTGTCGATGTTTTATCACCGATAGCCTGCCACGGGGTTACCCGAGACAGTTGTTCATGCCTCGGTGAATAGTGAAATCCTGGTGGTTGGACACGTAGGAACACATGGTTTATACAGGTTCAGGACCCCGACACCATCGAGTAATAACCTTACGTCCAGTTGGGTCGCTTCTTATTGTTCTGATCTCGTAATACAAGGTGTTGTGTGTCGCTCTACGTATCGGGTGTTACGTGGTATGTTCAGATGTTTTTTTGGGTGATACCCTTACCAGCCCTTTATAGTCCAAGACCTGGTCGAGGGTTGCTTCTAATCCTACTCGGTTACAAACTTAGGGTCCTAAGCTATGCTTTGCTCTTGTCGCCATTACCAAGTAGAATCCGGGTTTGTGTGTTCGCCTTCCTTCGTGGGCCGAGTGATTGAGGCCCAAAGATTCGGGAGGCCGATCAATGGATACCCTATAGGATATCCCATCGGCAAGGTAACATTACTAAAAGCTTGTTGCTATATCTTTACTAAAACTTGAGTTAAGTAGTGGCATGCTTTTACGCAAAAGAGTCAGCTAAACCACCATAAGCCTTTATACTTCTTAGAGTTTTTATTTTCATTTATGGCGGTTGCGTACTCTGACTTGGTTTGTGTTTGGTCTTCCCGTGTTCGACTTAGAGTCGGTGTGTGGTGACGTCTCCTTCTTTGAGTCGGTCTCGTATCCGTCTTCTCCCCTTGTCTCGGTCGGTTTTGACATTGCGAGGTTTTTGATCTTTCGGTCTAGTTCTTGGAGATCTCGTTCAATCTTTTTGTTGAATCCTTTTTCTTCTTGGAGTCGGCTTCGAAGCTTTCCATTGTCATCAATCTCGTAGATCCATGATCCGAAGAAGAACGTTGATTTCGTCGATTTCATCATCTTGAGATCGTGGTCCACCAAGCTTTCAAGAAAAAATTCGCCGAAAGCCCCTACCTGGCGCGCCAGCTGTCGATGTTTTATCACCGATAGCCTGCCACGGGGTTACCCGAGACAGTTGTTCGTGCCTCGGCGAATAGTGAAATCCTGGTGGTTGGACACGTAGGAACACATGGTTTATACAGGTTCAGGACCCCGACACCATCGAGTAATAACCTTACGTCCAGTTGGGTCGCTTCTTATTGCTCTGATCTCGTAATACAAGGTGTTGTGTGTCGCTCTACGTATCGGGTGTTACGTGGTATGTTTAGATGTTTTTTGGGTGATACCCTTACCAGCCCTTTATAGTCCAAGACCTGGTCGAGGGTTGCTTCTAATCCTACTCGGTTACAAACTTAGGGTCCTAAGCTATGCTTTGGTCTTGTTGCCATTACCAAGTAGAATCCGGGTTTGTGTGTTCGCCTTCCTTCGTGGGCCGAGTGATTGAGGCCCAAAGATCTTGGAGGCTGGTCAATGGGTACCCTATATGATATCCCATCGGCAAGGTAACATTACTAAAAGCTTGTTGCTATATCTTTACTAAAACTTGAGTTAAGTAGTGGCATGCTTTTACGCAAAAGAGTCAGCTAAACCACCATAAGCCTTTTACTTCTTGGAGTTTTTATTTTCATTTATGGCAGGTAAGTCTCGCTGAGTACCTTCTTGTACTTAGGGTTTTATCCCATGTTGTTTTGCAGATGGTCAACTCTTGCATGGTTATTGTGTTAACTATCTCTACCCGTCGAGGATGACTTCTAGACCATGGGCTTGGTCACTTCCAAACTCCTTTTTGCTGTTATGGGATATGTCCTTAGTCTGGCACTCTATTAAAGAACTACTTTGGAGATTATTGTGTTTTAAAAGACTTCCGCTACTCTTTCAATTCAATCCATGGTTTGTAATAACTATTGAGTCTTTGCACTCTGATACTATTTAATTATGTTCAACTTTATATCGTGTGAATGGTGCTACTGAACTATCTCGATCTTGCCTGATTCTAATTCTGCACTCTGATGGTATCATGCTTCAAAGGTCTACTCTTATAACTTAGCATCACTAGGTAGCTATTTACTCTCGCACAATTTCCATCCATGCATATGTGCAATATTTGTACCAAACTCATCTAGCACATATGTAGGGGGACGCTAATAACTACTAAACCGAATTTGTGTGACATGTCCAAATCTAAATTCTTTGATTAAAATGCTTGGAAAAGCAACTCAAGTTAAGTTCAAAATTATTATATTTCATAACTTTAAGAAAGGTTGTCATCAATTACCAAAAAGGGGGAGACTGAGAGTCCCTCATGTGTTTGGTTTTGAGTAATTGATGAAATCTGCCTAAGTAATAACCTATTGCTCTAAGTGCATATATGAGATAGGTTGGTACATGCCATGTGATGGAGCTAGATGGATCAAGGTTATGATTGCAAGAGCTCTAACATGGTGGATAGAAAGGAAAATGGGTTCAAGGCAAAGGTGAAACTAGGAACCATTTTTGGTTTGGTGATCTAGACACTATAGAGAGCGTGATCACATTTTGGATAGATAGCCATACTATCAAGGAGGGAGAACTTGTGTTTGATTGCGGTTATTATGTGCCACTAGGTTCATTTGTAGTGCATTAAAAATCTATGAACTATTGAGGAGAACAAACTTAATTCCAAGAAATTGTGAACTAAAAGCTAAAACACGTGCACAAGTGTTGGAATCACTTAGTGTTAGCATACAAAAGCTAGGGAGAAAGTTTGAGGCGGTTTGGGAAGTGAAAGGGGGTCCGAACGCTAGGATTGTGCTCGGTTCGGACAAAGGCATGTGCCTCCGAAAGCATACCCTAGCTCACTATGTTGAGAACAGTGAGTCCAGACGCTAAGGCGTGTCCGGAGTGGAGGTACGAACATGAGTCTGGAGAGTTGGAGCTCTCTGTTGTCACTGGTAAGGAGTCCGAACGCAAAGTCTAGTCCAGACGTATGACTCCGGATGCGGCGTCCGAAGTTCAGGTGCTCTTAGGTGATTTTAGTGAAGGATTCCAGACGCTATGCGCTATGGTCCGGACTGGGAACTATTCCTTGCGTCCGGAGCCACATGGCGGCTTGTGGCGAGCGTGCCAACGGGCAGATTCAAAACGGGAGCTGACCGGACACATGTGAGTTGGTCCGGATAGTGTCTCGCACGGGTCCAGAGCCTGCGTCCAGACGTGTTCTCAGTGAAGCTTTCTCAGCTGGAGGAAGGGGTCCAGACGCTCCAAATGGTCTGGACCCCCTATGTGTTGTGTGTCCGGAGTACGCGCAGAAACCATGGAATGGGGGCTAAACGGCTAGTTTCTAGGGAGAAGCTATATAAGCGTTTTGGCTAGCCCTTGGGGGCATCTCTTGCCCTTTCCATTCATTCATACACTTGTGCTTGCTTGTGATTGCTTTCACCCACTCACCTCATGATAGAATTGAACATTTCATGAGAGATTGAGTGAACCAAGTGCATTGCTATTCTTGATTGCATACTAGTGAACTTGGTGATCGTCGTCATCGCGGGAGCTCTTGTTATTCTTGGAGTTTGCCAACTCCTAGACGGCTTGGTGCGACGAGGATCATTGAGTGGAGGAAGGTGTTTGTCTCTGGCTCCGATCGGTGGATTGTGAGGGGTTCTTGAGTCTTCCCCGCGGGAGTTTGCGAAAGACATCTCTAGTGGATTGCTAGTAGCTTGTGGAACCCCATCTTGTGTTGGTTTTGCGGCACCCGATGACGGGTTTGGCGTGTGATTCCAATTAGCGCGTGAACCTCCAAGTGGGTGATTCGCTACAACGAGGAGTAGCTTGTTGGCAAACAAGTGAACCTCGGTAAAAAATATTGAGTCACTTATCTCTCTACCGAGGTTTCATATTGTGTTTGATTATTGATTGGATATCTATTGGTTGGTACTCTCCTCATTGGTATAACCTCTCTAACTCTAGTTCTTGCACTACATTCTTTACATTCTTGCAAGTTAGAGTATCTTGTGTAGCTTATGTAGCTTGTTCTTGTAGTTCTAGTTAGCTAGCTATTGTGTGTGACATAGTTTTACTCTTGCTAGTAAGTAGAATTGTGGTAGGTGGATTGCCTAACCTTTGTGCTAGCGCAAACTTGCTTTACGCCGTTTGTTATACTAATTCGTTTGCCTAGTGTTGTTGTAGAAATTTTAATTAGGCTATTCACCCCCTCTATCCATTCATAGACCTTTCACATTTATTCTACAAGTCGACTGCTTTGCACCATGAGCGGAACAGTCTCGCACGTCGACTATAAACCGACTGTTTTGCACCATGAGCGGCATAGTCTGGTACGATCTACAAGTCAACTGCTTTGCACCATGAGTGGCATAGTCTGACATTTATTCTACAAGCCGACTGTTTTGCACCATGAGCGGCATAGTCTAACACGACGACTACAAACCGACTGCTTTGCACCATGAGCGGCACAGTCTGGTACAATCTACATGTCGACTGCATTGTTACGACACAGTCTGATGCATATTCTACAAGCCGAATACTTTACATCATGAGCAACATAGTCTGGCATGACAAATACAAGTCGACCGCATTTGCAACGGCATAGTGAGACTCAAATTCTACTATTTGGCTACACTACATCAAGAACGACACAATATGATAAACTAACTATACAAGACCAGTACAAAGCCTAATGAATTGCTCAAGTCTAATAGATAACATTCAAGATAAAGGCCTTATTCTATGGCAGACATATGAAGCCTACAAGTCGGCAGATCAAAAAGTCATCACAAGAGTGAAAGAAAAACAAATCGGAAAGCAAATTCTGACAACACTGCCACTATAATCAAGACAAGCATACATTTTCTCAAAAAGCAAAAAGATCAACTGAAAGAATATGACAAAGACACAATGAAGCTTGACGATATATTAAATAGAGAGCATATGAAGTATATATTGCAGAACAATATGACTCTCAAGGGGAAGATGGCAACACTTTCATCTCTCTAAGTATCTGACCAGAAAGATCCCTAACTTCAAGCTTCACCTGATCCCATCTCTCTAAGAGCTCGGTTTCCATAGGATCCTCAAGAATCCGATGCATAGGGACTTTAGGGAAAGAGCACGAGCAAAGGATACAACATTGTTGATACAACGTTAAAAACCATCCTTCACAAAATCATGAAACCAGACAGACAACACCGGTATTAAACTCTTCAAACCATCGCTGTCATCTCCAGGACGGCAAACAACAGCGATAATGGGTTTCACAGCTTCAAACAACGTCCTAAGCTGTTCACGAGCAGGAATCAATTTTCCCTACAAATCTTGAACTGATTTCAAAGCCTGGACAAGGTCACGATCAGCAAACCGAATCAATTGAGCTTGAGCAAACAAACCCTAGGCTTCTTTCAAAGTGTTGTCAAGAGATACACTTACATTCTCAGCCTTATTTTCGAAAGACTAAAGAGTCTCAGTCATTGTTTCCCTATCCTTTTTCCAAACTTGACATTGGTGATCAGCAGCTGAAAGACAACAAACGTGTAAGGAAAGGAACATAATAAAATAAAAAACAAGAGCAAAGCAAAATAATGTCATACCAGCAAGCTTGGATTTCAAGTCAGCCATCTTAGAAAAAGCAACGGCAGCAGCAGACACCTGAAGTTCTCTCACCGGAGCCAACTCAGCTTTAATCCGAGATAACTCAAACTCAGATTTTTCAAGACTAGCCCGAATAAGACTAGCCGATCTCTCCTCCTGAGGACCAAACAGAATATCCTAGTCCTGAAAGAAAGCCTACCAAAAAAGCAGGTTAAGAAGAAAAACAAGAAGCAAAATAAAGGAATAAAAAGGCAGCAAAAGTTACCTTGAGCATAGCACCATACGCTCTGGAGAAAGCATCCTAGGAAGCAAGCAGCTTACCAACCCGATCAACATGAGCAGGTGGAGGATTATCAATCACCCCCAACGATAGAGGAAGGTGAGTACAACACATCGGACTTGACATAGAGAGCAATCGGACTTGACACATCAGACTCGACGCAGGAGATGGAAAAGGTCCACAACTCGGATCCTCAACTCTTAGCCCAGCATCACTCGGAGACACTACACCGTTGAAACAGCAATCCAATTCAGAAACAAAATATCATATAAGAGAAAAAGAAGCAGGAAAGCTCACCTCCAATAGAAGCTTTCACGTTAGCTACAACTCGAGAAGAAGAAGAAACATCTAAAGAAAGGTTGTAACAAAAGAACTCGGATTAACCAAGTAAATGACAACAATCAGAATTACTTAAACAGAAAAAGCAGAAGAAACAAAGGATACCAAGGAGCCTACTTAAACTGAGCCACAGATTGAGAAAGGGACAGATCATGAATATCAAAATTAAAATCACCATCAAAGGGTGATAAGATGGAAGGAGCAGGAACAATAGAACTAGAAGCAAAGGTGGCATCAGGGGCAAAACCAGTAGGAAATTAGCTACAACAACAAAGACAAAATAGCAATACAATAAGCCAAAATGAAACACTATAAGAAAACCTATGAAGAAAGAACAAAAGACTCATGCAGAAGGGCTCAAAAGATCGCCATCACTGGATTCATCCTCAGTCAAAAGGGCAAAGTGATCATCTATAGCAAAGGAAAAGGGAAATAAAAATATGAAAAATAAACCGAAAGACAGACACAACCAAAGTACTCGGCAAAAAGTTACAACCTGAAAGAACCCTCTGATTAGCAAACCGCTGTCTCTTCAGCCGTGGCGGTTTGGCAACAACATTTGAACGCCATTTCTTAGAACACGCAACAACAGAGCTCAGGACAACATCATCATCATCATCATCATCATCATCATCACCATCATCTTCATCACCCAACTCACCTTCATCCTCAACAACAGGCATATCAAGGGCAAAAGCATGACCATAACCCTAAAACAATCACATCAGAACAAGCTTAGAAGACTAAGGAAAACAACCTGAAAATATAACCTTACCTCAGGTGGAGGATTAGCAGTACTATACTCCTGAATCGTCGTAGGGAGAGCAACAATATTACCTAGCAATACTATACTCCTGAATCTTCATATTATCAAGAATAACTTCATCAGATAGCTTAGTCTCAGGAATAAGACGAGACGAATCAGAAGAGCCAGTATACTCAAAACCGAAATGCTCCCTCTTTATAAGAGGCTGAACTCAGCCACGCAAAAAACTGGCAACAATCCCGTTGCCCATCAAACTAGACTGCTTGAGAAAATTAACAAGATCAATCAAGGGTTTAAGTGCTTGTTTCTTGGAAGAAGAGATTTTCTCAGTCCAAGAAGGAAGAGAAATCGGAAGAGAAGATAAATCACAAGGCAAAGGGGGGATTAGCTCAGAAACATAAAACCACTTCTCAGCCCAATCACGAACAAAATTAGAAAGGGACAAAGAGGGGAAAGCCTCTTTACGCCCCTGCCATGACTGGATCAGACAACAACCATAACAAGGAGTCTTCGATTTATCAGTCAGGCGAACCCGAAAGAAATAACGGAAGAGCAAGAGGCAAGGAGGAATCCCTAAAAAAGCCTCATAGAGATGTACAAAGCGGGAAAGGAAAAGCATGACATTAGGAACAAGATGGTGAAGTTGATTGTCGTAGAATTCAAAGAACTGAACTAAGAAATCAGATGGTGGAAAACAGAGTCCAGATCTAACAAAAGAAACGAAGAGAACAAACTAACTAGGGGTTGGATTCAGAGACAATTGTTCACCAGGCAACTCATAACCAGAAGAAACTTGATTCTGAAGCAGACCTTGTGAAACCAGAAGATCAAGATCGATTTTTTGCGTAGAGGACTTCGGTAACTCCTTAAGAGTATTCCTCATTGCAACTAATCAAGATCATCAACAAACCTAGGAAAAACGTCATGGGAAGACTAGCTCAGTAGGAAGGCAAAAAACTCTTCTTTGATGAGGGGAGAGACACGGTAACAAGGAGTTAATATTTATATAGGAAGACAAAAGATCCAGTTACCATAAATAACCGTTACCTCAATAAGCAGTAATCATAACGGGAAAGCGGCAAAACAGCTACCAAAACCACCGCCCCATAAAACGGGCATTAGAAAAGGAAAAACAACGGTCAAATTGAGTCACCAATAGTCAAATACCATAACAATTACACCAATCAGGAAATAACATGACAGATTCAAGATATGAATGAACAGTCATTTAAATCAGGAACTTTCACAACCTGGCTCAAAAAGTACTCAGAAGCAAAGCAAATATCTATTAACAACTCAGATATCAGGATAATACACAGTACAGTTACAACAGAATACAAAGCTCTAATAGATACAAAAAAGTACCCTGGCGACAAGAAACCCAGTGGAATTTGAGGTTAAAATGCACTGGGATGCGTCTTGGTCTTACAGGACGAAACAACTTGGAAGCGCTTGATTTTATACGAGAGGAAGCACATCCTCGTTATTAAAGGTAGTAGAACCAAGAAGTCATCCAAGATAAGCTAAACCTACAGCAGCAAATCAAGAACAACCTGAGAAGACCACAAACAAATGACTGAAGGGCCCAGCGCAGCACACATCAATACCATCACAAGGCCTACACCATTTGCTTCGGTTTCCTCCAAAATTTGGAACAACCCCGAAACTAGCTAGAACTAGTCTCTATCACAAAACTTATACCATTTACCAGATTACAACACAAAAAAGAAGAGGAGACGCCCGGGGGCTCGTCAAGCTTGCCAACTAGAATATCCATACTACAAAAAGAACCAGAACAAAATAATTACACAAGAAGATGGATAACAAAGAAGCCAGGCTACAACTATTTATAGAAGAACAATGGGCGCACATACACCAAGTCTACGAAGAAAGAGAGGGCAACAGTGAGGAACCATAAAGAAAGCAGTAAAAGCAAAAGATTCTACAAGGATTGGATTGTGCAAGTACAAACAACTACAGTTAAAGTGAGACACTAGTACAACATATAGAATATCAAAAGGAATATTCCAGGAAAATCACACAACCCGTGATGCCTTGCAAACAACCCTACAGCAAAAAGGAACACGCTGAAAGTCAACTCGGCAACATTAAGATTACAAAGCTTACAGATACAAAGACTTGAAGGCTACAAGTACAAGTAACAAGGAGGCCCCACTTACAACAAAAGACAACAAGTAATACAATATGAAGACCAGAACTAGGGCTACAGCAGGTCTACCACCAAAGAAGATGTAGCACTTAATCAAGGCCACACAGAATAAAACAACCCAGAACTTCCACACAGCATGGCCTACAGGAAGATAACCACCCCTGACAAACGAGACTGAACAGCTCCAACTCAGGCCTTTTTAGCAGGAGTTTGATGTAAGCATGGACAGCCAAGACGATAGAGCGCACCGCATCAACTAACTCAGGAGCGGCAACGGTGATAGCGCGGAGTTCAGTAAACAAGCAAAGAAGGCATGGAAGACAAGTCATAATACTTCTTCTACCTGTTGTACCAAACTTCCTAGGAAAATCTCATCGAAGAGTTAGTCTACCTCTAACTCTTTTCACAAGAATTCTTCTACCCACTAAACTATCAACAGCCAGACACGGCCGGGGGCTGCTCAGTTTCACTCAGGAGCCAACCCATCAAAGAGAAAAATGAAGCCTTCACAAGCAACTATGAGTGCATCACACAACCGCAAGCCAGGGAAATTATAGAAAGGCAAAGACAAAAAGAGCCAAAAGGTCACGAGAAAGAAAAGGGACAAGAAGACAATAGATCAAAAGATGACCAAAGCAAACAGTAAAAAGCAAGATTCTGCGCACCCGTGAAAGCACAGTACCCAACCATGAAAAGAGCTGATAGAAGTATTTCAGACCCTTTTGCTGATTTCATTGGATTACAGAAGAACCCAGAGAAGGCTCGGGGGCTAGAAATACCTACCCCACAAAACATCCCTTTCAAACTTTGGATCCTTTGGGTGCTTGTACCAAGCAACCAGAGGCTCAGGGCTACACTCAATGAGTGTACCTCTTTCAAAACAAAATGACTACAAAGAAGAAAGCATAGAAGACCAACTCATGATTTTGCTTCAAGAAGAACTCAACTTTCTCTCAAACAACCTGACATCTTGAAGGAAAATCATAAGATGCTTAGGGGCTTGTCGATGGGATATCCTATAGGGTACCCATTGACCTGACTACCAAGTATTGGACCTCGGTCATGCGGCCCACGAAGGAAGGCTCAGATACTACTCGGATACTGTAAAGAAAAGAAGACCGAAGCATAGCTTAGGACTCTGAACTTGTACCCGAGTAGGAATAGAACTGACTCCCAATTGGCTTCTGGACTATAAAGGATCGGTGAGGGTATCACCCAAAAACAGATCATGAAGTATGACATAACACTCGACACGCACAGCGACACACATCTTGTATTACATAATCTGAGCAATAAGAAGCGACCCAACTGGACGTAAGGTTATTACTCGACTACGTCGAGGGCCGGAACCAGTATAAACCGTGTGTCCCAATGTGTCCAACCACCAAGGTTTTCACTATTCACCGAGGCATGAACGACTATCTTGGGTAACCCCGTGGCAGGCTATCGGTGGTAAAATATTGACACTGTTGCATCCTCTGCTAGCTTGGTTTCGACAAAAGCCTTGGAAACATTGAACCTTTCAGTCCTGGTTTGAGTCTGGAACATATCATTTAGCGCCACGATCAGATCGTACGCTGCATGATTATTGTCAAATTGCATCTGGAGATCTGGTTCCATGCAAGCGAGCATAAGGCAACTCACTTCAAGATCAGCATCACAGCTTTCTTGTAAGTGGTTTTCTCTACAGCAGGTGCATTATCAGTAGGCTCATCTAGTAATGGGGTGTCTAGAATATCTTTCTTTTTCTTAGCCCTGAGAATAATTCTTAGGTTGCAAATCCAATCCGCATAGTTTGTTCCATTGAACTTATCTTTCTCAAGAATTGAACGCAAAGTAACAATTGTTTGTTGGGAGCCATCTACAATAGAAGTAATGCAAAATACTAAGACAATGTATCCAAGATAGAGTAAATCATATTAAACTTTTAATAAAATGTACTCCCACTAAAATCAATATCCCTCTATTGAAACTTAGTGATTCAAGACCCACAACTAACAAGACTACTAGTGAGCTTCAGCATCACCGCTAGAAGACATGGTAGATTGGTAAGCAACTCCTTGCTAATCATATGGCATATGACTCTTGTTGTTGGGTGGCATCTTTATGCTTGTGTTGCCAACAACTAATGCTCCAAGGTCCCTAACTGTTAGGATGACCTTGTTCAAGTAACCAGCCCTTCTGCGGTAAGTATCCGATACGAACCTGCCTTGTCAAGGAAAACTAGTGGCACCCTAATTTCATAGACCCACCACCGATTGTACAAGACACATGATAGTGTAAGGTTTGGAGGAGCATTATAACTCAAACATTACTGAGCACTATCACATGTAGAAAAAACATTATCGCATGTGAAAGTAGAACATTGTAAGAACGACATTAAAACAAATATGAATTGGTATAGCGCATTGATTCTATGGGGATCTCCATCTCCATTGAACTGTTCATCATGGTGATCTCCATCTCCATGATCCATGTATGCCATCCTCCAGTGTTGAGTCAACCAAGACTATGTATCACTAACGCAACATAGTGAAATAAAATTACATAGTTGCGGATGGTATCATCACAAATTGGCACGCAGACCATTACATATGAATGGACAATATATGTGGCTCCAGCCATATTGTCATACTCATGACGTGCAAGCCATGAACTAATTACATACATTCATCACATACACATAAGGGACAACCAATCATGAACTCCTGCAAAATAGAGTTAACTGATCCCGACATTTAATCTTAAAACGCCAAAAACATAATCTTGCAAGTTGTTTTTGCAAATTTGATTTTGCTAAGAGCAGCAAAGCGGCTGACGAACGGATGCAAAATTTTCTGTAGATCAATTTTCTTTTAAAGTTTGTCTCAATCTGAGATCGTATGCAAAAGTTATGGCTATTTTACCGAACAACATTTTTCTCACAAATTTCCCCTCCGACGGCGGATCCAATCCGCTACCGCCGCGCATTGCATGTGCCTGGAACTCGACCTAGGTTTGATTCGATCAATATTATTGATCTCCAACTCACCATAGTTGGGTTTACATGTATCACTTAACTCGGATGGCAGAATTCCGACTCGTATGAGTAGATCGTTACAATACCAACGTGGCAAGATCACGAACCATGATCAGAGACTGATCTACAACCGCGCATATCTCCATATGCACATACCCGAATCTATAACGAGGCATCTACGGCTCTAATATTACTGTAGGGATATGAGGTTGCTACGCTAGCCGGAAAACAAAAATTTCTACCCCATAAACTAGGAACTACTACTAGTTATAGATCACGGGATTACCACTAGATGCGCAGGTGCAGTGAAAGTGACTCGATGTAGTCGTGCGCATCGCAGCAATGTCGTGTAGTTGCGAGGTCGTTCGTCTCAACATCCCCTTCGTGTAGTTTGTCCTTGTGCTCCAGATGCAGCACCTCCGAGGTATCCCACACATACGGGGAGGAAGCATTGTGCCTCTGGACTGCTAGGTCCGCAAGGAGTACTAGGCGCGAGCATGGGGACGGCGATGATGGCTGCCAAAAGGTGTGGATCTACTAATTCACCCCACGCCCACCCCTTGCTTATATAGGCATCCTAACGAGCTCCCACGTTGGAGGCCTATTAGTAACCCTAAACCTACCTGAATTAGGCTTCCAGCCCCTTAAGCGTGCGACCCTATGGGCTCACACACACATAGACATCGCCCAAGTATTCTTACTTGACCAATAGTTGATAGAAGCCTATAGAAAGGCATGTTAACTCCTATGCATAGGCTACGAGCATATTAGACGAACCACCATAAAACCATATACATGTTATTCCTTTGCCTTATGATATTTGGTCCAACTCGTAGGTTAACACTTAACCCAAGCATGGCCATGCATTTCATGATCTAATCATTCGAGTGGTCCAGTGATATCTCTCTCATATGGAGAGTGGAAAATTTCATCTTGATTGACTATGTCTCATAGCATGTTTCCCAACAAACTCAAAAGCCACCTTTATAGAACTCAGTCATGGAGTAGCGTTTGGTAGTCCCTTTGAGTAAAGAGACAATCTGACGTTGGGTCTATCCAGCCCCATGTCACACATGTGCCCACATTATTAGTTTGACATCTCTATGTTTATGACTTGTAAAACATAGTCATCAAATGTGTTAATCTAATATTCATGTGTGTTATAGCATGAACTCCGATCAGGGACAACTTTAGAACAACCATACAAGTAAAAGAGTTTCACAAACAATTCACATAATTGCTTATTAATACAAGTTGTCTTTAATGGATATTCATTGAACTCATAACATGTCTTGGATACAAGAAAATACAATCATATCTATGATTACCTCTAGGGCATACTCCCAACAGGTTTTGGCAAACACCAAGAATAACAAGAGTTCACGCGACGATGATGATCACCAAGTGCCACTAAGATGTTATGCAAAGATCAATGCACTTGGTTCACTCAAACTCTCATGAATTTGCAATTCTATCAAAGAGGATGAGTTGTGGAGGCTATCTCAAGCAAGAACAAGTGTATCAAATGAATGGGAAGTGCAAGAGTGAGCCCCAAGGTATGGCCAAAACATATATATAGCATCCCACAAGAAACTAGTCATTGTGCCCCATCTCCACACTTTCTACGAAGGCTTTGAACGCTACTTACACTGAAGCTTCGGACCAAAGAGTGTCCGGACCACTGTTCGATTCAAAAATTATCTTGGTGCGCTCGGTTTCAATGTTTGGACGCACCTCTAGACGCACTAAGCCACCGAGTCCAAACTATAAACTACATGTCCGATCTCATGTATAGAAATATTCCAGAGAGCTCTGAGCCTCCGGACAGATGTCCAGAGTTCCTCGTCCGGACCAACACCGCACGTTCGGACAACATACAGAGAGCACCTAGAGAGCACCATGACTCTAGACTATTGGCAATGTCCGGACACACTGTACTAAGCATAGAGAGCTAGGGTTTGCCTCTAGGCCCAAGTGAATTGGTCCGAACCCTACGCAACCCTAGAGTCCGGAGCTCCTTTTTCAGTCCAAGTGACTTCAAACATCTTTCCAAGCTTTCATATGCTAACACTAAGTGATCTCAACATCTTTCCAAGCATGTGTGTTAGCTTTTACTTCACATATTCTTGGAATTAAGTTCAATTGCTCTCACTAGTTCATTATAGATATGGAATGCAAAAGACCTAGTGGCACATGATAACCGCAATCATTCATAAATTCTCCCTTCTTGATAGTATGGATATCTATCCTAAATGTGATCACACTCTCTATAGTGTTTTGATCACTTAAACAAGATAGATCCTATATTTATACCTTTGCCTTTAGCTCATTTTCCTTTTCCTTTCTTATCTTTTCATCTATGAAGCACTTGATCAATATGCATCATGATCATCCTCAAAGCTCCATCTCATGAGTTGAACACCCTAGATTAAACACATTCTTAGCCATAGGGTTAGTCCATAGGTTTCATAAATTATCCAAAACCAAACTTAAGCTTTCAGCAGGGCGGCACGCACTGCCGGCTTGCAGAGCAGCAGCTATGCAACTGTTAACGCCAAAAATGGGGTCTTCTGGCATCAGCACTGCGTAAGGCCTGCGGAGACCGTGCAACAACAGAGCTTGATCTCCTAAACCTCTAAAGTGGCTTAGGTCACTTCGGTGATTGATCTCAGGCGTGCCAATCAATTTGACCTGCAATTGACAAGGAGATGAAACATCAAATAATTATGGAACCTGCTGGTTATTGCCAGACAGTTCCATGAGTGTGCGGCTCTCATATAGCTGATGAATATAGGATATTGACTAAAGAGTCAACTCCAAACAGCGTGATTGAAGCAGAACCAGACCGGCTATGTTAACCAATGTGGGATCCATGAAGCTTGAACAAGATCCATACGCCTAGCCCAGACGAATCTAAGATTAGGTAGATACAACCCAACACACAGGCGAGCACTCCTCCCGCTGGAATGCAAGCACCGTTCCTCAACATGTCGTCGCCACCGCAACCGCCACACCGTGTTCCCTCTTCCTCCGACCGCCTCTATTGCCTCCATCTCCGTGGGAGCTTTGCCGAAGGTAGTAGCAGTGAAAACACCCTTTATCTCTCACTCATTTGACCTGGAACACCACAGCACCGAGCACCGTGCGCCATTGCCGCCGCTGTGGAGCTCGCATGTGGCCGGACCTCCTCGGAGCTCCTCCGACCCAACCTACCCCCACGCTGCACTCACCACCTCACCGTGGTGCTCACACACTCACTCGCCAGGCAGAACACCGCCGGTAACAGCCCCGCCGCGCTGCGCCGCCACCACACGTCGCCAGTCACTTACACGGTCGCGCTAGCTCAACTGACTCCACCAGTCGATTCGCGTCATCACCCCGAGCACATCACGAACAACATCGCCACCGACGAGCTCACCGCCGGCGAGAACGCGCCGGTCAGCGCGTTGCTCTGCTCTTTGCTCGCTGACATGTGGACCCGAGTTGACCACGGGCCCCGCCTGTCAGCCGCTTACGCTCACTGGGTCGAGCCCATGCACTGTGCATGGTGGGCCTATTTCAAAAATGCTTTTCGTTTATTCAATTTTCAGAAAAACTTTATGCTTGTTTATTTTATATCTGGAGTTCTGTTAATCCAAAAATGGTGAAATAAATTTTGTTAGACTCTATGAATGAATTTCTTTCTGTTAAAAATATAAAAGTAATTTTTGGAGAATGTCTTCAGTACTAATGTGTAAATAGTTCTTTTCTGCATTTATTAAGGATAAATGTGTTCCTGTATGAAATAACCAAATAAAATTGTGGAATTTTTATGCTAGCTCTGTTATCTTGTGTAGCAGCTAAGAAAAATATGAGATGCCTTTTTTCTGTGTAGAAATTAATTATTATCTATTAAAAAGTGTTTCTGCTATTTGCTTAAATATATTCCTGTGGTAAATTTGTGCATAGATAAATCATGAAACTTTTTATATAGTCTCTGTCTATCTTGCTCTATCTGAGGAAAACATAATATGTTGTATGTTGTATGACAAAAAAGATACTTGTAGTTCAAGTGTCCTTTTCTAGGTTTTACTTTAGAAAATCATATAGAAAATAATCTGAGTTTTCTGATCATGTATTTTTCTTGATAAATATTTTCTTAGGTAAAGAACCTGTTAAAAATACTGAATGGCATGTTTCACCCTGTTAGACAGTAGGTCTAGTTAAAAGTGCTTTTTCTGCATTTAAATTCATCTTTGTGTAGCTGCTAGTTGGTAGCCTTGCTTTGAGTGAAATTTCTGCAGTCTTGCTCTGTCTTCTGTAATTTTTGTAGATTTTTCTGGGTAGTCTATAATAGGCTTGCTGTGTAAAGTGGAACTAGATTGAATTATTTTGAATTGAACTAGACGTAACCTTTGGTGTTTAATTCTTGATTCAAACATCATTCCTACATCCCTGGTTTACTTATATGCATTGTAAACATCGAGGATCGATAGAGGAACCTCGGGTGCCAGTTCCAGAGGAAGGAGTCCAGGAAGTACAAGAGCTGAACGAGGAGTACCAAGAGCTCGACACTAACCTCCCTGAGTGCCCTGACCACCAGCCTTCCACCTTCAGTCAAGGCAAGCCCCGGAGCATCTTTAAGTCTCCCAGCATTTTTAAATTAATCTACTTGACTATTTTATACTGTGATGCATTAGGTGATAGGAGTTGATTGAATCCCACTTGATGCATTACCTTCCTTTATTATTGAATTACCTACCTTGTTAACCTGATAAATAAAGGTAAAAGCAACCGCTTAGCCTGCTTAGAAGAAATGGTTACATTCATATTTATTCGTATTATCCCATGGGGTAGTACCCATCACGGTTGGCTATATTTGCTATCGTGGGAAAGAACCAAAGTAGTAATGAAATGTGGTCAACTAGATGTCACGCCCCAGAGTCCAAACGGCTCAGATCCACTCTGCACGCTGAGCGAACCACACCCACCACCATCCCACTTAAGCTTTCGTCCTCGCTTCGCTTAAAAGGATTAACCCGGAGATGGTGGGATGGACTCTAGAAGCCTTATATGTTGGTCTATCCCACCTTAAACAAGCAAGGTGGGACTAAACCCTCCACAATATCTCATTAACACACATGGGCCACTACGGGCCAAACGGGCCGGATGTGACACTAGAAGGCAAGGGCACCAAGTGGTATAGACTTAGGGGCAGTCCATCTGTTGGATCGTATAGGTTTGTATACGATGGTGGCCCTCATACATCTTTGAATGCGCCCTTTCACATAGGGGTCGTTGTGATCTTTGACCCCGAAGCCGAGTAAACACTGTCCGTGCCGACTCCCAGCCTACTGTTTGCACCCGCTAGTTTGGAGATACGACCTGCCCCGTGGTGGCCAACTGATTTCTCCAATTGGGTGGACTACTCTGAGCTCACGACGCTGCTACCTGGACAGTTTTGAGCGGTGACCCAATGCATGGACCCGACGGGGAAAGTGTGAGCATGTGTTAAAGGTAATCTTACCAGCTGGTTGTATATCGATTCGAATCGTTGTCTCCCACCGGATAGTGGGGGCTTATGTTGAGCTTCACCACGGTACAACTCCATGTGACATCGATGATGGTTCTACTAAAATATTGACAAATGAACTTGATATGGTATTATCCTATTGTTTGATTAGATCAAGTGAGTGCTCTGGTGCCGGTGCAAAACCTAGAGATAAATAATAGGATGGAAAATGGCTGCTCTCTACTCTTTAATTTATTTTACCTTGTTCGCCTTTCCACAAAAGAAAAACTTAGCCAACTATATATATAGCCTTGCATATCCTTGGAGTCTTTATTTTCAGTTAGACGGGTAAGTCTAGCTAAGTACATTCCCGTACTCAGGGTTTATCCCGTTTGATGCAGATGGTCAAGTATATTTTGGCTATTGTAAGCACTATCTCTATCCTGTGGAAGGAGAAGAGGAGCAGGCCCTGGGCAAGGTCTTCTATGAGCTCATCTTTTGCTGTTGTCGGACATGATCTTGTTGGCACCCTTGTTTATTAAGTGTGGAGTGACTTTGGAAATAAACTTGAAAACAATGGGCTATTTTGGCCACGTGTGTTGTGGCGTGATACTTATTTACTATTCAAACCAAGTGTTGTAATAACTCTTTTAAATATCGTACTTTCAGTTATTTCGGTTTAAGTTCTCGTTTCATTCGAATGTGCATACCTGAGTTTGCGTGATCTTGGTCGGATATACGATTATTAGAAATCCTTCGAGATTTCCGGACTACCGGGATTATATGGACTCAAGTGCGCTAAGTGGTTGTTAATTTGGCTACTTTAGTACTTGATCTCTTATAATTTGGATGGTTCTGCCACAGTTGGTATTAGAGCTAAGTTCAGGTATCCTCATTTGTTTGAACAGTTTTAAAATAAAAATGGGTATTTCAAAACTATTTTTACAAACAGAGTTTGAAAAACATAGGGTGCCAGAGTCCAGTCCTTAGCCCTATCCTAGGAAATCAGGTGGCTTAGGAATACTAACTGGGTTCAGGGTTTTTGCTCATGCTGGATCTTTAAAAGGTGCTGGGGTATCATTCTTTGGAAGAACGATACAAGTTTCAAAAATTGCATTAAAAATATTTGTGAGTTGTGAGAGTATGACCTTCCAACCATTGGTCTAGGGAAGTGATATGGTTACTTAAATGTATGCAAGCTTTACGCAAACATACATGCAAGTATGAAATGTTGGGTGGGTTTTCTGAGCTCGGTGCATAAGGTTTTGGTAACTAACTGATATGTGCCTAGTGCGTATCAGGAGGTGCCCGGTGACTTTCTACATTGGGATCGTTCCTTTTGGGCTGAAATGAATCTTCTGCAGGTACACTAACTACGTATCCGTGTAGAACGAATAACTGCGTAATGAGAGATCGTCTTACCACCGACTAGAACGTTAGGACTTGCGAGTCATTCTAGTTGAGTGAGAACGTAATTACAATCATACATCATGTTTATATTCTCGTACCATGTCTCATACCTCCCCTTAAATTGTAAACTGTCCCATTTTGATAAAAATGATCAACTTAATATCCGTCCCATGAGAGTTCGAAACCCTTTTTCTACAAATGCCTTGCACCCGTTGGCAACAAGGATGACCAAGGGGAAGTTCTTGACGTACTTTGGGCTGCCAGCTATCCTTTGGCGGGTTTTGCACGCCATTGGGTATCCAGAGGGTAGGGAGCCCAAGTACTCTTGGCAGAAATAGCAGTATGGTCAGGACTCTCTGGTCCATGTTCAGGTCAAGGTACAAGCCTTGGAGGGAAGGCCAGATTGGTCTGGCTGGACGATCATCACCAAGGGAGCTTCAGCTAAGGATGGTGCCAACAGGGCAGCCTACCTAGTGCTGAAGGATATCATCGCTCGCTTCCCCGGGGACCTTGCAGCAGCTTGGCCAGGAGTGTTTCCCCGCGGATAGGCTTTTCCTGTGGATTGGACATAGGTTGAGGAGACAACACTGACAGGAGACGAGGAGGAGTTGTTTTACTGCAAGACTCTAGGCATGAGTGCTACTGGAGCTTTGTTGGGCACTTGTGAGAGTCTGGAGCGTAGTCTCAAGGACATGATAGAGATCCACGACGCCACCCTTGAGAGCAAGCGCCAGTTGCAGGAGGAGTTTGAGATAGCAGTCGCACACCTTCAGGCAAAGTTGGCTCAGATGACTCTGGAGCGCAACCAGACACAGGCCAAGGTTGAGTAGGAGATCACCGCTCGCTTGGTTGGTGAGCAGATGCTCCTCAATATCACAAACTCAAGGAATGAAGCCTGATCTGAGTCCGATGACATGAAGGAGAAAGTGGCAGAGCAAGAGGGGCACGTCGACCAGCAGTAGGAGTACATCAACAACCTGCATGAGGCTTTTCACGCTCTTCACCACCAGCAGGCAGCAGCCGCAGCACCTGCACCTGAGGAGCCCGAGCCACAGGACGGCGTGATCCTTGGTCCCGACCCACCGGAAGAGGACTTGGCTCCGAACGAGGCCTTCGCCGACGAGCCCTACCTCGACACCGACGGAGAGCACTCCTACTCCAACGACGACTGAGCGCTAGATTAGGAGTTTGACCTTCGCGCTGGGAGCTTTTGTATCATGTTGTTAAAACTATGTTTATTTTGGATCTTTGTTGTGTGTAAGCCGAATTTGGATTTAAGTCTAGATGTTGTTCTAGCAAAAGGATATGGGATGCTATTTGTATGCTTATGACGAGTAATTAATTGTGTGATGTTATGTGGAAAGATGAGTAATTATATCTGGTTGTGTGCTTAATATTACATTTTGTACAACACGGTATTTATTCATTATTCAATACAACATCACCTAATTGTTTCTTATTCATGGGATATACAGATGTCGGCTAACACTCGTTGCCAGAACCGGAATGAAGGTGAGGCTTCTAGGGAGGATCTACCACCACCACCTCCTATCACACCAGAAGCTTTCTTTGGCCAGTTCTTGGGCAGCCAAAGGAGTGTGGAGGAGATGCAGCGTCAGATGAAAGAGACATTACGCAACATTGTTGTCAACACGGCTCAGCAACATAGGCAACAACAAGGGGAAGCACCTAACCAGTACAACTCCTATAAGGATTTCATGGACACTCGTTCTCTGATCTTCAAGGAAGCTACTAAACCATTGGAGGCACATGAATGGCTGAACTCCATGACCCAGAAGTTTCAACTTCTGCGTGTGACAGAAGAGCTAAAGGAAGAGTATGTCGCGCACTGACTGGAAGGACCAGCGGGGATTTGGTGGTCCCTATACCACGAGAACCTACCCGCTGGCATTGCTATTACTTGGGAGCGGTTCTCCACTACTATGCGTCGTCACTACATCCCAGATGGGGTAACGGAGATGAAGCTCACTGAGTTCATGAGACTTGCTCAAGGTACCCGTTCAGTGACAAAGTACCTCCACAACTTCAATCGCTTCGCTCACTATGCTTCTGACTTTGTCAACACCGATGCCAAGAAGATCGCAAGCTTTAAGAGGGGCATGAATGCAACTCTTCTGCCAAAGATGGGAAACAGCTACCGTGCCACCTTCAGCAACTTCATAAGTGACTTCCTGAATCAAGAGGCCAATGATAACCGACTACTTGCAGAGACACGCCGTCGAGTCCTAGATGGAGGATCCCATCAGAACAGAGGTCCCAACGCTTCAAGGCCAGTGCATCGTCCACCACAAGCTGGTGCACGGTTTCGTCCACCTCAAGGGAAGATGACCAACACCTGTGCTCGCCCAGGCTATCAGAGACCTTTCACTGCACCCATGCAGCAAAACAAGGACAAAGTTGGAGGATCTGGAGCTGGAGGGCAGAAGACACCCTATGCTGTGGGGCCATGCTATAACTGTGGTCAAGCTGATCACCTGTCTCGCTTCTGCACTAAGCCGAGGAAGCAGTTCAATCATCAGAGGCCTCGCACAGGGAACGTCCACCACACCACCCTGGAAGAAATGCCGGAAGGAGAACCCGTCACAGCTGGTACATTCCTTTTTAATCAATGTCCTGCAGTTATCTTGTTAGATTCTGGAACATCGCATTCATTCATTAGTGGGAACTTCGTGCTGCGGAGTCAGCAGAAGGTGATAGAGTTGGAAAAGGAGTATCAGATTAGTGCAGCTGGAGTTGTACTATATACTCGTAAAATGGTAAAGGACGTAGAGATAACAATGGGGACGACATCGGTGAATGTCAACCTCATTGTAATACCTGAGCTAGGTCTAGATGTCATTCTTGGAATGGAATGGATGAAAACCTGGAAGGTACATCTAGATATTGCCCAACGTGCAGTGTGTATCACCCGTCCCCAGAATGGAGCCATGTTTGGAATCCTCTTACTTAAGAATCCAAATCAGTTGGGAGTCATGTTTTCCATCATTGTAGAGTTGTTGGATAAGATTCCTGTAGTCTGTGAGTTTTCGGATGTGTTCCCTAACGATCTTCCCGGGTTACCCCCGGATAGAGATGTCGAGTTTGCTATAGAGTTGGTTCCCGGAACAACACCTATATCTAGGAGACCATATAGGATGCCACCCAATGAGTTAGCTGAACTCAAAACCCAACTTCAGGAATTGTTGGAAAAAGGCTTAATCCACCCGAGTTGTTCACCTTGGGGATGTCACGCCATTTTCGTGAAAAAGAAGGATAAGACCTTAAGAATGTGCGTGGACTATCGCCCTTTCAATGCAGTCACCAACAAAAACAAATATCCGTTGTCTCAGATTGATTTGTTGTTTGATCAATTGTCTAAAGCTAAAGTGTTCTCCAAGATAGACTTAAGGTCTGGATATCATCAGATTAAGATCAGAAAAGAGGATGTACCCAAGACCGCCTTCTCCACCAGATACGGTCTATATGAATACCTAGTGATGTCTTTCGGATTGACAAATGCGCCCGCGCATTTCATGTACTTATGAACTCCGTGTTCCTGCAAGAGTTGGATAAGTTTGTAGTGGTTTCCATTGATGATATCTTGGTATATTCAGAGAATGAGAAAGACCACGCCGAACACCTGAGAATAGTGTTGAAACGGTTGAGAGAGCATACGTTGTATACTAAGTTTAGCAAGTGTGAGTTTTAGGTGACCAAGGTGCCTTTTCTGGGACACATCTTGTCAGCTAAGGGTATATCAGTGGATCCCTCGAAAGTGCAAGAACTCATGAATTGGAAAGCACCCGTTAACGTGTACGAGGTTCGCAGCTTTTTAGGATTGGCCGGATACTACCGTCATTTTATTCCAGACTTTTCTAAGATAGCAAAACCCATGACAAGGTTGACTCAAAAAAATAAGAAGTTCGAATGGAATCAGGAGTGTGAAACAGTGTTCCATGCCTTGCGAACACTGTTGACCACCGCACCCATTCTAGCACAACCAGATCTGGAGGAACCTTTTGATGTGTTTTGCGACGCGTCAACAATTGGATTGGGATGTGTGTTGATGCAAAATGGAAGAGTCATTGCTTATGCATCACGTCAACTTAGACCTCACGAAGAGAATTACCCGACTCATGATTTGGAATTAGCAGCAGTCGTGCATGCTCTAAAGATTTGGAGACATTATCTAATGGGTAATTTGTGCCACATCTTTACGGATCATAAGAGTTTGAAGTACTTGTTTACCCAGGCTGAATTGAACATGAGACAAAGGAGATGGTTAGAGTTAATCAAGGATTATAACCTAGAAGTGCATTACCATCCTGGAAAACCGAATGTTGTAGCAGATGCTTTGAGCCGCAAATCTCATTGCAACTTGTTGCAACCCCTGTTAGGAGATGGATTCGATCTAATGCATCCTGTTGTGCTAAATAATATTGCTATCCATTGTACCTTGGAAAGTGATATTATTACGTGATAGAAGTCAGACAGAGAGCTTGTGCAAATAAAACAAAGGTTGGAAACCAGTGAATCTCTCAATTTTAGAATAGATGAGCAAGGAGTCCTTTGGTTCAATCAACGTTTGGTAGTTCCTAAGGATCAGGTCTTGCGATATAGAATTCTCAATGAAGCACATAACTCTAAGCTATCGATTCACCCTAGTAGTAGAAAAATGTATCATGACCTCAGGACAAGGTATTGGTGGTCTAAAATGAAAAAGGATATTGCTAAGTATGTCGTTAAATGTGATACCTATTGTCGCATCAAGGCAATACACATGCAACCTGCAGGTTTGTTACAACCTTTATCAGTACCCGAGTGGAAGTGGGAGGATATCAGTATGGACCTTATCACAGGGTTACCTAACACTCAGAAAGGAAATGATTCGATATGGGTGTTGGTATTTCTTATGACTATTGGATAAATCCGCAAGCGCACAGATTATACCGATGTAGCACTTTACCGAGAGTATTCTAGGTATCGTATTTACCTCAGGCAATGAGAAGTGAGTTAACTAGGATTATGGATATGTCCTATGATGGATCAAGGGAGACTATTATAACTAGGTTGAGAGGTTCGATATAGCAAAGATATCTAACAAGGTATAGCTGGTTATACTGGCTTTATCAGCCCTTCTCTTGCAGGGGGCGATGGGATAGATCAGAAAGAGGACAAAACTCTAACCGGACCGTGCCATCAAGTTGTATTGAGGCCCTACCTTTTAAGAACTTATCTAACACACGTGGTGGAATACGAAGACTAGATAGAGCTATCACCTTCTAATAGCATCCACAAACAATCCGTGCGATAAGCGGTTTACAAAGGTAAGATCTAGTCTAGACACCACGTCTACACTATTCTTACTACTCTAACCCAACGTTAAAGGCTAAGCACTCTACTTAAAGTAAAGCGATGAACAAGTGTGAAAAGATGTATAACAGCTAAACCAGATTTAGAATATTGAATGCTATAAAGAACTCGGAAGAAGTCACTTACACAAGCTGAACTTACAAGAGACTCGCATCCGCCGAGGAAGAACTCCGAAGAAGACTCCCGACAGGCCCGGGGCTTTCTCCAGAAGACTTCGTTCACTCCTCTCCAGCAAGCATAGCACTACTAGAGAGCTCCGCTAAGAAACTAAGGAGTAGTGTTTCTCCAATCAGGCATGAGTGAGAGTGAGGGCCTAGGGGGGTATTTATAGCTAGAGGTGGAGTAGGGGCTACTCCGGTGCCACGTCAGCGATCCGCCCCACCTCCATCAGCCACCGTAGGATCAAACCATCATTGTAACCACCTTAGATCAATGGTGGCGACGAAGTTGATGCATGGAGGCACGCAGGAAGTCGGTGGGAAGCTTGGGGGAGACTCCGGGTACCAGGGCATGGTTGGCCGACCACCCCCTGGCAGATTGACCCTGCCACTCCTAGAAAGTGTCCCCATAGGTCAGGGGGGCCTGTAGGTGGTCTCTGGGCTCATACATGCAGTCGGTCGACCGCTTGTTGTGGCCTTTGTCCTCCATCTTTCGCGTCGGGCATGGCCCACATGTCATTGGCACCTTGGCAGTGGTTTGGCATTTTTCCAAGATAGGTTTGGGCCCATGTATCCTCGTGCTTTGATCTAGATCCATTGAGAAGAAGCATAGAGGAGATCCAAGGGTGGATCTTCACTCTCAAGTGTGTGCTTGGATCATGGACACATGGGAGGCCTTGGTGGCCCCATAGGGTGGTCGGCCAACCCCCTATAGAGAGCCCTGGGCCTCCCCTTCTGCGTGGGACCTCCTTGATAGGTGTGGATTCTGCTGTCCAAGATTGGGCCCAAAGTACAGTCGGCCGACCGTCTTTTGTGGCCAAATAAGCTCATCTTTTGTAGGTAGCTTCTAGAGGTAATGCCCATCATGTTGGTGTATTGGGTTTGCACATTTGCCATACTTGGAAATATGTCATGTTGGGCCCTGAATTATGACATTTTGTGCCTACATTCAAATAGAGGACATATACATGTGGAACCAAGTTATTTGGCACAATATGTTCAGGTTATGCTTGTTTTCCTTTGAATATGAGGATGTTGACAGCATTTTGATGGTGACAAAATAGCTCTTAATTACCGTCAACAAGATCCCCCATACTTACCTCTTTGCTCATCCTCGAGTAAAGGATAAAAGTTAACATAACCATGATATTCAAAGTACAAAGCAAGCATAAAGATTTACTCAAGACATTTGTCATACTAATGGGATATGTGGTATTGTCTAACATATATCCTTGAGAGGTTGAAAAATAGAATAGTTCTCAAAGCAAAGTCATCTTCCCAAATCATATTTTAGTACTTGGAGTTTTTGATAAGTTTTCAAAAGAAAGCACATAAGTCAACTTACTCCTCATATAGCACTCTAGATCGCTCAAGGTGTATGATTCCTTACCAAGGCATAAAGAGGTTGCCTTCTTTGTATCTCCCTATTTCTAAATGGCTTATGTGGAGCTCAGGTAGGGATAAAGAATGCAACATACTTACCTTGCATATATTGTAAAGTCAAATTCCGGATCCAAGAAGAGAAATGTCATACTCTTAGATCAAGATGTGCAAGTGTGTGGAAACATGGCGAATGATCAAAACTCCTTTATAAGATCTCTCTTTCCTAACTTATTATTCTGAGACATATCTATCTCTCTTTTATATATATATATATGAGCTTTGATTTGCTCATCATTATTTTTTTCTAAGACTTGGGACCTTCATGTGCCCCTATATTTTTTCATATTTTTCATAATTTTGCATAGTCTATGTCTCATTTACTAGCATTATACTAGAGAGAGATTTTTCTATTAGAACATGGAGCATGAATCTATGTGGAAAATGTAAGGCATGTTTCTGCGTACTTCCAGTGTAGAAGCAGCATGTAGATGTGGTGTGTACGTGATCTTGATCTTGGGAGCATGATAAATCTCTCAACAAGGGTCACAAAACTTGACCAAACTCAACACAAAGTAAGTAGCTTATGTAGAAAGCTTATATCATGAAAGAGCATATATGGTTTTGGTAGGAATTTTCTCACTATAGAGGAGTAGTGACATTATGGTTTTATGACGTTTTTAAAAAATTAATCTACAAGAACCTTAAATAGACAGGGTATGAATCATAAGCCGAGAACGTATATCTCATTGATCAACAACTTAGTCAATATGGTTTCCTATCAAGATATTTTCCCACTAGCATAAGCAAAAGCAAGAATTCATCTTTATGACGCGTTTACCCTCAGAACATCATAGATCATGTCACTTTTCAAATTTTAGTTTCAAATGCGATCTTCTTGTTTTTATTCAATATTAAAAGGGAAATAAACTAAGTGATTACTTTCATGAAGAAATTATTTTTATTTTATTTTTATTAAACGAGAAAATGAGTAAACAAATTAAAAAGCATAGAGGAAAAGGGGAGAGACGTGGCAAACCAGTCAAGATTGATGCTGGAGTTGAGTGGACGCTGGCTAGTGGGCCCGAGGCCTATAGGCACGGTCGGCCGACCGCCCTACTGGCCCATTTGGCCACTTCGGTCTCTGAATTGAGATCTCTTACCTCTGAATGTTGTTCCACTCTGTCCGAACTGCAATTTGGCCTCTAAGGTGCATTAGCCGATGCACAAATGTGGTCGTTGAGGTCCAATTTTTTCATGGGATGTGTCATGACCATATACATAATGATTCCATGGTCGATCTGGTCAAATGGTATGTTGGGGTATCGACCGATATCCCCCCCATACTTGTTTCGCTGCATACTGGAACACAAGACAGAGAGAGATCAAATGCAGGGTTCTGCTGGGGTAAGATACCAGCAGAACCAAGAAGTTCTTTTATCATTGATAGCTTAGGCATAAGTTCATTGAGTCATAAGTGATAGATTATCAAGCCTAAGTATCTTGTTGCTATGAAGGGCTAAGGTATGTCAAGGGAGAAGGTGGGGAGAGAAGGTTCTATGGCCTTAGCATAAGGGATGACAAACATCTTTTCATGCTCTCTTCTATCAGAGCCATGAGGTAGGTTCGATGGCTCTAGGGGATGACTAAAGAGAAGGAGAGGCAAGGAGATCCTCTCTCTCAAAGGCTTTGGATAGGAGCTTGAGCTTTGCATTAGTGATAATGTGAAGATCATTAAAGCTATCTTCAAGACCAAGACGCTCCATTCTCTCCTCAGACCTTTTCTTCTAAGTTGATAAAGCTCTCTTTAGCAACACGTAAGAGCTTTTCCATATCGCTCTTTTGATCTTCTTCTTGGTGGAGCCATGGTGAGGTCAAGGAAGGTGAGAAGGGAAAAAAGAGGAGATGGAATTTCTATGGTGGTAAAGAAGAAGAAGATAAGAGAAGGAAGAAAGAGAGGGAGAGGTGAAGAAGAGAGAAACCAACGTCCTTTACCTCTATTTTCACTTGGATCATGCCGGAAACAGGATAGGAATGTTGGTGCAATGCTCAGGAGCATCGTGCATGGCTGAAGGGACAAATCCACGGTCGGCCGACCGCTTTTTGGAAGGTTTGGCTCGACCGAGCCTGGATTAGAGGTCCTACAGGTTGGGTGAGGCAGGCTGCGCAACGTCGGGCTGAGAGGCCACAAGAGATGGTCGGCCGACCGCCTATTGGGGCCAAATGGGGCCAACTTTTTTGTGGTGAAAGGTAAGGCTAAGTATAGGCTATGTCTAAGGTCAAACATGAAAAATGAACAAAAATTAAAACGAGTAGTTCTTAATTGGATTAAGGACAAAATCTATCATGTTAATTTTAGGCTCAGGTGATTCATGAAAAACTTTAAGACATTGACCATTTACCTTTAAAAGGTGTGGCAGCCATGATCTTGAAGTGTGACGATTCCATGTGTCATGACATTGATGATGACGAATGGTCTTTCTTCTGTGAATCGTCGCATTGTACTCAGACCATTTCCTCCATTCATTGTTTCACTCCTGCGAAGGATTAGTGGACAATACATACCCGAAGGAATTCACGAATAATTTGAAGCAAGGGTATTATTGTCATATAAATAGAGGACAACTTCTATGCTATAGAAAAGTTGGCTTTAGCATTTTAGCACAGAAGGAGATGTTCCATCATTGTTCACCAATTCTTTAAAGGTTAAGCAATGCTGAGGCAAAGATGTGCAAGATTGTTTCATTACTACCTCAACCCTTGATTTGTCTCTATGAAAGATCTCTTGACTATTCCACCAAAATTTGGAAGTTATCTTACATGGGTTAGTCCAAAAGTACAACCGAATTCCATACAAGTATACTTTAGGTTCATTAATCAAACTTGACACCATGTCTAATTTGATTAAGGCAGACTATTTAACCTAAGCACCATGCTTAATTTAAAGAGCTTATAGGAGGACTTACGCTACTCCCAAAGCAAAGCATACTCATAAAAGAACCAGGAAGCATGAAGGCATAAAGAGATTCATTTAAGAAGACAAGAGCATGGATGGTGAACCACATGAGCATTTGCAGATTTTTTTAGATATTTGTTTATGTGACTTAGTAAGATGACCAGGGTATAAAGAGAAAGCAAGGTTGAGACAACCAAACAAAATCAAGAATGAAGTATGATATAAATTTCTTAGAGAAAGCCACTCCCCCATACTTGGATTTTGCAACATTTTACAATGTGAAAATCCAAGTCTAGGATGTGAAATTTTCTTTTAAATGTGCTTCATTATTGAAGGATGTTTGGTTGGACATACCTTTTGTTTTGCTCCATCGTTCTTTTTGTTCAAACCTGAAATAGTTAGTGACAAAAATACCCGAAGGAACAATTTCACAAATATTCCCTTAATCTCATTTTACAAAGTCATTTTATTTATTTTAGAATTTTGGGAAACTATTTTTTTTATTTAATTTTAATTAATTAATTAAATTTGTTTTAAGCAAACTTTAATAGAAGAGAGAAAGGTTCGGGTTATCTCCCGAAAGTTCTTAATTTTAAGACACAAGCTGTCTTTGGGAAACCCTCAAGCTGCAACTCATGTTAGTGAAGCGGTTTCCCCTTCGAATCCAATATTTTTGAACCCTTCCTCAAGACCAAAACCACTACGAGATTTGCAAAATTTATGGTAGACGAACACATCTACAACCAACTTGGCGAAGATTTTTGAAACCAGAAGCATGAAGAGGTTGTAGGTCATGAGTGTAGTGATGGTAGAGGGAAGGATTGATTTGGGAGATTTCTCACTTGAGCATGGATTTGATTGGAAGATCGAGGAATAACTTCCATGCTCATTGACATCATTCTCCCTTTCAAGGAGTGGGTGAGCACTTTCTTTCTCATGACATTTCAAGTCATTCTCAAGGCTTGAATGGGCCATGACTGTTGGCGAGATTGACATTAGCTCACCCCTTGGATCAAGAATTGGTTTGGATTCTAACCCTTTGCTGAGAGGTCAGGAATACCAAACGGGTAGATACTCTTCACCTATTCTATGACCAAGCTTCTCATTTCCTAAAGTTTTCCCCAAGATTTTCATAATTGGCCTTGCGATAAAGGTGAGATGAAAGGAAAGTCCAAGAAGGTCAAAGATATGGAAATCTAGGAAGATCTTGAGAGCATCAACCACCACAAGAACATCATGAAGGACTCCTAAACAATCAAGGACTTGACCATTGGGAAGTCTACGGTGTTTTTGTGATTGGGATAGATGATCCTTTGATGGTGTTGGAACATGGAAATGAGGAAGGATGTTGATCCCGAGGCTAGGATCGTAGCAAATTTCACTATCAATGCCCAACACTTGACAGGATATTCTCCTTACATGTGTGGGCATTTTAGCAACTTCCTTTGAGGATTCAGCCTCATCTAACCATTCTTGGCTTACAACGGTAGATAGAGGCTCTAACCATTGATTATGCTCCTCTTGGTCAGATTTATGGCCCTCATGGCTTCCGTGCCTCGGGTGTCTTAATGAATTCCCAAAGTCATTAAGTGGGTCATCATAAGACTTGAATGAAGAAACACATGGGAGATCATCAGGATCAAGGATGGGTTCGTAAGATAAGTCAGATGTGGGCATAGAGAAGGAGAGGATAGATTTGGCTTCTAAACACTTTAGTTCTCCTTCTATAAGCTCACTTGACATTCCTTTATGAGGTATCCTAGACTTTTCCTAATGTGCCATGCGCGAAGTCGAGGCACAAGATGATGTTGGTTTGGGAGGTTTTTGAAGAGATCCCTTCATGAGAGGTCTAGAAAGATGTTTCTTAGAAGGTCTCTTTAAGAAAGGATTATTTTGGGCATTCCCAAAACCAGCAAGATCATATGAAAGGTTAGCCTCGAACTCGAAGGAATGGTTTAAATGTTGAATTTCTTCTTCCTTTGATATTTGTGGTATTTGTGGTTCAGGATAGATGGCAGAATCTTTGGATGGGAGTGGTGGTGATTCGGCTATCGAGATTTCCTTTCTAGGGACTGTTTTTTCTCCTTCTATGGGTCCTTCATTATAAACGTTAGTGTAAGGGGTGTTTTCAAGAATCTTCATGAGAAGACTCTTCCCTTCACTAATGGGTAAACACAGGATGGCTCCCCTAGAAGTCATGTCAAGAAGTTGTATGGAATCTTTGCTAAGACCGCCATGAAAGTGTTGTAACAAAGTTGGCTCGGTTATAGCAAGATCAGGGCCAGATGATACTAGATCTAAAAGACGGGCCCATGCCGCACCTAGAGGTTCTTTCTCCTTTTGTGAGAAGTTGATGACCTCTTTTCGAAGACGAACAACTCGAGAGGTGGGAAAGAAAGCTAGGCAGAATTTAGATTGTAACTTTTCCCATTCTCCGTTTGCATCATCTATGTGGCAAAGGTACCATTGTTTGGCTATTCCCATCAGAGAAAACGGAAATAGCTTCCACTTAAGGGTACCTCGCCTCATCCCATGGATGTGGACACATGAACACAATTGTTCGAAGGCACGTAGATGAGTCTAGGGATTTTCATCTTCGTCCCCAGAAAAAGGTTTGTTCTAAACCATTGCTATGAGACTTGGGCGAAGCTCATAAGGAACGACCAATACGGTCTGAGATGAACTAGGTGGCTCCATCCTAGCGCCCGTTGGAGCACCATACTCTAAGAGAGGTGTTTGATCCATAGGTGTATAAGTGGAAGGAAAGGTTTAAATCAAACAAGGATAATAGGACCAAAGGGTTCTAGTTAAAACAACTACCGTTCCCCGGCAACGGCGCCAGAAATGCTTGTTGGTATTTCTTATGACAATTGGATAAATATGCAAGCGCACAGATTATACCGATGTAGCACTTCATCGAGAGTATTCCAGGTATCGTATTTTCCTCAGGGAACGAGAAGTGAGTTAACTAGGATTTTGGATATGTCCTATGATGGATCAAGGGAGACTATGTTAACTGGGTTGAGAGGTTCAATATAGCAAAGATATCTAACAAGGTATAGCTGGTTATACTGGCTTTATCAGCCCTTCTCTTGCAGGGGGCGATGGGATAGATCAGAAAGAGGACAAAACTCTAACCGGACCACGCCATCAAGTTGTATTGAGGCCCTACCTTTTAATAACTTATCTGACACACGTGGTGGAATACGAAGACTAGATAGAGCTGTCACCTTCTACTAGCATCCACAAACAATCCGTGCGATAAGCGGTTTACAAAGGTAAGATCTAGTCTAGACACCACATTGACACTATTCTTACTACTCTAACCCAACGTTAAAGGCTAAAGCACTCTACTTAAAGTAAAGCGATGAACAAGTGCGAAAAGATGTATAACAGCTAAACCAGATTTAGAATATTGAATGCTATAAAGAACTTGGAAGAAGTCACTTTCAAGAGCTGAACTTACAAGAGACTCGCATCCGCCGAGGAAGAACTCCTGAGAAGACTCCCGATAGGCTCAGGGCTTTCTCTAGAAGACTTCCTTCACTCCCCTCCAGCAAGCATAGCACTACTAGAGAGCTCCGCTAAGAGACTAAGGAGTAGTGTTTCTCCAATGAGGCATGAGTGAGAGTGAGGGCCTAGGGGGTATTTATAGCTAGAGATGGAGTAGGGGCTACTCCGGTGCCACGTGAGCGATCTATACCACCTCCATCAGCCACCGTAGGATCAAACCGTCATTGTAACTACCTTATATCAATGGTGGAGATGAAGTTCATGCATGGAGGCATGCAGGAAGTCGGTGGGAAGCTTAGGGGACACTCCGGGTACCAGGGCATGGTCGGCCGACCACCCCCTGGCAGATTGACCCTGCCACTCCTAGAAAGTGTCCCCACAGGTCAGGGGGGCCTGTTGGTGGTCTCTGGGCTCATACATGCAGTCGGTCGACCGCTTGTTGTGGCCTTTAGCCTCCATCTTTCGCGTGGGGCATGCCCCACATGTCATTGGCACCTTGGCAGTGGTTTGGCATTTTTCCGAGATAGTTGTGGGCCCATGTATCCTCGTGCTTTGATGTAGAGCCGTTGAGAAGAAGCACAGAGGAGATCCAAGGGTGGATCTTCACTCTCAAGGGTGTGCTTGGATCATGGACACATGGGAGGCCTTGGTGGCCCCATAGGGTGGTTGGCCGACCCCCTATAGAGGGCCCTGGGCCTCCCCTTCTGCGTGGGACCTCCTTGATAGATGTGGATTCTGCTGTCCAAGATTGGGCCCAAAGTACGGTCGGCCGACCGTCTTTTGTGGCCAAATAAGCTCATCTTTTGTAGGTAGCTTCTAGAGGTAATGCCCATCATGATGGTGTATTGGGTTTACACATTTGCCATACATGGAAATATGTCATGTTGGGCCCTGAATTATGATGTTTTGTGCCTACATTCAAATAGAGGACATATACATGTGGAACCAAGTTATTTGGCACAATATGTTCAGGTTATGCTTGTTTTCCTTTGAATATGAGGATGTTGACGGTATTTTGATGGTGACAAAATAGCTCTTAATTACCGTCAACAATGGGTTATTGTGGATCACTTAACCAAGGTAGCTCACTTTATACCAGTCAAATTTACCTACCGACCTCATCAGTATGCCGAGTTGTATGTATAGAATATCTTAAGGTTGCATGGTATTCCCAAAACCATTATATCAGATAGATCATTGCCCGATTTTGGGAGAAATTACATAAAGAGCTGGGAACAAAGTTGATTCGAAGTTCTGCTTATCATCCTCAGACAGATGGACAAACGGAGCGACTAAATCAAGTGTTGGAAGACATGTTGAGGGCATGTGTTGTGTCAGCAAAGGGATCATGGGAGAAATGGTTGCCTTTGGCAGAGTTCTCCGATAACAATAGTTACCAGGAAAGCATTAAGATGGCACCGTTTGATACTTTGTATGGACGAAGGTGTAGAACACCTATCAATTGGGTCGAATCGGGAGATAGAGGATTCTATGGTACGGATTATGTGGAAGAGGCAGAAGAAATTGTTCGAGATGTTCAACAGCATATCCGTGCAGCTCAGTCCCGACAGAAAGGGTATGCGGATCAAAGGAGGAGACCTTTGGAATTTCAGGTTGGTGACTATGTGTATCTTAAGGTATCACCCATGACAGGCATCCACTGTTTTGGAATCAAGAAGAAGTTAGCACCCCGATATGTTGGACCGTATCAGATCATTGCTAAGAAACGTAAGGTGGCTTACCAAGTATAGTTACCTCTAGAAATGAGTGCTATGTTCCCAGTGTTTCATGTATCCGAGTTTAAGAAATGTCTTCGAGTTCCAGAAGAAGAAGCAGTTCAGAGCTCAAACATCGTGATGAGGTCAGACTTGGAATACAATGAAGAACCAGAGAAAGTTTTGGACACGAAAACCAGGGTTACAAGAAACAGAGAAGTAAAGACTTTCAAGATCCTCTGGATTCATCATGGTCCGAATGATGCAACTTGGGAAATAGAAGACTTCCTATGTGTGAACTATCCCGCCTTTTATAACAAATGGTACGCAAACACAAAATCTCGGGACGAGATTTCTTTAAGGGGGGAAGGGCTGTGACACCCTGTGTCAAGCTTGCATTAGGATCATCATTAGCCTCTAAGCTTAAGCATTGCATTGCATTCATATTTGTTTGTACCATGTTTTATGAATGCTTTTATACTAATAGTAGAATTGCTTAGGAGTTTCATGTGTGTGTGTTTGCCTTGTCTAGTTTGAGCTTAGTTTAAAGAATGAAAATAAAAGCAATTATTTTCCTTAAAATGGTTTCATTAACCTTGAACTAGAACCTTTTAAAAATAATGGTTTTCAGTTAATATGATCAATGTTGACACTTCTTAACACCACTTTGAATACTAGGTTGTCATCCCTAGCATGGCGCTAGAAATGTGCGGTGGTATTTATGAATGTAAAGGCTCTCTAGAAAATATATTTATTCTATCCACAAGCACACAGATAAAATACCAATTGTAGCACTTCACCAGGAAGTAATTCCAGGTATCGTTATTTATAATTTTGCTAAAGGAAAAGCAAAACATTGGTGACATGAACTAACAAGGGTTTAGACTAGAGATGGATTTGCAGAACATGATTACTTATGAGAAACTTAATCACATAGTCACATGCTTCGGCAGGGGGTAAGCCATAATAATAATAAAGATATTGAAGTGTAAGCTCAAATATAACACAGAGATTAGAGATAGACTACTCCATATAAATGTAAGGTGACGTCGGACTAGTAAGAGAATAACTTCTATGTATGTTCTAATCTACTAAGTCAAAATCTACTCTAGCACATATAAGATCATATATAGCAATAAAAGACTCTTCATCTATGTATAAGGAACATCGCTAAAGAAAGCCAGAACATAGCATGACTTACTATGCAATACTAATTCTGCCTGTCCTACCAATGGGGGGTGGACTATATAAGAATCAATGGAACTGTCACTTCCACAAACTACCACACGACCCAACCAATAGAATACATTTGCAGGTAAATAGCATCTAAGCACCACACTTACATGTGATCTACCACCTAACTCCCTCGAGGGAAGAGCTAAGCGCTTTGCAAACTCATACATAAACTCATTATCAATCATAACTATATAAAATATAGAACTAGAATAAACTAAGAACATAATAATAGAAACATAATGATATTAAGAATAAAGTCGTAGAGAGAGATACAAGATAATACCAATCTTTATGACAAAGATCCAAAATCCAGAGCGCAATGCTCTACTTCTCTAAATCTATCTAATCAATCCTATAGAACTTGATGGAATTGGGAGTAGCTATTCTAATTCTCTGGTGGAGAGAGGGATATGAAACCCTAGTTTTGATAGCTTCCTCTAATAATAATTTCTTTTCCTCCTCAGGGGTGGCATGGCCTTGCTTATATAGCCCCCTCAAATGAATGTAGACTGTCGGATCAAACCGACCTTAAGTGAATGGTTTAGATTCATCCTCAAAGGCGGTTAGGCACGATCCGCGAAGTGGAAGGCCATTGGCCACAGGAGTAGGGCGGCCGCCCCAAACCCTAGGGCGGGCGCCCTGGGTGTGGGCCCACTCGACCTCTGGCTTGGTCCAGTCCCTTCTAGAGTCTTCCTGTGTATTCTTGTTTGTGCGGAGGTCCTTTCTCTCTATGTAAACATGACATGTGGACCTTCCTTTGCTTTTTCCCTGATAACTCCCTGTAAAAACATAAACTCACCAAAACTTGTGCAAACCTATCGGTTGGGCCCCCTAAGTCTATGGTGATGATTCAATTAAGTCCTTTTTAGCTCTTGTTGACATATAGAAATTGATACTTAACGACCGTCAACAATCTACATGAAAAAGGTAGAGAATATTATTTTGAGCAACTTTCATGCAAACCGCAAAATCTGGTTTTGAGTTTTTGAAATAGTTTTGAAACAATTTCAGTTTGAAAAAAATAAAAGAAAATAGAAAAAGAGAAAAGAAGCAAGAATGGGCCGGGGCGACCCATTCGGCCCACTCGGCCTTGCACCGCACGCCCACAGCGCGCACGTTCCCACACAGCGCGCCTAACACCGGTTGCGCCGTATGCCGGCAGCCGCGCCGCGTGGCGCGTTGCCTCTATCGTACGCCGTCAACCCGCCAGTAGCCGCGCGCTGCTCGCTGCAGCACTGCGCCGACCACGCTGCTCGCCCACTCAGCGCCTCTGCCCACGCAGAGAGCCGCGCCGCGTCGTGCCATCACCTCGCCAATGCATTGCCGCAGCGACCAGCGCCCCGACCAAATCCCCGACCGGTCATGCTCGCACTCGAGCACGTATCCGCGATAACGGCGCCGGGACCAAGAACACAATCGCGTTCGCCCATTCACCTCACGCCGGAGCCTACTCTGTGCGGCTGCTGCGCCACCGCGCTACCTCGCTGTCGTGTCACGGCCCCACCGGTCGCGCTGCTTGGCCATGACCGCGCCAGAGGGAGCGCCTACACCCCCTTTGTCTCTCGCACTCGCAACCACCGTGCCCATTCATTCACCCGCTCTGCCTTGCCCTCGCCACGACGAGCCAAGCACCGAGAGCGCGCCATCATCCCTTTCTCCATTCCGCCACCACTCGAGCTCCTCTGCTCGATCCACTGTGCACACAGTTCCGCCTTCACCTAGCACACCTCGCGCTCGCCCTTGCATCGCTAGCCAAGCACTCCTCCTGCCGGAACGCCAGCACCGTTCATCGGCGCGTCGTCGCCACTGCAACTGCCATGCCGTGTTCCCTCTTCCTCCGGCCGCCTCCATTGCCTCCATCTCCGTGGGACCTTTGCCGAAGGTAGTACGGTGAACACACCCTTTCTGTCGCACTCGTTTTCCGGGAATACCACAGCACCGAGCACCGTGCGCCATTACCGCCACCGTAGAGCTCGCACATGGCCGGAGCTCCTCCAGCCCAACCAACCCCCACGCTGCACTCACCACCTCACCGCGGTGCTCACGCACCCACTCGTCGGGCAGAACACCGCCGGTAACAGCCCCGCCGCGCCGCGCCCACCACCGCACGCCGCAATTCACTTACACGGTCGCGCTGGCTCAACCGACTCCACCAGTCGATTCGCGTCATCACCCTGAGCACACCACGACCAACACCGCCGCCGACAAGCTCACCGCCGGCGAGAACGCGCCAGTCAGCGCGTTGCTCTGCTCTTTGCTCGCCGACATGGGGACCCGAGTTGACCATGGGCCCCGCCTGTCAGCCGCTTACGCTCACTGGGCCGAGCCCATGCACTGTGCACCATGGGCCTGTTTCAGAAATGCTTTTCGTTTATTCAATTTTCCGTAAAAATTTCATGTTTGTTTATTTTATATCTGGAGTTCTGTTAATCAAAAAATGGTGAAATAAATTGTGTTAGACTCTATGAATGAAGATATTTCTGTTAAAAATATAAAAGCAATTTTTGGAGAATGTCTTTAGCACTAATGTGTAAATAGTTCTTTTCTGCATTTATTAAGGATAAATGTGTTCCTATATGAAATTACCAAATAAAATTGTGGAATTTTTATGCTAGCTCTGTTATCTTGTGTAGCATCTATGGAAAATATGAGATGCCTTTTTTCTGTGTAGAAATTAATTAATGTCTATTAAAAAGTGTTTCTGCTGTTTTCTCAAATGTATTCCTGTGGTAAATCTATGCATAGATAAATCATGAAACTTTTTCTATAGTCTCTGTCTGTCTTGCTCTATCTGAGAAAAATATAATATGTGGTATGTTGTATGACAGAAAAGATACTTGTAGTTCAAGTGTCCTTTTCTGGGTTTTACTTTAGAAAATCATATAGAAAATAACCTAAGTTTTCTAATCATGTATTTTTCTTGATAAATATCTTCTTAGGTAAAGAAGCTGTTAAAAATACTAAATGCCATGTTTCACCCTGTTAGACAGTAGGTCTAGTTCAAAGTGCTTTTTCTACATTTAAATTCATCTTTGTGTAGCTGCTAGTTGGTAGCCTTGATTTGTGTTAAATTTCTGCAGTAGGATCCAGTAGTCTTGCTCTGTATTCTGTAATTTTTGTAGATTTTTCTGGGTAGTCTATAATAGGCTTGATGTGTAAAGTGGAACTAGATTGAATTGTTTTGAATTGAACTAGACGTAACCTTTGGTGTTTAATTCTTGATTCAAACATCATCCCTGCATCCCTGGTTTACTTATATGCAGTGTAAACATCCAAGATCAATAGAGGAACCTCCGGTGCCAGTTCCAGAGGAAGTAGTCCAAGTACAGGAGGTGAACGAGGAGTATCAAGAGCTCGACACTAACCTCCCTGAGTGCCCTGACCACCAGCCTTCCACCTTCAGTCAAGGCAAGCCCCGGAGCATCTTTAAGTCTCCCAGCATTTTTAAATTAATCTACTTGGCTATTTTATACTGTGATGCATTAGGTGATAGGAGTTGATTGAATCCCACTTGATGCATTACCTTCCTTTATTATTGAATTACCTACCTTGTTAACCTGATAAATAAAGGTAAAAGCAACCGCTTAGCCTGCTTAGAAGAAATGGTTACATTCATATTTATTCGTATTATCCCATGGGGTAGTACCCATCACGGTTGGCTATATTTGCTATCGTGGGAAAGAACCAAAGTAGTAATGAAATGTGGTCAACTGGAAGGCAAGGGCACCAAGTGGTATAGACTTGGGGGCAGTCCATCCATTGGATCGTATAGGTTTGTATACGATGGTGGCCCTCGTACATCTTTGAATGCGCCCTTTGACATATGGGCCGTTGTGATCTTCGACCTCGAAGCCGAGTAAACACGGTTTGGGCCGACTCTCAGCCGACTGTTTGCACCCTCTAGTTTGGAGATACGACCTGCCCCATGGTGGCCAACTGATTTCTCCAAATGGGTGGACTACTCTGAGCTCGCGACGTTACTACCTAGACAGTTTTGAGCGGTGACCCAATGCATGGACCCGACGGGGAAAGTGTTGCGTGTGTTAAAGGTAATCTTGCCAGCTGGTTGTATATCGATTCGAATCGCCGTCTCCCACCGGATAGTGGGGGGTTATATTGAGCTTCACCACGGTACAACTCCATGTGACATCAATGATGGTTCTACTAAAATATTGACAAATGAACTTGATATGGTATTATCCTATTGTTTGATTAGATCAAGTGAGTGCTCTAGTGCAGGTGCAAAACCAAGAGATAAATAATAGGATGGAAAATGGCTGCTCTCTACTCTTTAATTTATTTCATCTTGTTCGTCTTTCTGCAAAAGAAAAACTTAGCCAACTATATATATAGCCTTGCATATCCTTGGAGTCTTTATTTTCAGTTAGATCGGTAAGTCTAGCTGAGTACATTCTCGTACTCAGGGTTTATCCCGTTTGTTGCAGATGGTCAAGTATATTTTGACTATTGTAAGCACTGTCTCTATCCTGTGGAAGGAGAAGAGGAGCAGGCCCTCGGCAAGGTCTTCTACGAGCTCATATTTTGCTGTTGTCGGACATGATCTCGTTGACACCCCTGTTTATTAATGATGTTAAGTGTGGAGTGACTTTGGAAACAAACTTAAAAACAATGGGCTATTTTGGCCACGTGTGTTATGACGTGATACTTATTTACTATTCAAACCAAGTGTTGTAATAACTCTTTTAAATATTGTACTTTCAGTTATTTTGGTTTAAGTTCTAGTTTCATTCGTATGTGCATACCTGAGTTTGCGCGATCCTGGTCGGATATACGATTGTTAGAAATCCTTCGATATTTCCGGACTACTAGAATTATATGGGCTCAAGTGCGCTAAGTGGCTGTTAATTCAATTTACTGTAATGTGTCCGCTGCGGTAAATCAATTTACCGCTGCAGACATCTTATAAGGCCCGCCACGGTTAAGGCCGAAGCCCATTAGACCCAGGGCGAGGCCCAATAGCCACACCCCATATAAAAACAGGAGTTAGGGTTTCCCATCCTCTCCCAGCCCTTTCTCTCTCTCCCACTCCCTCCCTCTCTCTCAGCACAGAAGGCGGATCCGGCTCCTCTGCCAGCCCTCTCTCTCTCCCACTCCCTCCCTCTCTCTCGGCAGAGAAGGCGGATCCGGCGGCGGCGGGAACACGCTCGGAGCGACGTGCGGGGCCGCGGCGGCGCGCGAGGCGGCGCTCGGAGCTACGTGAGGGGCGGCGCGCGAGGTGGCGCTCGGGGCCGCGCGGGGCCTCGGCGGCGCAGGGCGGTTCCGACGGCGGCGACGGCGGCAGCCTGGATGGGCTCGTCGGGCCCCTGGATGGGCTCGGCGGGCCTATCTAGGGTTTTTCTTTTTTGTTTTATTTTTTTTGAATGATTAACCGCAGCTGGCAAAGCGGCCCGCTGCGGGAAAACGTGATTTTCTGTGGCGTTGTCGCGGCAGCGGACCCAGTTGTCCGCTGTGATTAATCAAAAACGGTCGCCGCGAAAAATCGTTTTTCACGTAGTGTGATGACGTGAATTTATGCAGCTGTCAGATTGTTTCGTGTTTTTGACGCAGACTTTTCTCTTATCTGAACATATCACCATATCGCCCTCCGTTCAGAACAAGTTTGGGTCTTCCATCATCATACTGATCTTTGCATCCCGCTGGCCACCAGCTGATGTCGATGAAATAGTTTAACTGGCCCAACTACCGATGCAGCTACACCGTGCGTGGTAAATCCTGAGCATGTATTCTACCAGAAATGCCACAAGCAGCACAATCCTTGCCAGTATTGCCGTCGACTCCACACCCAGGTTATTACATGAAGCCAAGATGATTGTGCATGCTTTCTCCCCATGTGAACATGCAACCAACCATCGGCTAACCAAAGTCGATGCATGCAAATATTGATCTCTTCCTGTGTTGACATCCAAGGGACAACGAGCAACGATCGGCTAAGCCACAGCCGATATATGTAAATCAAATAGGAAGCCATTTAAAGGATCTTAAGGTCAGGGTAACCAGATCATATACTTTTACCCTCCAATCCGTCCGTCAAGCACCGAGCATCAGACTCCAAGCATCAATGTGGCCTATGCCATAATGAGCACCATGCGGATGACACGTATAGCAATATCATCTTGCAAACTTGGTGTAGTGGCAATCCTTGGTAGACTGATGTTCTCTGAGTTTGGAAATTTAGCTTGAACAATTAACCAAATTAATTAATCAAACTCCCGACAAGGAGAACAATTAATTCGGCTATCTTCTACCGCACCCGATTGTTCATGTTCCAGCATCTTTGGCAATTGTGTTTCGAATGATTTTTTCCACATCCTGTCAAAGGGAAGTTCAGCACCTATTCTTGAATTCTTTCACCTCGTGTTTGGTGATATCAGCTACCATACTGATCTGTTGGAAGGTCATCCACCAATTATACAAAAATATTGTATTTTCTCTTCATTACTCTTCTTGGCCGAGCCTCCTTAACAAATACAAGCTGAAGGACACCTCGTCACGATCTAGAAAGTAAAAATGTTTGATAGGCTCTAACTTCCGATCAAAATAATTGTTGAGTCCCACTAGGCGTGTCAAAATGTGCTGACGTTAAAAATGGGGTCTTCTGGCGTCAGCACTACGTAAGGCCTTTGGAGACCGTGCAGCAGCAGAGCTTGATCTCCTAAACCTCTAAAGCGGCTTAGGCCACTTCGGTGATTGATCTCATGCGTGCTAGTCAATTTGACCTGCAATTGACGAGGAGATGAAACGTCAAATTATGGAACCTATCGGTTGTTACCAGATAGTTTCATGAGTGTGCGGGTCTCACATAGCTGATGAATATAGAATATTGACTAAAGAGTCAACTCCAAACAATATGAAGCATAATAACAGATATAAACAGCTAGCACAGAATGTCATGTATAAAGGGTAAAATTAGCCCATCATATTACATCAGTAAAGTAAGGATGCGACACACATGACATTTATTGACCCAAACCATTAAATCTACTAAACATACTAGGTAAAGATTAACCATCAACAGGTGTGTTCCCATGTAGCCATGATGACATTTAACCCGATAACCTAACTCATTTACTAGCATTGGGGTGTTTCCATGCAGCCATAAAAGTAAATAAGTCAAGCCACGTCCGGTACAGTTAATAGATCTAACGAATTAAGGTAATAAAAGTACATGCATCGTATGATTGAAGCATAACCAGACCGGCTATGTTAACTGATGTGGGATCCATGAAGCTTGAACAAGATCCATACACATAGCCCCAGACGAATCTAAGATTAGGCAGATATAACCCAACACACACGACAGTGGGGTCCGGTAGATGCAGCCGTACCGTATATGTTGAACCAGATCCAACTACTCTAAACCAATCTAATGACCGAGCGTATGTCTTAAACCCGCATCACGTGACAATTACAACCAATAGATTAGCCGATAAGATCTTAGATCTACTACTTTGATGCATATAAGAGTGAAGGTACTGAAAGTAATAGATCCAAATAGAATTAAAGCACAGGTCAATCCACTTGTTGAAATTGGGCAAGATATTGTTATAATAAATAAACATATTAACATAAACAATATTGATAACTTAATGAATCTATTAGATCGCCAATCTAATAGAGCCGATAACTAGCTTGAATAATTACTCATGTGAGATTGAAGCAATGCAGCCCCATGAACAACGATTCAAACCGATAACTGACCTCTGTCCAGATTAAGCCTGCATCTACCTGATGATACTTAACTTAATCGAGCGCTTGACGTCCACCTTATGACGCCGAGTTTAGACAAGAATCAATGCCTGAGTCCACCGGATGACACCCAGCTGTGTGAACGATGAGATCGCCGTACTTACATTACTCCTACTCCTAGGGTTTGGCGTGAAGCTGAAAAGATGTATATTGATTGATTGATAGATGATCGTTTACAATGGCCACGGGCTTATATTTATACCCGTAGGCTAATAACCCTATAACGTACAAACTTAGCTCAAAAGAAATATCTAAATAAAAAAAGGAATATTAAGATACATGGACTCTAGTTTCTATCATGTACGTGTACGTCTCCTTACCAGCTAAGCAAACAGAATATAATATTCCTAATTAATTTGGCCATACGTATGTCTTTTATTTTTCTTGCCCAAGGCCAAATCACGAGTTTGTCTTCTTTTCCTTTTTTTATTCCTTGTATCACGACACCTTCATCCGTATACGCATCTTCAGCATAAAGTCTTGGATTAATGAAGTCTTTCCATATTAGCATGATAATATCCCCAAGATATAGGACATCCATGTTGTGTACGTACATGCTTGTTCGGCCAAATGACTTGAATTCCTACTTGCTTATTTGGCCTTGCATATACGTATGTCCTTCTTTTCCCTTTCCTTTCATGCAAGGATTCAAGCATGATCAATCACACAACCTTACGTTTCCATCCGAGACATGTATGCATACCTTGGCTAAATATTTCTTTCCGGTATACACATACACTGCAACAGAACCATTTTCCTCGATATAATTCCATAATTAATAATCCATACACTGCTGCTTGGGCGTGACACGTCTTGTGGTAATATTTCTCGGCTGACCAAATTTTGGTGTAAACAGCAACCAGCAAGGAGGAGTTGGGGGAAAGGTGACAGCAACCATGGAGGGGCGAGCTGTAGGGAGCGGCTCGGGCTCTGCCCTCCTACCCGGTAGAGAGAGGGGGTCAGCAGGAAGGGAGAGGAGGGGGTGACACCGGCCAGGGCTGCAGGAGAGGCAGCCACGGGAGAGGGAGAGGAAGCTTGAAGTAGGGAGGAGCAAGGAGGGAGAGAGCCCCCTGTTCTTGCTCGACATATGAGAGGAGGGGCACGGGAAAAAGTGAGGGGGAGAGAGGATATGTCAACATTTTATTCTCTCCCCCTTCTAAAAGTTCCACTTAATTAAGAAACTGCCACTGACTTCATTTTCTTTTTCCCGAATTCCAAACCGCTGACTGGAAAGTTCGTCCGAGTATACTGTTGCATAGCTCTTGTCGAATAGAGCAATTTTGCTTTAAGAACCTTGGTCAAACTTTAATTAGTTTAGGAGATATGAGTTTCCGAAGAAAATTTCACACAAACCGAAAACTGAACTTTTCCAAACTCCGGACGATCTTTAGGTCCTTGTTTCACTAGTAGAAATATGATCATCGGTGACGTTTTGCTAGTGACGCTGGTAACTTTGGTCACAGAATGGTTTCTTTCTATGACGACATTTTCTATTTCATCACAAGTTACGCGGGACGAAGTTTTGGCTTCACTTTTAATGATGAAAGGGATAGGAACGTCATATATTACCAAATGTAAATCGTCACAGAACATGTTGTCGGTGTGCTTCATTGTAATGATGAAAATAGTCGTCACAGATTATGTTTTTTGATATGGTCATAGATAATTTGTCACGTAGTGATGAAACGAATTGGTCACAGATCATTTTTTTAACGTCGACCACTTGACGGTGTGCGATGCGTGGGCCATAGACCCCGGTTAACAGCAGCCTGGACCTTTTATTTTGGCAAAAAATTGCGCGGGTCGAGCTTTGAACTCGCGACCTGACGCTAGGCGGGTAACAGCGTTACCACTGGGCTACTCGACCACTCTTGAAAAAAGAAAGAAAGTTTGTGCATTTGTAAGGTTTCAACATGACAATTGAAAGGATCACAGGACTTGGGCCATAGATAGACCCATGATCGACCATCATCAACGACGCGACCTAAACCCCCCATCGATGAAGCGGCGGCCTGAGGACTGGAGAACTACGCCGGCATTCATTGCGCGGGGAAAGCAGGGGATTTAGTCGCGGGTACATAAGGTTTGATTTGTGTTAGAATTTTGTTGATATATACATGAGTTAGATGTGGTTTTGAATTGTGTTTACTTCAATCACAGTTAGCGAGTTAATACAAGCTAGGTTACTTTTATTGTGACAACAGATGGATAGAAGTTGGGTTTTTGGGAAACAATTCACTTCTGCATATGTGAAGGGAGTTGAAGAGTTTATAAAATTTGTTAGTGAAAGATACCTCAAAGACGAACACATCCGTTGTCCATGCATCAATTGTCATAATCGAAGGCTGATGCATCAGACTCAAGTAGAACCCCATATACACATTTATGGAATGTCACCTACATACACCAGGTGGATTCATCATGGGGAGCCTGTAGATGTTGTAATTGATGATGATGGTATAGATCAGGAGGCCGAAGGACATGATCATGACTTTGGGATACATGTGGATGGGGACGATGATGTTTACGATGATGATCATGGAGTACCATAAATGATAGGCGAACTGTTTGCAGTGGCAGAGGCTGATGGAGAACAACCAAGTTTTGGAAGAGTCTTGAAGATGCGAAGAAGGCGCTTAGCCCGGGTTCTAGCCATTCAAAATTTTCTTTTATGGTGAGGATGTTGTATATGAAGTCTCATTATCGAATCAGCAATACAGCATTTACCGCAATGATGAAGCTGCTGTGAGATGGATACCCACGGAGTGAGTTGCCAAAATCATATGACGAGGCCAAGAAATATCTTAAAGAATTGGGCCTTGCATTCAAAAACATCCATGTCTACACCAACAATTGTGTGTTGTTTCGTATAGATTATGCTAACCTGAATGTGTGCCCAGTATGTAAGGAATCCAGATGGAAAGATGAAACAGAGACGAAGCAGGTTCCACATAAGGTTTTGAGGCACTTTCCACTCTTGCCAAGGTTGAAAAGAATTTATGCTTCAAAAGGAACTTCTGAGGAAACACAATGGCACAAGAAAGTGAGGAAGCCAGTCAACAATGTGATGAGCCATCCAGCTGATGGGGAAGCATGGAAGGACTTTGACTGGAGGGAACCAGCTTTTGCAGCTGATCCGAGGAACCTGAGACTTTCCTTAGCTACTGACGGATTCAATCCATTTGGCAACATGAGTACACAATACAATATGTGGCCAGTGCTTCTGACATCGCTGAATCTCCCACCATGGGAATGTGTGAATCCAGCAAACTGTTTTATGTCTTTACTCATCCTAGGTCCAAGATCTCTAGGAAAGGATTTTGATTTGTTCCTTGAGCCCCTAATCGAAGAACTGCTCGAGCTATGGAAGGGTGTCAGTACCTTAGATGCATGTACAGGTAAGAAGTTCAAGCTTCGTGCTGCTATGCTATGGTGTGTACATGATTATCCAGCGTTGGACACGTTATCGGGGCGAACAACAAAAGGGTATTATGTATGTATTCATTGCGACAAGGATCTGTTGTCTCGGGGAATAAGGAACAAGATATGCTACATTGGATATCGTCGTTACCTTAAAATGACACACGAATGGTGGAACAGCTTGGCTTTTGATGGTAAGCGTGAAAAAAAGATCAGCCTAGCAAGTTTACTGTGGAGGATGTCTGACAGGAGCTAGACAAGGTGAAAGATGTCAGGCCAGGGAAGCATGACGACATTATTACTGGAAATAAAAGGAAGCGGAGTGATGGTCCAAAGATTTATAGATGCAAAAGTGGGTTGTGGAGATTGCCATATTGGGAACTTTGAGGCTTCCACATAATCTCGATGTGATGCACATTGAGAAGAATGTATGTGAAAATATTATTGGCACATTACTCAATATACTAGGCAAGTCCAAGGACATACAAAATGTTAGGCTAGATTTGTATGATATGGGCATAAGACATGAATTGCACTTGCAGGAGGATAGAAACTCTCTCTGCAAGGCTCCACCTGCTCCATATGTGTTGAGAAAGGATCAGAAAATCGAGTTTTGCAAGTTTCTCAAAGGTATCAAGTTTCCTGATGGATATGCGGCTACCTAGCAAGATACATAAGTGAAGATGGTTCAAGGGTGGCTAGAAAGCTAAAGACACATTCTTGCCACATACTCCTGCAAAGAATCATACCCGCTGGCCTTAGAGGACTAGTGAGGAAGAATGTATATGAAGCAATTGCAGAGCTAGGGACCTTCTTCTGGGAATTATGCAGTAGAAATCTAAGGATAGATGTGTGAAATGGCTGAAAGAAGAAATTCCATTGATCCTATGCAAGCTTGAGAAAATCTTTCCACCTGCCTTCTTTGATGTCATGGTGCACCTGTGTGTCCACCTTCCCGATGAGGCACTGCTTAGAGGACCTATTTAGTATGGATGGATGTACCCAATAGAAAGGCGACTAGGCACTTTGAAGAATTTTGTAATGAACAGGGCTAGGTCAGAAGGATCAATTGTTGAGGCATATATGGCAAGTGACACTTGACCTTTTGTTCTTACATGGAGGATGTTGACACTAAATTTAACCAGGACGACGATAGTGGTACAGAGATGTCATTGCCTAATGATATATCTATTTTTAAGCATGGTGTTACTCTTGTTGGAGTTAATAGGACCGAGTACATTGATCATGCTGTCAGGAATAAGTTAGTTTGGTATGTGCTACATAATACTGAAGAAGGAGAGGAATATTTGAAGTATGTTTGAGATTTAGTTTGTGTTTTATTTTTTAAATTTGGAATCATTCTTACAAATCGACTTTTTTCCTACAACATGTATAGGGAGGAGGTAGTGCAACAAGGTGCATGTCCAGATGAAGTAGATCAAATGGTCGAACAGGGATTTGCAAAGTGGTTTAAGTCCCATGTAAGTCACTCAGCATTTTGTTTATAGGCATAGTAAATGCATTATTATCCATATGTAAATGGTGGCCTGACTAATTTGGTTGCAACAGATTGAAAACAAGTGCAGTGAGAATCTAGAATGGGTTAACAAAGGACTATGGACACTGTCATGTGGTCCAGTTCAGTGAGTTAAGATTAGTGCAGGTTGCAAGATTAATGGAGTGCGGTATAGCACTGCAGATCGTGAGAAGTTCATGCAGACACAAAATAGTGGTGTAATGACTGAAGGTTCACATGCTGGAAAGAGCATAGATTTTTATGGTATCCTTAAAGAGGTTATTGAGTTGCTACATCCCTCAGATTATCAAGTTCATCGGTCGGTGGTTCTATTTCGATGCGATTGGTACAACCAAGTAGGCAAGACTGTGGGCCTACGAGATGACAAACATTTCAAATCCATCAATGTGCAATCATTTTGGTACAAGACTGATCCTTTCATCTTGGCAGAGCAAGCAAAAAAGGTATTTGACCTGCAAGATACAACTCCACAATGTAGAGATTGGCGAGTTGTGCAGAAATTTAAACATAGGAATATTTATGATGTGGTTGAAACAGAACAGGGCAGTCATGATGTGCATCAGGATGATGATTGTTCTGATACTGAGCATGTAGTGCTAGAAGGTGATGATAATGAGGTTATGCACAATGTTGAAGGTGGACAAGCCACTATAATTGACGGCAATTTATAGGAACTTATAAGAAATAAGGAAACTGCTATTAATCTTGAAGAGAGTGAGGATGATGATGAAGATGATACAGTGGAGCAATATTGTAGTGATGGTGGCATTGACAACAATGATGCCATGTCCACAGATGATGAAGATGATGATTTGTAGTATGGATACTGGGCTGGACTTTATGCACATAGTTCATTAGAGGTTTTTTTTGTTGAGTTCAGTTTTTTCCTTAGAATTATAGTTGAGATTATTTTACAGCAGAGAATTATATGAGTTGAGATTATATTACATCACATAATTATATGACTTCTGATTATTGTACATCACAGGCATATATATATAAGATCACTGGAAACAGAACAAATCATTAGGCTGCTATGACACAAGGCAGATTAGATAAGCATTACTGCTATTAGGTTCTTACATCCATCACCAAGTGAGACTTAAGTTCATACATCCAACACCAGTTCCTAAGTTATTCATACTTCCATCACCATATCCTAAAATACTACATAACAGCACCACATTTTGAGCTAGGACAACAAGGTTCATCCAAAACACTTCCAGATACACCCAAAAAACCAAGCAAAAGCCATCTAAGTGCTTCATAGTAGTCTGCATCATATATATACAATTAGGCGTCAAGGTGCTTCCACCAAACTTGCCTGAACTACTTCTTCTTTTCCAGTTGCTTCGCCCAACTCTTCAGCCGCTCGATTGTCCTCTCCTTCTCCTTCAACTCCTCCACCAGACATTCTACGCAAAACTGCATAGAGATGCCAATAAGTGTATCACTTATAGACAAACACAACAGATAAGATGCCCACAGGAACAAAACAGCAACTCCAATTTCACTCATCTCACTTGATCAGCACAAGTATATCATAGCAGCAACTTCTACATAGACGATTTCAACAACAAATCCTACATAGATTATTTCAATAGGACTTCGAAGTGGGGAATCTCACCTTAGGGTCGTGGTATTCATCCGTTTCCCATTTGGAGTCATCAGAGGTGGAGTATCCGGACATTCCGGAGTCGTCGATCTCGATAATGGGAAACCCCTCCATTCTGACGCTTTTGCGAGGTTGGTCCTCGCCTGGACGGCATCCCGGGGAGTATGCTGCACCGCCGAGACAGGACTCCGGGCCTGTACTCCGCCTCGGCGACAACTCGTCTCCGCCGCGGCCGAGGGCGGGGTGGCCGGTAACGCCGGGCCATTGAACCTGCCCTTTGCATCCCGCTGCTGTGATTTCGCCCGCTCCGACTGCTATGGATTGCGTTTCTTAGGTGCCATTCTCCCTCAGCGGTGGTGGCGGCGGTTGTGGAAAACCCTAGGCGGAAGCTGCAGCGGTGGATGTGGAAAACCCCAGGCGGAGGCTGCAGTAGCGGATGTGGTGGGAGAGGGACGGTAACGGATGCGGGTTCTGTTTATGTAACTAGCACCATGGGTTTTGGTTAAATAAAGTCATCCAGAGTCCTTACGACAACACTTCAATGGCGCAATGGTTTGAGTAACATAGTTTTATCCCCAGCTCCTGAGTTCGGAGCTTATAGGAGCCAATTTTTTGTGTATATTTTCCTTTATGACTTTTTGTTTTTTTTTCTAGGTGGCAAACTTTTATATAGCGCAATGATTATTACTAATTTTCATAAAGTTAAATTCCTAGCTACGTCACTGATCCTATGAAAAGGATTCACATTGTTTCGACAACATATCAAAGATAAATATATATATTGCATAATTAAGGTACGACTTAAGTTCTCCAATTACATAAGTTCAGAACATAGTGTCAATACAACTTTAGAACATAAGTACTTCAATTACATACTAATTTCTAGGATTAGCCACTAAAATACTTATTTAGCCTTCTTCCTAATCAGGCTTAGTCTTCAAATCTATCGAATCTATGAAAATACTTGCGCTTGAGGAGGACACGAACATTCTCGGCCTTCTTCCTGATCTGTCAATTCACAAATGGGCAAGTTACCATCTATATATAATTGAAATTTACGAAAGTTATGTTGGGGGAGCCATATATCACCTATCTGTTCATCGCCATTGGCCAGTCTTTTGGCTATCATGACTAAATGAGCAATGAATCGTAATCTTATTACTGATTACGACCACATGGTTGTGCTCAGTATCCTTCATGAATAAAATCAAAGATTGTAATCAGGAAACATAAATCATGAACCCAATGAACATGTATTGAGCCAATCAACTCAGTATTGAACCAATGAACACAGTATTGAACTAATTTATACAATGCACGGTGCAAGGTGCAGGGGAAATCCTAATTCCAAGCACACAGAAAACCCCCAAATAGCACACAAAAAACCCCAAATATCATACAATCTAGTACAGTATCTCACAAATTTAAGCAGGGTTAGGGGAAAACCCCAAGTAGCACATAGGGGGAGGTACTGGTATGGCACATCGGCAATATCACAATATGCATCAAACAAGAAAACCCAAAGTTTTCAACCCTAACCTCTTCCTGGGGAACCACCTCTGGAACCACATCGGGATGCCCATCCACCTGAATGTGTGTGACCATCGTCGTCCTCCTCCTCGGCCGCGCGTTCCTAGTACCAGCGGCGCTGGCGACGAACCTTCCAGACTCATCGCATTTCTGCTTAGCAGAGTGGTGCTCCACTGGATGTGCATGAATGGCGGCGGCGGTAGCAGGAGGGGAGGCTAGGGAATCATAGTCAAAGATGCGGGAGCGGGTTTCCCTAACCATGGTCGCGATGGAAGAAGACGATGATAGAGAGGGAGGCAGCAATGGAGGAAGACGATGCGACGAGAACGAGGCGGAGAGCGAGAGTTGATGGGACAAATTGGGAGTTGAATTGGTGGAAGCCACCGCCGCCACTTCACTGATGCAGGTAAAGGGAGACACATTTAGTGATCTTTCAATGAATTGTGGGCCCTAGCATCATTGGACCCAGGCGTCATTGAGGCTTCACAGAGCCAATTGGGTATGTCATGTTACCGGCAAGAACAGGGGGCAAACTGCACGCAGAGTTGATCATCCATCTCTCACACATACCCTTGTCACTAAGTGAGAGATGTTGTACCACTTTCTCCGAATCATTTGAAACTTTTTTTGGATGATTATGGAGACGTCCTAGGATGTTGTATGCATTTTTGCAATTTTTAGAACTAGTTTACCTATCAATGTAATTATGTTTTGATTTACTCAAGAATAAATGGAAAAAAACCCTAAGTGTTGGTATTTCTTATGACTATTGGATAAATCCGTAAGCGCATAGATTATACCGTTGTAGCACTTCACCTAGGAGTATTCCAAGGTATCGTAATTTATATTTTCCAAAGGGAAATCTAGGCTAGAAATGATAATTAGAGAGAGATCCTAGAGAGCACCTCAACTTAGTACCAACTAGTATAGGGGGGTAAATGATATATGTGATAGAAAGGGTTGATGAATGAATAAGCCAAGATAAATGATACTTGGAATGGACTAGATAGAATAGCTAGGTGGGAGGACAACGAGAGAGTAAAGGGACTCCAGTGTAATTCAATCTACTTCAATATACTTAGCCAATTATTTAGTCTAAACACTATAGTTTGTCTCCTCAATACAAGTATGATAGGAGAGAGGATAGATCAGTAGGAGGACAAAACTCCTACCGGACCGCGCCCTCTTCTTACAGGGGCCTTACCTTTTAAGAACTTGCCTAAGAACACATGGTGGAATACAAAGACTAGACAAGTCTGTCACTCTCTGGCTAGCTACCAAAAATAATCTGTGCAACAAGCGATAACCAAGGATAAGGTGATGTATAAGCACCATGCTTACACACAACTTATTACTTTGACTGCGATCTATAATCAAAGCACCCTATGACAGGCAATGATCGCATACGGGAAAAGCCACAAGGATCACAGACTATTGATGTAAAGGCTATTAAAGAGCTAAAACATATAACAATACTATATCTAGTATAGTAATGCTCAAAGTAAATACTAAGTAAAGTAGAGGAAAAGTAATATATTGAATAAGATAAAGTCTTACAAAGAAGGAAAGATACAAGATCTATACTAGACTTTCCAGAAGTCGACTCCGGAAATCACGAGCGCAGCTCAACTCAACTCTAACTCCCACTCTAGACTAAACTACTAGAACAATCTAAGGAATAGAGCTTGTAGGCTTCTTCACCATGTGTAGAGAGGGGTCTATGAGCCTCTATTTATAGTGGGAAGTGGAGTAGGGGTTACTCCATCGCCACGTCATCGATCCAGGAGGCTTCAAATCTCCACCCTTGGATCCCACTACTACAGAAACAACAATCAGTGCCGGTTCAAAACCCCCCTATAGTGGCGGATTTTGAACCGGCACTGGCGAATTGGCAGTGATGAGCCCAAGCCATCACTGCCAGTTATGCTAAACCGGCAGTGATGGCTCAAGCATCAGTGCCGGCTCGTGTTACCAACCGGCAGTGATGCTTGAGCCATCATTGCCGGTTTGTAACACCAACCGGCAGTGATGCTTGAGCCATCACTGCCGGTTTGGCACCCCAACCGGCAGTGAATGTAGGATATCACTACCGGTTCTAAGTGATCCGGCAGTGATTTAATTTTTGTAATTTACATTTATTACAGAAACCATCAACATTTATATTACAGAAATTCATAGATGTGTCTTAAACTTATTGTACATACAAATGAGATTACAACATATAATTAGAGTCCAAGTCCAAAGAACCCATTACACCATAATTACAAATTAAACTACTGTCCACAAATTGGCGACAAAATAAATCATGTGGCAGCACCTAATTGCACCCAATTCCAGCCAATTGCAATGCCATCTACTAGCACTTCGTGCTCTACCAAATTTGTGCATAACTGAACCTACAATGCACGTACAACACTTTCATACACACACCAACTAACAACACTTGGTAGTCAACCAATTCGTGCAAAACTAAACCTACAATGCACGTTACACACCTTCATACACAGACGTCTGACCTTCATCGCATACCCCAAATAGCAGTGGCAGCTAACTCCCTTATGGCACTTGTTCCAGTGGCAGCATTGAAGTGAACCCATTCGGTAACAGGATACATGGTACCTAATCCATGGTTAATTTACCACATGTAATTGTCTATTGCAAAAATTGAAATCAGGACCCATGCTTGCTTTCCCCTGGAATAACCAGGCAACCCCTCCAGGAGTTTCCACCTTTCTTTGGTAACCCCAAAACGACGCTCTATGACATTACGCAGGCGGCTTTGCACATAGTTAAACTTCTCTTGTTTATTTAACATGCCTGCATCAACACCTTCGAATTCATGCAAATGGTACCTTGTATTCCGATATGGGGTCATGAATCCTTCCCGCTGCATGTACCCAGCGTCCGCCAGGTAATAGCGCCCTACAACAAATGACCAATTCCAAATTAAAGGTTAGTGATACAACATATGTACAGAACATGTATAAGCATGTGGATTGTAGATGTTAGTAGCATGCAATACCCTGAGGAGGATGGGGGAAACAAGGATCCTGCAAACACTCCCTCAAAACTGCCATGTCGTGACAAGTGCCCGCTTTCCCGGCCGCAACATAAGTGAATCGGCCATGCATGTCCACAATGGCGCAGACATTGAACGAAGCTTGACCTTTCCTGTTAATGAAATCATTTTGACAGCTTTACTGACTTCTACTTTTATGTGTGTGCCATCAATTGCCCCAATGCAGCCATCAAACCATGGTCGATATGGCGCAAGTTCGTCATGCACACCTCCATATGTCGGATCCACTGGACATAAAACAATCTTAGCCCACCTAAACATGACTTTTGCCACAAATGTTGTCTTCCTACTTAGTGTATCTAAAGACCTTTCAAATCTATCCTGACACTCTCTAATGGCAGCCCCGTGAGCGCAGGTCCACACGTACAAACCCAAGGCTTCTACAGAAGAAAATTCATTTATTCCACGTAGCCCAAACTGAAGCAACTTGTCTTGCAGGTTCATAAAAACATCTGGTGTCATCCGCAAATTATCAAAACACCTTCTAGGGTTATTCAAATTCAGTTGCATCCATTGAGCCCCGGTCAGTCTAGGTATTAGAGTTGCAGGGTTTACCGTGCCTTGCTGTTGTGCCTGGAGCTCCTGTATCACTGTCAACGCAAATAGGACCTGCGTCATTGTCTGCTTGTCCACATCTTCCTCAGTTTCGACATCCATCACCTTGGGCCACCTGAAAAGCAGATAGTTCATTAGTTCAGAAACCATAAGCAACAAGACTGCATGCGCCATAGTTCCATGCATATAGGACATTAATAGATGTGACGAAGAACAATCAGCGAACTCTGAACATGTAATTTAAACCATGCGTGACATATCTAGCAACAAGTAGTTCAGTCACACGACTTATTACACAACCGAACGAATAGTTTTGCACCATATTACATTGTAGGTAACAAGATTGACTATTACATGAAAAACAAACAAAATAGTAACAGATACACTCATGAAGGAAAACTGATACACTTGTGATTGCCACGCTGTCGAGTCGTAGCGCTACTAGTCCTTCCTAATGGTCCTCCAAATCGTCTTCACGAACTCAGTTCGCCCCACAATAGAGAACATATCTAGATAGTTTTCTCGATGGTTCAAGTTAGCTGTGACAGCCAGGGTCTGGTGGAAGAGAGGATCAGCCTCGTCGACGTCGTCTTCCCTGAGAACCTGAAGGACCTTTTGCCTATCAGCTCTAGTTCTTGCAATGGCCTTTTTCCTGATGGCGCCATCAATCAGAGATTCATTTATAAAAACCATTGCATCTGTCATCGTGGGTGTCTTGCTACTCTTCTTACTTGGTGGGCTGGAAACAGAATGCTCTCTGGTGCGACGTCTAGACGCCTGACCACCACTGTGGTGGTCAGCAGGAGGGTTGTCAGATAGATCTTCAGGTGTGTGTGGGCTATCGTGAGTGTGGGTGGGATCTGGCTGATAGCCACCAGCTGAGATCAGGTTGCCCCTATCACGGGGTGTGTGCCCGAATAGGGTGAACAATTGCTCAAAGCAAGGTGGGTGTTTGTACTTCTGATCAGCCAGCTGGCTACTCTCCTGCACGTCATGAATGCAAGGGAACGGTGTCAATTAGTTAACCTAAACCCAAAGACGGTAGTGGATTGACACTAGGAAGGATTAGTTAGTACCCCGTGGTTTGTGGCATACCAACTTGGATCTACCGCGACCTCGCCAGATGCAGGGTCACGGCCTAACCCAGTGTGCTTGTTACCGTCACGCCAATTAAAGTACGACCGTCTCAGCTCGCTAAGCTTGTTTTGGAGTTGCTTCCTGCTGTACCCAAGGTTAGTGGACTGATTGAAAGCAGTTTCAATATTGGTCCATCCAGTGGAGGTTGGCCCTTTGTCCCCCCCCCAATGGTATAGGTCTTTTTGTGTCAGAATTAGATCCAACAGGATGGACAGGGTGTGCTCATCCCAGGCAGCACGGTCTTGACTCATCTGAACACAAGTATTTGATTGCAAATTAATATGGTTGCGCTATCGGTACTACATAATCAGACTAAGATCATTACGATAAGGTGAAGCATGCATTGCGAGGTTGTGGTCCGGATTGAAGTACTTGCCTTGTCGGTCAGGCGGCGGCGTTTGCTGCCAACGTCATGAAGGGTGGATCCCTTAGGTGACGACGACGAAACTGATGAAATTGCCAGTGTGGGCAGGCAGCAAGGGAGTCTACCGACTCAGTTCTATACAAAGGACAAAAGAAATGTGTGACTACGTTGCACGGTTGGGTGAAGGTAACGAACTCATCGGGTAGCAAGAAGATAGCAGGGTGAGGAACGAACCGTACCTCCCTGTTGGTGGATAACCGGCGAAGTTGGATGCGGATCCGGCGGAAGACGAGAACAAGGGGTTTAAAATGGGGATCCGGCGGCGTGCAGTGGAGGGAGCTCCTCGCGGCGGCGTGCGTCGAGCAGAGCAGAGCGGGCAGCGGCGGCGTGCAGTTGCGGCGTCGAGCAGAGCAGTACGGCGGAGTGGAGGGAGCTCCTCGCGGCGTCGAGGTCGTCGAGGTCCAGTGGGCGGCGGCGGCGTGCAGTGGCGAGCTCGGGCTCGGCAGAATGGATAAGTGTGGAACGGGCGCGCGTCTGAAATTTTCAGACACGCGCCAGTTCATTAAATAGGGTGGCATATCACTGCCGATTCTTATTATAAACCGACAGTGATGTGCCCTATCAGTGCCGGTTTGTAAGAAGAACCAGCAGTGATGATGGCGCATCACTGCCGGTTAGTTATTAGAACCGGCAGTGATAGAGGAACATCACTGGCAGTGATGTGTGTATTTTTTTAAATCTGTCTTTTGCTTTAGAATTTAAATTACTCCTGATTTTTACTAGAACTTGAAAAACTCCAAACATAGAAGTTGCATAATTTTTAATTCTCTACAACTTTTGATGAAGTAGCATATTCAAATTCTTTATAGTTTTTGAATTCCATTTTGAATTTGAATAAGGGTTTAAAATTCAATTACCCCCTTTTTAATTACTCCAAAAAATTGAATAGAAGTTGAAAATCTTCCAACATAGCTTTTGCTAGTTTTGAGTAGCTCTACATTATTTCTTATACACTCAAGGTCTAATTATTCATAGTTTTTGAATTCCATTTTGAATTTGAATAAGGGTTTAAAAATCAATTACCCCCTTTGTAATTACTCCAAAAATTTGAATAGAAGTTGAAAATCTTCCAACATAGCTTTTGCTAGTTTTGAGGAGCTCTACATTACTGCTTATACACTCAAGGTCTAATTCTTTATAGATTTTGAATTCCTTTTGACATGGCACACATCAATCAACAACGTGGTACAACTCATCAATCTCTACAACTCCATATGATCTCAAATTCGATGCAAATTACTAAAACAACATTTCATTAAGGATTACATAGTTTATGATACTCTAACAATTCACGGTGAAGGCACGATGATGGCCTCATCATGATCACTCCGAAGGTAAGCAGGTTCGTCACCCTCTTCAAGGACATGTAGGGTAACATCCGCCCCAAAAGGAGCCATTTCTTCATAACCTTTGTACTCTTCTTCGTCTGTCACTCCGTCGACACCTACAATCTTCCTTTTGCCTTGCAATACTACATGTCGTCTTCCATTTGTATTGTTATCCCTTGCATAGAAGATTTGCACAACATCCTTTGCAAGGACGAATGGGTCATCCTTCCATTCGTGGAGCTATAGGAAAATACCACACAGACTTTACTGGCCCTCCTCTGGTCTTGCTTCCATCATTTGATGGCCCTTGCTTGTATCGGGGAGTTTTACACTTGGGACATGCATCCAAGTCTTTGTATTTCTCTCCACGGTACAATATGCAGTCGTTGGAACACGCATGGATTTTCTCAACCTCAAGGCCAATTGGGCAAATCATTTTCTTCGCAAGGTAAGTCTTTTTTGCTAACTCGGCCTCCGAGAACAGTTTATGTAGTATAACTAACAAGTTATCGAAACCTTTATCACTCAACCCATTCGTTGATTTGAACTCCAATAGCATGATGTTGGCTTCCAGTTTGCTTACTGGGCAGCCCAGAAACAATGGTGTTTTTGCATCCTTTCTCATCATCTCCAGTTTTTTCAACTGTGAAGCACTAAGGAATCATAGGAAACATAGGAACATATTAATAGAAGCATTTTTGAACAATATTCTTCGATATAATTTGAATTTGGTCACGCTATAAAAATAAAGAGAACAAATAGATAACAATGGAAGCATGGAGTATTAAATGCATGCATGGAGTATTAAATCTAAGTAATAAATACCGAATCTATTCCACATCTCATCAAATCTTTCATGCATGTATTGTGTATTAAATGTAAATAATAAATATAACTAATTACAATTTTTATCCATAATTTTTGAGACGAATCTTTCGAACCTAGCTACTCAATGATTATACAATAATTACTCAATAAAAACAAAGTGCTACAATTTTTCTAAATAATTTTGGATCTAAAAGCTACAAAAAATTGACACAAATTGCAACATCCCTATTCTTGATCATGAAAACTAGCATAACTCTAACACAAATTGACACAATGTAAACCAACAATTCTAAAGAATTATGCTTGTTACTAACCAAGAGCAAGAAGACATGAGGATCCAAGAGTGAAGAGGAGCCAACAATGGAGATCAAGAGAGCTCCTCACGCACTGTTCTGTAAAAGCTACAAAAAATTAACACAAATTGCAACATCCCTGTTCTTGATCATGAAAACTAGCATAGCTCTAACACAAATTGACACAATGTAAACCAACAATTCTAAAGAATTATGCTTGTTACTAACCAAGAGCAAGAAGACATGAGGATCCAAGAGTGAAGAGGAGCCAACAATGGAGATCAAGAGAGCTCCTCACGCACTGTTCTGTACTGTTGGGCAGAGGAGGGAGGGAGACATCACTGTCGCTTCCAGCCACGAACCGGCAGTGAATCACCACATCACTGTCGGTTGGTGGCTTCAACCGGCAGTGATAGGGCCGAGAGGCATCACTGCCGGTTCAAGCCACCAACCGGCAGTGATGTGGTGTTTCACTGCTGGTTCAGCCCCTGCCCCCAATAATTGGGGGCCTGCCAGAGGAAGAACCGGCAGTGAAGGGGCAGCACTGCCGGCCCAAACAAAACCGGCAGTGATGGGCCTACAGTGATTGTCGTTTCTGTAGTAGTGTCCAACCGCCTTAGAACCGACTTGGAATGGATGGATGTGATTTTCAACATGAGTTGACAGGTATGGCGGTTGCCAGGGTCTGAACCGACCTAGGGGTGGTCGGCCGACCCCCCTTATGGCCTATGGACCACCCTCTGGTCTTCTAGATGTAGCCCCACTAGTCAAGGACCAAGTGGGGGCTTGGTGGGCTCAGTAGGAGGTCAACCAATCCCCCCTTGGGGTGTCTGGCCCACCTCGGCATTCCAGGTGCTGGTCCCACTTGTCATTGATGTTGGTTGCTTGTTTTGAAGTATTTGTCACAATGATCTCCTTGGTGTGGGCCCATGGATCCATGTGCTTTGCTTGTGAGCCATTGGGAGAAAGCATAGAGTGATCCAAGGGTTCGAATTCACTCTAAGGTGCTTCTCTTGGATCATGGCTGAGAGGGGAGAGCTGGTGGGCCCATAGGGTGGTCGGCCGACCCCCTATGTGGGCCCCACTGGCTCTCCTTTGCTCCATTTCTTCAATCCTGCAATCAAACACTCCATGGACTTGTGGAACTTGTTATTTGATAAAGTATGCTCATGATGTGTTTGTTTATCCTTGATCCTGAGGTTGTTGGCAGCATTTTGGTTAAGTAAAAGTATATCATTCTTGGTGCCAACAAGATCCCCAAAGCTTAACCTTTGCTCGTCCCGAGCAAACAATCAAACTTAGCTCGATGGATCAGGAGTTGCTACTATGCTTCATATTTCAAGAGTACTATATCTACAACAAGAATACTTCTCTTTTGAATGGAAAAATTAGCAATAAAGACTCACCCATATTACCTTAGTCCTCCATGGGGTGTATAGCTTTATCCTTTGTCATGGGAAGTCGAGAGATAGAACAACTTGACTTGAGCACTAATTTTCTCATTCTTTCACAAGTTTCATATCATAGGTTTGTAAAGTTTTGTAAAAGAAAGACTTACTGTTCCTCAAATGGTACTCTCGAGTCGCTCATAAGGTGTATGATTCCTCACCAAGGCACATATCAAAGTTTGCCTTCTTTTTATCCTACTCTAAAGGCTTATGTGGAGCTCATAGGTAGGGATCAAAGATGTAGCAAACTTACCTTGCATATATTGTAAAGTCAAATTTCGGATCCAAGGAGAGAAATCTCATACTCTTAGATCAAGATGTGCAAGTGTGTGGAAACATGGCAAACGATCAATACTCCTATATATGATCTCTCTTTCCTAACTTATTAATTTGAGACATAGCTATCTTTATTTATTTTTCTATGAGCTTTGAGAATGCTCATTTTTTTCATGAGCTTTGATGTGCTCATTATTTCTAACATTTGGCACTTTGATGTGCCCCTATATTTTTCATAATTTTGCATAGTCTATGTGTTGGTATTTATTATGCTCATGTAGAATATTCCACAAGTGCACAGAAATACCGTTGTAGCATTTCACCCAGGAGTATTCTAGGGTATCGTATGTATCCTCAGGGAAGCAATGGTTAAAGAATATGATAGCTAACCATGGTGATCCACTAACTAATATACCAACTAAACTATGGTAGGGGTAAATGGTATATATGATAAGTGCAATGACACATAGGAGAAGTTCCAATGATAAAGAGTAGTTTAGTGAGCGAGGAGGACAACGAGCGAGCATAAGGTTTCCAAATATCTATCTCTACTTGCATGGTTCTAACTTAGCAAGACAAGTCATATCAAGCAAGAACAATATTCATACACAATTGCACTTCGGGCCACTAGGCCACTTAGCAACAGAAAGTGATGAGAAGGGTGCTAAACCGCCTAGCACAAGAAGGCCTACGCTTTAAGAACTTGGCCGAACGTGGTGGGATCAAAGCCTAGATAGGTCTGTCACCCCTACTAGGTACCACAAACAAACCGTTGGACAAGCCGCAGACATAGGTAAGCGTATAGTCTAGACACCATGTCTACACTATATCTTACTACTCTAATTTGACGTCCAGTGAAATTGATTAGAGCACCGGGTTAAGGGTGGTGAACCCGTGCAAAGGTATACTACCATTATCTTACTATCAAACAACTATGACTATGCTAACAACCACTAAAACATAACTAGTCATGCTGCAATAAAGTAAAGTACTAAGGCAAAGTAGAGAAGATAACTATATAAAATAACTCAAGTCTTACAAAGAGAGAAATGAATACTAGAAGCATACCAGACCTCCTGGAAGACTAGAGCTGAAGACTAGAGGCTCACTCTAACTCCTAACAACACTAACATTACTACAAGTGCTACATCTTGAGAGAGAGTGGAAAGCTCCTCCTTGTGATGTGTCTTGAATGAGAGGGAGTGAGGGGGTATTTATAGTGGAGAGGTGGAGTAGGGGCTACTCCATCGCCACATCATCGATCCGTGTGATGGATGATGAGAGCCCTTGGATCCCAACTGCCTTCAGATCAAGGGTGGAGAGGAATTGAGCATGTGCTTCTTTGCATGCCATGCAAAGGCCTTAGGGGGGTCGGCCGACCCCCCTATGGGTGGTGGGACCTCCCCTGTCCTTCTAGAAGGTGGCCCACATGTCTTAGAGTGGGTGTGCATAGGTTGGACCACTTTTGGACGTCGGTTTGTACTCTTGTGGTCCCATGGATCCATGTGAAGTGAATATGAGCCGTTTAGAGAAAGCACAAGTTGATCCAAGGGTGGAGGATCACTTGGGAGTGCTTCTCCTGGATCATGGCCAGCGTGGGAGGGTGGTGGGCCCATGGTGAGATCGGTCGACCTGCACAAAGGGGTTAGTGACCCTCCTACTATGACATGTGGGCTCTCTTATCATGTGGGTGCTTGGGATGGCTGGTGGGCCCCATAGGGTGGTTGGCTGACCCCCCTATGGTGGGTCCCACTAGCTCATTTCTCTCCATTTTCTGTAGTCCTGCAATAAATACTCCATGGACATATGGAACTATTTATTGGATAAAATATACTCATGATATGCTTATGTCCCTTCATTATGAGGCTGTTGACGGTGATTTTGAGTATAGAAAATTATAACATTTTCACCGTCAACACTATGTCTCATTAACTAGCAACATACTAGAGAGAGAATTTTCTACTATAGCATGGAGTATGAACTATGTGAAAAATGTAAGGCATGTTTCTACGTACTTCTAGTGTAGAAGCAGCATGTATATGTGGCGTGTACATGATGTTGATCTTGAGAGCATGATAAATCTCTCAACAAGGGTCACAAAACTTGACCAAACTCAACACAAAGCAAGCAGCTTATGTAGAAAGCTTATATCATGAAAGAGCATATATGGCTTTGGTAGGAATTTTCACCATTGAGGAACAAAAAGTGTTTTTATCATTTTAATAAATAAAACTCCGATAGTCATTCTTGCTTAGAATAATATTATAGCAGCTCTTATCTAGTCATATCATGTCTCACAACAACTTAAACTTAGTTACAACATTTGCAACCCACAAGAGTTTTAGGTTCATGATGGTTTCTTTTAAGCCAAGTAATCCACACTTAGAGAAATATCAAGTTGTAAACTAAGTACTAGAGAAACATTTAGCAGAGCAACTATTCATCATTTTCATAGGAGATATTAATATTCATGGAACAAGTGAGAGTAGAGAGAAGTCTTTTTATTATTTTTATCATATTCATTTTTTTTAGATGCAACAACAAAAGATAAGCAGGAAAATGCATTAAGATAAATGCTGAAATTAAAAACTTACCTTAGTGGGGGAGGGAACCTCCCCCAAGCTTATCCTTTGCTCAACATGGTGGTGGCGGATACCGATGTAGTTGCCACCACGAATTCCACTGCCGGTCTTGTTCTTCTTGTAATGTTTGGATTTGTTCGGCAGTTTGCTGGATAATGCGTGCTGTCTCACCATGCTCAGTGCATAGCTCGTCAAAAGCATTGGTGAGGTGATCCATTTGTTGCCGTCGTTCATGATGCATCCTATCTCGTGTGGACGAGAAGGATGCTCATGGTCCTTGCGGACGTGATGGTTGAGGAGGCATGCCACTGGAAGTGTGCATGGGATCAGAAGATGCATTGTCTTCTTCCTCGCCAATAGCTCCTCGGGAAGGACCACCTTGGTCAAGATGAACAAAGTATAGCCCCTCCTGAGCTCTCCTGTCTAAACCTGCAAAACCTCTTTGCCCAATTCCTTGATCTAAATCAAGGGTTAGCTTATGGGTCCTATACAACTGTCGTTGCCTATTTGGAAGAGGCACCTCAGTTGTATGGCCACTATAAATCATTTTGAGCTCACCTTTGGAATCTCTTTTTAGCATTTGAACATTGTGAGATATTCTTCTGAGATTACTGCTCTAGGTGAAGAGATATATTCGAAAGGGTAGGTGCCATTTAGCAAGTTCATAGATTCGGCAAGACGAGTAATTAAAGATATGAATTGAATAGGTTCATTACTCTCAATTGAACTTTGCCAAAATTCTACCAATCATTTTACAGGAGAAATTTGAATCCTGTTAACCATGGCATAAAGCAATTTTAATTCCATGGTGCTTAACATGTGAGCATTAATTCCAGGAAATAATGTCATATTCATCCAAAGATGCATGAAATGAAGGGTTGGGTTATGAATTTCCTCAGGTTTGGGATTTGAGAAATCATTTAAAGTAGAGACAGACATCCAAAATTTTCTTTTATTAAATCTATGCATGGCAAGGTCTAAATCAAGAAAGCATGAATCATTAAAGCCAAGAGCAACATTTAGATGACTCCAAGTTAGACTAAAGCTTTGATTAAACATGTGAAAAGATATTCCATCATTAGAGCTTTGTAGGGAACACAAGAACTCTATGGTGAGCAACTCAATTCCATGTTCATCTACTTGCCAAAAGCTAGACCAACCAATGGTAGAAAAGATAGTGTTGAATTCGGTAGTCATACTTGCGTTGGAGAGAAGAATCAGATTCAATATCCTTGTGTGCTCAAAAGATCGATCCTGGAGAGAGAGATATCTTTGGTACTCTAGTTGGTCAAACCAGAGTCCACTTTGTTGATCATAGTTCCTCATCGGGGGCACCATGAATGCCCCAATATGAGGTACCTCCATTGGCACTTCTTCCTCCTCCTGAGGGTGTTCTTCGGTTTGGACGTTCTCCCAATTATATCGGGCAGAACCTCCCCTTCTTCCTTGGGAAGTATCCTCGGATTGGTGGAAGTGTTGAGATGAGCTCCCACTTAGAGCTTGCTTTACTTTCTTCATTGTGGATCTTAGAGGGTTCTTCATCTTCTAGAGAGGAAGAAGGACACAAAGGCAAGACTAGGACAAGGCTTTGTGTAGGGAGAGTTTCCTAGTTTGCCTTGTGGGGATAGGCTTGAGCTAAGATATCTTCTTGTGGACTTGAGAGAGCAGCACTACTTCTCTTGAGAGCTAAAAACTTCACTTGAGAGACGAGAGGAGAGAGCAAGGCAAGGAATGGTTTGAGCTAGAACTGGATTCTGGTTTGGAGTGTGAGGAATTGAGCTCTCCTTGCATGGGCTTTTATAGGGGAAGGAAATGGCACCAAGGGGTGGTCGGCCGACCCCCTTGGGCATGCCCTTGGGTGCCATGATCACTAGCTTTAGGAGATGCCTTACACAAAGCAAAAGGAAGAGGAGGTGACCAAAGGTGGTCGGCCGACCCCCTAAAGTGGGGATTCCACTCACACTTTTTCTAGTGCTTGGTGAAAGGTGAAGCATAATTTGTGATGTGATCAAAAGCTGAGCTAAAGTGCTCAAGATTCTCCTCTTTAAACAAAGAGTAGTGGGGAACAAAAGTATGTCATGCTTTGATCAAAAGTGATTGATTTGTTTTCTTTTTCAGAGCATGACAAAGTGAAAATGAAAGGTGTCATGATTCCCCACTTTGGATAAGGATTAGTGGGAGACAAGGATGTGTCATGCTTTAACCAAAAGTGATTGATGTACTTTAAAGCACGACAAAGATAAAGAGATGTCTCTTAAAGCAAGATCTGAATTTTGAACTTCACTACTCAAATAAGGAGATGCTTGGTCAAAGGAAGATGGGAAAGACAAAGGGATGATCAAGGGGCAACTAGGGTGGTCGGCCGACCCCCTAGGCCTTCATTTTTTCTTTTATAAAGGTCAAAAAGCATTCCCGATTTAAATAAGCCAAGGTAGGGTGCATATGGGTGGTCGGCCAACCCCCCTTATGGCCCTACCTTTTGTAAATTTTTAGTGCTAACTAATCTCAAGTTTTATTAATCTGAACTTTATTATTTTTCTTCTAAGTTTTAAGCATGATAGAAATTAAAGAATTGAAAATAAATGAAATAAAGGATAACTACCGACTTACCTTTCAACGAAGGCTCCTTGGTTTTAAGTCCTTGGAGTAGGACTCTCCTTATGGTTCATTCCTCGGGTGCACATGATGGCTTCGGAGATGGAGACCGCGGAGTGTGCACCTTCTTTGCTTTCCAAACCTGCCTTGAACTGGCAGGTTCATCCCCCTTGAGTTCATTGATCTTGGCCTCCGGAAACTGCTTCTTTTGGCGTGGAGCCCAAACTCTTCTTGGTGGGTGTGCCTTAACCTGTTTGTTAAGTTTATAACCATTGAAAGCACACTTTACCTTGTGACTCGGGAACTGAAAGTGGATTTGGCCCGATCCCACCTAGATGACCGCGTTGGTGCTGTTGAGGAAGGGCGTTCCGAAGATGACGGGTACTTCCACGTTGGATCCCATGTCTAGGATGATGAAGTTGGTGGGGATGTACTCATCTTGGATATTCACCAAGATATCCCTCGCAAGTCCCTTGGGAAATCGTATTGTTTGATCTGCCATCTGCAAGCGAACACATGTTTGGACCATGGGTCCTGCTAATAGATTATCATATGTTACCTTGGACATGATGTTGACACCCGATCCAAGGTCGCAGAAGGCGTTGTGGAAGGTTTGTTGTCCGATTGAGCATTTGATCGTCGGGTGGCCTGGATCTTCCTTCTTCATGATGAAGGGAGGATCGAGAAGATAGCCCCAATAGGAGCAAAGTGGAGGCTTACCGAACTTTCTTGTTACCATATTAACATGCTCAATTGAATCCTCTGGTTTCCTAGGAATCTTACCTTGTTCTATAGATGGCATAGCTGCTGCTAATTGAGCTAATTGGGTTTCTAGCATTTTATTAAAACTCAATTGATTTTTCATGGCAGTTGCAAAGCTATCCATTTTCTCACCAAGAGTTTCAAGAACTTTATCATTGGCAATCATCTTTTTATTTATACCATCATTAATTTTAGATTGACCAAGAATAAGATCTTTCAATGAAGGCTGATTATTATAAGAATTGTAATTATTGTAATTGCTATTACCTCCATTACCTTGGTAGAAGGGGCGCAAATTCCAATTTCCTTGTTGTTGGGGTCGGTACCCGTTGTTGTTGTTGTTGTTGTTTTTGATGAAGTTCACGTCCTCCTTCGATGTCTCAGGGCAATTGTTGCCCGAGTGATCATTTCCTCCGCACACCTCACACCATGGATCAACTTCAATAGCTTGTGCAGCGGTGATGGGGTCGTAGATGGCCTCTCGTTCCTTCTTGAAACCTTCTTCTATATTCTTCATTAAGAGGTCCATCTTGGCAGAGAGCATGTCCACCTCATTGACGGTGTGCATACCTCTCCTCTTGGGATGGAGACGTTCCTCACCCCATCCTTGGTTGATTACCATCTTCTCTATGAGGTCCTTGGCATTCCTCACTGTGTGTCGGAGGAACGCCCCTCCAGCGTTAGCATCAAGGTGACTACGGGCGATGCTGGATAGCCCGTGGTAAAATCCTTGGATTAAGAGCCAATCGTCTATCCCATGTTGAGGATAGGCACGAATGTACTCTTGGAGACGCTCCCATGCTTCGGGAATCGTCTTGTCAGACTGTTGTTGGAAGCTTGAGATCTTTCCACGAAGAGCATTGGTTTTGCCCGTTGGGAAGAACTTCTTGAGTAATGCGTTAGCACACCTCTCCCATGTATTGGCCTCTTCTTTGTGGGCGTAGAACCATTGGTTTGCCTTCCCCAATAAAGAGAACGGGAAAAGACGAAGGAGAATGGCGTCAGACGCCACTCCCTTGATAGTAAAGGTGCCACATAACTCCATGAAGTGCTGGAAATGAGCATTGGCATCCTCATGGGGCTTCCCGCAAAATGGATTGGCTTGCACCATGTGGATCAAGGCGGGCTTCAGCTCGAAGGTGGCATCCCCAAAGTTGACCTCGGGACCCTGAGCTACGTGGGTAGCGGACGGAGCCGAGAACTCAGAGATCGCCTTCTGGGCCATAGGTTCCTTGAGTGGTGGTATAGAGCCTCCTTCCTCGAACGGATTCAGGGTCGAAATGAACCTCTGAGGGGGAACTTGACGACGTCTAGTCCTCCTCAACAGCTACTCGGGATCTTCTAGGTAGTTTCTCGGCAGTTGGAAACCGCTCATACACTGTCTGGCTTCAAAAGAAAGGAAGACACAGACAGGGGTAAGCCCCTATGACTAATTGATAACTAAGTTAACAATAATCTCTGGATTCAATCTAATTAAAATTTCTAGGCTAAGCTTTCCCCGGCTATGGCACCAGAAATGCTTGATGGTATTTCTTATGACTATTGGATAAATCCACAAGCGCACAGATTATACCGTTGTAGCACTTCACCTAGGAGTATTGCAAGGTATCGTAATTTATATTTTCCTAGGGGAAAGCTGGGCTAGAAATGATAATTAGAGAGTGTCCTAGAGAGCACCTCAACTTAGTACCTACTAGTATAGGGGGTTCAATGATATATGTGATAGGAAGGGTTGATGAATGAATAAGCCAAGGTAAATGATACTTAGAACGGACAAGATAGAATAGTTAGGTGGGAGGACAATGAGAGAGTAAAGGGACTCCTGTATAATTCACTCTACTTCAATATACTTAGCCAATTAACTAGTCTAAACACTATAGTTTGTCTCTTCAATACAAGTATGCTAGGCGAGGGGATAGATCAGTAGGAGGACAAAACTCCTACCGGACCGCGCTCTCTTCTTACGGGGACCTTACCTTTTAGGAACTTTCCTAAAAACACATGGTGGAATACAAAGACTAGACAAGGCTGTCACTCTCTTGCTAGCTACCACAAACAATCCGTGCAACAAGCGGTAACCAAGGATAAGGTGATGTATAAGCACCACGCTTACACACAACCTATTACTTTGACTACGATCTATAATCAAAGCACCCTATGACAGGCAATGATCGCATATGGGAAAGGCCACCAAGATCACAGACTATTGATGTAAAGGCTATTAAAGAGCAAAAGCATATAACAATACTATATCTAGTATAGTAATGCTCAAATTAAATACTAAGTAAAGTAGAGGAAAAGTAATATATTGAATAAGATAAAGTCTTGCAAAGAAGGAAAGATACAAGATCTATATCAGACTTTCTAGAAGATGACTCCGGAAATCCCGAGCACAACTCAACTCAACTCTAACTCCCACTCTAGACTAAACTACTAGAACAATCTAAGGAATAGAGCTTGTAGGCTTCTTCACCATGTGTAGAGAGGGGGGTATGATCCTCTATTTATAGTGGGAAGTGGAGTAGGGGCTACTCCATTGCCACATCATCCATCCAGGAGGCTTCAAATCTCCACCCTTGGATCCAACCGCCTTAGAACCGACTTGGAATGGATGGATGTGATTTTCAACATGTGTTGACAGGTATGGAGGTTGGCAGGGTCTGAACCGACCTAGGGTGTGGTCGGCCGAATCCCCTATGGCCTGTGGGCCATCCTCTGGTCATCTATATGTAGCCCCACTAGTCAGGGACCAAGTGGGGGTTTGGTGGGCCCAGTAGGAGGTTGGCTAACCCCCCCTTGGGGTGTCTGGCCCACCTAGGCCTTCCAGGTGCTGGTCCCACTTGTCATTGATGTTGGTTGCTTGTTCTGAAGTATTTGTCACATTGATCTCCTTGGTGTGGGCCCATGGATCCATGTGCTTTGCTTGTGAGCCGTTGGGAGAAAGCATAGAGTGATCCAAGGGTTGGAATTCACTCTAAGTTGCTTCTCTTGGATAATGGCCGATAGGGGAGAGCTGGTGGGCCCATAGGGTGGTCGACTGACCCCCTATGTGGTCCCTACTGGCTCTCCTTTGCTCCATTTCTTAAATCCTGCAATCAAACACTCCATGGACATGTGGAACTTGTTATTTGATAAAGTATGCTCATGATGTGTTTGTTTATCCTTGATCCTGAGGCTGTTGGCATCATTTTGGTTAAGTAAAAGTATATCATTCTTGGTGCCAACACTAAGGTAAGTAGAAAAATCTGATAACTTTCATGGACTCTTCATTTTGGTGTATAATGTTATTAAAAAAATTCAAATCATTTCAAACTTTTTTGGGATCCTTGCAAACTTTCTCCAAATCGGTATTTGCAAGGAAACAATTAAGTTTGCACAATGATTAATTTGTTCTTTCATAACCATCAAGTAGCTAATCACCAAAGATAAGAAGGCCATGCGATCATCAGGTAAATAAGAAAAAACAAAAGATAAAATAAATAAAGGGAGACATGCGAGCAGCATGTATCACTTCAATGACACTGAATCAACTAATCACAGGCAAGGTAAAGCAACATCTCAGGACAGTTAACCAAACCCACATCACAGGCAAAAGGTAAGTTTATGCCTATATGTAGGCAAATTTGGTCCAGGGAACAAGCCCATGCATGCATACAATATAAAGTGTACTACTCTTACCACCAGCACTTAAATATGTACATAACCTTGATAGATTAGTCACAAAATACCATCTAACACTAAGCTTACTACCAGCACGTACTACTACCATCTACTAGTTCTTAAGTAGGTACATCAGTCATCATTATCCTGGTGCGTATGAAAGTCCCAGGTCAACTTGAAGTAGAACTCCTCCATCTTCTTTGAGAGTTTCTTCTTTTCCTTCACCTTCATCTTGTCAAACAACTCGTCAATCTCTTCTTCCATCTGCTGCTTTGTAGTGTTAACCCAATAGGGCACAACTTCATCACGTTCTTCTTTCTTTTTATGTGCATCCACCTACAATAAGAGTACTACTATCAACATAAAATGATACTGTTCATACCACTACATTCTACAAACATACAAAACTGACATGCATTTAACATATGATCAAATTTATAACATTGTATTTATCTAGTTAACTGAACTCAAATCCATTAATAACATTTCATTAATGCAGCAATAAACTAAACTCAATTAATTTATTTCCATTACTAATTCAAGAGTATGTATAGATAGACAATATTAATTCTCACAACAACAATAGCAGGGTGTTCATATGAACAACACTATATCCCAGATCATTTTGCAAAGCATCATGGAATTTATATACTACTGATGATCAGAGGGAAATTATATACTACTAATGATGAAGAGGACAATTATATAAAACATTAGAGCACCATTAACTAATCCAATAAAGCATCAATGATATCAAGCAAAAAATTAATACATTAGGGCAGTAACCAAAATAAACAAACAAAGGAACAATCATACTACTAATGAACAGAATATAACAACACTAACTTCATCAGGAATGTATTAATGTACAGAATCTCAAATTAAACTAACTACAATTTTAATTTGAACCCTAACAAACCCTAATTAACAACACTAACTACAAACATCAGCATTCTACTAATGTACAGAATCTCAAATTAAACCCAAACCTATTGAAACCATAATTTCAATTCGAACTCTAACAAACCCTACTTAACAACACTAATTCACAACACTAACTACATCAACATTGTACAAATGTACAAAATCTCAAATTAAACTCAAACCTATTGAAACCATAATTTCAAATCTAACCCTAACAAACCCAACTTAATAGCACTTAAAATAAACGCGCGATCAGGGGAAGCATATCTACCTTGGGGAGCTTGCCACCGCAGTCGTTGTGGGTGTCCTCCGTGCCTACGGAGGAGGTAACCGCCGTCGGCCTCTTCACACCGGAGCGTAAGGACTCCAACGAATCACCTACTTCCTCCTTGCTGGCCTTTTGTGTTCCCTTGGTGCCGGCGTCGCCATGGAGGTCACCCTTGTTGGCGCTTTGTGGAGGATCCATCTGCACTGCGTCCCGCCAGCCCGCGCCTCGACGCCCTCGCCTTGCCTTGCTGCCCTCACTTCGACGCCCTCGCCTCAACGCCTGCGCACCGCCGTCGCCTTTCATCTCGCCCCGCCTCGCCTCGCCGCCCTCGCCTCGTAGAATGAAAAGAGTCAGAAAGGGTTAACCGTAAAGTGCGTCAGCCTGGTTAAAACATATGGCCTAGTAGATCCCATTTTATTAATATATTTAATCAGCCTGGTTTTCTATGTTAATGTGATTACATTTTGATTTAATGAAGAATAAATGGAAAAAAGCCCTAAGGTAAGTAGAAAAAATCTGAAAACTTGCATAGACACTGCATTGTGATGTATAATGTTATGTATAATGTTGTATAAAAAATTTCAAATCATTCTGATAAAGTGGTGATGCACATCCTCACAGAGTTATCCACCGCTCACACATACCCTTGTCACTCAACAAGACATGTTCATCCTTGTGGGGAATGTGTAGTACCACTTTCTCCGATTCATTTGAAACTTTTTTGGGATAATTATGGAGGCCTCCCATTATGTTGTGTGCATTTGTGCAATTTTTAGAACTAGTTTACCTATTAATGTGATTAAATTTTGATTTAATGAAGAATAAATGGAAAAAAGCCCTAAGATAAGTATAAAAATCTGAAAACTTGCATAGACACTTCATTATGATGTATAATGTTGTACAACAAATTTCAAATCATTCTGATAAAGTGGTGATGCACATCCTCATAGAGTCATCCATCGCTCAGACATATCCTTGTCACTCATCAAGAGATGTTCATCTCCTTGTGGGGAATGTATAGTACCACTTTCTCCGAATCATTTGAAACTTTTTTGGGATGATTATGGAGGCCTCCCATTATGTTGTGTGCATTTGTGCAATATTTAGAACTAGTTTACCTATTAATGTGATTTTATTTTGATTTTCTCAAGAATAAATGGAAAAAATCCCTAAGGTAAGTAGAAAATTCTGAAAACTTACATAGACACTTCATTGTGGTGTATAATATTGTAAAAAAAATTCAAATCATTCTAAAAAAGTGGTGATGCACATCCTCACAGAGTCATCCATAGCTCACACATACCCTTGTCACTCAACAAGAGATGTTCATCCTTGTGGGGAATGTGTAGTACCACTTTCTACGAATCATTTCAAACTTTTTTGGGATGATCATACACCATAACATGTTAGTGCTAAACGGAAATCTACATGGATAAAAAAAAAGACATAGGAAAAACAAAAATAGTGAAGATCACAAAAATATTAGAAAAAAACAGAAAGTAGCCTCCGAAAGGGTTCGAACCTAGGAGCATGGTACCAAAATCAACATGCCTTATTACCACTGCGATATCGAAGCAATTTTAGGATTATTTCGATGTGGTTTTAGTTAACTACGACATACCCCAGCTGTGGCAAAAAAAAAGAGCGCCAAAAAAATTAGTCCCCTTAATTTATCCTGCCACTAATTAGTCCCCAGCTTCTTGTACCGAAATTTTATCCCGCTACTAATCACCCATTTATCCCCTTAATTCATTTCATTCCTGTCATTCGCCCCATTTCTCATACCCTAGCCACCGTAGCCGCCGCATACAGTCAACCGCCGTCAACGAGCTGCTTCCTCGACCACGACGACCAGGTACCTCATCACCCAGCCGGAACACAACCGCTGTCGACGAGTTGTTCCCCTCCCCCTTTCCACCTATTTTCCACCCTACCAAAGCGGCAGACTACTTCGTCGCCTACCACAGCCGGCGACGAGTTACGTCGTCACTGTTGATGGTAATTTCACCATGTTTTTATACCATCAAAACCGTCAAGAAAACACTTTTTCTAGGAGCTAGCAAGCAAAGACATAATGATTTTTATCAAATAAATAGTTCCAGTTGTCCATGGAGTATTTCTTGCAGGACTACAGGAAATGGAGAGAAATGAGCTAGTGGGACCCACCATAGGGGGGTCGGCCGACCACCCTATAGGGCTCACAAGCCATCCCAAGCACTCCACATGATAGGAGGGCCCACCTGTCATAGTAAGGGGTCACTACCCCCTTATGTAGGTCAGCCAACCTATAAATGGCACCCACCAAGATCTCTAGCCACTCCAAGACATGTGGGCCATGCTTCTAGAAGGTTGGCAGTGGTCCACATGTCATAGGGGGGTCGGCCAACCACCCAAGGTGACTTGGCGGCCATTCCTCTCTCCCATGTTGGTCATGATCTAGGAGAAGCACTCCCATGTGATCCTCCACCCTTGGATCAACTTAAATGGCTCATATTCACTTCACATGGATCCATGGGCCCACAAGAGTACAAACCGACGTCCAGAAGAGGTCCAACTTCTGCACACCCACTCCAAGACAGGTGGGCGATCTTCTAGAAGGACTAGGGTGGTCCCACCACCCATAGGGGGGTTGGCCGACCCCCCCCTAAGTCCTATGGGTTGCCCACCTCCTTTGCATGGAGGCATGCAAAGAAGCACATGCTCAAATCCTCTCCACCCTTGATCTAAGGCGGTTGGGATCCAAGGGCTCACATCACCCATCACGCGGATCGATGACGTGGTGGTGGAGTAGCCCCTACTCCACCTCTCCACTATAAATACCCCCTCACTCCCTCTCATTCCAGACACACTAAGGAGGAGCTACTCTCTCTACTCTACTAGTAGCATAGAAAATAGGGAGAGAGTGAAGAGAGTCTGGAGGAGAGTCGGGCCTGTCTAGCGTCTTCTCCAAGCAGTACCTCGGTGGATGCAGCCTTCTCTTTTGTAAGTCTGCATTTGAGATTCTTTTATGATAATTGATCTTTAGTTCTGGTAAAGTATTTACTTTAGTTGTTCATTGGTTCACCGCCCTTAAACCGGTAATCTAGTCAATTTCACTAGGATCCGGATTAGAGTAGTAAGATATAGTGTAGACGTGGTGTCTAGGTTATACGCTTACCTGTGTCTACGGCTTGTCCAACGGTTTGTTTGTGGTACCTAGTAGGGGTGACAGACCTATCTAGGCTTTGATCCCACCATGTTCAGCCAAGTTCTTAAAACGTAGGCCTTCTTGTGCTAGGCGGTTTAGCACCCTTCTCATCCCTTTCCGTTGCTAAGCGGCCTAGTGGCCCAAAGTGAACAACCTTTATATCTTACCTTACCTTGCTAGTTTCATAACCATAGAAGATCCTCTCTACCCAACCTATCATAAACCCCTTGTGTCATCATAGGACGAACTTAGTTCTTTGTTAAGTACAGTTCACGTTCCCCGTGGATTCGATACCCCTGGAATACTCTTGGGTGAAAGCTACCTTGACAGCCATGCGCTTGCGTTTTACCCTTTGTGCCGCCTTTTGTGTCAACAAGCTTTCTGGCGCCGTTACCAGGGAACGGTAGCTGTTCTTAACATAGAATCGAGTCACCCGTTTATCTTTTATTTTTACCACTCATATCATGGATCAATCACCCCTCTTTCAATATGGCGCTCCAAAGGGTGCTAGTTTGGAGACACCAAAATCATCTAAAGCTATTTTAGCTATTCGCTATGAGCTTCGCCCTGCTTTCATAGCGATGGTTCAGGCACAACCTTTTTCTAGGGAAGAAGATGAAAACCCCTACACCCATTTACATGAGTTCGAGCAATTGTGCTCATGTCTTCATATTCAAGGCATGACACGAGATACCATGAAATGGAAGCTATTTCCATTCTCTTTGATGGGAGTAGCTAAACATTGGTATGCTCGACATGTAGGGAGTGTACAAGGAGAGTGGGAGACCCTTCTAGCCAAATTCTGCTTAGCCTTCTTCCCTGTCCCTAGAGTCGTTCATCTTCGAATGGAGGTCCTAACTTTTAAGCAAAAAGATAAGGAGCCTCTAGGTGCATCATGCGTCCGTTTTACAGATCTTGTCTCTTCGGGCCCCGGTCTTGCTATACCCGAACCTATGCTCTTACAATATTTTTATCTCGGTCTTAGCAAGGATTCTGCACAATTCCTTGATATAGCCTCTAGAGGAGCTTTCCTTCATTTATCTACTAGTGAAGCAAGGTCTATTCCTGATAAAATCCTTGAAAACACCCCTTGCACTGGCATTCATGATGAACTCCCTGAGGAAGAAGAGGAAGCACCCCTAAACAAGAAGAAGAAGTCTTGATAGCTAAATCACCACCAATCCAATCCCAAAATTTAGCTATCAATCCTAAGCCACAAATACCCCAAAGTCCAATTCCTCCAAAGGAAGAAGAAATTCAACCTTTGGATTTCCTTTTTTAAATCGAGGATGATCTTTTCTCTGACTCCGATTTTGGAAACACCTCAAATTTCCCCATGCAAAAGAGATCTTCTGGATCTTCTGCTCTAAACCTTGATTCTCCAAATCATTTAAAGGAAATGATCCAACAGCTCACATCCATCATGAGCAATGAATGGCTTAAGGAGGCTGAAACTTCATCCGAAGTAATTCGGACTATTTCTCCCTCCACAACCATTCGTTGTTTCATGAAAAGTGTGGCATTAGATTCTTGTCGGGTACGAAGGTAAGGGGTACCCTAAACCCTTCGTTAAATTAACGCTAAACATAGCAACCATTTTTAAGACAGGGACCCGCCCACTGCTCAAGTTAGTAAGGAAAGGCCCATCACGTGAAGGCCCCCTGCACCGGCTACGGCAGCAAGTCGCGGGCCGGCCCACCTCGACGCCGAATGACGGACGAGGGGTCGAACGAACGACCCCCCCCCTCGACATTAAGTGACGAACCGGGGGTCGAACAAACGACCTCCCGGCCTCCACCTCGATGCAGAATGACAGACCGAGGGGGTGAACGAATGACCCCGGCTCCTGCCTCGATCCTCCCGACTCCGTCTCTGCTCCGACCCTACCTCGACGATGAGCGACGGACCAGGGATCGAACGAACGACCCCCGGACAGGAGGCTCGATTAGCCCAACTGCTCCCGGCATGGGTTAAAGTGAAACCACCTAACAACATGGGCGCCCGCGTCCGTTGTCAAATCCGCCAACTCTCCGTCAAGTCCCCGATTCCTGTCAACTGTGCCGCCACTGTCGCCACGACACAAGTACGGACTCCAGCAGCACCCCTCGGAACGTGAACAGTACGGCCCTCGACGACGACTTCGGGATACGGCAGAGCCACGTAGGGCTCGACCCCCCCCCTCGACCGAGGGACTCGACCCCTCCCTCCGACAATTCCAGTATGGGGCCGTCCCATCCGCCCCGTCTCGCTTCAGCTATGGAATTCGTGCCCGTCTGCGGAAGCTGTGCCGCGACGTGCCGCGGCGACTTCCACTGCCATCATGACCGGGAGCGCCAAAAGGATGGGAAGGCCATGCCGCCACAGTGCTCGACGCCTCTCCGCCAAAACTGTGCCACGGACACGCTGCCCATACTACGACAGTTAGGACCCTGTACCCTCGGACCTCCCCTTGGTCTATAAAAGGGGACGCCGAGGTAGAAGAGGGGGATCCGATCGCTCAATAGCTCTCTGGACTCCGGTCTCTGGCTGTTTTCTTTCACATTCCACACTTCACAATCCCCACTGCTCGATCGACCCCTCGAGTAGCCAACCCGCAGCCTAGGGCAGCACTGCTAGCCTTAGGCTTCAGCTCACTCTGAGCAAACCCGTGTAACTCAGCTTGTACCCCCCTGTACGAGCACGTTTGGGTGCGAGATAATACAAGTCATCCTCCCCGCTGGACCTAGGGCCTTCTTTGCCCGAACTAGGATAAACCTTGTGTCCATCTTGCATCACGTCTGATAGAGGGAGTACGCGATATACAAATTTACTAGTTGGTGGTCTTGACCCCCGGGTCATAACACCGACAATTCTCTTTGCAATCCCACCGTCGGAGTGAGCATTATGTCTGATTCTCTAGCATATACTCTCTTCACGGGCAATGAACCTTTGACTCCAAGTGACAAACTCCTCAAGACTCCGTCTGGAGAAGTCATCAAGAGTCATGGGATTGCACGCATGGTCCCAATCACAATCAACAATTTCGAGATTCTCTTGAACTTCTATATCTTTGAGACCTCGGATTTCGATCTTTTGATCGGGCACCCCCTTGAAAAGCTTTTACAAGAAAGTAAACAATCGGGAAGCCTTGATGTCAACCTCAGGAAAGGAGTGAACCTTTCGGTTCCCTTAAATCGATCTACCAATTCAAAGATGGAATCAAATCCCGAGTGTCAGCCGATGGAGGAAGTGATGGCAGCCTCTCTTCTAGATGCTTTCGAACCAAATCTTGAAGATGATGCTCAACATTTCATCCAAGAAGACAACTTGGATGAACCTATAGATTTGAAGGAATCTGAACCACCACCTAAACCCCCCATCGAGGTCAAACCCCTTCCTTCTAGCCTCAAGTATGCATTCCTCAATGGTGATAGAGAATCCCCGTAATCATAAGTGATAAGCTTTCTTTGGTGGAGACCCTTAAACTCATCACCATTTTGGAGAAACATCAATCCGTCTTAGGCTACTCTCTTCAAGATCTCATAGGGATTAGCCCTGCTCTTTGCACACATTGCATCCCTATCGATCATGAATCCATACCATCTAGGGAGCCTCAAAGGAGGCTTAACAACGCAATGAGAGAGGTTGTGAAGAAAGAAGACTTGAAACTCTTACATGCGGGCATAATTATCATGTTCCTCATAGTGAGTGGGTTAGCCCCGTGCAAGTAGTGCCTAAGAAGGGAGGAATGACGGTCATGAAAAATGAGAAAAATGAATTGATCCCTCAACGAACCATCACGGGGTGGAGGATGTGCATAGATTACCGAAAACTCAATAAGGCTACAAAGAAAGATCACTTTCCATTACCCTTCATTGGTGAAATGTTGGAACGGTTAGCAAAACATTCTTTCTTCTATTTCCTTGATGATTATTCGGGTTACCATCAAATTCCCATCCATCCGGAGGATCAAAGTAAGACCACCTTCACATGCCCTTATGGGACATATGCATATCGCCGTATGTCTTTCGGCTTATGCAATGCTCCTGCTTCTTTCCAAAGGTGCATGATGTCCATATTCTCTGACATGATTGAACGAATCATGGAGGTTTTCATGGATGATTTCTCTGTCTATGGAAAAACCTTTGATGATTGCCTTGAAAATTTGGACAAGGTCTTACAAATATGTGAGGAAAAACACTTAGTCTTGAACTGGGAAAAATGACATTTCATGGTTCAGGAAGGCATAGTGCTAGGACATAGAGTGTCTAAGCGTGGGATCGAGGTGGATATAGCTAAGATAGAAGTCATGGAGCAGCTTCCACCTCCCACGAATGTCAAGGGTGTTAGAAGTTTTCTTGGGCATGCCAGTTTTTATAGGCGCTTCATTAAAGATTTCTCTCAAATTGCTCGGCCTTTAACAAACCTGCTTGCTAAAGATGCACCCTTTGACTTCAATGATGAGTGCTTAAATGCTTTTTATATTCTCAAGAAAGCACTTGCCTCTGCTCCAATCATCCAACCCCCTGATTGGACACTCCCTTTTGAAATAATGTGTGATGCAAGTGATTATGTTGTTGGTTCCGTTCTTGGCCAAACAAAAGATAAAAAGCATCATGCAATTTCATATGCTAGCAAAGCTTTGGCAGGAGCTCAACTTAATTATGCAACAACTGAAAAAGAGCTCCTTGCTGTTGTGTTTGCTATTGACAAATTTAGATCTTACTTAGTTGGAGCAAAGGTTATTATTTATACCGACCATGCTACCTTAAAATACTTGCTCACTAAGAAAGATGCTAAACCACGTTTAATAAGATGGATCTTGCTACTCCAAGAATTTGATTTGGAAATAAAAGATAAAAAAGGAGTAGAAAATTTTGTAGCCGATCACTTGTCCAGAATGCATTTCCAAGATGCACAGGACTTGTCGATCAATGACTTGCTAAGGGATGACACACTCCTCAAGATCACAGACTCCAGCCCCTGGTACACGAATATTGTGAACTTTATGGTCGCAGGACATGTACCACCAGGACCAAACAAGAAAAATCTCATACAAGAAAGTCGAGTACACCTCTGGGATGAGCCTTACCTGTATAGAGTCTACAATGATGGTCTGTTAAGGAAATGTGTCCCTGAAGTAGAATCAATCAAGATCATCGAGAGGTGTCATGCTGCACCATATGGAGGACACTATGGAGCATTCAGAACCCATGCAAAGATTTGGCAAAGTGGTTTCTTCTAGCCAACCATGTATGAAGATACAAAGAACTTCATCAAGAGATGTGTGAGGTGCCAGAAGCATGGGAACATCAATGCTCGAGATGCAATGCCACTGACAAACAACCTTCAAGTGGAGCTTTTTGACATATGGGGCATTGAATTCATGGGACCTTTTCCCAAGTTCCGTGGATATGAGTACATCCTAGTGGCTGTGGACTATGTGTTGAAGTGGGTTGAAGCAATTCCATGCAAAGCAGCAGATGCCAAAAGCTCAAGAAAGATGTTTGAAGAAACCATCTTTCTAAGGTTTGGAACCCCAAGGATAGTGATAAGTGACGGGGGCTCCCACTTCATTGAAGGGGGCTTCTGACGCTTCCTAGAAGAGCAAGGCATCTTGCACAATGTTAAAACTCCATACCATCCCCAAATAAGTGGACAAGCAGAAACATCCAATAAACAAATCAAGAACATACTACAGAAGACAATAGATGAGATGGGGAAAAGATGGAGGGACAAGCTACCTGATGCACTATGGGCATACATGACTGCATTCAAGACACCCATTGGTATGTCACCATACCAAATAGTATATGGGAAGACTTGTCACCTCCCGGTTGAGTTGGAGTTTCGAGCACATTGGGCCATAAAGAATTGGAATATGGATCTACAAGCTACAGGAAGGCATAGAAAAAAGCAAATTTCAGAATTAGAAGAATGGAGGGAGAAAGCATACCACAATGCCAAAATCTACAAGGAAAGAACAAAGAGATGGCATGACAAAAGAATAAAGAAAAAGGAATTCAAGCCATAGACAAGGTACTCATGTTCAACTCAAGAGTAAGGTTATTTGGACATAGTAAACTTCGAAGCAAATAGGAAGGGCCATTTCAAGTCGTCGATACTTTGCCTCATGGAGCTATTACACTTCAAGATGATGAAGGTAAGATCTTTAAGGTAAATGGCGAACGATTAAAAGTATTCCTTCAACCTGATAAAATAGATGAGGAAATAGACATGATTGAATTCAAACCTTTCCATGATCAAACTTAAAACTTGTCTAGTCTCTTATTCTTATGCCTTGTGTCTCTTTTGCTTAGTCATGTTTATCTTTCCAGCTTCACTCCATGTCTTGCTCCATTCAAATAAATTTTGAATCGCTGGTGTGTCCCACCAGTAGTCCTTTGTGCTTTCACATTTGTTCTCTATGAAAAAAAAAGTCAGGTACACCTTCAACGAAGTGTGGGGAGGTCAGCCAACCCCCAACCTTCACAAGTGCGGGCACCAGAATGGCCAGAGGCACCAAAGTGGGGTCGGCCGACCCCACTATGGACCTTTGGTCCCACCAGTCAGCATCCACATATTCTCAACCTGCTTCCTGACTATTTTGCCAATCTTCCCCCTCTTATTCTTTTAATGCATTTCTTTTCTTTAGTTTATTTCCCTTTTAATATTGAATAAAAACAAGAAGATTGCATCTGAACTTAAAATTTGAAAAGTGACATGATCTATGACATTCAAGGGATAAAAGCGTCATAAAGATGAATTCTTGCTTTTGCTTGTGCTAGTGGGAAAATATCTTGCTAGGAAAATCATATTGACTAAGTTGTTGATTAATGTGATATAGTTCTTGGCTCATGATTCATACCATGTCTATTTAAAGTGCTTGGAGATTAATTTTTAAAAATGTCATAAAACCATAATGTCACTACTCCTCTATAGTGAGAAAATTCCTACCACAGCCATATATGCTCTTTCATGATATAAGCTTTCTACATAAGCTGCTTACTTTGTGTTGAGTTTGGTCAAGTTTTGTGACCCTTGTTGAGAGACTTATCATGCTCCCAAGATCAAGATCACATACACGCCACAAATATATGCTACTTCTACACTGGAAGTACGCAAAAACATGCTTTACATTTTCCACATAGTTCATGCTCCATGTTCTAATAGAGTTCTCTCTCTAGTATGTTGCTAGTAAATGAGACACACTATGCAAAATTATGAAAAATATAGGGGCACATGAAGGTCCCAAGTCTTAGAAAAAAATAATGAGCAAATCAAAGCTCATAGAAAAAAAAGATAGCTATGTCTCAAATTAATAAGTTAGAAAGATAGATCATATCAAACAAAGGAGTATTAATCATTTGCCATGTTTCACACACTTGCACATCTTGATCTAAGAGTATGACACTTCTCTCCTTGGATCTGGAATTTGACTTTACAATATATGCAAGGTAAGTTTGCTACATTCTTTATCCTTACCTATATCTCCACATAAGCCTTTAGAGTAGGATGAAAAGAAGGCAAACTTCAAATTTGTGCCTTGGTGAGGAATCATACACCTTGTGAGTGATCTAGAGTGCTATATGAGGAGTAAGTTGACTTTTGTGCTTTCTTTTGAAAATTTATCAAAACTACAAGTACTAAAATATGATTTGGGAAGATGACTTTGCTTTGGGAATTGTTCCATTTCTCAACCTCTCAAGGATTTATGTTAGCCAATACCACATATCCCACTTGTATAACAAATGTCTTGAAGGAAACTTTATGCCTGCTATATGCCTTAATGATGTTATAGTCATGTTAGCTTTTAACCTTTACTCGAGGACGAGCAAAGAATTAAGTGCGGGGGATCTTGTTGACGGTAATTCCACCATGTTTTTATACCATCAAAACCGTCAACAAAACACTTTTTCCAGGAGCTAGCAAGTAAAGACATAATGATTTTTATCAAATAAATAGTTCCACATGTCCATGGAGTATTTCTTGTAGGACTATAGGAAATGGAGAGAAATGAGCTAGTGGGACCCACCATAGGGGGGTCAGCCGACCACCCTTTGGGGCCCACCAGCCATCCCAAGCACTCAACATGATAGGAGGGCCCACCTGTCATAGTAAGGGGGTCACTACCCCCTTATGTAGGTCGGCCGACCTATAAATGGCACCCACCAAGATCTCTAGCCACTCCATGACATGTGGGCCATGCTTCTAGAAGGTTGGCAGTGGTCCACATGTCATAGGGGGGTCGGCCGACCACCCAAGGTGACTTGGCGGCCATTCCTCTCTCCCACGCTGGTCATGATCCAGGAGAAGCACTCCCAAGGGATCCTCCACCCTTGGATCAAATTAAATGGCTCATATTCACTTCACATGGATCCATGGGCCCACAAGAGTACAAACCGACGTCTAGAAGAGGTCCAACTTGTGCACACCCACTGTCCACATGTCATAGGGGGTCGGCCGACCACCCAAGGTGACTTGGCGGCCATTCCTCTCTCCCACGCTGGTCATGATCCACGAGAAGCACTCCTAAGGGATCCTCCACCCTTGGATCAACTTAAATGGCTCATATTCACTTCACATGGATCCATGGGCCCACAAGAGTACAAACCGACGTCTAGAAGAGGTCCAACTTGTGCACACCCACTGCAAGATAGGTGGGCCATCTTCTAGAAGGACTAGGGCGGTCCCACCACCCATAGGGGGGTTGGCCGACCCCCCCCCCTAAGGCCTATGGGGCGCCCACCTTCTTTGCATGGAGGCATGCAAAGAAGCACATGCTCAAATCCTCTCCACCCTTGATCTAAGGCGGTTGGAATCCAAGGGCTCACATCACCCATCATGCGGATTGATGACGTGGCAGTGGAGTAGCCCCTAGTCCACCTCTCCACTATAAATACCCCCTCACTCCTTCTCATTCAAGACACACCAAGGAGGAGCTACTCTCTCTACTCTACTAGTAGCATAGAAAATAGGGAGAGAGTGAGGAGAGTCTGGAGGAGAGCCAGGCCTGTCTGGCGTCTTCTCCAAGCTGTACCTCAGTGGATGCAGCCTTCTCTTTTGTAAGTCTGCATTTGAGATTCTTTTATGGTAATTGATCTTTAGTTCTGGTAAAGTATTTACTTTAGTTGTTCATTGGTTCACCGCCCTTAAACCGATAATCTAGTCAATTTCACCGGGATCCGAATTAGAGTAGTAAGATATAGTGTAGACGTGGTGTTTAGGCTATACGCTTACCTGTGTCTGCGGCTTGTCCAACGGTTTGTTTGTGGTACCTAGTAGGGGTGACAGACCTATCTAGGCTTTGATCCCACCACGTTTGGCCAAGTTCTTAAAACGTAGGCCTTCTTTTGCTAGGCGGTTTAGCACCCTTCTCATCCCTTTCTGTTGCTAAGCGGCCTAGTGGCCCAAAGTGAACAACCTTTGTATCTTACCTTACCTTGCTAGTTTCATAACCATAGAAGATCCTCTCTACCCAACCTATCGTAAACCCCTTGTGTCATCATAGGACGAAGTTAGTTCTTTGTTAAGTACACTTCACGTTCCCCATGGATTCGATACCCCTGGAATACTCTTGGGTGAAAGCTACCTTGACAGCCATGCGCTTGCGGTTTACCCTTTGTGCCGCCTTTTGTGTCAACAGTCGCTGACTACTTTGGTCGCCGCATCCCTCTCTATCTCGTCCCAAGAACATTCTGGCCCCATTCGCATTTCACTCGCAACGACGTAACCCTAACCATCGCAGGATTCGGGCATCGCTGAGGACTTCGCACTGGATCTGCTTCGTCGTCCACAAAGGTTCACCGCACCAGCTTCGCTTCCCCTTTGAGGACCTCGATGGTTGCAACTAGGGGGCAACGCAAAAAGCAACCTGCACAAGAAGAAGGTAATACACCTCCACTATTCACAAATTCAGTTTTCTCTCATTCGTACAGTTCCTACTCCCCTTTAGCTTTGCATAGGCCATGCAAATTAATAATTTAAATACAAATTTGGAATATCTATGCCCCCAATCTCACTTCAAAGTAGTAATTCATGAAGTATTGTTACTTCACATATCACATGTAGTCTTTCTTCGCTCTAATTTGTTTGTAATAATGAACAGTCATATGCATTAGTCGATGTAGAAGCTGGGATATTAATATAGTCCCTTTTCTAAAAAAAACTATCACCTCTCTTTCTTCATAAACTCCTTCCCTCTTATCTATCCAATTAGTATGACCTCCTAGTTCTTAGTAAACTCCTTTTTATGAACTAATAGACACATTGTGCTATCTTGCAAGTAATACCACCTCCAATAACCGATTATGAGAGGATGCGGGATAGATGTGTGGCGGAGAATTTAAAGAAATTGCAAGCAATGGGACTACACCATCTAGCTGCTGAGATTAATAATTCTGTACCACAACCTTCATCAACCAAGGGGAAAAAATCAGCAAACAAGAAAACCAACAGTTAAGATTCTGAGTCATCAGAGTATCTCCTTGGCAATGATGATCAAGGAGATAGTGATGATGATGATGATGATGACAATGAATCTGATGAGGAGACACAACCCCTGGCAATTAAGGTACTTCTTTAACCTTCCAAGTAGTGGATGGGGAAATATTTGAATTGCATTTGAATGTTTTCAATCCGATCTTTAATATATGATCCTGCTTTCAGATTCATCTTGTTTATTTCATACCTGTAATTAATATATGGTCTTACTTAATATTGCGCATGGCTGACTTTTTTTTGCACAGTATCCTACTAGGGGTACAAGGAAAACCCTCGCTTCAAAGAAGACAAATCCTAACATGCCTCCAGGAAGTAGGAACAAGAGGGTGAGTGCATCTGTGGAATCACAGGTGCAGCATTCTAGAGTCGAAAGAAGATCATCAAAAAGGCTTAATAGTGAAGCTACAAATGGGGACAGTGTAGAGGCTCCTACAGATGCTGGTGATGGCATACCAGACAGCTATACTACACCTGGAGTTACTGATCATGAGAGACAACCTGTAGAGGAAGACAGTGGAGCTGCTGGTCTTGACAGTATAGGTGGTGATGAAGGCAATGTAGATGGAGGTCAAGGAACTGAAGGCAAGTTATATTGTTTCAGTGAACTATGACATCTCTTTTGCTCATTTACATGAAACTAAAAAATTTCATCAAATACGGCTTCTATTTTGTAGCTACTGTAGAGCGAGCTCCAAGGAGACCTAGGGAAGCAACTAAGGGAAAACAGCTGGACAAGATGACTAAAGCTATGAGAAGGAGATTGCCCATAGCTGTTGATGAAGGCAATAAAAGGCCTCATGATCCTGTTCAAGCTGCCAAGTTTGCATCAGAGGATGGCATCATTGTTCGGGAAAACATGCCTGTCCTACCTCATTGGAAAGATTACAAGAAAGATGACAAATACTATAAGACTTTTGTAATGCAGCTAAATCTAAGTGCATTACTGTTTTTATGCTTAACTTGTATACATGCTTAACCTCAATTGACTAACTAACTATGGAATTGTCATTTACCTAGGGACGCTTGGCAATTCCTAACAATGATTCAACAACTCAAGCTTGCACTGATATGATGCGCTCTGCGAGAAAACAAAATCGTTATCGACTGAAGAAGAAATACTTCAATGGTGTACCTGCAAATGAGATTAGGCCAACTTCTCCTATTGCCTACATGACTGATGAAGAGTGGAGGGCACTAACTGCAAAGTGGTCTGATCCAAATAATATGGTATGGGTATCTTGCCATATATGCTTGTTTCACAATCAGTTTCCAAAGATCTCTTTGTTTTGAACCTATAATCTCATCTGACATGTTAATTCTCTTGTAGGAAACGTGTGAAAAGAACAAGCAGAACCCGCAGTAAAGTCAAGTTTCAACAGGCTACAGGTTCTCGCTCCTACGTGGCACACTTGCATGAATATGTAAGTTCAAAGTACATTGAACTAGTCTCCATACACATTTGTACTCAGCAAATTCTCTTGCATAAAATCTGAGACAAATTTTGTTGTCATTGTTTATCCACGAAACAGAAGAAGAAGAGAATCCGAGAAGAACCCAGTTTAGATCCGAGTGAAGAACTAGATGCAGCGGAGGCCTTCCAGACCTGCCATTATAGCAAGAAACATGGCCTCAGTTTTCAAACAATGGACGCAATCATAAGTTAATTTGTTTGCTATAACATTTCTTATCTTGTTCTTTGTCAACCATTAATATGTAACTGTTTTATGTCCATGATATTTCAGGTTGATATGGAAAACTTGAGGGGTCAACCTGTTGATGAAGGTGGGATGACACCATCAAGTGTGGAGCTTGTGGCCAAGGTGCTCTCCCAGAGCAGCTCAAACCATTTCCTAAAGAGTGCTGGCATCAAAACACTGACATCCTGCAAGTCAAAATCATCAAATGAAAGCGAGCTTCATGAACGACTAGCAGCTGAAGCAAAGGGCTGCAGCAGAGGCTGCTGTTCAAGGTGAACTCGATGAGCTCAAGAGGAAAAGTGCAGAAGCTGAGGAAAGCTTGGAGAGGACACAGAGAGAGGTGGAGGAGTACAAGCCGCTGACCGAGAAGAACAATAAGACGATGGAGGAGACTAATGCGCTCATTAAGAGGCTCTTCTCGGGCAATGGTAACGCTTCTTCGTCGACATGAGGGCTCCTGGTCAGTGCTGCTGTGTTTGACCTGTTGATTTTGGGAAGTCAGAAACTTAAGTTGCTCGTGGTTGGCAACTTTTTATTGTTTGTCGTTGTGTTATGTGAATTGGTGATGCTATGAACTAAGCTATATGCTCGTTGGAACTGAACTGAGTATGTAATTATGTGGTCTTTCTAGTATAATTTCCAAATTGCAATTAAATTAGTATCTGTATTTATCTGACGAAAATGATGGCGTTTTCGGTGACGATTACAAATCGCAATTTATAACGATTTCAAATAAAAAATAGTGACCAAAATCTTTCATCTTTAGTGACGATTTCAAACAGCAATATGTGACCAAATAAGGACCAATCGGAACAAGACACGTGGCTGAATTTCATTGGTCCACATGGCGGCAACGCATCGCAAGCTGTGACCAAAATCTTTCATCTTCAGTGACAATTTCAAACAGCAATCTGTGACCAAAAAAGAACCAATCAGAACAAGCCACATGGCAGAATCTGATTGGTCCACGTGGCGGCAGCGTAGCAGCCGGGTCAGGATGACGTCATTCACCACGTCATGTGCCACGTCAGCGATGACATCATCAACCATGTTAGCATCCTACATGGCAAACGCAGTCGGGCCGCTTCCAAACGGGTCGTTATGACAAAACCAGAGGTCAATCTGTGACCAAATCAAACCATCACAGGTTACAAACGCTGTTAACGGCGACGTTAACATCGCTGTTTTGGCGCGACGGCGCACGGTGAATCGTGACCAAAACTAATCGTCACAGAAAAGAAATCTGATGACGACCCGTAGGGTTCGAAGTTCGATCTTTCGATGAGAGTTGGTGGATAACTCGATTTGTGGAGGGAGATGACGTCCACGGCTCGACTACAACCGTCCAAGGACGCTGCGCCTTAGCAACCGATACACCACCTCCGATGGCTGCCGTGATCTTGCGGCGCGACAACCAGCCACTAGGGCTCCCGTCCTGCAAGCAATCGAAGAACCAGCAAGAACAAGATGAACAAGCACTCAATTGCAAGATGAATATGAAGGTTTCAATCTGAGAACACAATATGGTGAGGTTCTGATGACAATCAGACGGACGGTTGATCCAACACGCGCGCTGAAAGGCGGTAGCAATAGCTAACTCGACGAAACAAAACCTAAACTGTTTGTGGCGGCTCTAAAGACTTATAAGGAGTTGGGAGGACGACCACAAGGGTGTTGGGGTCGTTCTCCAACCCTAGGACGCGTCCCTAATGGACCCAACTTGATACATGGGCCACAGGCCCAAAATAAGGTGACGCAGCACCGGTGGACAGAAAAGGTCTCGGTACAAAAATGATGACTCTGGACGCATCTGATAAGGTATAGCCATGCTTCTGGATCCGTTGGAAAGTAGACTTGATAAGCTTTCCAAAGAGTGTGAGAATGTCCCAATCGGAGTCCGTATGAAGTCGTGGCATCCATCACAAGTTGGTGCTGTCCTGCAGTCCAAATCCAGCTAGCGCCCATCCCGTGTCCCGCTGATCCTCTCCATTGTTCCTGAGCAAAACAAGAGTGCATGTGTCTCCATTGTCTAAATATAATGGACAAGAGTTTGAGAATAAACTTACTTGATGATTGAGTTTACGGGCACGAGCACGAGTAATAGGACCAAGTGGTGCTGGAGATGGTTTTGGTGTGGTATTGATGTCCTCATCATCCTCCCCTTCTTGCATTTGAGTCGTCCTCGACTCAAGCTCATCTTCCTCTCCCAAATATGGCTTCAAATCTGCAATGTTAAATGTGGGACTAATCCCAAAAGCTACAGGAAGATCAAGCTTATATGCATTCTCATTAATACGTTTTAGCACTTTAAATGGTCCATCAGCTCGAGGCAGCAATTTAGATTTTCTCAATTCAGGAAACCTATCCTTTCTCAAATGCAACCAAACCAAATCACCAGGTTCAAAAATCAATTGCTTTCTACCTTTATCACCAGCAATCTTATACTTAGCATTCATGCGCTCTATGTTTTCTTTAGTTGTTTCATGCAATTTTAACATCAACTCAGCACGTTGCTTAGCATCAAAATTCAATTGTTCAGAAGTTGGTAGAGGCATTAAATCAATAGGAGCACATGGTAACAAGCCATAAACAACCTCAAATGGGCACATCTTGGTAGTAGAATGCAATGAACGATTATAAGCAAACTCAATATGAGGCAAACAATCTTCCCACATCTTAATATTCTTCTTTAAAACAGCCCTTAACATAGTAGACAAAGTTCTATTCACAACTTCAGTTTGACCATCAGTTTGGGGATGACATGTGGTAGAAAATAAAAGCTTAGTCCCCAATTTACCCCATAAAGTTCTCCAAAAATGGCTAAGAAATTTAGCATCTCGATCAGAAACAATTGTATTTAGCACACCATGCAAACGAACAACTTCTCGAAAGAACAAATCAGCAATATGTGTAGCATCATCAGTTTTATGACAAGGTATAAAGTGTGCCATCTTAGAAAATCTATCCACAACCACAAAAACACTATCACGACCCTTCCTAGTCCTTGGCAATCCCAAAACAAAATCCATAGAAATATCTTCCCAAGGAGCATTAGGAACAGGTAGAGGCATATACAAACCGTGTGGATTTAATCGCGACTTCGCCTTTTGACAAGTCGTGCAGCGAGAAACAAATCTCTCCACATCTCTCCTCATCTTTGGCCAAAAGAAATGACCAGCAAGTATGTCCTCTGTCTTCTTTGCTCCAAAATGTCCCATCAAGCCACCTCCATGCGCTTCCTGAAGCAACAACAAACGAACGGAGCTAGCTGGAATGCATAGCTTGTTAGCTCTAAACACAAAGCCATCATTTAGAACAAATTTATTCCATGCTTTTCCATCCTTACATTGCAGCAACACGTCTTTAAAATCATTATCATGTATATATTGTTGTTTAATTGTTTCCAAACCAAAGATCTTATAGTCAAGTTGTGTTAATAAAGTATATCTCCTAGACAAAGCATCAGCAATGATATTCTCTTTCCCTTTCTTGTGCTTAATGATATAAGGAAAAGATTCAATAAACTCAACCCACTTAGCATGTCTACGGTTCAATTTTACTTGACTACGAATATGCTTTAAGGATTCATGATCAGAATGAATAACAAATTCTTTGGGCCACAAATAATGTTGCCATGTTTCTAATGTTCGCACGAGAGCATACAATTCCTTATCATAAGTAGAATAATTCAGAAGAGGCCCACTTAGTTTCTCACTAAAATATGCAATGGGTTTACCTTCTTGTAACAAAACACCACCCAATCCAATTCCACTAGCATCACATTCAAGTTCAAAAGTCTTATTAAAATCAGGAAGTTGGAGAAGAGGCGCATTTGTCAACTTATCTCTCAACATGTTGAAGGCATTCTCTTGTGGGGTTCCCCAAGAAAACATGACTCCCTTCTTCGTAAGCTCATTCAATGGTGCAGCAATGGTGCTGAAATCCTGCACAAAGCGACGATAGAACCCAGCAAGTCCTAGAAAACTCCGCACTTGGGTGATAGTCTTTGGTAGTGGCCAACCCTGTATAGCGTCCACCTTGGCTTTATCAACCTCAATTCCCTGTGGAGTAACAACATAGCCAAGAAAAGAAACACGATCTGTGCAAAAGGTGCACTTATCAAGGTTACCAAATAAACATGCCTCCCGTAGAGCTTTAAAAAACAACACATAAATGATCAATATGTTCTTCCATAGATTTGCTGTAAATTAATATGTCATCAAAATAAACAACAACAAATCTTCCAATGAAAGCATGCAAAACCTCATTCATCAATCTCATGAAGGTACTAGGTGCATTAGTTAACCCAAAAGGCATGACTAACCACTCATACAAACCAAACTTAGTTTTGAAAGCAGTTTTCCATTCATCTCCCAATTTCATGCGAATCTGATGATACCCGCTACGCAAATCCACTTTGGAAAACACAACAGCACCACTCAATTCATCTAGCATGTCATCTAATCGTGGAATTGGATGACGATATCGAATAGTAATATTATTAATAGCCCGACAATCCACACACATACGCCACGATCCATCTTTCTTAGGCACTAAAATGACCGGAACAGCACAAGGACTTAGAGACTCACGTATGTAACCTTTGCCAAGGAGTTCTTGCACTTGACGCTGAATCTCCTTTGTTTCTTCTGGATTGGTCCTATATGGTGCACGGTTGGGCAATGAGGCACCAGGAATGAGGTCAATTTGGTGCTCAATGCCTCGAAGTGGTGGCAGGCCCGATGGTATTTCACTTGGGAACACATCCGAATACTCCTGCAAAACGTTAGCGACAGCAGGAGGCAAAGAACGCTGCATATCATGAAGGGAAATCAATACCTCTTTGCATACTACAGCATAAGCAACAGTAGTGGAAGCATTCAACTCATTAATATCAGATTTAGTAGCAAGCAAACAATTTCCTTTCAATTTTATCTCCTCTTTTAGATCAGCAACAGATTGGTCATTTTTATTGCTCTCACTTTTAGCTTTTGAGGCTTTAGCTAAATCATCTTGCATAATAGCTTCAGGGGACATAGGATGCAACACAATTTTTCTATCATGGTATAGAAAAGAATATTGATTTGTTCTACCATAATGCATAGAATCTCTATCAAATTGCCAAGGTCGGCCTAGCAGCACATGACAAGCTTGCATAGGCACAACATCATATTCAACCACATCTTTATAGGATCCAATGGAAAAATTGATTCGCACAAGTCTAGTTACCTTTGCCTTACCGCTGTTATTTAACCATTGAATGTAATATGGATGTGGGTGTGGTTTGGTGGTAAGCGCAATCTTCTCCACCATGTCACCGCCTGCCAAGTTGTTGTAGCTACCTCCATCGATGATCATGCGACATGAACGCTCCTTGATGACACACTTTGTTTGGAACAACGTGTGTCGCTGATTTTGCTCTGCCTTCTCCATTTGTGCACTAAGCACACGCTGTACAATGAGGCTCTCATAGCGGTCGGCTTCACCTGCATTAATATGTTCTTCTATACATTCTTCACTACCTGCATGGTCAGCGACAAGCAATGCAAGTGTATCTTCATCAAAATCACTAGCGGACGAATACTCACCATTATCTTTGACGACCATAACGCGCTTGCTGGAACACTCACGCATCACATGTCCATATCCCTGGCACCGGTGACACTGAATGTCTCTCGTTCTACCTGTCGATGCTACGGACGAAGCACTTGCACTAGGCTTCTGGGCTGTCTTGACTACTGAATTTGTGGGAGTAGCAGTAGGCTTGTCACTTGAGGATGGCATAGTAGCACGTGTGCGGGACTGCCATGAATTTGTCTTCCCTGCAGAAAAGTTATTCCGAACACTAGCACATCGCCCCTGCACGTCCCTTTCAGCTTTACAAGCAAGATGAAACAAACGGGTTACATTAGTGTACTCTTTATATGAAAGGATGTCCTGAATTTCACGATTTAACCCACCCAAAAATCTTGCCATAGCAGGTTCCTCATCCTCCTCTAAATTACAACGCAACATACCCATTTGTAATTCTTGATAATACTCTTCTACACTTTTAGCACCTTGTCTTAGTTGTTGCAGTTTATGTAGCAAATCCCGTGCATAGTAAGAAGGAACAAATCTAGCCCTCATGATTCTTTTTAAAGCATCCCAAGTACGTGGTATGTTATTAGGATTTTTCTTATTATACTCTATCCACCATACAGTAGCAAAGTCAGTAAACTCACTAGTAGCAGCCCTAACACGTGTATTCTCAGGAAATTCGTGGCATGCAAACTTTTGGTCAACAGCAATTTCCCATGAAATGTATGCATCAGGATCATACTTACCATCAAAAGGAGGTATTTTAAATTTAATCTTACTGAAAGCATCATTGTTATTATGTACCTCACGTCGACGGTGACCCATACCTCTCCGATTGAAGCGTAGGCGATGTCGATCACTAAGGTCATTGTTATCAAGGTCCATATCACCAGAGTAAGCATCCTCGTCATTATCTTCGACTCGCTCCTCATCCTTGTGGGCGTCATTATGTTGATGTTGACCCTTGCCGTTTGTGTGGAAGTCATCAAAACGACGGAGAAGAGCGGCAAGGCTTTTGTCCATACGAGCAACCGATGCTTCGACTCCTGTAAGCTTGGTGGTGGTGGCAAGTTGGGCGGCCTCTAGTTGCCCAATCTTGTCATTGGTCACCTGTAAATCTCCATCGAGTCCTTCTGTATGCAGCTGCACTTGCCTTGTAAAATGTTGAATGATGCCCTTGGTGCGTGGAGATTGCGGCATGTTGTTATTATCCTCTGTTCCTGACATGGTTTAGAAGACAAGAACAACAAGAAAACAGGTGAAGAAATAAAAGCCCTACAACTATTAGGATGTAGCTACAGCAAGGCACTCGCTCTCAACCTGTTTCTCAAGCTCTTACCAGTTCTTACCTTGCTCAAACAAGAGGGTCAACAACCAGCAAGCCTGCAACCTTGGAAGTGAATGTATCGGTACCGTAGCACAACACCTGTCAAGTTGTAGTCGAATATGTGGAGTTGTAGGTGGCCAATGTTATGGACAAGGATAGATACTAGCACCACGTTAGTCAATAAAGCAAGTTGAATAATCGTTCAAAGGTGGTACTATGCTGGTCCTAGCCTAGACCGTGCTAGAGACGCGAGCCTGGACACAAAGGGACTCACAAACACCACCTATCCAAAGGAGGGAAACACAAAGATCAGCCCCCTTTTTTTTTGGTTTTTTTTTCTTTTCTCTTTTTTTTGCCTTTGTTTTTTGCTTTTTTTTTGCTTCTTTTTTTTCTTTCTTTTTTTTTCAGGGATCCTCAAAGCTGATTATATGAACAACGAGATGTCAAAAGAGCAAATCACCACACACACTTTTTCCAAAAGTGCAGGGGTATATAGGTAATTAAAAGATACTCTCTCTCTCTCCTAAAGTAAGCTTCGCTGTAATATGGTATGAAACTGGTAGTCCTGACTTGTAGTGCGCAACTTAAATATGGAAAACAACGCGGACGGCGACAATTTATAGCAGCGAAAACCAGGGTAGTACTCGGACTCGATTCCCGAAATCAACTCGGACTCGAACTTGACAGCAGCGAATACCAGGGTAGTACTCGGACTCGATTCCAGAACACAACTCAAACTCGAACTGGACAGCCGCGAATACCAGGGTAGTACTCGGACTCGAACTTGACAGCAACGAAATCTACTTAGACTCGGACTAGAACGTGACAAGAACTCGAAACTCTAAAGGACTATAACTAAAACCAGCAACTCGACACAACCGATGCAACCGACGACTCAACAAGCCCTAACTAAGTAGTACTAGCAAAAGGCTCAACGGGTTTATGGGATTACGGAAAACTAATCTACTATTTTTTTTTGGCTTTTCTGGACTATAGGAAAAAAAAATTTGTGAAGAATTGGAAGTCTCTCACCGATAAACCTTGCTCTGATTACCAACGGATGACGACCCGTAGGGTTCGAAGTTCGATCTTTCGATGAGAGTTGGTGGATAACTCGATTTGTGGAGGGAGATGACGTTCACGGCTCGACTACAACCGTCCAAGGACGTTGCGCCTTAGCAATCGATACACCACCTCCGATGGCTGCCGTGATCTTGCGGCGCGACAACCAGCCACTAGGGCTCCCGTCCTGCAAGCAATCGAAGAACCAGCAAGAACAAGATGAACAAGCACTCAATTGCAAGATGAATATGAAGGTTTCAATCTGAGAACACAATATGGTGAGGTTCTGATGACAATCAGACGGACGGTTGATCCAACACGCGCGCTGAAAGGGGTAGCAATAGCTAACTCGACGAAACAAAACCTAAACTGTTTGTGGCGGCTCTAAAGACTTATAAGGAGTTGGGAGGACGACCACAAGGGTGTTGGGGTCGTTCTCCAACCCTAGGACGCGTCCCTAATGGACCCAACTTGATACATGGGCCACAGGCCCAAAATAAGGTGACGCAGCACCGGTGGACAGAAAAGGTCTCGGTACAAAAACGATGACTCTGGACGCATCTGATAAGGTATAGCCATGCTTCTGGATCCGTTGGAAAGTAGACTTGATAAGCTTTCCAAAGAGTGTGAGAATGTCCCAATCGGAGTCCGTATGAAGTCGTGGCATCCATCACAATTTGGTGTTGTCCTGCAGTCCAAATCCAGCTAGCGCCCATCCCGTGTCCCGCTGATCCTCTCCATTGTTCCTGAGCAAAACAAGAGTGCACGTGTCTCCATTGTCTAAATATAATGGACAAGAGTTTGAGAATAAACTTACTTGATGATTGAGTTCACGGGCACGAGCACGAGTAATAGGACCAAGTGGTGCTGGAGATGGTTTTGGTGTGGTGTTGATGTCCTCATCAAAATCACATCTATGACGATGGCATTTTCGTCACACACAAGAGACACATCTGTGATGAAAAAAACCACTTCGTCACCGTAGATCAAATGTGACGCGACCTCAACGACGAACCCATTTTCGTCACAAAATCATTACAGATTACACTTGGTGACGTTTTTAGCATCTTCAGTGACAAACTGAGTACGTCACGGATGAGTAGATCTCTAGTAGTGTTTCTCTATTTTCGAAGCTAACTTAGGTCTTGTTCCTTTAACGAAGTTTGTTCCTCTGGATCCGATCTACAACTTTCATTGAAGGTGGTCATCATGCGAGCACTACAATTAGTCGTTCAATGCAGGTCAAAAACGTCGTCGGTTGAGCTCGATATTAGGGTTCTGATTTTTTCTGGTTATTTTCTCCGTTTCCGCTCAACATGAACCTTTCAAGACTTTTATTATAGAGTTCAACTAGAGTCTTTTGGGCAAGGTTGTGATACTTGGTTAACTCATATAATAATATCCTCTTTATAAAAGGAACCACAAATTATATGAATCATCATTTCACATAACTTTTTGATTCCAAACTTCGTGAAACTTTTCCAATGGTTCATATAGCTAGAAATAGAGATGAGTCATATGAAATAAACACATTATCATCACTTCCCGAATATATCAACTATAACCTCTGACGATCACTTGATCCAATATGTTGAGGCTCAACACTGTTTAACTTGTGGCAAACACCAGGGGTGTTACACCATCCCCCACCCTCGACGAGGATGTCGGTCTCCTAAGGGGTGAGAGGATGTAACACCCCGGCCTATGGCTTAATAAGGGTTAATAGAATACTCATACCAATAAGTTGCAACTTATTATCCAGAAGCCCATCTCTTAAAAACTCGAGAGTTAAGCGTGTTTGGCCTGAAGCGATGGGTGACCGACCAGGAAGTTCTTCCCGGGGGTACATGAGTGAGGACAAAGTGCACCGAAAAAACTAGTGTTGGTAGGTAAGGACAGTCTATGTCCTAGAAAAGCTATCAAATGTTAGCGGACCTAGCCTCAAGTAGGCAAGACATTACATATATAATATAGTAGTTAATTACCGTCAACAATCCTCAATTATAAAACCATCTATTCTACCCTTAAACTTTTTAAAACCTTTCAAATTACCCTCTCATATGATTTTGGATAGTGGTTATGCTATAGTAACGATGGTTTTGCTACAGTAACAATGGTTTCGACTTTTTTTATTTATTTATTTTTGCTAAATCTTTGAAAGATCATAGTAAAACACAAAAAAATCATAAAATAGAAAATTGAATTTGTTGAACACCACATGTGTAGATGTACACAGTGGACATATAATGTGGTATATTTAAGTATAAAACTTTTGCTGCAACTTTAGATTAATAAAAAAATCTAATTTTGTTTTTAATTAATTAGTATAATTTATAGCAATAACTTCTGTGGTCCAATTATGGTGAAATTTTTATAGTGAACTAACTATTATATGCTTAAATTATAGTAAAAATTTCATATTCAATGGACCATTATAACCATAGTTATAGATAAAACCAAGAATTAACATAGAAAATTCTAATTTCACGCTTGTTAAATCTATGTTTTTATCTATAACTAAGTTATACATGATCCAATGAGTATAATTTTTTTTATAGTTCAAGTATATAATAATTAGCTCAGCATAAAAACTTCACCATAATTCGATCATAGAAGTTGTGGTTATGAATTATATACAAAATTGATTTTTCAATTATTCTAAATCTACAGTAAGAACTTTGTACTAAACAAACCATATTATATGCTTACTTCATAGATCTACTCATGTGAAGTCCAATAAATTAGATTTTTTATTGTATGATTTTTCTCTGATTTACTATGATTTTTAAAAATTTAGCAAAAACAAATAAAAAAGAAAATGTAAAACCACTATTACTTTAGAAAAAACATCGTTTAAAACCGCTTGCGTTGGTAATTGGACTCGTTTTGGAAAGTTCAGGGATAAAATAGACGATTTCATAGTTGAAGGGGTCAAGTAGACCATACTAGATAGCTGATGTGTTAAGTAGACTTTTTTAATATATTATTAGTGTGTGTCATAAGTTTGTGTCGATTCGTAGAAAATTCGTGTAATATTTATATATAAAATAAATTTATTAAAAACTGATTCAAATATTTTTTTAATAATATTAATTATGTAGTGCGTGTATTGTCGACGAAATATGTGTCGCAGTCTACCTAGGGGGTACCCTACGGTAGTAGATTGTAGGCGGAGGTGTGGCGACGGCGATCAAGCGTAACACAGAGAGCGTAGACAAAGCGATTTATACAGGTTTGGGCCGGCAAATCGTCGTAATACCCTACGTCCTGTGTTTTGGTGACTGGATTAATCTTGCGTATTAGGTTACAAGATCCATAGATAATCTGAGAGAGGTCGTGAGAGGTTTTTTGAGGGGGGTCCCTGCTCGCCTTATATAGCCGGGAGCAGGGTTACAATTCCCATATCCTAACAGATTACGATCGGTTCCCTATGGAAAGGGAACCGAGTCTATCTACTAGAATCTTCCTTGGCGAGCAAGACTTCTTCGGAGTCCTTGGCGAGCACGGCAGGCTGGTCACGTGCCGCAAGGCCTAGCGGGCTGGGCCGTCTTCTGGTCGGCAGGCCCATAAGGTCCCTGGCGATATGCCGAGGTAATATCCCCAACAAGTCCCCGAGCACGTTGCATTCTTCTGGCGAGCCCGCAGTGTCATACTGGGAGGTGTTCAGCTGGTCGCCATCACGCAGAGTGGTCGTCGTAGAGTCCCGACCAGGGTGGCTAGTCGAGGTGCTGCTCGGAGAAGCCTCCCGACCAGGTCGGGCTGGTCGAGAACGTCGTAGCTTGATGCGCGAGCTGGTCACCTTGCCGGATGTTGCGACTGATTGTTTGAAGAATGTGACGTGCTGAAGAAGAAAAAACTTTTGGAAATTCCTTCCCTGGTGAAGTGTACCCACTTAGGCTCTACTAAAACAACACAGAAAACAACAGAGCTTTGCCGGAAAAAAAATTAGTACATTCACCGCAAGGTGAAGTGTACTCACTTAGTCCCCGAGCATGGTAGCATGTGAAGTATGCATGTGGTGCCATGCTTTATAAAATTGTGCATAAGGTATGTAAATGAAGATTGAAGCATAAGTTTGCAAAAAACGACTCCAAGTACCCGTAGTCCCCGAGTCTGATGTAAGAAACTGTGAGCTTCTTGTATCAGGATCATATATTGAAAATTAGAGAACTAAAATATAAGTTTAGTAAGAAACGACTGCGAATACCCGTAGTCCCTGAGCCTGATGGAAGGAGCTTGAAGAGGTTCTTGCATCGAGGTCATTTGCTTTTCATTCGTAGTCCCCGGGCGTCAGTCCTCGGGTGTTGTCCTTCGGCGCCTTCGCCGCAGTCCCCGAGCCTTGCTCGGTGCGTAGTTGGACAAAGCCCCCGAGCCTGGTCGGGAATGCGATCAGCACTCGGGTGGTAGTTGCTGTCGTCGAAGTCCCCGAGCGTGTTTGTGTCGTCCACTCTGTGAAACTTGTCGGCCAGACTGCTATAGTCGTCTGATGTTGCTGCATAAGAGTAACAAGTATGTTCGTCCAGTCCTTGGGACTGTAGCATTGGTGATATTGCAAAGATAAAATTATTAGCCATAATTCATGTAATTAACTATAAGCAGAAATGGAAGGAAAAGAAGTAAATGGGCCAAAACAACGGGGCGCCCAGCGGCCCAGTTCACCGCGCAGAAAGTGGGCGTGGCGGTTCCTTATTTGGTCATTGCGGTTTCCTAAAAACCGTCGACTAGGGATCGTTGTGCCCTAAGGTATAAAAGGGAAGCGGCGGCGGCGATCTTCGTTTCCTGGTGAAGTGTACTGCGTACCTCTATCCGCTTTTCTCCTGCTTTGTGACCCACTGCAATCTTAATTCTTTGCCATCCTATCCTACCGATGGCACCTCGGAAGAGGCCAAATACTCGCTCGTCGGTGAAGAAGGAGGGAAAGACTTTGAATATGATGGATGTGCTTCTGGATTGGACCCAGTATTGGTCCAGATGTACTTTGAAGGAGGAGGATATTCAGCTTCTTGTTACCGCTAGTATTCTTCAGGACAACTCCATTGTGGATTGGAGGTCGGCGACCGGTGAGGAGTTCCCGACCCCTAATACTGGTGATCTTGTTGTCTTTGAGCCTTTCTTCTGGCGTGGATTCGGTGTTCCTGTTCACCCCTTTCTCCGTAGTCTCTTGGAGTTTTACAAGATTGCGTTGTGCAACCTCCATCCCAACTCAATACTGCACATCGTAGTTTTTGTGCATTTCTGTGAAGCGTATTTGGGGATTGACCCACATTTTGAGTTATTTCGTTATTTCTTTCGTCTCAAGCCGAACGGGACTGCCACATCCTGAGTTGTGGGTTCTGTGTACCTTCAGCTCCGGGAGGGTATGGCGGATGTGTATCTTGCTACTTCGTTGCCTTCGAAGGTTGCGGAATACAAGTCTCGCTAGTTCTACATCCCCCAGGAGGAATGATATGCTCGTGGTGACCCGGCACACATCCCGGTGTCGCAACCTAGCTGGTCGGTGGCCCTTTTGCGTGCGGTGATGGAACAGGTGAAGGATATGCTGTCTTTGATGGACCGGTCGTCGCTTGATGGTGTTTCGGTTGGTTGGAATTTTGTGATCAGGTGCTGTCAGCCTTGTAAGGACAGGGTTCATCCTACCTTTCTTTACACTAGTCGTGGTGATTCGACTCGCGAGACGCCCCAAAAGTTGGATCCAGAGGATGCATTGGATCATGTTGCTTTAATCTTTGATCTTTCTTTCTGTTGACACCGTTTTTCGGCATGTGTCAAATGAGCTAAGACCTGCATTGATCGGTAGCCATTTGTATCGGCATCGGAGAGTCATCGGTCAAATTTACCGATGAGAGTAAATGTTGCAAGAAGGATAAGTTTGTTGCCGATAGGAGCTGGATGATTCTTGCCGATAAGGGTTAATTGGTGAAGTCAAGTCACCAGAACTGCAAGGTTGCCGATTGGGAAGTATTGCCGATGCCGATGGGCATGGACTGACGATGCCGATGGACACAAGGTAATGTGGCGGTTGACGTCAGCATGGGATTGCCGATGGCAAAAGAAGGAAGTCGCGGATTGAAGGAGTCTGCCGATGGAAAGTTTTCATCGAAGGAAAGACATAAGGAAACTGGTGATCTTATACCAGTATTGTTATAGTAGTTTGAGTCCGACTCTTGCACGAGTCGTTTATTTACTTAAAAATAGAGATGTCTGTTTAGGAAAATATTATTGTTATTTGGGTCCGACTCCTACACGAGTCAGTTATTTCCTTAAAGTTAGGAGTTTTTGTTTAGGAAAGGTACGAGTCGTGTCTCTGTACAACTCTCCATGCAAGAGTATAAATATGTGCCCAAGGGCTGCGTAAAAAACAATCAATACATCAAAACAAATCAATTACTCTTATTTACTTTCAATGAAATTTACCCTTTTATCGCATTAGTCTTAGTTTACGAGTTCTTCAAGCTTCGACGGGCTGCATCACCTTGATCTCCGTCAAACCCTTGCAAGTTCCGCGTGGGAGTAATCTGAGCTTTGACATCCGGGCGCATCGCTGTTGTCTCGATCAGCTCTGCTCTAGTTACCCTGATCAAGTCTGAGTCTTGACATCCGGGCGTATCGCCGTTGTCTTATTCAGATCTTGTTCTAGTTATCGTCCTTGTCGATTAACTGGTCAAATCGACTGGCACACCCTCGGAAATCGAATTCGGGTAATAGCCCGAGGTGTTCGCAGATCCTGACGCTTTTTGTGTCAACACTTTCCCCTATATGAGGAATCCACGTGGTGCATTTCGTGCTGGGCTATCGCCACCATCGGTGAGTTTTGATTTTGCTTGTCTAGCAATCATCTAGCTTTTTGATTTTTGGTGGGTTTACTCAAATCTTCTTGGTCAGGATCGTGTCGTCTTTGTTTCTCAAGTTCCGTCAACGGAATGGCCTCTCGGTGTTGATCAGACAAGGAATATGGAAGATATAATGAGTGGGGGTGGTCGCGAATCTTCTGGCGAGCGGGTAGTTCGTGAGCCCCTGGGTGAAAAACACCGAGTACATGGCGACCGAGTCGGGAAGCGACCGGCCGGCCTGCCCTGTGAGAAGGTGAAGACGTCAGTTGGGACCGAGGGCAAGTTTGTTATCAATGAGGGCACCACGCATCCTAAGTCATCAATGTCTGATTCGTCTGACGATGGGTCGGGCGGGGATGATATGCCGGCCGTGACCCTGGATGGAGAAGGGTGTTCTAGTTCAGGTACCAAGGCGGCTATCGGGACTTCTTTTGGAGTAGAGCATCCTGCTGCGTCATTTGAGCATTCGCCTATGGGTGTTCCATCAGGCTCTACGGGAGAAGTTCCTGGGTGGAGGTTCGTGAGGGTTTGTCAGAAATCATCCCTGTAAGTGCTTCATCTCTTTTTTTGTTGAGTCTTAATCGCCTTTGTCGATGTGCGTATGACGTTGTTTTTGGGTAGGGTACCGGATTCTGAGGATCCGTTGGCATCTCATGATAATAAATCGGGCGTCACCGGTGGAGCGCGTGTTGAGACTGGCTCGGAGAGACATGGCACCCCTATGCCTGCTGATTCTGCAACTTGTGAGGAGGATCCTGCTGCAAGTGAAGGGGCGATGTTTGTTGATGGTGCTTCTGGCTCTGCGGCTGTTGATGCAGAACCGGTTTGCGGTGTTGTGCCAAATCTGTTAGCACCCTCGGCGCTGTGTCCGAGGCCGGAGAAGAGAAAAAGGTCAGTCGTGCTACTTGAGGAGCCGGATGTAGTGGAGGAGATTCCTCGAGCAAAAGACGAGTCGAAGCCAGCGCTAATCCATACTTTCTGCCGTGATGGTGAGGACTTTGTCGTTATCGAGGATGACGAGGCCGAAGAGGAAGCGACTGCCTTTCTTAATGATGCTAGCGATCTGTTCGGGCGAATCAAGGTAGCTTCAGACCCTTGGTTACTTATGTGTTGTCTCTATGCCTCCTTTGTTGAACTGTTACTGTGTCGTCGTAGGGACTTTTTAAGTCCAGAAGGGAGCGTAAGGTGATGGCCGACCAGCTTGCGAAACTAACTGCTGAGAACGAGCGCCTGTGTTGTGATGTTGCTCGTGTCAAGGATCAGTTTGCGGGACTGGAGGAAAGCTTGGAGGCAGCAAACCAGCGTGCCCAAGTTCTGCGAGCCACAATCCAAAATCAGGAGCATGAAGTCGCGGAGCTCCAGTCGCATATTGAGAAGGTCGACGAGCTTGCCGCTCATAAGCCTTCTTTGCTCTTTGTTTGTAAAACTTGTTGCCTCGACCTTGTGGTAATGTTTCTTGGTTATTGTGTAGAGCTGCTTGGTGCTGAAGAAGCTAAGCGTCTTGCGGAGGACAAAGCCTATGCTGCCGAACAAGAAATTTACAAGATGCGAGCAATGCACGAAGGTAATGCTTTACTATCTGTTGCTTTGATTGTGTAGTTCCCTTACTTGGTATTTGCTATTTCCGCGGCTTACCGGAGCAATGTTCGTCTTCAATTTGCAGACCTGCAGGGTAAGGTGGATTCTTACCACAACAACTTCTGGGCGTTGGCGCGGGAGATCGCTCCTGTGGTGGGATGTGTTGATTGCCAGGCGCTCATTCCTGAACCTGTTGATCAGGCGACCATGGATGGTGTGTTAACGAGGGTTCGCGGCCTGTGGGGCAGACTTCAGTCATTTACGACTTCGGCAGCACGGAGTGTGACTGCTCATGGCCTAGCTATGGTGCAATCTCATTACCCGAAGCTTGAGCTTGGTCGCGTGGAGACCGGGTTCGCGTCAGGGACGTCGGATGAGGATGCGGATTGTCTCGAGGCGGATGTTGATTGTGTCGCGGAGATTGTAGCTAAGGACATTGATCTATTTGCTGCTGGACAGCAGTAGTTTGTATCCCAGATACAAGGATTCAGACGTGTAAGTGAAAACTACAAAGCTGTAAAATATCCGGGCATTGAGCTTTTGTTTCACTTGTATGTCCTGCCATGCCTGCTAAGTCGTGAGCCATAGCGATGAATCGTTCGGACCTTGGTTTCCTGTGGCCCAGATGGTAGAACCCGGAGCTACTGCACGCGTAGGCGCCACAGGGATTACCAGGGGGGTAGGCTGCTAGCAACCTGCGGCGCAGAGGGCGAACAACTCTTGCACGCTTAGGGTGATGCTAGGGACAGAACCCTTTTCCGAGAGGCTCGATCGTGGCGTGACTAGGGCCTGTGGAGACCGTTCCTGCATACGCTGGGCGCAAAGCTATGATGCTTGTAGAGTCGTCGACCGTACCGTGGTCGTATACAGATTTTGGGCGCATATCCTCATCGCCTTCAACACAGGTGATGTTTCTCGGTTGTTGGAGAGGCATCATCTGAGAGGTCTATCAATACGATCATAACATATAGGGTAGCTACTTCTATGCGTTATGAAATTGATAGACCAGATTTTAAGGTTTCCAGTTATGGCCAGGCTGTTTGGAGAACGCCGTAATGTGTTTGGAGGGGTCGTCGAACATTGTGGGAGTGTTTTGGAGAGGTCGTCGAACGCCGTACGCGTTTTGCAGGAGTCGTCGAACGCTGTAGGCGTTTTGCAGGGGTCGAATTGTATATAGGGTATAACGAAAAACATATCACTTTATTTATTTATTGGGATAGAGAGTACAAATTTCATTGACCCGCTTCAAGTATCTGGACTATTTGTATTGCAGGAATCATAGGCCTTCATGCGTAGTTGCGAGAGGGGCCGGCGCCGATGATTGATGCTTGTGTTTCCTTTGACCTCTTGGCGGCAGGGTTGTCGTTAGTGCTGGAGTTGTATTTGTCGTGGGAGCAGAGCCTCCCGGCGGCATTTATTGTTTGCTGTTCATACTCATATGCGACTTTTAGGTCGGTGGGGAGGCTAAGGATGCCTTGCTGTGTCGGGATCTTCAACACCATGTAGGTGTAGTGCAGTACTGCCATGAGCTTTGCGAGTGCTGGACGACCAAGGATCGCATAGTAGGCTGTTTGGAAGTCAGTGACGATGAAGTTGATGTTCTCGACCCTGAAGTGGTTCTGGTCGCCGAATTGCACGGGGAGTGTAATTTGTCCTACTAGCGTGGATGCCTTGTCTGGGATGATACCCCAGAAAGGGAAATTCGCCGGCAGGAGGTCCTTCTTTGAGTAATCGAGCTGGCGGAATGCGTCGGCGAAGATGATATTTAACGCGCTGCCGCCGTCGACTAGCACTTTCCTGAAACGGCACGTCGCGATGGTTGGGTCGATGAAGAGTGGAAAACGGTCAGGGTACCTGTAGTCCGTCCACTCGTCTTCCCCGGAGAAACTAATAGGCTACTCCGACTAGTCTAGGTAGCGAGCGTCGGCCGAATCGTCTCTGTTGGCGGCGACAGAGTAAATTTCTTTGCGAACTTGGCGACGTCGCCTTTCTCCTTCAACGACCATGCTACCACCGAAGATGGAGTACGTCGTTGAAGGTGGTCGGAATTTTGGTGCTGGTGGGTCTTGGTCTTCGCTCTTGCCGGAGTTTGCTCTCTTGTCTCTTCTTCCCTTCACTACTGACTTAAGGAGTTCGCAGTTTCTCATGGAGTGCTTGGAGTTCTTGTGGATGGGGCAGAGGCCGTCGAGGATCTTCTCGTAACTGGCGTCGTAGTCCGTCTTTGATTCGTCGTCTGCGTTGGCGACGTAACTGTTGTCTCGCCTGTAGTCGTACCTCTGCGGGTAACGCTCGGAGCTGCCCGACCGGTGGTCCCGGTGATGGCCGGCCCTTCCAGCGCTACATTAGTCTGGTCGGCAGTCCCTGTCCCTCTTGCGTTTCAAGAGACGGGAGTAACGTCGCCTGTTCTCCCTGCTTCGTGTGGTGTTATCTTGGTTGGCGTGGGGAGTCCCTGCCAACTTGCTTCTGGATTCGTCGGCGGACGAACCGTTGGAGAAAATGGAGGTGGCCACCATCTCGCTATCACGGTGAGTTCTGTCGGCAGAGGTTTGAAAAATCATCCTTCCGAAGCCTGGGAGGCGCTCTGTGAGGTTGCTGGTCGATTCAGAGGAATTAGGTGTTTCAGGTCTGCGCGGTAGCGACTGAGCCTGAAGAGGTCGTGCCACCGAGGGATACTGCCTGGTCGGAGTCACTGGAGATCGAGGAGATGACGATGGTGTTCACGACTGGAGCCACCGGGATCTGGTCGAAGACTGATCGGTACAGTTGGCGCTGGAAAGCGGTGGCCTGATTACTGTGCCCATAAGGCATCATTGGAGAGGGGTGAGTGTTCCTGGTCGTCATGGCCATCGTCTTCGGCGGGGATCGGCGGCGGGGTGGTCGGCGTCCGTGGTTTTCGGGGAGTCGGCGTCGTGCCACTTGTATGAGGTCGAGGCAATCCATGATACTATTATTGGAGCGATCGATGGCGTCGACCAGGTCGTCGACGCTGGTCTTCTTTCGCGGGTGGTATTTTGGCATGGCGAAACGATTTGGGGATAGCGCGGTGAGACGACATGGAGATGGCGACGCGTTTGCCACGCATGGCGCGGATCCGACGGTCCAAGATACAGATCCGATCTGGAGCACGGTGCCAGGCACCGGAAGGACCATCAAATCCGGGAAAGTGACCGCTTGACGAGCCATGAAGTCGATGCACACACCCCCTACCTAGCGCGCCAACTGTCAACGAAATATGCGTCGCAGTCTACTTAGGAGGTACCCTACAGTAGTAGATTATAGGCGGAGGTGTGGCAACGATGATCAAGTGTAACACAGAGAGCGTAGACACGACGATTTATACAGGTTCGGACCGGTAAATTGCCGTAATACCCTACGTCCTGTGTTTTGGAGGCTGGATTGATCTTGCGTATTAGGTTACAAGATCTGTAGATGACCTGAGAGAGGTCGTGAGAGGTTTTTTGAGGGGAGTCCCTGCTCGCCTTATATAGTCGAGGAGCAGGGTTACAATTCTCATATCCTAACAGATTACGATCGGTTCCCTATGGAAAGGGATCCGAGTCTATCTACTAGGATCTTCCTTGACGAACAAGACTTCTTCGAAGTCCTTGGCAAGCACGACGGGCTGGTCACGTGCCGCAAGGCCTCGCGGGCTGGGCCGTCTTCTAGTCGGCAGGCCCATAAGGTCCCTGGGGATAGGCCGAGGTAATATCCCCAACATGTATATTTTGATTGAATATATATTTAGTTAAAGTTATTTATTTAAATAAAAGAATAACAATAGATATTAAGGGAGTACTTTCAGCTAGATTCAGATCTCGTTTGGCAGGGCTCCTATCGATTTCAATTTATCTGACGTATTCTTAATTCACATAAACCGTTTTTATCTATTCTCTCTACTTCCTACCCACTTTATAAGAGGAGAGGAGACATAAAATGAGCTTGTGACAGTGTTTGATTAGACGTCACCCTTGGGTGACAGTATCTGATACTCAGTTTTTTTTTTATCATCCTCCCCTTTTGGAATATATGGGTTTGCAGAATCTGGAGGGATCCAGACGGCCCCATTCCAGCACCGCCTCCGCCAAATCGCAGTGACCGGATCGCTGCCTCACCCGCGGTGCCCACCTGCTGCAAAAGGAGTTCATTAGAAATCCATGGCCAAGTTCTCGTTTGACGACGCCGACGAAGACCCTCCCGCCTTCTCTTCCGAGGTCGAAAAGAGAAAGCGCGAAGACGGGCCAGCCGAAGCGGCGGCCGGTGGAGGATCCTCGAAGGTCCGAATTTTGGCGGCCGAGGGCGAAGTGCAGGATGGAAACGCGGTGGTAGGGGCGGAGAGGGCTGAAGGGAACGACCGTAATTATGAGACGGTCGTTGGAGGAGAGGCTGACGGGATTAGTGTGCGCATCGACCCTGATCTGCTTGATTGCTCCATCTGCTTCGAGCCCCTCCAACCGCCCCTCTACCAGGTAGCTATCCCCATTTAAAAATCGCCGGTATTTCTTGATTTTCCGTAGTAATTTGGGTAGGATGGCATAATGTTTGGCGGTTCTAAGTTTTGAGATGATACTCCATAATGATGTACCTTACTTTGGTAGTGGCTTGTGGTAGAAGCTGGCTTAGTCTATATTTCTTCGTGCTTTCCCTCTAGCTACTTCAAGCGTAACGTGTATTTCCGTTATTTCGGTGATGGAAATGGGGACGGCCTTGGTTCGGAAAAGGATGGCAAAATATGTTTTCACCTGAACGCAGTGATAATATGCTGTTAAAAACATAATATGGTTAGCATCCTAGTTTTCCTGAAAGTGAGAGTGCCACGACCAACAATAGGAAGAGACATGCCATGGGCAGTATGCACAATGGAAGACGAATGTGAAGATGAAAATGACGACAAATGAGTTGGATTAGGGGTCATGTGAAAAGAGGCGCCAGAATCCAGGAACCACTTTGAGGAGCAGGAGGGTATGCCAAAAGCGACACAGAGGTAGTGAGATGGCGGAACAGGGCAAGGATCCTCCTGCTCGGCAACAGAAAGTGAGCAAGGGCCGTGTAGAGTAGAAGCTCCACAACAACCAATAACCTCGACCATTGCTAGGGAGGACGGGGAACATAGGCGGCGTGGGCAAGGACGCTGGGAGAGGTATGGCAAACAGAACAGAGGCCGGCTGTGGAGCTCAACGCACACCCCCAAGACAAAGTCGAGGATACTCAGTTTCCAAGGACAGCACATACTACTGTTGCAAAGTATCTGTTTTTTTTCTTGGAACATGCATCACGCATGACTCATTATGTAAATGCAAACTATCTGTTGTTAACACCCAGTTTGTTTTGCAGTGGATATGCCCCTTTAGATATGGTAAAAAATGTGACCAAAACTTTCCAATCTACTTCTCTTCCAAGAATCAAAACCTTGTTTGGGTACATATATATTAGATGGAGATGCTTTCATTACATAGTAATCCCTCTGTTTTGAAATATAAGGTATCCAAGCATTTAAATTTTTTCCCAAATCATAAAGGATTCTAGGTGAAGTTACCCCCAATTCAGTTTATGTATACCTACTATTAGTGTACCACCAATCCAAATATGGTAATCACAAAAGGTTACATTTGTCATTTGCTTTACTGCACAATATTTCATAGAATTCCTAGAATAGGTTGTATTTCAGGTTGGAGGGAGTATGTCAGATCTTTGACATTTTATTGCAAGCAGGTAGGACAATTTTAGTTTAGAGTCTTGTAAACTAATCTACAAGTGTGCGGAAAAAAATTCAAAACATTGGTTTTGTGTTGTGTGCATGTCGGGGGGGGGGGGGGGGGGGGGCGGAGGAGAGGGCTAGACTTATACAGACGACTGAACCTATTATCGAACTCAATTACAATTATGTGGAGCCAAAAAATGAAAAGCTCCTATCTGCACAACTTTTTCCCATTTAGGTTTCTCCACGCTGCAGATAAATTGGTTCATAAATTCCAACGAGTCACGTGATTTGATTATTATATTCACTTGTGACAATGTTTGCAACTAAAAATTGGTCCATGCTGTATGCCTTCTTTAAATGATCATAAGCAGACAATTCTTATCAAAAGTCATATCTTAAGGCCGCCTTTAAATGATTGCAGCTTGTCTCTGTATTTTCCAGTGCCAAAATGGCCATGTAGTGTGCTTTTCTTGCTGGTCTAGGCTCACCAACAAATGCCACATTTGTTCTCGTGATGCGAACTTTGTACGAAACATTGCACTGGAGAAGGTTGTTGAGTCAGTTAAGTCATCCTGCTCATATGCCAAATGGGGCTGTAACAAGTTGGTCAGCTATGCATGCAGAAATGCTCATGAAGAATCCTGCCTTTACACTCCTTCAATGTGTCCTATTCCTGGTTGTGGGTACGTAGGATTCAATGGATGGTGGTCAGGACATTTCCTTACAAACCATAATAGTGATGGGCTGCGCTTCTCCTATGGTCAGTGTTTCGAAGTGAGTTTGGAAATGTCATTTCCTTTTCTGGTTCTTCTAGCAGAGGATGATCACCTGTTCATTTTTATCAACAAGAAAGTGTTTCCCTTTGGCCATGCGCTTTCAGTGTGTTGCCTTAGGACTGGCAATCTGAATTGGAATTTCTTCTATGAAATGAGAGCAACTAGTAATGGAAACACTGAAAACAGTCTGCAATTGAAGGCTTCTGTCACAAATACAAGGGAGTGGCGAGGTCTCAATCCTACAGAAGCTTTCCTTTTGGTTCCATATGCCTTCAGCAAATCTAGCAAACTTACAGTAAATGTCTCTATTAAGAGGGTTGCTCATGCGAGGTGAATATCTACAGTTCGTAATGTGTTGTAAAATGTTAAAAAAAGGTGGCAGTGTAAGTTTGTCTTCGAAACTGTTTTTTCACTGAGGCATCTCTGTCCAATATGGGTTCCTAAACTCTTGAGTCTATTCATGTGATTCAGATGCTGCCATCAAGGTCTGTAACTGTACGTCTATACTTCCATGTACTAAAATCTGTAACTGAGATGCTTGATGTACGAACTATATGAAATCATGTTGCATTCTTGTGTAAGTCCTGAATTCTTGATGACATGCAACAATTGGTTCCTTCTGTTAGGCCTGGGAATTTGGTTTACGTGTTTATTGTTGTATTTAGATGCAAAGAATGAATGTCACCATCTATAGATGGCAGAATTTATTTAATTATTATGGTCTGGTCCGTTATGTTCCAGGGGTCGGCTTGTTCTGTATTCCCAAAAACAGTTTAGAACGTATTTGTACTTGTTTCAACTCATTAATTTCGGAAATGCATATAATGGATTTAAGTAACTAGCACCCTATCTTGTTGCTCATTTTTGCGGTGTACTCCCTTTGTCCTAGAAAGGACATTTTGACATTAAAAAATTGTCCTACAAAGGTCGTTTTAGACCATAGGTTCCTCCTGAGAAGGGATGCAGGCCCAGGGTTTTCAATCCCGACCGGTCGCCGGGAACCGGTCCCCGGTGGTTTGGCGGTTATTGACGGTAACCGCCCAAACCGGTCCCAAACCGACCGGTTTGCATTTTGAATCATTTTGAATTCAAACGGCGTAGTTCAAATGGTTTGGGACCGGTAACCGACCGGTTTGGGCGGTTCCCGACGGTTCCGCCCCAAACCAAATTTCAAATTTGAAAAAAAAATCGAAAATGCTGAAAAAATTCCTAAAAATAGTTCATGATTTATAGAGTCGATTGGTGCAAATTTTTTTCAAATTGGAGTTCGTTTGCTATTTATTTTGACGCGTACAAGTTCGAAAAAAAAAGATCCTTTTTCTTTTTTTTTCAAACTTGTACACGTCAAAATAAATAGCAAACGAACTCCAATTTGAAAAATTTGTACACCATTCGACTCTATAAATCATGAACTATTTTTAGGAATTTTTTCAGTATTTTCGATTTTTTTTTCAAATTTGAAATTTGAATTCAAACCGGAACTGAAACCGAACCGCCCGGGGGCGGTTTGTCGGTAACCGGTCGGTAACCGTGGTTTACCGACCGGTTTGAAAAACCCTGTGCAGGCCTACTACAGCTTCTCCCATCCGTTCCGAGCAGCGCTTCTCTCTATTTTTCCTTTCTCCCATCCTACTAGCGCTGCCGCACCCATCATCTTCTCAAACGGGAGGCACCCACATTGAGGTGGAGCGGAGGTTGAGCGCTGCATCATGAGCGGGCAGTGCGCCCCCCTTCCTTTTGACCCATCTACCGCCTTGCCTAGATCCATATTCAGCCGAAGTCAACGCCTAGCTTGAGATCCAGTGAGATCCAGAGCGACGTGACCTCAGGCTAGAGCAACTGCCGAGAAGGAGGTGGCGCAACCGTAGGGCTTCCTCCGTCGGTACGCTTTGCCATCGACCCTGAACCAGGGTTTTTCAAACCGGTCGGTACCGGTTACCGACAAACCGCCCCCGGGCGGTTCAGTTTCGGTTCCGGTTTGTATTCAAATTTCAAATTTGAAAAAAAAAATCAAAAATGCTGAAAAAAATTCCTAAAAATAGTTCATGATTTATAGAGTCGAATGGTGTACAAATTTTTCAAATTGGAGTTCGTTTGCTATTTATTTTGACGTGTACAAGTTTGAAAAAAAAAGAAAAAGGATTTTTTTTATTTTTTTTCAAACTTGTACGCGTCAAAATAAATATCAAACGAACTCCGATTTGAAAATTTTTTTGCACCATTCGACTCTATAAATCATGAACTATTTTTAGAAATTTTTTCAGCATTTTCGATTTTTTTTTCAAATTTGAAATTTGGTTTGGGGCGGAACCGTCGGGAACCGCCCAAACCGGTCGGTAACCGGCCCTAATTGACCGGTTACCGGTCCCAAACCGTTTGAACTACGCCGTTTGAATTCAAAATCACAATGATGAGTGTATGGGTGTCCCGATCTTTCGGTGGAGATAGATAACTACGATTTGACTGGAGAGACGTTCACGATCCGACTACAACCATCCAAGGACGTTGCGCCTTAGCGATCGATACACCAAATCCAGCGGTTGCTCACGATCTTGCGGATCACAACCAACCAAACCACTAGGGTTATTCCTGCAAGCAATCGAAGAACAAGCAAGAACAAGTAGAACAAGCACTCAATTGCAAATAAGAGATCAAGGCTCAAATCTGATACTCATGAAGGTGGGGTTCCGAATCAAGTAGAACGGATGGTTTAGTCGACACACGCGTCTACAAGGAAGTAGCAGCAGCTAAACTTTCATCTAAACAAAACCCAATCTATTTGTGGCGGCTCTAGGGGTATAAGGAGGAGGGAGGACGACCACAAGGGTTCTGGTGTCGTCCTACAACCCTAGGATGAGTCCCTAATGGACTCAACTTGATACACGGGCCATTGGCCCAAAATAGGGTGATGCAGCACCGTTGGCAGAAAAGATCTCGGTATTAAATTGTCTACTGCGCACGCATCTGATAGGATATAGGTATGAGTCCGGAACAATTGGAAAGTAGACTTGATAAGCTTTCCAAAAAGTGCTAGAACGTCCCAATCGGAGTCCGTATGAAGTCGTGGCAACCGTCGCAAGTTTAGACTCTTCTATAGTCCGAATTGAACTTCCAAAACGTGTTGGACTTGGACTCTTTGTTTTCTTGGATCCAAAGTGACGTAGTGTCCTGGTGGAGGACGTTAGGAACACTTAGATTTGGTCCCCAATCAACTTTATTGATCATCCATGCTTTCCATATGCAATCTAACCCTTTCTTGATCCATGTAAGCAATTCTGAAAATGACAATATACACACTTTGTGGTGTAGCACCAATTCATCAAATGTAACAATAATAAACCTCATATAGAATGGTTTCACCTTTGGTATAGAAGTGGTTGGCATGGTCATATCTAAGCTTGTGTTGTCCTCATCACACAACCATTCCAATCCCAAGATTTAGCTATCGATCCCAAACCATCAATACCTCAAAATTCTCCAAGGGAAGAAGAAATTCCAACCTTGGATCTTCCAGATGCTGATGGTTTAGACTTCTGGTTTCATAAGAGACCTTCAAGCAGAGATAATTCAAATTCTTGCAAGAAGGGTTCTCTTAAAGAGTGTCTTGGCCCCTACTATGAAGAATTCGAGAATGGCATGTCAAGTGATACCATAGAAGGAGAGCTAAGCCATATAGAAAATTCTATCTTCTTCCCTACTAATCCACAAATCATGAACCCATCTCTAAACCCATCCTTGACCTCGTAGATTCCTCCTATCCCTTTCCTTCCTAGTCTCATGATGATCCTAGAAATTCACCAAGACAGCCAGAGCATAGGAGTCATGAAGACCACGAGGATGACCAAGAGATTCTACGACAATGGTTGGAATGTATAGAATGGATGGAGAAGGAAGAAGCCTTAATGGATTCCAACCTTGGCTCAATTTCAAATGGTGAGCCTTTAACTCCCTTTGAAGATGAGATTCATCCATCTATGGAAGAGAACATAGATGAGATCAATTAGGTGAAATTCCGAACATTCAGATTGGAGAGGAAGATAACATTAATGAGCATGGGATCTATCCCATAACCACTTCATTAACTCCATGCTCATATAAAACATCTCCCCAATCAGTTGGTCTCTACAATCTTACCACATTCGAGATCTCCAACCCCCTCTTCCTTTCTATTTATAAAAACTTTAAACGGCGGTTGTCGATGCATATGTCTATAATAAATATTGCAGATCTCGTTGAGTTGATCTTGATATAGGTACACTTAGGTTGGTGTTGGAGGGGAAACCATTTCACCAACATAATAGTAAATTGATGGTTTCCCAAGGACAAGCTTAGCGTCCTAAAATAAGCACTTACCAGATCATAACATGAGTTTCCACTTGTTTGCAATAATGCCTTGTGTAATGAGCATAGAAATATAATTGTAAAAATATTCCTTCGGGTATTCTTGTCACTAACCTTTTCAGGATTAGAGCAACAAGATCGAAGGGAAAACAAGCACAAGGTATGTCCAACCAATCATCATGCAACATTGATTTAAATTCATCCAAACTTGATTTTTTTGCAAAAATCAAGCTTGCGGGAGTAACATACATAAAAACATCCTTTGCCATATTGCTATCTTGGTTGTCCCTACCTTTTAAAGACATGCTCAATTTGTTAAACACTAATCATTCTCTCCATATGAGTAGATCTCTATAATGCCTTCATGCTACCTTTGTCTATCCTAGTAAGTGTTAGTTTGGAAGTACTAATCATGCTTCTATTGGCTTTTAAATTAAGCGTGGTGCTTAGGTTAAATAGCCTTCCTTAATCTGATTAGACATGGAGTCTAGTTTGGTTATTGAACTAAAAACTGCTTGTATAGACATTGGCATATTTTGTCGGAGTAACCCCTGTAGGAAGAACTTTCAATATCAAAATGGGAAGTCTTGAGATAAACTCACATTGGAGATAAAGAGAGATACACATGAAGTTTAACAACATGCACAAGGAAGACATAGCTCATTCATCATAGAGGGATGATTCATGGAACAAGAAGAAGAGTGCCACAACAAGATATAATCAAAAGCACTCACTACATGGAAGTGGTTGGGCAAAATTCCACCAAGCCCCTTTAAGACAAAGAACATCATGGGAATTCAAGACAGTGAAGGAGTGCAACAAGGAGACAAAAGTACATGAACAAGATGCACAACCACTAAGAAAGGAAAGCTTCCATAAGGTTATATTGTACCATCGCTCCTCAATAATTAAGGTAACATCTCAAGGTAAGTGACTATCACTTTTATAAGCTTCTCCTTGATTCTAGCATGCACATAAATAAAAAGACAAACATGTATGAGTTACAACTCCAATTAATCCAACCTGATTAATTCAACATGTCTATTCCTTTAATCTTTGTTCCTAGTACAACTTTCTTGATCTCACTGTCTTAACCATATGAGCTAAAATGTTGCACATCCAATATTTAGAAGATAATATTCATAAAGAAAGATATATACACAGATAGAATATCCTTCAATAGGTTGAGCAATCTGATCTGACAAATGTTTTTAAATACTATACTCATGCTCATCTTCTGCTCTTATCACCCATCAACTTTATCTTGCTCACTATGCTTAAGGTTAGAGAAGAATGAATAGACTTTTGGTTCTGTTGGTGTTTTCCACCAACAAGGCCCATGCACTTGATCTCTGCCTTGTCTCTATGAGCAGGACACTTTTTTGGGCAACATGGAGGAGTTTTCCAACTCCCAAATTCAACCAAGTGAAGGACCTGGATCTTTGAGAACATACACATTGAGCAAGATATTACTAGCTTCCATACTTAAACGCTTCACTTTGAACTGTTGGGCAAACAGAGAACATGGGCGACAATGTATCAAGAGGTATAGTTATCAAGGTCTCCACCTGGAATCAAATGATGCACCTAAAGAATGAACATAGTGAGAAGTCTTGTGCAGAGGACTCAAAACACTGAACCCTCGTCGGGAGGTAAAATCGACAGTTATCTATATTTCTCTTTTCTACATTAGTTTTCTTTTTTCCATCATTTGCATAATCATTTTTCCTTTATCATATTTACTTTTCTGTATTAGCATTACAAATATTTGTTTGTTGCATGGCATCATAAAACCTAAAGCCCCATGTGAGTAGACTTGTGGCTTAAAACCCATAGGTATATTCGCTGGTGGTGGCATAAAAAATAAAATAAATATGTTTTCATCTTATAATAAAAATATTCAAATAGTAAGTGTATGATCCTGCTAAATAAATGAAATTTATTAGAGGAAGCTCGATAGGATCAAAGCTAGAGATTTATGACTAACACTTAATTAGTTCCACAAGCTTTGTTGTCTATTTGAGCTCCACAGAATTCAAGGATCAAAGAAGGCTAGCAGACAGAGGTCACCCTACCCGCTGTCAGAGTGCTGTCTCAACAGTCACTCCGACGAATACACCTCTGCTACCTGCCAGCCACATCAAAATAAATTACATCAAAATCTAGCTTAGGGGAGAGCACCCCCATGTCTCCAGGTAAGTATCCTTATCCTCTCAGGTTCACTTTTATTAGTTGCATAAATTAATTCAAATAAAAAAATGTGAGCACATGAAGGTTCACGCTTAAATAATGATGAATTACAAAAGTTACAATTTAGATACTTTTTATATTTATAGATTTATCACTGTCTACTTTACCCTTAAGAGAGTTTTCTATTTAGTAATAATAATATGTGTGTTTAGTTTGTTTGTTTTTAGAAGCTTCTAATAATAAAAGAAGAACTCTGGAGATAACTCTATGGAAATGATGAATAGTTGCTCTGCCGTAATTCCTTTCAAGTACCTAGTGTTCAACCTTGAATTCTCCCGAGTTTTAGATATAACTATTTTGACATAAGATTTGCTCTGAACCTAAAACTTGTGGGTTGCAAATGCTTGAGCTAAGTTTAGGTAGTTGATAGGTATGATATGAGAAAGTTGAGCTACTGCTTATCTTGTTCCTAGCAATACTAGAGTTCTGGAGAATTTATCTTTTGAAAATTGAAAATATTGCATGATGAGTTTCTGTATGACGAGAGCTTGAATTCCTACCACAGCCATATATACATGCCTGGTAGATTAGGAAAACATTCACTATCATATTTACTACTTGTATTTACATTGAGTTTTGTCAAGCTTTGTTGACCCTTTGAGACTTGTCATGCTTTTAAAATCAAGATCATGTACACTCCACTCATATATTCTACTTCTATCCTAGAAGTACGCATCCACATATATGTCATTCAGATCCACCAGAAAAAATGCTCTACTCCTGCCTTGGGAGTAAGCAACAAAAAATATCCTATGTTCTCCACCTATCCATATATTCCATTGCCCCAGTTATAATTGCTCCTGAAAAAAAAATCCTTGTTATCATCTCTCAAAAGCTTTATTATAGAAAGAGGCTTGGGGTTGTGAAAAAATATATAAATAAAGAGAGTAAAACATGGACAAGTGTGCTATCAAAACAATGGGTACTTAGATACCCGCCTCTCTAAAAAAAAGCAAGCCCAAGTTCTCTCAAAAAAGAAATCCAAGTTCCAAAAGAGAGATGTATATATATATAATCAAGGAGCAGAGTAGAATTAGGTTTCCACCATACACCTTCATACACCATTATATATCCACCACATATCCACCCTCATACATCCACCATATATCCCATACACATGCACATCTTGATTTGATTGTATGCCTGCTTCTCTGGATCCATTGTTTGACTTTACAATACATGCTTTGCAAGTATGCATATGTTGTTTCTCCCCACCTATGAACTCCATATATTGCCTATTAGTTATAGGGTGAGAGAGAAAAGGCATAACACCATTATTGCCTTGGCAAGGATCCACAATACCACATATAGAGAGACTTGAGAGGTTCATACAAAAGAGACTTTGAGTTTTATTTTGAAAACCTTGTAAAACTCCAGGATGAAGGTAAAGTGAAGAGCTTGAGATATAGTGCTTGGCTTGATCATTCTACTTTTCAATTGCTCAAGACCCAAGTGATAACTATAAGCCCCATGGTAAAAGGTAATATGGGTAAGTTTGGAAGTCAGAATAGTTTACTCTAACCTAGAGGAGAATTCTTGTTTGAACGCATGTGTACCTTTAAGGCGTGAAAGCATTGTAGCAACTCCTGCTCCATCATTGAGTTAATCTTTGCTCAGGGACGAGCAAAAGGTAAGCTTGGGGAGTTGTTGACGGTCCTTAAGTACCAATTTTAACTATTAACTAAACATCAAAAAGGATCCATATGCAATTGCCATCTAGATATAGGGGGGGGGGGGTTTACTAATGAAATTCCACAAGTTTTGGTGAATGCCTGTTTCTGTAGGGGGTTATCAGGAAATACCAAGGAAAGGCCGACATGTCATATTTACATAGTGATAATTATCAACCGCATAATTTTCTATACTCTAGAAGGTACGAGATGACATGAGAACGAATGGGAGGCGGATCAGGCCCAGAGTCAGGGCGCCCGCCCTAACCCCTAGGGCGCCCTCCCTGGCCAGGCAGCCAATCAAGTTCAACTTTGCGGATCATGCTCCACCACCTTTGAGGATCAATCTAAACCCTTCGCCTAAGGCCGGTTTGATCCGACGACCGACGTTCATTTGAGGAGGCTATATAAGCAAGGCCCCTGACCCCCTGAGGGTACACCCCATTATCATAATTCATAGAGAGAGCAAAAGCTAGGGTTTGGAGATGAGAGGTGTCCCTCCAATGGAAATCCTCTCTTCTCTAAACTAGAATAGATCTAGATAGTAGAGAGATAGAGAGCGAGGGAAGATTAGAGGAGATGTTGGCCTGTCGGTGCCTCCTCCGGTTGTACTTCGACATGATCAAGCTCTAATCAAGCTTGCTCCTGAGATCACTCTGGTAATCTACTTCTTATTTCATTGAGCAATTACTATTATGGTTTGCAACTCTTCCGAGTACTTTAATCTATAGGACGCTATAGGTTAGAGGAGTAGTATAGGTGTAAGTGCGGTGCTTAGACCTGGATTACTTGTGAATGTCTCCTACATTCTAGACCCGTGGTAGTAGCGCGGAAAGTGACAGTTCCATTGTTACCTTTGGATCCCACATCCCGTTTGTAGGACTCGCAGGGCTGGATACTTATGGTTAAGCATCCTTTGTGGTTAAGTTATCCTCTCTATTCTTCTATTATCGTCCCTACATTAGATCGTTCTCCTTTACCTTTAACCTTGTTTTGACCTTATCTTGTATTGACCATATACTTTATTTTCACCCACTTATCTTTTCTGGTTAAGTTAGAGCGTAGTTGATTCTCCGTTTCCCTGTGGATTTGATATTTAAAACCCGTCCTGGGTGAAAGCTACAATGGTATCCGTGCGCTTGCGGATTTATCTGTGTGCTTCTAAAATACCCAACAGTTACCCATCTATCCTTGTATTGCTTGATCTCATCGACGTTCTCTTCATTGTCCTCCTTGTTAGTCTCTCTCACAGCCACAGACGCCCGGTCATGACCCTTGTAGATGTACTTAAACAAATACTTGACTGCCTTGATCTCCCATATGCCTCAACATTGATGTGACAGTTGAAGAGATGGATGAGATATGGGTTATAAGTCACGACCCATCTGTTGTCAAGCTCGTGTCCACAAACCTTTTCCTTTTGTCCATCTTCGTGTCATCTGTAAACTAGGTATGAATCCTTGCCTTGTACTGTGACATCACAAAAAGGTCGAGGGTAACGGTTTTTGCATGAATCACGACCCTTTGTGCACGGACAATCATGATTAAGCACTCCACAAGGGCCATGCATCATATGTTTGGTAATCATATTGTACAAGACTGGGTACTTCTTTTTGTTCGGGAGCTCAGCTGAGATGAGGAGATCATACTGCTCTGGGCACGTGATCTTGTACTTTTTGTCCATGATTAGCAAAAAATGTGCATGCGGTAGACCCCTCTTTTGAAACTCCACAACATATACATGCACCCAGACCTTTCCCAGGATATCCTTTTTGTCGATGTTTTACCACCGATAGCTTGCCACGGGGTTACCTGAGACAGTTGTTCGTGCTACAGCAAATAGTGAAACCTTGGTGGTTGCACACGCAGGGAGACACGGTTTATACTGGTTCAGGCCCTCGACATAGTCGAGTAATAACCCTATGTCCAGTTAGGTCGCTTGTTATTGCTCTGATCTTGTAATACAAGGTATTGTGTGTCGCTCTACGTAGCGGGTGTTACGTAGTATTTTCAGGTGTTTTTTGGGTGGTACCCTCACCAGCCCTTTATAGTCCAGGATCTGGCTGAGGATTGATCTAGTCCTACTCGGTTACACATTCAGAGTAGGCCTTGTCGTTGTTATCGAGTAGAATTCGGTTTTGCTTGCTTGCCTTCCTCCGTGGGCCGAGTGATAGAGGCCCAAAGCTCCGGTAAGCCGTCCCATGGGTACCCTATAGGATATCCCATCGACAAGCCCCCGAGCATCTCATGATTTTTCTTCAAAGTGTCGGATTGTTTTGAAAGCAAGCCGAGTTCTTTTTGAAGCAAAATCACGGGATGATCTCTTGTGTCCTCGTCTTGTAATCTTGTGCTTTTTGTTTTTTGGACCAAAGGTACACTCATTGAGTGTAGCCCCCGAGCCTCTGATTACTTGGTACAAGTATTCGGAGGATCTGAGAAAAAACTTTGTGTAGTATGTATTTCCAGCCCCTGAGCCTTTTCCGAGTTCTTTTTAGCGAAAAAGAATTCGGCAGAAGGGTCTGAAATACTTTGCTTTTGTCTGCTCTCTGCTCACGGATGGGTACTATACTTTTACGGGTGTGTGGAATCTTGCTTTCACTTTTTGCTTTAGGTCAGATTTTGTTGTTTTCTTGCTTTTTCTTTCTTGTGACTTCTGGCTTTTTGTGGTCCTTCCTTGCTATATATTCTGTTGTGCTTGCACTGGTAGATTGGGTTTTATAGTTATGTTCTTTCTCTTGATGATTATGCTGCTGGGTGAAACTGAGCAGCCCCCGGGCTTATGTCCGCCTTCTGGTAGTTGAGTGGGTAGAAGAATTCTTGTGAAAGGAGTTTGAGGTAGACTAGCTCCTCGGTTAGATTTTCCTAGGTAGTTTGGTGCAGTAGGTAGAAGAAGTCTTGTGATGTAGTTTCCATGCCTTCTCTATCTATTTAGTGCACTCCGGTCTGTCACCGTTGCCGCTCCTGAATTGATTGATGTGGTACGCTCCATCTTCCTGGCCGTGCATGTTTGCACCGGACTCCTACTGGAGATGCTAGAGTTGGAGCTGTCCAATCTCATTTGTTGGGAGTGGCTTTCTGCCTATGAGACATGACTTTCTTCAGGCGTTAAGGAAGTTCCAGGTTGTTTTACTCTGTGATGTTTTCACCAAGTGCTTGGTCTTCTTTGGTGGTAGACCTGATCTATCCTTGGTTTTGGTCTTTATATTTTGTTACTTGTGTTCTTTTTGTTGTAGATGAGGCTTATATTGGCCTGGTAATGGTAGCTCCTGGTTGTTGTATTTGTAAGATTACTGACCGAGTTTTTTTCGACATTCTTTTTCTGATGTGGAGTTGTTTAATTGTTGCTGGTTGTAAGATTGTCCTTGGAATATTCTTCTGGATATTCTTTGTAGTACCCTGATGTACTGCCTTTGTTTGTACCTCATCAATGAGGACCTTGTAGAATCTTTTGCCTTTACTGCTCCCTTTATGTACTATTGCTGTTGTCATCTTTTCTTCATGGACTTGGTGTATATGCGCCTATTATTCTTCTTATAAATAGTTGTAGTATGGTTACATATCTTCTGCTTTCACTTGTAAAGGTCCTTGTTGTATCATGGATATTGTAGTTGGCGAACTTGACGAGCCCCGGGCTTCTTTTCTTCCTTTTATAGGTTGTAACCAGGTGAATGGTGTAGTTCTTGTGATAGAATTTAGTTGCAGGCTGGGTTTGAGGTGGTAGGATCTTATGGAGGGAACTGAAGTGAACGTTGTAGTCCTTGTGATGGTATTGGTGTGTACTATCATGGACCCTTTAGTCGCTTATTTTTATTTCCCTCTGGGTTATTCTGGATTTGCTGCCCTCAATGATGCTTGCCTTGGACGACTTCTTAGTTCTACTACCCGCAGTCAGTAAGGATGCGCTTCCTCTTGTTTGAGATCAAGCACTTCCGAGCTGCTGTTTCCTGCACGACAATTACCGGTTCTGGTCTGTGTCAATTCGGATTCTATTATTCCCTGCTTATTGGGGTACTTTTGTATCTGCTGAGGCACTGTATTCTGTTATAGCTCGGCTGTGTGCTGATATTCTTCAATAAAGGATTATTCTTTATCTGTGTATCTCATGTCCTGTCGAGTTGTTTACATCTCCAGCTTGCTGTTTCTTTGTATTCTGTAGGGTGTGATTGTTTAAGGTATTCGTCCGTGGTTGGCCTAATTTGACCGTTGTTTTTTCCTTTTCCGATGCGCGGTTTTTAGGAAGCGATGGTTTTGGTAACCGTCTCGCTATTTTTCTATAATTACCTCTTCTGAGTAACGGCTATTTATGGGAACTGACTTTTTGTTTTAGCCTTATATAAGTTCCTTCACCTTTTGTTGCCATGTCTTCTTTTGGCTAATTGGAAATTTCTGTCCTTCGTTTCTGGCTTAACCTTCATCTGTTATTCTTCTCTAGATAATTTAGCAATGAAGGGCAAAGGAATTACGAGGTCTTCTGTTCAACAAGGTGACCATGATCTCCTAGTTGCACAAGGTCTTCTTCCAAGATCGGCTTTTTCTTCCTGTGAATTGCCTGGTGACCAATCGTCTCTAAATCCATCTCCTCATCAATCTCTTCTCTTTGTTTCTTATGTCAGATCTGGTCTTTGTTTTCCACCATCGGATTTCTTAGTTCAGTTCCTTGACTTTTACGGTCTTCAGCTTCACCATCTTGTTCCTAATGCTATCCTTTTTCTTTCATGCTTCGTGCATCTTTGTGAGGCTTTTATAGGAATTCCTCCTTGTCTCTTGTTCTTCCGCTATTTCTTTCGGGTCCGTCTCACTGGTAGGTCGAAGGTTCCTAGTTGTGGCTGTTGTATGATTCAATCTAGGCAAGGTCACAAGAATGCCTTTCCTTCCTTGTCCCTATCTGATTCAGTTCGTGATTGGGCTGAAAAGTGGTTTTATGTTTCTCAGCCCTCTTTTCCTAAACCTTTTGATTTATCTTCTCTCCCAGTTTCTCTTCCTTGTTGGTCTGATAAATTCTCCTCTCCTAAAAAGCGAACTCTTAAACCTGTAATCGACCGTCTTAGTTTTTTAAAGCAATCTGGTTTGATAGGCAATGGTATTGTTGCTAGCTTCTTGCGTTGCCGAGTTCAACCCTTGATGAAAAGGGATCATCTAGGTTTTGAGTATAGTGGCCCTTCTGATCCATCTCGCCTTATCCTTGCGACTGAGCTTTCGGATGATGCTGTTCTTGAGATGATGAATAGAGTATTGGGTAGTGTTGTTATTCTTCCTGTCGCAATTCAAGAGCATAGTGCTGCCAATCCTCCTCCTGATGTAAGTTTTTTGTATCCTTGATTTTGTTTTCCTTTGTTTTGTTGTTTTGATCTGATGTATTTTTACTTTGCAGGGTTATGGTCGTGATTTTGCCCTCATTGTGTCTGCCGCTGATGATTGTAGTGTTTTGGATGATGAAGATGATGATGATAATGATGATGATGATACTAAAGCTGCCACTGGTTCTCGTGCTGCCTCTGCAAAGCGAGGACGTTTATATGCAGCCATTAGGCTTCCTTGGCAAAAAAGGTGGCGGTCTAGCCGTCAAAGTTCTTTGTCAGGTTATTTTTATGCCGAGTTCTTTTCTATTTCTTCTATATGTTTTTTGTCTTTTGATCTTTGTTTTCTGATCTGTAGACGGGTATTCGGCTCTTTCGACTGAAGATGAATTGGGTGATCCTTTGAGTCCCTTTGGGTGAGTTTTTCTTTATTTTCTTCTTTTATGTAATTTTATGACACATGTTGATGCTTGGTCTTCTTATGTAGTTGGGTGCCTACTGATGTTCCTTTTGCTTCTAGTTCTGTTGTACCCTCTGTCTTACCATCCTTTGATGGTGATTTTGACTTTGCTATTCCAAAGTTTTCCTTCTCTCAGACTATGGCTCAAATCAAGAAGTCTTCTAGGTACTTTTTCTTTCTGTTTCTTCTCTTTTTTTTGCTGGATTCTTTGTAAAGAATCTTTGATATTTTGGTTGTAGCGTACCTCTAGATAAGCCTACTTCTTCCGAGGCTGCTATGGATTTGAAGCCATCTTCTGAAAGTAAGTTTACTTTATATCTTTCCTTGTCTTAACTCTTTATGTATCTCCTCATAGATCTTTTTGTTGTAGTTGTTTCAGCGGTCCCTAGTGGTACTGATTTGACAACTGAAGCGACTCTTGAGAGGCCCTTCGTAGCTTCTCCGCCTGCTACCCGAGTTCTTTCTGTGGCTGAAAGGATCAAGATGCCCAAGAGGGGGAGGGTGAATTGGGCTTATTTCAAATTTCTAAAGGAAATATGAAATCCTAGCAATGCCAATTACCCCTAGTGCCTACCGATTGTGTGTCCTAGCTAGAAAGCGGTAGCAAGCCAAGGAAAGTAAAAACACCCTATACAATTCTAGTATGAATTGAAGAACAAGTGAGGAATGTAAAGAGCTAGGGAAAGAGATTCTTGACATGACGACGTTTTGCCGAGGTATCGAGGTGTCAACACTCCACCCTAGTCCTCATTGGAGCACCTCGCAAGGTATTGCTCCCCCTCAATCCCGCGCAAGGGATGAGTGCTCTCTACGGGCTGGTTCTTCGCCACTCTAGCTCGGTGAACCGCCCACAACCGAACACAAGTCGATGAAGAAGGGCCGCCGACAATCTCCCCGACGATCACCTTCCTCCAAGCACCACCGGACCGTCTAGGTAATGTCGATCACCAAGAGTAACAAGCCTTGATCTTCACTTGACTCAATCAAGCCTCACAACTAGAGTGGATGTACACTTGAACTCTTGGATGAACTAGAGAAGAGGATGAATGGATGGATTCGCAAATCACTCTCTCTCTAGGGCTCTTGCTCTCTTCCCAACCTTCTCAAAGCAACCAGCAAATGAAATGAGCAAAGGCGAGGTGGGAAGGCAAGGGGTGGGCTATAAATAGCCCCTCTCACAAACTGCCTCGGGTTAAAAAGATTGTCTGTTTTAAGTTGGCGACGGACACTCCGTCGCTAGGCGACGGATGCTCTGACGCCCTGCCCAACGGCTAGTTCCTATTCACGTCAGCAGGCGACGGACGCTACGTCGCTTGGCGATGGACGCTGCGCCTCAGCGTCCGGTGCCAACTGGCTGCTCTCGGGTTTCTAGGAAAATATTCCCGGATGCTCGCTAGCGTTCGATGCCCATGCGACAGACGCATCCGTCGTGAAATGGGTGTTTCTGGAGCTCTCTGCTGGCCCGACGGACGCTGCTACGGTTTCAGCCCAGCATCCTACGCCAGCGTCTGGCGCGCCAGACAGCGTCCGGCGTCTCTGGCCTTAGCGTCCGACGCCCAGAAACTTCGGTTTTCGTTGTGATGAAAATGGAAGTTGTTCTAGGCTATCTTACGGTCACCATAGGCTTTCTTAGAGCTAAGGATGTCAAGTGTGCACCACACCTGTCACACCCGGTTTTAAGGTCAAAACCAGATATACCCTATATGTGAGCCCAGGAAGTCAAATTTCACATATAGCCACAGAACAAGGTAATATCAAAAGAAAATACTTAAGTATATAACATATATGGTCAAAGAAATAACCTTGAGAGAGCAAACAGCGGTAAGACACTCCGAACTTCAGGTGAAGACTCCACTCCACAGGGACCAACTGACTGGTTGATCACAAGCCTAACTGCTCGAAGCTCTTGCAAACTGGTACCTATCCGGGATTTTTATCCAAAGTATTGAAAAGAAAAGAACAAGTGTAAGTACTTTCGTACTCAACAAGCATATATGGGGTTCATGAGGCTCAAAAAGTTGACACTGGTTTACTGCGATAAGCATTTTTAATTGATTCAAAACTTTACAATTGAGGTGTCATAAATTATGCTTAAGCCGCAAATTAAACCACATGATCATATAGCAATTGAATGAACATCATAACATCATGATAAAGTGATCCATAAAGATAACCAACAAGTAACCAAAGAGTTCTGTGAGTTTTCTGGGCCGCTCGTGTCTTAGAGCACGACTATCATGATAGTTTATTAACTCTGATCAGAGGTGTACAACTTTACCCACGAGTCATGTTTACCCATTTGCTCGGGTTAATTACTCCCAAAACACTTCCAAGGTGAGCGGGCAGGGTACACTATGAAGTCTTTCAAAGGGGCTCGCTGACAAACAACAGACACTACGGATCCACGGGCAAGGGGTATATAGGAGCCCGTCGGTGGTACACACACGCAGCGGTCCCCACTCCAGCCGCTCCGCAACCGCTCGGCAATGGCAACTTTCGCGAACTGTCACATGCGAGAGAGTTGCCCTCATACTGAACTAAAGCCAGAGCCATTATAGCCCTCGTGGTTGTACTGTATGTCCTAGCTTTTGCTGACAGATAGGGTCCTAAATCCATGTTACTAAAAAGTCAAGTTTTACTTTATCATCTCATGTAGTCATTAATCAAGATTAAAGGATCATGCTTATTTAAATAGAGCACTAGCAATAACTACCCATATGCAAAGGTAACCCATAGGATTTCAAGGAACAAGGTAATCAAATCTAGGTAAGCCGTATGACTACAAGATTAGACACATGCATATGATTATATTCAAAAACATCATGATTAGGACATCAAGGAAGATCCCATATAATACTTGCCTTAAAACCGATCCTTTCTTCAAAGATCAACGTCTTCAAAGATTAACTTCTTCAAAAGATCTTCTGAAACACCAACTTCTTGATCTCCAACGTAACTCTCACCGATTGGACAATAATTACCAAATCATCACACAAGCATTCTGATCATACTAAGCATACAAACATGACTAAAATTAGTACAATACACCAATCAATAAAAAGGATTTAAAAGGAACCTACGCAACTCTACGATCACACAGTCGCAAAGATCACACTAAACGGAGCTACGATGATCGAGATACAACTAACGGGAGATTTGCTTTTATAAAAGAGAACTATAAGCTTTATCAATTTTATTATTATATAAAAGAGTGTACAAATTATTTCCAGGAAACACCTTGATTAGATTAGGTCAAAACTGTATTTGGATTTCAAAAACGGAAATTGAAGCTATCGTTATTTCATGTATAAAACAAGTTATAAAGTAGTTAATCAAATTAGGATTTGATCTCATGAAAATACAGAACTATTAACATGGTATTAAAGACCATTACTGAAAAGGTTACGTCGGTACGAAGCCAACGCAACTTGAACGAAACGAAACGGATTTAAAACGGAGAAAATACGATTTAAACGAGATTTTGAAAAAGGCGGGTTAAAGAATTAACAAATTAATTTTCTTTGATTTTCAAAAGTAATTAACATAGATGAAAACTGTACCATTAGATAGATTATGAAATTACGGATCTAACGCAACTCATTTGGGTCAAAACGGAGTTAAAACAGAGAAATTATAAGCATTTGAATGAGAGTGGCAGTTTTGTAAATAGAAGAAAAGTGTATCTTTGAAATAACAGAGAGGCTTTTCGTTTTCAGAAAGAGAAAGCGTAAACGTGGGAACTACACTAAGGACTGTGGTGCGGGGTCAAGCGGGGTTGACGTGGCGCCACGTGGCAGAGCGGGGTAGGGCAGGTGCACCACGCAGCTGTGGACCACGTGCGGGGCCTTGGTCTACGGGTCCACGGTGGACCGAACCGGTATCCACTTAAAGGGATTTAATCCCGGCCGTCCGAGGTGAAACTGACGGCGCAGGGAGGGCTCGGGTTTGAGGGTTGTCGGGGCGGCGCTCTGGCGGCGGCGCGCCATGGGCAGAGGGTGGGAGCTCGCCGGAGTTCGTCGGAAGGACGATTGCGGCCGCCTCAGGTTTAACCGATTATACAGGGAGACTCCGCGTGAACTCGCGAGTGCTTGGGCGGGTTCAGGGGAGGCTTTGGCCGTCTAGCGCGGGGTGTCTGCGGCGGCGCCATTGCCGCCGGGTTCTGTTTCATGCGGATGCTGCGGTATGGGGGCTAGAGGTAGAATTGAAAGCACGGGGGGGGGGGGGGGGTGTAACGGGCTCGTGCGAGTGCGGTGGTGTGCTCGATTACGACGATAACGCGCCGGTGTGGGACGGCCACGGTGGTGCCATGGCCGGTGCGCTCGGCGTGCGACGACTTCGTCATTCCGGTGGCTAATCGAGTGAACAAAGGGTACGGGGAGGGAGAGGAGGGTACCGTGAGGACGTTGGAGTGATTCACAGGGCCCAGAGAGGCTCCACGGGGACTGTCGACGATCGGCGGTGGCTCGGTCACAGCGGCTACGGCGACGGCGGCGTTCGGGGGCAAGACAGGGCGAAGCGATGGCGCTGGTGGCTCAGGTGGAGGCGGTAGGAGCCAGAGCTCCGGCTTTTATAGCCCGAGGATGAACCACCGAGAAGGAAGGGAGGATTTGGGCGGCGGCGTCGCGCTCGGCAGAAAAGGAAACACCGGCGCGGGAAAGGAAAGAGAGGGGGAGGGAGAAAGGGAAGGCGGCCGGTGGCGGTGCTCGGCTTGCACATCATGGGTCTGCGCTGCCTATGGAAAGGGGAGGGCCCCTACTCCGATTCGAGATCGGCCGAGGAGCGTCAGCACGGAAGAACAAGGAAGGGAGAGGAAGAAGAAGGAAAGAAGGGGGAGGAGGGACTGACAGGTGGGTCAGCTTGTCAGCGAAGAAGAGGAGTGGGGACAGGGTGTCAGTGACAGGGAGAGAGGGAGAGGCCGTCCGAGCGGGCCTGCGCGCGTGGAGGTGGGCTGGGCCGGTGGAGAAGACGGAAAAAGGCCGGGAGGGAGAGAGAGTGGGCCTCTCGGGCCAGAATAGAGGGAGAGAAGAGTTTGCCTTTTTCTCTTTATTTCTAAATTTCCAAACACATTTTCAGATAAAGTTTTGAACTCAAGTTGAATTTTGCAAATTCCAACCAAGACAAAATACTATGCATCAGCATGAATGCATCAACCATGTTCCTGCTAAAAGAAAATTTTAATTTCTTAAAAAGTTTTTATTTCCTATGATTTCATGAACACAGAAATTCACAATTAAAACATTTTAAATCCTATTTTCAATAAAGGAAAATTTAGGGTGTTACAACACCTAAGTCATGAAGCTTTCGTAAGTCAAGCTACTAGTCTAGACCCCCCTTGATAGTACGATCAAAAGATCAAATAGAAGCCCTATCTATTTCTATGTGCCCTTCATCTCCTTATGACACTAAGCCTATCACTCTAGGGTCTTCATCATGTCTCTTTGAAATCCGAAGCGATATCAATCTTGGGGGCTAAGTGATAACCATTGATGCCCATTCTCTTTGATCACTATGTCTAAGCTACGCATAGCCTCTGCAAAACACACGTTTGCCATAATAATCTTTTAACTTGTCGTTAATCACCAAAACTAATAGGGCCATGATTCTCCAATCTCCCCCTTTTTGGTGGTTGACGACAATAATCCTCGAGTATAAGATATAAGAGATGAATGGTTAGGATTTCAAGTGACTTAGTTGGATTGAGCAAGGCTTAGTGAATAAGAGTGAACAATACTTGCTCAACCAAGCCAAGCCACAAATGTGGTACTCAAAGATATGAAATAGAAACGGAGTACCTCATGATATTCTCAAGCATATATATATATATCGGAGTATGGCATGGAAGCTCAAATACCATTAGAATCCTCAAGATATATCATGAAACCACAAGTGACAACTCACATGATATATTAGTGAAAGCATAAGAGTTTGTCACACACAATCAAATCTCATAAACATCATCCATCACACATAAACACAAGTGCAAGATAGTAGACATGATGCATGAGTACGGGGAAATGAAAACACACAAGTAAGAACCAAATCCCTCCCCCTATCTCTAGTACTCGACCCTCTCTCCCCCTTTGGCGTCTAGCACCAAAAACTATGCATCTGGAGCATCTGGAGGTGGAGCATCGGGCTGACGAGCACGGAGATCAAACTGAGAGTAGCCAGGGCTCAAGTCACTATCATCATCTGCTGCCTGTCCCTCTGAAGCTGGCGCGGTCTGTGTAGCGGTCTGGGAAGGCTGAGCTGACTCGGACTCTGTAGCGGGCTCTGCAGGCACTAGGGTAGCTGCAGACTCTCCTAGCTCTCCCTGAGGCTCAGCTGGGACCTCTGATGGTCTTGCCTCGGTAGATGCGGGTACTGCAACCCAAAGAGAGTACACACGAGGCGAAGGGGAAGGGGTGACTGCAAACTCTGCAAGTGTAACAGCTACCTCAACCTCTTCTGGCTCACCCGCTGACTGAGCTGGAATCTCTGACTCCACAGCCTCTATTGCAACTGATGTAGCATCTGTCTGAATGACAGTAAGAGGAGGGGTGGTGACTGTCTGAGCTGAGCAGTCTGGTGCAACCTCCGATGAAGCGACTGAGGACAAGTGAGTGCCCGTCGCCAGAGGAGGAACCTCAATCTCGGTTGGCTGAGTGCTGAGCTGAGCTGCTCCGACAGGTGAGTCCTCACCAGTAAGCTCTCTGTACGAAGCTGTGAGGTCAGGTGTCGCCTCTGCAGGAGTGGCCCCTCGGGTGGGTGTGAATCCGGTCTGAAACTCACTGGGGGAAGCCAACCAAGATGACACCTGGGTCATCGACGTCTGAAACGCAGGATAAACTGGTGTCTGACTCTAAAGCCCACTCGGCTAAAACATTGGAGTCGGGACAACCACTGGAGGAGTCTGAGCCTATGAAGTATACTGCTGCTACTGTGAGGACTCAGGTAGAGCGAGCTGAGATGTAAGGGATGGACCAGAGCTAGAACCGAGGAGCCGACTGAGTAGCTCTGTCTTCTGTCGCTCGACCTCGGCCTGCTGCCTCTAGAAAGCCAGGAACTATAACTGGAACTCATCCTGCCGAGCCTGTGCCAGAGCCTGAGCTGCCAACTGCTGAGCTGTGAGTCTCTGAACCTCCTCAGCTTGCCTCCTCTGCTCCTCTGCTTGTCGTCTCTGCTCCTCCTGCATCCTCAAAAGGATGGTCAGTATAGTGGTCTCTGAAGAACCTGAGGCTGGAGCTGGAGCTGAACCTGACCCACCGGCCTCATGGTCGTGAGACCGGGGTGCGTACTTTGGGATAGGTCTATAGTCATCATCCAAGCTATCAGAAAGAATGTCATCCTGATACATGTCATCTGTTGCAGCATCAATTTGAGTGTCTAGCTCTGCAAGCTCGGCATCTGCAAGGCCCTGAACTATGACCTCCTGCTGCTCCTCAGACTCGGGTGCAACGCCTGTCTGTCGAGTATGAGGACCCTGGCGCCTCAGACGACCTCTGCCACTGTGACTGACCAGCTGACTCATGTTGTACTCAGGAAGAGTTGTGTCAGAGCGAGTGAGGTTGGTGAGCAAAGACAGTGACTCACCACGACCAACCATGAGGAAACAAATCCAATGTGCATATTGGAGCTGCCAGTGACCTCTAAAGCCTGAGGCTATGATATCCTCCATCTCACTGATTATGAAATCCCACAAATCAAATTTATCCATCCTAACAAGGTGAACTAGGAGCCTGTTGGTATTTCTTATGACTATTGGATAAATCCGCAGGTGCATAGATTATACCGTTGTACCACTTCACCTAGGAGTATTCCAAGGTATCGTAATTTATATTTTCCCAAGGGAAAGCTGGGCTAGAAATGATAATTAGAGAGAGATCCTAGAGAGTACCTCAACTTAGTACCAACTAGTATAAGGGGGGAAGACGATATATGTGATAGGAAGGGGTTGATGAATGAATAAGCCAAGGTAAAAGATACTTAGAACAGACTAGAAAGAATAGTTAGGTGGGAGGACAATGAGAGAGTACAAGGGACTCCTATGCAATTCACTCTACTTCAATATACTTAGCCAATTAACTAGTCTAAACACTATAGTTTGCCTTCTCAATACAAGTATGCTAGACGAGGGGATAGATCAGTAGGAGGACAGAACTCCTACTCGACCGCGCCCTCGTTTTACGGGGGCCTTACCTTTTAAGAACCTGCCTAAAAACACGTGGTGGAATACAACGACTAGACAAGACTATCACCTCTTGCTAGCTACCACAAACAATCCATGCAGCTAGCGGTAACCAAGGGTAAGATGATATATAAGCACCACACTTACACACAAGTTACTACTTTGACTACAATCTATAATCAAAGCATCCTATGACAGGCAATGATCGCATACAGGAAAGGTCACAAGGATCACAGACTATGAATGTAAAGGCTATTAAAGAGCAAAAGCACATAACAATACTATATCTAGTATAGTAATTCTCAAAGTAAATACTAAGTAAAGTAGAGAGAAAAGATAATATATTGAATAAGATAAAGTCTTACAAAGAAGGAAAGATACAAGAGCTACATTAGACTTTCCAAAAGACAACTCCGGAAATCCCGAGCGCAGCTCGACTCAACTCTAACTCCCACTCTAGACTAACTCCTAGAACAATCTAAGGAATAGAGCTTGTAGGTTTCTTCACCATGTGTAGAGAGGGGGGTGTGACCCTCTATTTATAGTGGGGGTGGAGTAGGGGCTACTCCAGCGCCACATCAACGATCCAGGTCCTTCCATCCTCCACCCTTGGATCCAACCGACCCTTGAACCGACCAAGGGTGGATGGTGGTGATTTCCATCATGTGCCAAGGGGTATGGCGGTTGGAGGGACCCAACCAACCTATAGAGGCAATCGGCTGACCGCCCCTATGGCAGGTGGGCCCTCCTCTAACCTCCTGGAAGTGGCCCCACTGGCCAGGGACCAAGTGGAGGCCTGGTGGGCCCAGATGAGGGTCGGCCGATCCCCCCTTGGAAGTTGTGGCCCACCTCGGTCTCCCAGATGCTGGTCCCACTTGTCATGGATGTCACGTTTATCTCCTTGGTGTGGACCCAGATGAGGTGGTTGTCACGATTATCTCCTTGGTGTGGGCCCATGGATCCATGTCCTATCTTTGTGAGCCATTGAGAGAAAGCATAGAGTGATCCAAGTGTTGGAAATCACTCTGGGATGCTTCTTTTGGATCATGGGCGAGAGGGGAGCCAGGTGGGTCCATAGGGTGGTCGGCCGACCCCCCTATGTGGGCCCTACTGGCTCTCCTTTGCTCCATTTCTTCATTCCTGCATTGAAACACTCATGGATATGTGGAACTAGTTATTTGATAAATTATGCTTATGATGTGTTTGTTTATCCTTGATCCTAAGGTTAGTGGCATCATTTTGATTATGAAAAAGTGTACCGTAATTTGTGCCAACAAGATCCCCCAAGCTTAACCTTTGCTCGTCCCGAGCAAGCAGTCAAACTTAGCTCGATGGATCAGGAGTTGCTACTATGCTTGATATTTCAAGAGTACTAGATCTACAATAATCACACTTCTCTTTTGAATGGAAAAATTAGCAATAAAGACTCACCCATATTACATTAGTCCTTCATGGGGCTTATAGCTTTATCCCTTATCTTGAGAGGTTGAGAGATAGAACAACTTGACTTGAGCACTAGTTTTCTCATTCTTTCACAAGTTTCATATCGGAGGTTTTGCAAGATTTTGTAAAAGAAAAACTTAGTGTTCCTCAAATGGTACTCTCGAGTTGCTCACAAGGTGTATGATTCCTCACCAAGGCACATATCAAAGTTTGCCTTCTTTTCATCCTATCTCTAGAGCTTATGTGGAGCTATAGGTAGGGATCAAAGATATAGCAAACTTACCTTGCATATATTGTAAAGTCAAATTTCGGATCCAAGGAGAGAAATGTCGTACTCTTAGATCAAGATGTGCAAGTGTGTGGAAACATGGAAAATGATCAATACTCCTATATTTGGATGATCTCTCTTTCCTAACTTATTATTTTGAGACATAGCTATCTTAATAATATATTTTTTTTCAAACAGCTTTGGAGTGCTCATAAATTTGGGACTTTAGAATGCCCTTGAATTTTTCATAATTTTGCATAGTCTATGTCTCATTTACTAGCAACAAACTAGAGAGAGTTTTTCTATTAGAGCATGGAGTATGAACTATGTGGAAATGTAAGGCATGTTTTTGCGTACTTCCAGTGTAGAAGCATCATGTATATGTGGCGTATACGTGATCTTGATCTTGGGGGCATGATAAATCTCTCAACAAAGGTCACAAAACTTGACCAAACTCAACACAAGTAAGCAGCTTATGTAGAAAGCTTATATCATGAAAGAGCATATATGGCTTTGGTAGGAATTCTCACCATTGAGGAACAAAAAGTGTTTTTATCATTTTAATCAATAAAACTTCGATAGTCATTCTTGCTTAGAACAAAATTATAGCAGCTCTTATCTTGTCATATCATGTCTCACAACAACTTAGACTTAGGTAGGCATTTGCAACCCACAAAAGTTTGAGGTTCATGATTGTTTCTTTTAACCCAAGTAATCCATACTTAGAGAAATACCAAGTTGTAAACTAAGTACTAGAGAGATAGTTAGCAGAGCAACTATTCATCATTCCCATAGGAGATATTAATTTTCATGGAACATGTGAGAGTGGAGTAGAGAAAGTCTTTTTATTTTATCATATGCAGATTTTTTTTTGAATGCAAAGCAAAGATAAGCAAGGTAATGCATAAATATAAATGCTGAAATTAAAAACTTACCTTAGTGGGGGAGGGAACCTCCCCCAAGCTTGTCCTTTGCTTAGTAATGCGGCGGATGTGGATGTTGTTGCCGCCATAGGTCCCAATGCCAGTACTATTCTTCTTGCATTGCTTGGATGTCTTCGGTAGTTTGCTGGATGATGCGTGCTATCTCATCGTGCTCAACACGCAGCTCACCAAAGATGTTTTTGAGATGATCGAATTGTTGCCACTGTTCACGATGCTCCCTTTCTCGTGTGGACGAAAAGGATGCTCGCACTCATTGCGGGCATGATGGTCGAGGAGGCATGCCACCAGAAGTGTGCATGGGATCGGAAGATGCATCGTCTTCCTCCTCGCCAATAGCTCCTCGGGAAGGACCACCTTGCTCAAGATGAACAAAGTAAAGCCCTCCTGAGCTCTCCTGTCTGAACCTGCAAAACCTCTTTATCCAATGCCTTGATCTAAATCAAGGGTTAGCTTACGGGTCCTATACAACTGAAGTTGCCTATTTGGAAGAGGCACCTCAATTGTATGGCCATTGTAAATCATTTTAAGTTCACCATTGACATCTCTTTTTAACATTTGAGTAGCTGCAAGATATTCTTCTGAGACTACAGCTATAAGAGCAGAGATGTAAACAAAGAGTTGAGTGCCATTTAGCAGGTTCATGGATTCGGCAAGACGAGTAATAAAAGATGTGAATTGAACAGAGTCATTACTCTCAATTGAACTTTGCCAAAATACCACTAAACATTTCATAGGAGAAATTTTAATTTTGTTTACCATGGCATAAAGCAATTTTAATTCCAAGTCACTTATCAAGCTAGTATTGCTTCTAGGAAACAAAGTTATTTTCATCCAAAGATGTATGAAACGAAGGGTTGGATTATGAATTTCCTCACGTTTAGGATTTGAGCAATCTTTTAGAGAAGAGATAGAGAACCAAAATTTCCTCTTGTTAAATCTACACATGGTAGGGTCTAAATTTATCAAGCATGAATTTTCAAAGCCAGGAGCAGTGTTTAGATGACTCCAAGTTAATCTATGACTTTGATTAAACATGCGAAAGGAAATTCCAACATTAGAGACTTGGAGAGAGCATAAGAATTCTATGGAGAGCAACTCAATTCCAAACTCTTCTATTTGCCAAAAGCCAGACCATCCAATAGCGGAAAAGATAGTGTTGAATTCGGTGGTCATACCTACGTTGGAGAGAAGACTCAGATCCAATATCCTTGTTTGCTCGAAAGATCGATCCCTAAGAGAGAGATACCTTTGGTACCCTAGTTGGTCGAACCAGAGACCGCTTTGTTGATCATAGGTCCTCATGGAGGCACCATGAATGCCTTGATATGAGGTACCTTCGTCAGCACTTCCTCCTCATGAGGGGGTTCTTCGGTTTGGACGTTCTCCCATGTGTATTAGGCAGAACCTCCCATTCTTCTTCCTTGGAAACTATCCTTAGATGGGTGGGAGCGACGAGATGAGCTCCCTCTTATAGCTTGCTTCATCTTCTTGAATGCGGTTGTCATTGGGTTCTTCATCTTCTAGAGAGGAAGAAGGACACAAGGGCAAGACTAGGAGAAGATGTGTGAAGTGGATTTCTAGTTTGCCTTGTGGGGAGAAGCTTGAGTTTAAGAGAAACTTGATGATGGCAAGGGATCTTCTTGTGGACTAGTGAACAACACTACTTCTCTTGAAGAGAGGAGAGAGCAAGGCAAGGAGAGGCTTGAGCTAGAACTGAGTTCTGGTTGAAGTGTGAGGGAATGAGCTCTCCTTGCATGGGATTTTATAGGGGAAGGGAATGACACCAAGGGGGCACCATGGGGTGGTCGGCCGACCACCCCTTGGGCATGCCCTTGGGTGCCATGATCACTATCTTTAGTGGATTCCTTACACAAAACAAAAGAGAGAGAGGGAGGTGACCAAAGGTGGTCGGCCGACCCCCTAAAGTGGGAATTCCACTCATGTTTTTTCTAGTGCTTGGTGAAAGGTGAAGCATAAATTGTGGTGTGATCAAAAGCTGAGTTAAAGTGGTCAAGATTCTCCTCTTTAAACAAAGAGTAGTGGGGGACAAAGGTATGTCATGCTTTGATCAAAGGTGATTGATGTGTTTTCTTTTTCAAAGCATGACAAAGTGAAAGTGAAAGTGGAAGTTGGTTCCCCACTTTGGACATGGAGTAGTGGGAGACAAGGATGTGTCATGCTTTAACCAAAAGTGATTGATATACTTTAAAGCATGACAAAGCAAAAAGAGATGTCTCCCAAAGCAAGAATCTGATTTTTGATAGTCTCAATACTCAAATCATGAGATGCTTGGACAAAGGATGGTGGGGAAGAAAGAGGGATGAGCATGGGACAACTAGGGTGGTCGACCGACCCCCCTAGTCCTCCATTTTTTTCTTTTTCTTTTACAAAGATCCCTAAATGTTCCTTAATTAAACAAGCCAAGATAGGGTACATAGGGTGGTCGGCCGACCACTCTATGGCCCTACCTTTTCTCAGTTTTTAGTGCTAAACTACTTCTTAAGTTTTATTTAATCTAACTTTAGATTTCTAAATTTTAAGCATGAAAGAAATTAAAGGTTTGAACTAAATGTAAGAAGGGAAATAAAAGATAACTACCGACTTACCTTTCGGCGAAGGCTCCTTGATTTTAAGTCCTTGGAGTAGGACTCTCTTTCTGGTTCATTCTTCGGGTGCACTTGATGGCCCCGGAGATGGAGACCGCGAAGTGTGCACCTCCTTTGCTTTCCAAACCTGCCTTGGATTGGCGGGTTCATCCTCCTTGAGTTCATTGATCTTGGCCTCCGGGTACTATTTCATTTGGCGTGGGGCTCGAACTCTTCTTCTTGGTGGTTGTGCTTTAACCTGTTTGTTAAGTTTATAACCATTCAAAGCACATTTTACCTTGTGACTCGGGAATTGGAAGTGGATCTGGCCCGATCCAACGTAGATGACTGCATTGGTGGTGTTGAGGAAGGGCCTTCCCAAGATGACGAGGACTTCCACGTTGGCTCCCATGTCCAGGATGATGAAGTCGGTGGGGATGTATTCATCTTGGATGTTCACCAATATATCCCTTGTGAGTCCCTCGGGAAACCATATGGTTTGATCTGCCATTTGCAAACGACCACATGTAGGGACCAAAGGTCCTCCTAACAAATTATCATAAGTTACCTTGGACATGATGTTGATGCCCGATCCAAGGTCGCAGAAGGTGGTGTGGAAAGTGTGTTGTCCGATTGAGCACTTGATCGTCGGGTGGCCTGGATCTTCCTTCTTCATGATGAAGGGTGGACCGAGAAGATAGCCCCAATAGGAGCGAAGTGGAGGCTTACCGAACTTTGTTGTTACCATATTAACATGCTCAATGGAATCCTCTGGTTTCCCAAGAATTTTACCTTGTTCTATGGATGGCATGGCTGCTGCTAATTGAGCTAATTGGGTTTCTAGCATTTTATTAAAACTCAATTGATTTTTCATGGCAGTTGTGAAGCTATCAATTTTCTCACCAAAGCTTTCAAGAACTTTATCAGTGGCAATCATCTTTTTATTTATACCATCATTAATTTTAGATTGGCCAAGAACAAGATCTTTCAATGAAGGTTGATTACTATAAGAATTGTAATTATTGTAATTACTATTACCTCTATTACCTTGGTAGAAGGGGCGTGAATTTCAGCTTCCTTGTTGTTGGGGTCAATACCCGTTGTTGTTGTTGTTGCTGTTGTTGCTGATGAAGTTCACGTCCTCCTTCGATGTCTTGGGGCAATTGTTGCCCGAGTGATCATTTCCTCCGCACACCTCGCACCATGGATCGGCTTCAATAGCTTGTGTGGCAGCAACGGGGTAGATGGCCTCTCGTTCCTTCTTGGAACTCTCTTCTATCTTCTTCATCAGGAGGTCCATCTTGGCAGAGAGCATGTCCACCTCATTGACAGTGTGCATACCTCTCCTCTTTGGCTGGAGACGTTCCTCACCCCATCCTTGGTTGATTACCAACTTCTCGATAAGGTCATTGGCATTTCTCACTGTGTGTTGGAGAAATGCCCCTCCAGCGGCAATATCAAGGTGACTACGGGCCATGCTAGTCAGCCCATGGTAGAATCCTTAAATCAGGAGCCAGTCATCTATCCCATGATGAGGACAGGCACAAATGTACTCCTGGAGACGCTCCCATGCTTCGGGAATCGTCTCGTCAGACTGTTGATGGAAGCTTGAGATCTTTCCACGAAGAGCATTGGTTTTGCCCGTCGGGAAGAACTTCTTGAGGAATGCGTTGGCACACCTCTCCCATGTAGTGGCTTCTTCTTTGTGGGCATAGAACCATTGCTTCACCTTCCCCAATAGCGAGAATAGGAAAAGACGAAGGCGAATGGCGTCAGACGCCACTACTTGATAGTGAAAGTGCCACATAACTCCATGAAGTGCTCATGAGCATTGGCATCCTCATGGGGCTTCTCGTAGAATGGATTGGCTTGCACCATGTGGATCAAGGTGGGCTTCAGCTTGAAGGTGGCATCCCCGAAGTTAACCTCGGGACCCTGAGCTACGTGGGTAGCTGACGGAGCCGAGAAATCAGAGATCGCCTTCTGGGCCATAGCTTCCTTGAGTGGTGGTGTAGAGCCTCCTTTCTTGAACGGATTCTGGTTCGAGATGAACCTTTGAGGGGGAACTTGACGACGTCTAGTCCTCCTCACCAGCTGCTCAGGATCTTCTAGGTAGTTTCCTGGCAGTTGGAAACCGCTCATAAACTGTCTGGCTTCACAAGAAAGAAAGACATAGACAGGGGTGAGCCCCTATGACTAATTGATAACTAAGTTAATCGAGAATCTCTGGATTCAATCTAATTAAAATTTCTTGGCTAAGCTTTCCCCGACAACGGTGCCAGAAATGCTTGTTGGTATTTCTTATGACTATTGGATAAATCCGCAAGCGCATAGATTATACCATTGTAGCACTTCACCTAGGAGTATTCCAAGGTATCGTAATTTATATTTTCCCAAGGGAAAGCTGGGCTAGAAATGATAATTAGAGAGAGATCCTAGAAAGTAACTCAACTTAGTACCAACTAGTATAGGGGAGGCAAACGATATATGTGATAGGAAGGGGTTAATGAATGAATAAGCCAAGGTAAATGATACTTAGAATGGACTAGAAAGAATATCTAGGTGGGAGGACAACGAGAGAGTACAAGGGACTCCTATGTAATTCACTCTACTTCAATATACTTAGCCAATTAACTAGTCTAAACACTATAGTTCGCCTCCTCAATACAAGTATGCTAGGCGAGGGGATAGATTAGTAGGAGGACAGAACTCCTACCCAACCACGCCTTCGTTTTACGGGGGCCTTACCTTTTAAGAACTTGCCTAAAAACATGTGGTGGAATACAACGACTAGACAAGGCTGTCACCTCTTGCTAGCTACCACAAACAATCCGTGCGGCAAGCGGTAATCAGGGTAAGATGATGTATAAGCACCACGCTTACACACAACTTACTACTTTGACTACGATCTATAATCAAAGCACCCTATGACAGGCAATGATCGCATACAGGAAAGGACACAAGGATCATAGACTATGAATGTAAAGGCTATTAAAGAGCAAAAGCATATAACAATACTATATCTAGTATAGTAATGCTCAAAGTAAATACTAAGTAAAGTAGAGAGAAAAGATAATATATTGAATAAGATAAAGTCTTACAAAGAAGGAAAGATACAAGAGCAATACCATTTCTAGAAGACAACTCCGGAAATCCCGAGCATAGCTCGACTCAACTCTAACTCGCACTCTAGACTAACTCCTAGAACAATCTAAGGAATATATCTTGTAGGCTTCTTCACCATGTGTAGAGAGGGGGTGTGACCCTCTATTTATAGTGGGGGGTGGAGTAGGGGCTACTCCAGCGCCACGTCAGTGATCCAGGGCCTTCCATCCTCTAGCCTTGGATCCAACCGACCCTTGAACCGACCAAGGGTGGATGGTGGTGATTTCCATCATGTGCTAAGGGGTATGGCGGTTGGAGGGACCCAACCGACCTATAGAGGCGGTCGGCCGACCGCCCCTATGGAAGGTGGGCCCTCCTTTGACCCCCTGGAAGTGGCCCCACTAGTTAGGGACCAAGTGGAGGCCTAGTGGTCCCAGATGGGGGGTCGGCCGATCCCCCCTTGGAGGCTCTGGCCCACCTCGATCTCCCAGGTGCTGGTCCCACTTGTCATGGATGTTGGATGTTGATTCTGAGGTGGTTGTCATGTTTGTCTCCTTGGTGTGGGCCCAAGGATCCATGTGCTATCTTTGTGAGCCGTTGAGAGAAAGCATAGAGTGATCCAAGGGTTGGAAATCACTCTGGGATACTTCTTATGGATCATGGCCGAGAGGGGAGCCAGGTGGGTCCATAGGGTGGTCGGCCGACCCCCTATGTGGGCCCCACTGGCTCTCCTTTGCTCTATTTCTTCATTCCTGGATTCAAACACTCATGGACATGTGGAACTAGTCATTTGATAAATTATGCTCATGATGTGTTTGTTTATCCTTGATCCTGAGGTTAGTGGCATGAGTTTGATTATGAAAAAGTGTACCGTAATTTGTGCCAACAGAGCCAAAGCTGAAGTCGTGTCAAAATCTCACGAGCTCCTACTTGTTGGAGTGTAGTGCGCCTGATCACCTCGTTCAGGATCCAAGCAGTCGACGTGAGGTCACGCGTGCCTCGACTAGACCCCTCTCCAAACGGCTGTCTGAAGCAAGGGCTAACAAACTCCACTGTTGGAACTACGCCCTCATGAGGTCGTCGAGGAGCCTCCTGATCCCCATAGCACAAGCTATGGACCTTTGTAGCGGACTCCTCAAGCCTAAAAATCTCTCTGAACCGAGTGTCGTAGATCCTCACGTCCCTGCCTCTGAATCCAAAGTGGATGAACTTGTGATCTGGAGACACCCACAACGAGGCGTAGAACTACCTCACCCAATCTTCTCTATAAGTGCCAACTCTGCCAATTGTTGGTATTTCTTATGACTATTGGATAAATCCGCAAGCGCACAGATTATACCATTGTAGCACTTCACCGAGAGTATTCCAGGTATCGTATTTTCCATAGGGAACGAGTAGTGAGTTAACTAGGAATATGGATATGTCCTATGATGGATCAAGGGAGACTATGATAACTGAGTTGAGAGGTTCGATATAGCAAAGATATCTAACAAGGTATAGCTAGTTATACTGGCTTTATCAGCCCTTCTCTTGCAGGAGGCGACGGGATAGATCAGAAAGAGGACAAAACTCTAACCAGACCGCGCCGTCAAGTTGTATTGAAGCCCTACCTTTTAAGAACTTATCTGACACGCATGGTGGAATACAAAGGCTAGATAGAGCTATCACCTTCTACTAGCATCCACAAACAATCCGCATGATAAGCGGTTTACAAAGGTAAGATCTAGTCTAGACACCACGTCTACACTATTCTTACTACTTTAACCCCACGTTAAGGCTAAAGCACTCTATTTAAAGTAAAGTGATGAACAAGCATGGAAAGATGTATAACAGCTATACCAGAAGTAGAATATCAAATACTATAAAGAACTCGGATGTATCACTTACAAGTGCTGGACTTACAAGAGACTCGCATCCGCTGAGGAAGAACTCCGGAGAAGGCGCTAGACAGGCCCGGCTCTCCTTCAGACTCTCCTCACTCTCCTCCAACTATCATAGCACTACTGAAGAGCTCCGCTAAGAGACTAAGGAGTAGTGTTTCTCCAATGAGGCATGAAATGAATAGGAAGCTCTAGGGGTCTATTTATAGCTAGAGGGAGAGCCTAGTGCCACGTCAGCGATCAGCGTCACTTCCATCATCCACCTTAGGATCAAACCATCATTAGAACCGACTTAGATCAACGGGGGAGATCAAGTGGGTGCATGGAGGCATGCAGGAAGTTGGTGGGGAGGTCAGTGCACCTTTTGGGCACCTGGCCATGGTCGGCCGACCGCCCAATGGCAGGTGGGCCCTGCCACTTACCCCAGGAGGCGTCCCCACAGCACAAGGGGCACCTGGTTGGCCTGTGGGCCCATACCCACGGTCAGCCGACCGCAAGTATTGGCCATCTTTTGTGTGGAGCATGGCCCACATGTCATTGGCACCTTGGCGAAGTTTGGTATTATTCCGAGATAGTTTGTGGGCCATGTATCCTCGTGCTTTGATCTAGATCCGTCGAGAAGAAGCATAGAGAAGATCCAAGGGTTGATCTTCACTCTAGAGGATGTGCTTGGATCATGGACACATGGGAGGCCTTGGTGGCCCCATAGGATGGTTGGCCGACCCCCTATAGAGAGCCATGGGCCTCCCCTTCGGCGTGGAACCTCCTTGACAGGTGTGGATTTGCTGTCCAAGATTGGGCCCAAAGTACGGTCGACCGACTGTCTTTTGTGGCCAAACAAGCTCATCTTTTGTAGGTGGCTTCTAGAGGTAATGTCCATCGTGATGGTATATTGGCTTTGCACATTTGCCATACTTGGAAATATGTCATGTTGAGCCCCAAATTATGATGTTTTGTGCCTATATTCAAATAAAGAACATATACATGTGGAACCAAGTTATTGGGTAAAATAAGTTCAGGCTATGCTTCTTTTCCTTCGAATATGAGGATGCTGACGGTATTTTGATTGTGATAAAATAGCTCATAATTACCGTCAACAAGATCCCCCATACTTACCTCTTTGCTCGTCCTCGAGTAAAGGTTAAAACCTAACAAGTCTATGATGTTCAAAGTATAAAGCAACCATAAAGATTCACTCAAGACATTTTGTCATACCAATGGGATATGTGGTGTTGGCTAACGAATATCCTTGATAAGTTGAGAAATGGAATAGTTCTTCAAGGCAAAGTCATCTTTCCAAATCATATTTTAGTACTTGGAGTTTTTGATAAATGTTTTCAAAAGAAAGCTCATAAGTCAACTTACTCCTCTTATAGTACTCTAAGTCACTCAAAGTGTATGTTTCCTCACCAAGGCATAAAGAGGTTGCCTTCTTTGTATCTCCCTATTTCTAAATGGCTTATGTGGAGCTTAGGTAGGGATAAACATGTAGCAAACTTACCTTGCATATATTGTAAATTCAAATTCCGGATCCAAGGAGAGAAATGTCATACTCTTAGATCAAGATGTGCAAATGTGTGGAAACATGGCAAATGATCAAAAACTCCATTATATGATCTCTCTTTCCTAACTTATTATTTTGAGACATAGATATCTTTTAATTTTTCTATGAGCTTTGGAATGCTCTTTTTTTCTTTTTTTTTCTTTTTTTTGAATGAGCTTTGATGTTCTCATCATTTTTTTTCATAATTTTGCATAGTCTATGTCTCATTTACTATCACATACTAGAGAGAGGAATTTCAACTAGAGCATGGAGCATGAATCTATGTGGAAAATGTAAGGCATGTTTCTGCGTACTTCCAGTGTAGAAGCAGCATGTATATGTGGCGTGTACGTGATCTTGATCTTGGGAGTATGATAAATCTCTCAACAAGGGTCACAAAACTTGACCAAACTCAACACAAAGCAAGCAGCTTATGTAGAAAGCTTATATCATGAAAGAGCATATATGGCTTTGGTAGGAATTTTCTCACTATAGAGGAGTAGTGACATTATGGTTTTATGACGTTTTCAAAAGTTAATCTCCAAGAACCTTAAATAGATATGGTATGAATCATGAGCCGAGAACTATATCACATTAATCAACAACCTAGTCAATATGGTTCCCTATCAAGATATTTTCCCACTAGCATAAGCAAAAGCAAGAATTCATCTTTATGACGCTTTTACCCTTAGAACGTCATAGATCATGTCACTTTTCAAAAATTTAATTTTGGATGCGATCTTCTTGTTTTATTCAATATTAAAAAAGGAAATTAAGCTAAGTGATGAATTTCATGAAGAAATTATTTTTATTTCATTTTTATTTTTGAAAGAGAAAATGAGTAAAACAAATGAAAAGCATAGAGGAAAAAGGGAGAGACGTGGCAAACCAGTCAGAATAGTTGTTTGAAGTTGAAAGGATGCTGGCTGGTGGGCCCGAGCCTTCTAGGTGCGGTTGGCCAACCACCCTTCGAGGCCATTTGGCCACTTCGGTCTCTACATTAGATTCCCTTACCTCTGAACATTGATCTGCTCTGTCCGTTCTGCGATTTGGCCCCGAACATGCATCGACCGATGCACAAAACTGGCCGATGAGGTCCAATGTTTTCGTGGGACGTGTCATGACCATGTACATCATGATTCCATGGTGGCTCTAGTGAAATGGTATGTTGGGGTGTGGACCGATACCCCCCCTACTTGTTTCACTGCATACTGCAACACAGGACAGAGAGAGATCAAATGCAGGTGTTCTGCTAGGTAAGATGCCAGCAGAACCAAGACTTTCTTTTATCATTGATAACTTAGGCATATGTTCTTTGATGCATGAGTGATAGACTATCAAGCCTAAGTATCTTGTTGCTAAGGTGATCCAATGGAGAAGATGGACAGAGAAAGTCCTATTTTTGACATGGCCTTAGCATAAGGGATGACAAGCATCTCTTCATGCTCTCTTCTATCAGGGCCATGAGGCAGGTTGTGCCGATGACTCTAGAGGATTACTAAGGGGAAAGAGGGGCAAGGAGATCCTCTCTCTCAATGGCTTTGGATAAGAGATTGAGCTTTGCATTAGTGATAATGCGAAGATCATTAAAGCTATCTTCAAGACCTAGACGCACCATTCTCTCCACAGAAGCCCTTTCTTCTAAGTTGGTAATGCTCTCTCTAGCAACAACACGCAGGAGATTTTCCATATCACTCTTTTGATCTTCTTCTTGGTGGAGCCATGGTGAGGTCCAGGAACGTGAGAAGGGAAACAAGAGGAGATGGAATTTCTACTGGTGGTGAAGAAGAACAAGGTAAGAGGAGGTAGGAGAGGGAGAGGTTAAGAAGAGAGAATCCAACATCCTTCGCCTCTATTATCACTTGGATCATGCCGGAAACAAGATAGGAATGTTGGTCCAAATTTTAGGAGTGTTGACACAAAATGTGACGCACTGTGCCGGACACACAGGAAGCCGGAAAGCGTGGCTTCAATCGGGTGCCCAAGTGTTTCGAAATCCGGAAATGTGCCAGTCAGTTTGACCTGAAACTAACAAGGATGAAAATCATTAGATATAAAACTGGAACATGCTGGGTGAGACCAGACAGTTCCATATATACGGCCCTGAAGCCACTTACGACGACATACAACTATAGAAGCTATCTGCCAACAGGTTTTATAAATCATTCGGCTAAAGCAAACGTAAAGCACGTGAAAAAGTTGATTGCCGAATATGCATGCATGGGAAAAGTACGTATGAACGAATCATAATTAATTGTGAGTTGAAGCATAACCAAGCTCGGTAATCCAACCGAGTTGGGATCCATGATGAAGAAACATGTAAGCAAAACACGATCAAACTAATCTAAAGGTTGTATCTGCCGCACGATACCCAACCTTATCAAAGCTTAAACATGGTTAACATGCATGAACCCGCACCACGTCGCAATCTAGATTTACACTAATTCGGCCATTGTGAACATGAGATCTATTTGTAGAAACAACATGCAAGTAAAAAATTATTAAAACAGGGATAGATCTATAGGAAAGAATAGAGCCGAACCGTATCAATCTAGATTGGGAAAAAGAGTGTTGCAATTATATAAAATATCTAAACATGCAACACATAATAACTTAATGAATCTACTAGATCTTGCCAAATCTAATAGAGCCGATAACTATCTTGCTTTTGCTAAGCATATCGAATAAACACTCGCCGCACGGTATTTACTCGTAAACGAAACATAAGAGAAGACTTCTTGATTGTGAAGCAAAGATCCATTGCACGATCATGGAAAACAAACAAGACTACTTGCATCAACATCTAAATCCACCTCATGATACTAGATATGATAGCAAGGTTGTCGGGACTTACGGAAGTCGACGGATCGATGATTCCTCTTGAAGAACTCGACGACACGACAAAGAACTCGAAGTTGGCACGGGGCGGGTTGTATTGAATTGGTTGTGAACCCTTTTTACAATGGCCAAGGGTTTATATTTATACCCTGGTCGTGACATGAGTCCTAAAAGAACACGGTTACAAAATATTAAAGGAAAAACATGATATCTTTGACTTTAATTTCCTCCGGAGTCTTCACTGCCTTAATTATCGCGGTCTTTGTTGCCCGATCGGTCCTTTGCTTGTCGTTTTTGTCGCTTCCCTAACGGAAAACCGCCCTTTATTAGAATAGCCGTCCGCACGATCATTTGCCAAACCTTTGGAAATTAGCCGACCGCACGGACACTTGCCGAATGCTCCGAGACTAGCCGACTGCACAGATACTTACCGAATGCTCAGAACACCCATCTTTGTAAATCTGCTGCGTGCTGGCCCACCTGTCATCCTCCTTAATTATCGCACTAAAATTCAGTGTTAACACATGCCCCCTCAATTTTGGGATAAAAGTCATTTTATTCTGAAATTGACCACAAGCTTCCCCTTTTCTCCGGCAACAGCATCTCAACCGGGGACTCCATCATCTGGCTCCTCCGGGTCCTCAGGCTCCTACCACTCCCAACCTTGGGATTTGGATTCAGGTGCCTTGGACGTCCCCTACACCCACACAGAGGCGGCCACCTTCAAGGGAGAAAGGGACGAGGCCCGAGGAGAGCTAGAGAAGATCTCCAAACAATACGGCATCGACCAACTCGAGTTGGAGAACCAGCGGAAGCAGTTCTGCGACGCCATTACCGGTTAGTAAAAATAAACGCGCTCGAACTCCCTTCTCTGATTCCATCTTGTTCACCGGATTCGTATTCTCTGTTCAGCGCTCTCTGCAGAGGTTGAGCGCCTGAAGACTGCGGCAAACAAGATTGCCGACAAGGTGAATGCCCAGGAAGAAACCGCCGAGGCACGCCTTGATGATGCGGACGGTCATATAGATCAGGCTGTCATCCAAGGCGTACACCATGACGTAGCTCTGGGGTTGGCGGCAATGTCCACCCAGCGGCGTGAAGATCTCTCCTTCATGTCAGTTGGCTTTCGTGGTGGCGTGCCTCCAGAAGACGTCGAAGACATTGATGATCTTCTGGATAGTTATGAGGACCATGCAACCATCCTTGCTCAAGCCAAAGATGCCCAGTCTATCCTCAACAAGTTGTTTGAGGAGTTGTTTGTATCTAGGAACTCTTTGTAAAAACTACTTATCCTGTGAAATATAATTTGTGATTTCCACTTGTCTTTTCCTCTTTGAATCTTTCTAAAATAGCAAATTTGAGGAATGTTGCCTGAACTGCATGATTGTGTTTAAATTTTTGTTTACTCTAAAGGCGACACATACCGGTCGGCTATTCTCTGAACTCTCAGAGTATTTTTTCAGCTAAAGGCGATGTATCCATATCGGCTATTTTGTGTACAAATCTCCTTAAATCTGTTTATGCACCAACCTCAACACTGGGATGGAATTGCTTGAGAAACCTTCCATTAATAGCTCTAGTAAACTCTTCTCCCAGTAGAGTTTTTAATATATACGCATTGCCAGGCACACGTCTCACTATCCGAAAAGGTCCTTCCTAGTTCGGAGACCATTTGCTGAATGCCTTATCTTTTGTCCCAATCAGCAGTATAGTTTTCCAAACTAAATCTCCTTCTGCGAATTGCTTCTCTTTGACCTTTTTGTTGTAATATCTGGCAACACATAATTTGTTTTTCTCAATATTTTTCAATGCTTTCAGACGAACTAAATGCAAATCCTCTAACTCGTCCATCATCAGATCCTTGTAATCTTGTTTCCTTAAATCATTTTGCAAGGCCACTCGCCTCGAATCTGACTGCAATTCCCATGGTAACACAGCATGATGCCCATAAACCAACTCATAGGGAGATGCTTGCGTAGATCCATGACAAGCCATTCGGTAAGCCCACAAAGCTTCATTAAGAACCGAATGCCACTTCTTCAGCTTTTCATCAATCTTCTTCTGGATAATATTTATCATGATTTTATTTGATGCTTCGGCTTGACCATTAGCTTGTGCATAATAAGGAGAAGAATTGTACAACTTGATTCCCATCTCTTCAGCAAAATCACAAAATTCAGATGAAGTAAACTGGATCTATCGTTATAGTCTGAGGAATCCCGAATCTGTGAATTATGTGCTCCTTAACAAAATTGACCATGTTCTCTGACGTAACCTTCTTCAAAGGAATAGCTTCAACCCACTTTGTAAAATAATATGTGGCCAATAGTACAAAATTATGTCCTTTGCTAGAAGGAGGATGAATTTGACCAATCAAATCTATGCCCCATCCTCTAAACAGCTAAGGTTTGATAATTGGGTTCATAGCCGATGCTGGAGCTCTCTGAATATTACCAAATTTCTGACAATCCTAACACCCTTTGTAGTATTCAAAACAATCTTCAAGCATAGTTGGCCAAAAATAACCAGTTCTTCTAATCATCCACTTCATCCGGTAAGCCGATTGATGCACACCACACACTCCTTCATGCACTTCATACATTAGTTTTCTGGCTTCTTCTTGATTCAAACATTTGAGGAGTACCCCATCTATGGATTTGTAGTACAATTGGTCATCAAGGAGCACGAACTTGAGAGCTTTGTACCTAAGTTTTCGGGAAACCTTCTGTGATGGACTCTTTAAGTAATCGGCAATCTCGTTTCTCCAGTCATCAATTGCCCGATTCTCATCCATAACATTAATCTCTTGATCCTCTCGGTATCCCGAAGCAGATTGAGCCAGTTTATTTGCTTCTTCATTATGCCCCCTAGGGATATGATGCAAGGTTGTCACCTGGAAATTCTTCAAAAGCTCCCGGCATTCTTCATAATATTCTCTTAATATATCACTCTTGCATTTATATTGGCCAATCAATTGATTAATTACTAATTCATAATCTCCAAAGATCTCAACAGCAACAACCTTTATTTCAACAAGAAACCGAAGTCCTCTAAGTAGTGCTTCATACTCAGCTTGATTGTTAGTAACATGGAATTCAATAGGGATGGCATACTTAAAAGTCCCCCCTCGTGGAGAGATCAATAGAATGCCAACACCACCACCTTTGCTACAAGATGAACCATCAAAAAACAAAGTCCAAGGTGTAATACTTATCATGTTAGCAGAAGGATCACGATGTTGGGTAATAAAGTCGGCAATAATTTGACCCTTTACCGCCCTTGCCGATTCGTATTTTAATTCAAATTCTGATAAAGCCAAAATCCATTTGCCAATTCTTCCATTTAAAATTGGCATTGATAACATATGTTTTATTACATCAAATTCAAAAACTACCACACATTCGGCATTCAACAAGTAGTGCCGAAATTTGGTACATGAGGAATACACGCACAGGCAAAGTTTCTCCATAGCCGAATACCTTGTCTCTGGATCTAGCAGCTTTTGGCTAAGGTAAGCTATCACTCTTTCCTTTCCTTCGAATTCTTACATGAGGGCCGATCCTATCGTCAGGTTATCAGCCGCCACGTACAATTTAAAAGGCTTATCAAGTTGTGGAGGTACCAACACGGGTGGCGCCTTCATGTATTCTTTAATCTCATCGAAAGCCTTCTGATGTACGTCACCCCATACAAATTCTTGATCTGTTTTAAGCTTTAATAGTAGAGAGAAAGGCAAAACTCTTTCTGACCAATTAATTATGAATCTCCTTACGAAATTAATCTTTCCAAGCAGTGATTGCAACTCTGAGATTGGTTGGAGGGACAACTTTGTCTATCGTTTCCATGCTCTTCTTGCCGACCTCGATCCATCCTTTATGGACCAGAAATCCTAAAAACTCATCAGCCGAGACCCCAAAGGCACATTTGTTCGGGTTCATCCTCAAGCCATGCTTCCTAGTGCACTCCAAGGTCTTTTTTAAATCGGCTAAATGTCCTTCATGATTTCTGGACTTGACCACCACGTATCAATATAAATCTCTATAATCTTGCCGATCAACTCATGGAAAATATAGTTCATGGCTCTTTGATAAGTTGCACCGGTATTCTTCAACCCAAAAGTCATTACAATCCATTCAAACAAACCAATATAACCAAGGCATCTAAAGGCTGTCTTTGAAATATCCTCCATTACCATAAAGATTTGGTTATAGCCGGCATTACCATCCATAAAGCTGATGACTTCATATCCGGCTGCTGCATCAACAAGCAAATTGGCAACTAGCATCGGGTATCCATCCATTGGAGTGGCTTTATTGAGATCTCTGAAGTCAATGCACACCCTCATCTTTCCATTTTTCTTGTATACCAGAACTATGCTTGAAATCCACTCTGCATATCTACATGGCCGAATGAAATTTGCTTCTAACAATCTTTCAACTTCTTTTTTCATATCGGCCAATACCTCCTCTTTGAAAATTTTCCAAGGAGGTTGTTTGTAAGGACGATACCCAGGCTTAATCGGCAATCGATGCTCAACAATAGAACAATCTAGCCCAGGCATCTCTATGTAATCCCAGGCAAAACAATCCTTGAATTCTTTTAGAAGGTCTATCAATTTTAATCTATAAGCTAGGTCTAAATCTGCACTGACATACATCGACCTTGCTTGACATCAGCACCAACATTTATTTCTTCCAATTTATCGGCCGACGTAAAGCCACGTCCCAGCTTCCCTTTGTTGCCATCGATCGGGTTCCTCATTAAAAAACTATTTTGAGAGCCGACTGCTTGGATCGGCTGTTGATCCTTTTCGAAGACATTCACATGACCTTCTTCCCATACTCTTCCAGAGAAACAATCAAAACCATCATATTCCCAGTAAGTAGGCTCTGCAGTAGCAACACTTACCGAATCATCAGCATGAACAACTTCAACATCATCTCCAATCCACTGAATAAGAACCTGATGCATGGTTGAAGGTATGCAATAGTTAGCATGGATCCAATCTCTCCCTAAGAGCAGACTGTATGCCCCTTTTCCATCGATGACAAAGAAATTAGTAATCAAGGTTTTTGATCCAATCATCAACTCAACGTGCATAGCTCCTCGGGTGTCAGAAGGATTGCCAGCAAAGTCCCTGAGCACCATGTCAGTTTTTAGCAGTTCCTCATTGGTCATCCCTAGCTTCCTAAAGGTGGTATAAGGAATAATATTGATGGTAGCTCCTCCGTCAACAAACATCTTGGTCAGAGGATTGCCATTGACGTACCCCTTCACATAAAGTGGCTTCAAATATCGATGTTTGACCGGCTTATCAAAAACTGTTCGTTCAGTTTGGACAAGTTGGGCCATCAGATCATGATACTCACTCTCATCGAAATCTGAGTACACTTCTTCTTGGATATCCTGGTTTTCTGGAGCTAAGAACTCTGATGGAATAAAGAAAGCCATACACGCATCAGCCGACTGGTCTTGCTTGCCAGACTTTTCCTTCGGACGCTACACTTGTTTCTTTTCGGCAACTGTCTATGCCAACTCTTTGTTCCTCAAGCGTTGTACCCTTCTTTTCTGGCTCTTTCTCAGCCCTAGTGGACACCATTGTCCTTTCTACCACACGTACTCACGATGTTCTTCTTCCTCAGTGCCTTCTTCATAATGGATCCACCCTTGATCGGCAAATCTCTTGCCTCGCCGATTTCCAGAGCCGTCCATTTTTACACGCCGATCGTCCTCAGTAAAATGTGCTCCAAGCCTTTCATGGACCGGACGGCGGTTGGCCCGAGACTGCCTGTACTCTGAATATTGATCACTGCATTTAGGGCAACTATCTTTAGTAGGTAGCTTCAAGCCTTCATTCCAACAATGTTTAAAGAACGAGCATCCCCAATGAGATTTTTCCTGCTCTCTCATGTACTCTTGCTCCCTCTGGTACATCTCTTCCTCGTACCTCTGATGTTCCTCCATGAACTCTTGTTCCTCGTAATACCTTCGCTTCCAATACCGTTCTTGCTCCCGTCGCCATTTGTTCAAAAGAATCTGTGTCGTGACTCTGGGCTTGGAAGCTTCCCCTCTCTCGGTTCGGCCGTTTTGGAACCGAGCCTGTTGCCGAAACTCTTCATTTGTAATTTGCCGATCAGGGTCAACAACACCAGTTTTCTTAGCTCTGTTTGAGGTTAATACTTTCACCTTGCCCTTATCTTTGGAGTTTTCTATAGCAACCATGTTCATGGAGAAAGATACTGTGTTCTATGCAAAAGGATTAGCATCAATTTTCATCTTACCATCAAATTTCAGATGCCCTTCCTGAATAGCTTTCTAAATTCGCATTCTAAATACTCGGAAATCATTGATGGAATGAGAATTGGTATTGTGGTAACCGCAAAACTTTTTATCTCTCACCCCTTCAGGGCGCAGCATGGGTGCCCTTCCGGCAACTTGATACGTCCCTCTTTGAGCAACATCTCAAACAACTTGTTTGAGTTGGAGACATCAAAGTCGTACGTGCCCTTCTGCTGCCTCAACCAACATTCACTGACCTAAGTCAGTTCTTTCCCCCAGACCAATTCGGCTGCGGCTATTTCATCTTCATCATCGTACTCTGCTGCTTCTTCCAGGAAACTTTGATACATCTCATTAGCCACATCACATTTCTGGAAACGGTTGTCTCTCCTGAACCCTTGAGCCTAATTGCTCATCATGGCCAACCGCTGCGACAGCTGACCAAGGTCATCGAAGTCCATGCCGAACAGCTTCTCTCTGACATTCGTTGCATGCCTGCTATTGCCATCCCTGGCAACTGGTCATCTGGTAGGTTTAAGGAATAGCAGAGGTTCTTAGTCTCCCTGAACCTACAGAGATACTCCTGGGGTGTTTCATTGGCTCTCTGCTTCAAGCTCATAAGGTCAACTAGTTTCTTCTCATTAGTGCCTGTAAAGAAATATGAATGAAACTTCTACTCTAATTCTGCCCATGTACGAATGGAATTAGCCAGCAGAGACATGAACCACGTGAAAGCCGGCCCTGTCAGAGACAACGGGAAATACCAAATCCTCCAAGCTTCATCAGCGAACGCCTCTCCAAGCTGCATCAAGTATCGGCTGATGTGCTCTATGGTGCTAGTGTCATCCTAACCAGAAAACTTGGTCAGGTCTGTGGGAGGTTTTACTCTCGGAGGGAGTGCAACTTGGTTATATCACTCTGGATAAGGGGACTTATATGCATAGGACTGGCTCTTTGGCTTTAGGCAAAACTGATTTTGCATCATATCCGCCATCCTATTCATGATAAGGTCAATATTCGGATTTGGAGCTCCATGTGTCTGCCCTTCAAAAGCCAAACCTACAGAGTTCTTATACCCTGGATTGAGGAAAGAGTCAATAGCATTGTAATCGGCAAACTCTTGATATCCGTCTCCATACATATTTTTATGCAACCTGTTCGTAGCTGGAGACACCTTGAAAGCCGATTGTGGGACGTTCCCCGTTGCACCGAACGTGAGCTGGTCATAAGTTATGGGGTGTTGTTGTTTCTGGTCAGGAGCCATCCCACCTTGGTTCATGTCAGACGTCTTGCCATCTTCAACAGTTTTTTCCTGGTGTTTTGGCATATTGAACAATGTCGTCCCTTGCATTGGACCAATGGTTTCCTCAAAGCATTTATCGGCAGATGGACCGAAGGTACTGACCATGATCGAGCGAAAGGTATTCAGGAAAGTTGTATGATGATTCCTCATAGTTTCGCTGATTGCTTTGTAAACTAACTCAGTCATCTTTCGAGCATCTTCTTCTTCAGTGTAATCAGTTTGATGATGAAGGAGAGTCCTTGGGAGTGACTGTTTCTGAAAAACCTTGTTGCTTTTATTCTTGGAAAAGGACATCAAGCATTTGTGTTGAAATTCATCACATGCTTGCTGGACCGTATTCCTCAAATCTTCTGGCAAATCGTCCAAGGTGATATCCAGAATCTGGGTGTTCTCGAATTCAAGCATCTTGAAATGTATGGTCCCACTGGGCGTGCCAAAAAGTGTGTTGACATAAAATGTGACGCATTGTGCCTAACACACAGCCAGCTGGAAAGCGTGGCTTCAATCAGGTGCCCGGGTGTTTCAAAATCCGGAAACGTGCCAGTCAGTTTGACCTGAAACTAACAAGGGGTGAAAATCTTTAGATATAAAACTGGAACATGCTGGGTGAGACCAGATAGTTCCATATATACGGCCCTGAAGCCACTTACGATGACATACAATTATAGAAGCTATCTGCCAACAGGTTTTATAGATCATTCGGCTAAAGCAAACGTAAAGCACGTGAAAAGTTGATTGCTAAATATGCATGCATGGGAAAAGTACGTATGAACGAATCATAATTAATTGTGAGTTGAAGCATAACCAAGCTCGGTAATCCAACCGAGTTGGGATCCATGATGAAGAAACATGTAAGCAAAACACGATCAAACTAATCTAAAGCTTGTATCTGCCGCACGATACCCAACCTTATCAAAGCTTAAACATGGTTAACATGCATGAACCTGCACCACGTAGCAATCTAGATTTACACTAATTCGGCCATTGTGAACATGAGATCTATTTGTAGAAACAACATGCAAGTAAAAAATTATTAAAATAGGGATAGATCTATAGGAAAGAATAGAGCCGAACTTTATCAATCTAGATTGGGCAAAAGAGTGTTACAAATATATAAAATATCTAAAACATGCAACACATGATAACTTAATGAATCTACTAGATCTTGCCAAATCTAATAGAGCCGATAACTATCTTGCTTTTGCTAAGCATATCGAATAAACACCCGCCGCACGGTATTTACTCATAAACGAAACATAAGCGAAGACTTCTTGATTGTCAATCAAAGATCCGCCGCATGATCATTGAAAACAAACAAGACTACTTGCATCAACATCTAAATCCACCGCATGATTCTAGACATGATAGCAAGGTTGTCGGGACTTACGGAGGTCGACGGATCGATGATTCCTCTCGAAGAACTCGACGACACGACAAAGGACTCAAAGTTAGCACGGGGCCGGTTGTATTGAATTGGTTGTGAACCCTTTTTACAATGGCCAAGGGTTTATATTTATACCTTGATCGTGACATGAGTCCTAAAAGAACACGGTTACAAAATATTAAAGGAAAAACATGATATCTTTGACTTTAATTTCCTCTGGAGTCTTCACTGCCTTAATTATCGCGGTCTTCGTTGCCCGATCGGTCCTTTGCTTGCCGTTTTTGTCGCTTCCCTAACAGAAAACCGCCCTTTATCACAATAGCCGTCCACACGATCATTTGCCGAACCTTTGGAAATTAGCCGACCGCACAGACACTTGCCGAATGCTCCGAGACTAGCGGACCGCACAGATACTTGCTAAATGATCTGAACACCCATCTCTGTAAATCTGCTGTGCGCTAGCCCACCTGTCATCCTCCTTAATTATCACACTAAAATTCTTTGTTAACAAGGAGCAACGGGCACTTTGGACGGGTTCGAACCATGGTCGGCCGACCGCCTTTTGAAAGGTTTGGTCCGACAGAGCCAGGTTTGGAACTCCCACGAGTCAGGTGAGTCAAGTCGTGAAATCTCGGGCTGAAAAGCCCAAAGACACGGTCGGCCAACCGCCTTGCAGGGCCAAATGGGCCAAGATTTCGTGTGGAAGGTGACAAGGCTAGGTACATGCTAATTCTAGGGTCAAACATGAAAAATGAACAAAAATGAAAACATGTAGATTTTAGTTCTTAATTGGATTAAGGACAAAATATATCATGTCAATTTCATGCTCAGGTGATTCATGTTTATGGAAAACTTAAGACATTGACCATTTACCTTTAAATGTGTCATAGTCGTAATCTTGAAGCGTGACGATTCCTTGCGTCATGATATTGATGATGACGAATGGTCTTCCTTCTGTGAATCATTGCATTGTACTCAGACCCTTTTTCTCCATTCATTGCTTCTGTCCTGCGAAGGATTCGTGGGCAACATATACCCGAAGGGATTCATGAATAATTTGAAGCAGGGCAATATTGTCATAGAATTAGAGGACATCTTCTATTCTATAGAAAAGTTGGCTTTAACATTTTAGCACAGAAAGAGATGTTCCATCATTGTTCACCAATTCTTTAAAAGTTAGGCAAGGTTGAGGCAGAGATGCACAAGATTATTTCATTACTACCTCAACCCTTGATTTGTCTCTATGAAATATCTCTTGACTTAACCACCAGAATTTGGAAGTTATCTTACATGGTTTAGTCCAAAAAGTTCATCCAAATTTTATACAAGCATACTTTAGGTTCATTAATCAAACTTGACACCATGTCTAATTTGATTAAGGAAGTCTATTTATCCTAAGCACCATGCTTAATTTAAAGACCCTTTGGAAGCACAATTTCTACTCCCAAACCAAAGCATACTTATAACAAAGCCAGGAATCATGAAAGAACAAAGAGAGTCATTTTAAGAAGAGACAAGAGCATGGATGGTGAACTAGATGAGCATTTACATTTTTTAATTATTTTGTGAATTGTCAAGATGAGCAAGGTATAAAGAGAAAGCAAGGTAGAGACAACCAAACAAAATTAAGAATGAAGTATGATATAAATTTCTTAGAGAAATCCACTCCCCCATACTTGGATTTTGCAACATTTTACAATGTGAAAATCCAAGTCTAGGATGTGAAATTTTATTTTAAATGTGCTTCATTATTGAAGGATGTTTGGTTGAACATACCTTGTGTTTTGATCCATCGTCCTTTTTGTTCAAACCTGAAATGGTTAGTGATAAAAATACCCGAAGGAACAATTTCACAAATATTCCCTTAATCTCATTTTACAAAGTCATTTTATTTCTTTTAGATTTTTGGAAACAAAAATATTTTTATTATGTTTTATATATTTTTATTACTATTATTTTTTAATTAATTTTAATTAATTTATTATTATTATTTAATTAATTTTTTTAATAAATAAAAAGAAAACTTTAACAGAAAAGAAAAAGGCTCGGGTTATCTCCCGAAAGTGCTTATTTTTAAGACACAAGCTTGTCTTTGGGAAACCTTCAAGTGCAACTCATGTTGGTGAAGTGGTTTCCCCTTGAACTCCAACATTTACGAACCTATCCTCAAGACCAAAACTACTACGAGATTTGCAGAATTTGTGATAGACAAACACATCTATAACCAACTTTACAAAGATTTTAGAAACAAGAAGAATGAAGGGGTTGTAGATCATGTGTCTAGTGATGGTAGAGGGAAGGATCGATTTGAGAGATTTCTCATTTGAGCATGGATTTGATGGGAAGATTGGGGAAAAGCTCCCATGCTCATTGGTGGAATCTTCTATTTCAAGGAGTGGGTGAGCACTTTCTTTCTTATGACATTTCAAGTCATCCTGAAGGCTTGAATGGGTCATGGTTGTTAGCGAGAAGGACATAAGCTAACCCCTTGGATCAAGAACAAGTTTGGATTCTATCCCTTTGATGAGAGGTCGGGAAGACCAAACGGGTAGATAATCTTCACTTATTCTATGACCAAGCTTCTCATTTCCTACTGTGTTCTCCAAGATTCTCATGATTGGCCTTCTGATAAAGGTAAGAAGAAAAGAAAGTCCAGGAAGGTCAAAGATATGGAAATCTAGGAAGATCTTGAGATCATCAACCACCACAAGAACATCATGGAGGACTCCTAAACAATCAAGGATTTGACCATTGGGGAGTCTAAGGTGTTTTTGTGATTGAGATAGATGATCCTTTGATGATGTTGGAACATAGAAATGAGGAATGATGTTGATCCCAAGGCTAGGATCGTAGCAAATGTCGCCATCAATGCCCAACACTTGACATGATATTCTCCTTACATGTGTGGGCATTTTAGCAACTTTCATTGAGGATTCTGCCTCATCCAACCATTCTTGACTTACAACGATTGATAGAGACTCTACCCATTGACATTGCTCCTCTTGGTCAGATTTAAGGCCCTCATGGCTTCCATGCCTTGGGTGTCTTAGTGAATTCCTAGAGTCATTAAGTGGGTCATCATAAGACTTGAATGAAGGAACACATGGGGGATCATCAAGATCAAGGATGGGTTCGTAAGATAAGTCAAATGTGGGCATAGAGAAGGAGAGGATAGATTTGTCTTCCAAACACTTTAGTTCTTCTTCTATAGGCTCACTCGATATTTCTTCATCAAATATCCCAAGCTTTTCCTGATGTGCCATGTGGGAAGTCGAGTCATAAGATGATGTTGATTTGGGAGGTTTTTGAAGAGATCCCTTCGTGAAAGGTCTAGAAAGATGTTTCTTAGAAGGTCTCTTTAGGAAAGGATCATTTTGGGCATTCCCAAAACCAGCAAGATCATATGAACGGTTAGCCTCGAACTCGAAGGAATGGTTTAGATACTGGATTTCTTCTTCCTTCGAGATTTGTGGTATTTGTGGTTCGAGATTGATGGCAGAATCTTTGGATAGAAATGGTGGTGATTTGGCTATCAAGGATTCTTTTCTAGGTGTTGGTTTTTGTTCTTCCTCGGGTCCTTCATTATAATCGTTAGTAGAGGGAGTGTTCTCAAGAATCTTTGTAAGAAGACTCTTCCCTGCACTAACGGGTAAACACAGGAAGGCTCCCCCGGAAGACATATCAAGAAGTTGTGCAGAATCTCTGCTAAGACCGCCATAAAAGTGTTGTAATAATGTTGGCTCGGTTATAGCAAGATTTAGGCCAGATGATGATAGATCTAAAAGATGGGCCCATGCCGCACCTAGAGGTTCTTTCTCCTTTTGTTTAAAGGTTAGGACCTCTATTCGAAGACGAACAACACGAGGGATAGGGAAGAAAGTTAGGCAGAATTTGGATTGTAACCTTTCCCATTCTTCGTTTACACTATGTACGTTGCGAAGGTACCATCGTTTGGCTATTCCCGTCAAAGAAAATGGAAATAGCTTCCACTTAAGGGTACCTCGCCTCATCCCTTGGATGTTGACACATGAACACAATTGTTCAAAGTCACGTAGGTGAGTGTAAGGATGTTCATCTTCATCCCCAAAGAAAGATTGTTCCCAAACTTTGGCTATGAAGCTAGGGCGAAACTCATAGCTAGGTGAAAGGATGGGATGTGATGATGGTGGTGGTTCCAAACTATGGCCCTTTGGAAAAGTAAGATGAGAGATGGATGATTCGTTCATGGTGTGAAAAGGATAAAATGAAAAGAAAGATAAAACAAGGATAATAGGACCAAAGGGTTCTAGTTAAAATAGCTACCGTTCCCTGGTAACGGCGCCAGAAATGCTTGTTGGTATTTCTTATGACTATTGGATAAATCCGCAAGCGCACAGATTATACCATTGTAGCACTTCACCGAGAGTATTCCAGGTATCGTATTTTCAACAGGGAACGATTAGTGAGTTAACTAGGAATATGGATATGTCCTATGATGGATCAAGGGAGACTATGATAACTGGGTTGAGAGGTTTGATATAGCAAAGATATCTAATAAGGTATAGATGGTTATACTGGCTTTATCAGCCCTTCTCTTGAAGGAGCCGACGGGATAGATCAGAAAGAGGACAAAACTCTAACTAGACCGTGTCGTCAAGTTGTATTGAAGCCCTACCTTTTAAGAACTTATCTGACACGCGTGGTGGAATACAAAGGCTAGATAGAGTTGTCACCTTCTACTAGCATCCACAAACAATCCGCGCAATAAGAGGTTTGCAAAGGTAAGATCTAGTCTAGACACCATGTCTACACTATTCTTACTACTTTAACCCCACGTTAAGGCTAAGGCACTCTACTTAAAGTAAAGCGATGAACAAGCACGAAAAGATGTATAGAAGCTATACCAGAAGTAGAATATCAAATACTATAAAGAACTTGGATGTATCACTTACAAGTGCTGGACTTACAAGAGACTCGCATCCGCTGAGAAAGAACTCTGGAGAAGGCGCAAGACAGGCCCGGCTCTCCTCTAGACTCTCCTCACTCTCCTCCAACTAGCATAGCACTACTGAAGAGCTCCGCTAAGTGACTAAGGAGTAGTCTTTCTCCAATGAGGCATGAAATGAATAGGAAGCTCTAGGGGTCTATTTATAGCTAGAGGGAGAGCCTAGTGCCACGTCAGCGATCCGCATCACTTCCATCATCCACCGTAGCATCAAACCGTCATTAGAACCGACTTAGATCAACGGGGGAGATCAAGTGGGTGCATGGAGGCATGCAGGAAGTCGGTGAGGAGGTCGGTGCACCTTTTGGGCACCTGGCCATGGTCGGCCGACCGCCCAATGGCAGGTGGGCCCTGCCACTTTCCCCCAGGAGGTGTCCCCACAGCACAATGGGCATGTGGGTGGCCTATGGGCCCATACCCACGGCCGGCCGACCACAAGTATTGGCCATCTTTTGTGTGGAGCATGGCCCACATGTCATTGGCACCTTAGCGAAGTTTGGTATTGTTCCGATATAGTTTGTGGGCCCATGTATCCTCGTGCTTTGATCTAGAGCCGTCGAGAAGAAGCACAGAGGAGATCCAAGGGTGGATCTTCACTCTAGAGGATGTGCTTGGATCATGGACACATGGGAGGCCTTGGTGGCCCGATAGGGTGGTCGGCCAACCCCGTATAGAGAGCCATGGGCCTCCCCTTCGGCGTGGGACCTCCTTGATAGGTGTGGACTCTGCTGTCCAAGATTGGGCCCAAAGTATGGTCGGTCGACCGTCTTTTGTGGCCAAACAAGCTCATCTTTTGTAGGTGGCCTCTAGAGGTAATGTCCATCATGATGGTGTATTGGTTTTGCACATTTTCCATACATGGAAATATGTCATGTTGAGCCCCGAATTATGACATTTTGTGCCCACATTCAAATAAAGGACACATACATGTGGAACCAAGTTATTGGGTAAAATAAGTTTAGGCTATGCTTCTTTTCCTTCGAATATGAGGATGTTGACGGTATTTTAATGGTGATAAAATAGCTCATAATTACCATCAACACCAATGAGTCCTATCAGCCCCTGAAGGTACTCGAGATGCTGGGCTATCCATGGACCACCGATCTCTATGATGGCCTGGAGGGGCACACTTGGTGAGCTCGAAGCGCTGCATGAGTCTAGACGTACCCCCTGTAGAAGTCCTCGTGAACGGTCGTGTAGAAATCCGGACCGGCACAGGGGTCTCTCTCTACTGGGAGCCAAGTCTGAAAATCTGCAAACCGCATCTGCTGGATCTGCTTCACTGAAAGAGCTATGACCTGGTGCCTCACTAGGTCTGGCAGACTGGGGCGTGGAGGAGGTCTGTCGTTATGCCTTGGACCATCGAGCCCAGGTGGCACCGTGCCACGAGAACGCGTAACGCAACGAGCCATAAGCTCCTGCACTGACGAGGGGCCTGTGGCCTCTGTCTGCTCTATGTCCTCTGTCTCAGGAGCCTCTGGGGGCTCTGACTCTGTCTCATTATGAGAGGGGGACTCACTACGTGATCCACGGGGAGTAGGCGAGCCTATCCTCAAACCGGCACGACATCCACCCTGCTCGGCGATCTCTGATGCCTCTGTTGCTGCCACTGCTGCCACTAAGTCTGGAGCCATCAGTGGGCGCTTCCTCTTCCGCACAACTAGTTTTGTCTTGCCCTTTCCCTAGTTGGTGGGTGGACGCGGTGGAGGTGGAGGGTCACCACCACTACCAGGGACCGGGCCAGCATTCTTTGTGCGTGGCATTGCCGGCCACGAGACGAAATAACTATCACACAGTAAGATCAACTACCAAGAAGATCAACTGACCAAGATAATCCCAAAACAAATCACTGCCACTGACAATCACTGATCAACGACTGACAAGATTGGCACGCCGGCCCTGGACTGTCCTCTCGAGGCTTTCCCTCGTTCCGTACTCGCGGGCTTTTCCTCGAGTTATCCACTGCCCAAACAAACCACTGCACGATAGATAGACAGAAATATATAACAATAATCAATGAACTAGAGATAAGCAATGTCTATCATAGAAGCATGAAAGAGATAAGATTTGAATCGCAACTGCCATTCATACCTCTGACAAAGTGACACAAAAGAAGAGGGTAAGGTTCCTCAGTCAATTCAAATCACAATCCGTAACCTAAAAGGTAAAAGAGGTGGATTATGTCTAGGTGAATGAAGAAGGAAACAAGGATATCATCACCTAGTTTAAGGGGAATGGTAGGGTAGGTATTCACCTTGAGGAGACAGAAGAGGCACCAAAGGATCAAAAGGAAACACAGGGAGATCCCTCGATGGAGCTGGCCCTTTGCTTTCTGCCGAAACGCACGGGAGCAGAGGAGAAAGGATAGGGGCGGCGCATGCTTGAGGAGGGCGGCTGCGCAGGCCCAAAGAGCACCGGCGGCGGCGCGGCGCTGGGGGCGTAAGGCAAGGCACGGGTGAGAGCAGTGGTGGAAAGCATCTGGCAGCGTACGGATCTCAATTGAAACCGACTGAGGGAGAGGAAGCAATTTTTGAAATCATATGCGCTCTGCAAGTTCGTGACGGACGCTCCGTCGAGACCGACGGACGCTAGGTCGTAGCATCCGGCGCTTATGCAGACAGGAACCAGAGAGCTCCTGTTGGCGATGGACGCGTCTGACGCCAACGCGATGTATGCTGTAAAGCGTCTGTCGCTCGAACAGAGAGGACCAGAGAGCTCCTGGATGCCCCTTAGGCGAGCGGCTTTAATCTGCGGACGATCGCGACGGACGCTGAGGCATGGGAGGTCGAGCGTCCGTCGGCAGCGTCCGACGCCTTTGAAATAGAATTTTTCAAATCTGATTTTTGCGTCTTTCTCCCAACCAAGTCCCAATCCAAATAAGAACCAAATAACACCTGATTGGACTTGGTATGAGAACCATCTCTCAAACTCTCATTTCAAATATTTTGCCATAGGCTTTAGACTTAGTTTTTAGCTCAAAATATTCGAATGGAAGCTCCAAGGAGACATCATAGGGCCACAAGAGGGGTATAGAAACATCTTGAGCTTGGAATGCTCCCCCTAAGTGGCGAACCTAGCGGATACTCAACCTTTACCGAAAAGAAACGACAAGCAACACATGCATATGCTATGTAATACATGAAAAATTGAATCTAGGTTGCTTGCAAGTTTGAACCGCAGTTAAGCTTCTTCACACGCTTTGAGGGCGGTTATCTCAACCACGTTAGCCAAGCCTATGTGCATTACTAAATTAAACATGTTATATTACACATGATGCAAGGATGGTTCACACAAGATTATCTTTTAGTGAAGTTAGAGTGATCAAGCACATTTAACTCGCTTCTCAACCTACAAAAGGTTGCTTCATCGAGTGGTTTTGTGAAGATATCCACCAATTGTTCTTCGCTCTTAACTCCAACTAGTGTTATGTCTTTCCTAGCCACATGATCTCTAAGAAAGTGATGGCGAATATCAATGTGCTTGGTGCGAGAGTGTTGAACCGGGTTGTTAGCAAGCTTTATGGCGCTTTCATTATCACACAAGAGTGGAACATCTTTTAAAAACACACCGTAATCAAGAAGTGTTTGGGTCATGTATAAGATTTGTGCACAACTTGCTCCCATGGCTATGTATCCCGCCTCGGCGGTAGACAATGCCACACTATTTTGCTTCTTGGAGGACCAAGAGACAAGTGATCTTCCTAGCAAATGGCAACCACCAGAGGTACTCTTCCTATCAACCTTACACCCGACATAATCCGAATCAGAATAGCCAACAAGTTGGAAGAGAGCTCCTTTGGGATACCAAAGGCCAATGCTAGGGGTGTGCCTTATGTACCTAAGGATTCTTTTAACCGCACATAGATGCGACTCCTTAGGGTTTGCTTGAAACCTAGCGTGCACACACTAAACATGATATCCAATCTAGATGCGGTGAGGTAAAGTAAACTATCGATGATCGAGCGATAGAGAGTTTGGTCAATCGGTTTACCTCCCTCATCAAGATCAAGATGTCCATTAGTAGACATTGGGGTCTTGATTGGCTTGCAATCCTCCATCTTGAATTTCTTGAGTACATCATGAGTGTACTTCTCTTGAGATATGAAGTTCCCTTCTCTCATTTGCTTCAATTGGAAGCCAAGAAAGAAAGTGAGCTCGCCAATCATCGACATCTCAAACTCTTTGGACATCAATGCACCAAATTCCTTTGAATGATCTTGGTTTGTTGACCCAAATATGATGTCATCGACATATACTTAGCAAACAAAGATTTCTCCATCAAGGACCTTGGTGAATAGTGTGGTATCCACTTTCCCGATCTTGAAGCCCTTCTTGAGTAGGAAGTCCCTTAACCTCTCATACCAAGCTCTTGGAGCTTGCTTCAATCCATAGAGTGCCTTGGACAACCTATACACATGATTAGGACAAGTTGGGTCTTCGAACCCGGGAGGTTGTGAGACAAAAACAAGTTCATTAATGAAACCATTTAAGAAGGTTCTCTTCACATCCATTTGATAGAGTTTCATTTTGTGATGTGAAGCATACGCCAAAAGGATACGAATGGCTTCTAGTCTTGCAACCGGTGCAAAGGTCTCCCCAAAATCCAATCATTCAACTTGGGAGAACCCCTTTGCCACCAATCTTGCCTTGTTCCTCACAACCACGCCTCGATCATCTTGCTTGTTCTGAAACACCAACTTGGTGCTAATGATTCTTGCTCCTTTGGGCTTCTCCACTAGTGTCCACACTTTGTTCCGGATGAAGTTGTTGAGTTCTTCATGCATGGCGTTCACCCAATTCGGATCCGTAAGTGCTTCCTCCACACTAGTAGGCTCAACAAAGGAAACAAAGGAGTGATGCTCAACATAAGAAGCAAGTCTAGATCGAGTTGTTACCCCCCTTGATGGACTCCCTATTATGAGTTCTTGTGGATGAGCTTGAAGAATAGGTGTAGATCTTCTTGTAGTCTCTTGAGGAGGGGGATGTGGTGCTTCAACATTTTGATTTTCCGCCTCGGCTTGATCTTGAGGGATGAAAGTATCTTCATGTGCTTCCCTCACTTGATCTTCTTCAACTTGAGGCGTGCGGGGTAGAGAAGGCTCTTGATTTGCACCATCTTCTCCTTCTTCCACCTCTTGTGGGTTGATAGCACCAACGGGCATATTCTTCATTGCCTCCCTCAAGGGTTCATCACCTACATCATCAAGATTCTCAAGCGCTCCTTGGGAGCCATTAGTTTCATCAAACTCCAAGTCATACGTTTCTTCAACTAAGCCGGTGCCTTTGTTAAATACACGGTATGCCTTGGATTTAAGCAAATAACCAACAAGGAAACCAATGTCACAACGCCTTTGAAACTTCCCCAAGTGTTGGCGCTTCTTGTAGATGTAGACTTTGCATCCAAACACCCATGCGGTGTTGATTGCTTTAGCCCAAAACTTCTCGGGGGTGTTGTACTCATCAAGCATGGATATAGAAAGTGTGATTAGAGTCCGGTTCTTCCTCTCAACTACACCATTGTTGAAACCGTTTTTCAGCACGTGTCAAATGAGCTAAGGTTTGATTGGTCAACGGCCGTTCTCCATCGGCATCGGGAAATCGTGAGCCAGTATTGCCGATGGGAATATGCTACGGGAAGACTAAGTGTGTTGCCGATGGAAGCTGGGTCCTTGTCGATAAGGTTAATTGGTGAAGTTAGATCGCCTGGGCTGTAAAGTTAGTACTGCTGATTGCCGATGAGGAGACATTGCCGATTGCCGTTGAGGGGACATTGCCGATTGTTGATGAGGAGGCATTGCCGATTGCCGATGAAGAGTGATTGCCAATTGCCGATAGGGGCTGATTGGTAGAGACAGTTACCAGTACAAGGTTGCCGATTGAGAAGTATTGCCGATGCCGATGGGCATGGGGTACCGATGAGTACAGGGTGACTTAGCGTGTGATATCAGCGGAAGATTACCGGTGACCAAAGAAGGAAGCTGCGGATTGGAGGGATCTGCCGATGGAAAGTTTCCATCGAAGAAAAGTATAAGGAAACTGGTGTTTTATACCAGTATTATTATAGTAGTTTGAGTCCGACTCTTGCATGAGTCATTTATTTTCCTTTAAAATAGGTGTGTCTGTTTAGGAAAATAAGTATTGTTATTCTAGATCCGACTCCTGCGCGAGTCAATTTCCTTAAAGTTAGGAGTTTGTTTTAGGAAGGATACGAGTCGTGTCTTTGTACAACTCTCCATGTGGGAGTATAAATATGTGCCCGAGGGCTACAAAAAGGACAACCAATCCAATATCAAACAAACCAATTTATTCTTATTCTACTTTTTATCGCAATTTACCCTTTACTGCATTAGCTATAGTTTATCAACGAGTTCTTCAAGCTTCAACGGGCTGCATCAGCTTGATCTCCGTCAAATCCTTGCAAGTTCCACGTGGGAGTACCTCTGAGCTTTGGCATCTCGGCGCATCGCTGTTGCCTCGTTCAGCTCTGCTCTAGTTATCCTGATCAAGCTTCAATCCCAGCATCCGGGCGCATCGCCGTTGTCTGGATTGGATCTTGTTCTAGTTATCGTCCTTGTCGATTAACTAGTCAAATCGACTGGCACGCCTTCGGATATCGAATTTCGGGTATAAGCCCGAGATGTTTGCAGATCCTGACGCTTTTTGTGTCAACACCTCTTTTGGCACGCCCAGTGGGACTCGATTATACAAATCTACACATCTATCATGGGTGATCACGCCGACGTTAACCAGAGGAACGTCATTGAAATCTCCGAGGCCGATCTGAAAGATGATCAGAGGCGAGCCATGGAGCAGGCTATGGAGGAGTACAAACAATTGTATCTGAAATCCTTCAGCCTAAGTAGGAGCGGCGAAGCAATCCAGAAGCAAGATCCGCCGTTGCCATGGCAGGTCACGTACGACGCCAATCCTGGTAAGCTACAAGAGATGGTTAATGCTGCTGTAAGTCAAGCATTAATTAGCCACTCCAACGTGCTGTCCAATACTGTCTACAATGCTGTTACGCAATCATTCAAAGAAGGATGTGCACCGCACTATGTTGGTCCAGCGTACCATCAACCTAGATCGGCATCTATAAGTCCATCGGCAGCCCCAATGGCGTCTTCCACTCCTGTGGAACCGTCTGCCGATGTGGCTACATCGCCAAGACCGAACCCTGGCAGCTTCACCAAGCTCAACACAGATCCAGTGGCGTCGGCAATTTCAGGACCAACCCCTGCTAACTGGTGGGGATACGGTATGCTTCCGAATCTATATGCTGGTTCTAATCTGGTGCAGGGAGACAGTTCAGCTTGGAGGAATTCTATGGCATCGGCAATGCAGCCACAACCGATGGCCCCTATGGTGCATAACTCTGTGCCTTCTCCAACTATGCAAATGCCATCAGAAGATCTTCAAGAAATCCCTAAAGTACCTTTGATGCCACCATCGGCAAGCTCTGTGCCAATGCAACACATTATGACAGCTGGCAGTCAACCTCTGGTGGCAAATTCTCAAGCTGGGGTGCTAGTTCCCCAAGGTAATCTGGTGATTGATTGCTCCAAAATACGAGAGCCACATGCTCCAGTCAGCTATCAGCCATCGGTAAGTCATATGCCGATAATTTATAATCCTGGATGGGTCAACCAAACGCCGGCTCAACAACCTGGCATGTCGATGCATCATTATGGAGGCCCAATGCATACTCAGAGCAGACCATCGGTACAGCAACCGATGAATGCAACGACTCAACCTAATCTGCCAAGTGTGCAAAACTATCCATCGGTACACCAACCGATGCCTAGTGTTCAGATGACTGGTGCTGCGCCCGTGACTACTCCGCATCATCTTCAAGAGGCGCATCAGCCAGCTCCACCAGTCAACAACCAGCCAATGAGTCGGCAGGAGCAGGATGCATATTGGGTCGGTAAGATCGCCGAAGTTATGAAAGAACAGTTCGGCATTAAACCCAAAGTCAATACATACTCTTATCGGACTCCGTACCCTCCTGCATATGACTTGATTCCTCTTCCAAATCGGTACAAAGTGCCCGATTTTATCAAGTTCTCCGGCCAAGATGACACATCAACAATGGAGCACACCAATCGCTTCATTATCCAGTGCGGAGAAGCTACCATCAGGGAGGAGTTAAGGGTGAGATTGTTCTCTTCGTCATTGTCTGGATCGGCATTCACGTGGTTCATATCGTTGCCTCCAAATTCTGTAATCACATGGGCCGATCTAGAGAGACAGTTTCATAAATACTTCTTTGCTGGCATACATGAGAAGAAGCTTACCAATTTAGTCAAAATGAGGCAACGCAATGATGAATCAGTAGAAAGCTTTGTTCAAAGGCTACGGGACGTGAAGAACAAATGCTACAGTCTGGTGCTTGATGATCGGCAACTGGCAGATTTGGCCTTCCAAGGGTTACTGCCGCACATCAAGGACATGTATGCGTCCCAAGAGTTTGAAAGTTTAAGTCACCTGGTGCAAAGGATTGCCGATCAAGATATCAAAACTTTTGAGCCCAGGAAGACTTGGAACAAGAAGGTGACCTTCATCGGACGAGAAGGAGATTCTGGGTCAGATGAAGAGCTAAGCGTCGATGCGGCCGAGTGGGTGAAGGATAAGAAGCCTGTGTCTTGTCCATTCGGCCAGAAAGAGACCAAGAGGTTCACTTTTGACGTCACCAAGGCCGATAGGATGTTTGACTTATTACTTCAAGAGGGGCGAATTAAGTTGGCGCCTAACCAAGTAATTCCATCGGCCGAGGAGCTCAAGAAGATTAGGCACTGCAAATGGCATAATGCAGCCTCACACAGTACCAATGACTGCAAAGTGTTTAGGCAGCAATTGCAGTCAGAGATTGAATCTGGACGTATCAAGTCCAGAAACCGATGAAGATAGATCAGCACCCGTTCCCAAACAATATGGTGGAAATCAGTGAAAAAACCAGAGTGCTGACATCGGAAGCTGCCAGGAGGAACTCATCGGTAGATCCTAACCACCAAGTACTTGAGCGCGACGCAAGAAGGTTTGCCGAAGGCAGAAAGGGTAAGAAGGTTGCCGATGAAGGTAGCAGTGCCAACAGGGCCCCTGGGGTTGTAATCACACACAAGCAGCCAAGGCGGGATCATCGGCATTCACGTGAAGATCGATATCGGCAAGAAGAAGAAGAGCATCGGGAATGGCTTCGGCATAAGGACCACTGGAAGTGCCCCTTCTTCGTTCACTACTGGGAAGAAGGCATCAAGCTGCCCACTGTCGATAATTGTCCAGAGTTCAATGGGTATTACACTACCAATCGGTCAGGTAAGAGGCCTTGTTTTGATGATCATGCACCCAAGTACGCTAAGCCACTCAGGGAGAATAGATCGGCACATGACCGACTGGGGGGCAAGCTCAGTGCCCATGACAGGCTTGGCAGACGTGTTGATCAAGGGGAGCTGGAGGAGATGGCTAATGCAAGAGCGCCTGACGAAGACATATTCTCCAGAGATCCCAACATCGGAAGAAGTGCCGATGCAAGCAGTGGGAAGCAGCATCAACCCGACTGGAAGACCAAGCTTCCCCAGTGGTGCCCTAAGGGTCTGACCAAGACCCAGAAGAGAAGGATTCAGCGCCAATGCCGTGATGACCTGTATGGCGATGAAGAACCCTCAAAGGAGAAGCAGTGGAGGCCGAAGCGCAAGGAGAGGGATCCATCGACAGATATCAACATGGTCGTCATGTTGCCGATGGAGTTCATGGCACCTGCCAGTGATGACGAGGAGACTACCGATATGGCACAATTGGTGCTGGATCCGATGATGGCTGTCTTTGAAAAGCCTGCCGACGATGAGAGGCAGCACCTAAGGGCTCTATTCGTTAAGGGCAAAGTGGATGGACAGCCGATGACAAAGATGTTGGTAGATGGCGGCGCGTCGATCAATATAATGCCATATGTTGTGTTCAGAAAGCTTGGGAAAGGCGACCAGGACTTAGTCAAGACCGACATGAAGCTCAAGGACTTCGAAGGCAATGTGTCGACGGCTATGGGAGCCGTATGTGTTGACTTAACCATCGGCAGCAAGACTTTGCCGACAACATTTTTTCTAATCAGTGGCAAAGGCACCTACAACTTGCTCCTTAGCAGGGATTGGATCCACGCCAATTGCTGTATTCCTTCCACCATGCATCAAAGCCTTGTACAGTGGATCGGGGACAGAATTGAGGTCGTACGAAGTGAAGCTCCATCTACTGTTGCATCGGCAGAATCGGAAACTTATGAGCAGACTAGGTGCATATCTGGTGAAGCTTGGGACAAAGAGTTCCTCAAAGTTGCCGATTACTGCATCAAACCGATCCAAGCAGTCGGTTCTGAGGAAGAGTATTAATGGAGCAGTTTGCCGATGATGGAAAACTGGGGCAGGGCTTCACGTCCGCCGATGATTTACTTGAGATCGACATCGGCGACGGTAGTAAACCTAGGCCTACTTTTATTAGTGCTAAGTTAGATTCCCAATGTAAACAACAGCTGACTGATTTATTAAAAGAGAATAAAGATTGTTTTTCTTGGGATTATACAGAGATGCCTAGTTTAGACCGATCGATAGTTGAACATCGGTTACCCATAAAGTCTGGTTTCCAACCACATCGGCAACCTGCGCGCCGATGCAATCCCACTATTTTACCCGATATCAATGCTGAGATTACGAAGTTGATCGAAGCTGGATTTATTCGGCAATGCCGATATGCCGATTGGATTTCTAACATGGTTCCTGTGTATAAAAAGAATGGAAAACTTCGTGTTTGCATTGATTTCAGGAACCTGAACAAGGCTACACCGATGGATGGCTATCCGATGCCCGTTGCCGATCTGCTGATCGATGCTGCTGCTGGACATCAAATTATTAGCTTCATGGATGGTAATGCTGGGTATAATCAAATATTCATGGCTGAAGAAGATATATCCAAGACTGCTTTCCGATGTCCAGGTCACGTTGGCTTATTTGAATGGGTAGTCATGACTTTTGGCTTGAAGAATGCTGGTGCTACTTATCAGAGAGCAATGAATTTCATCTTTCACAAGTACATCGGCACTATAGTTGAAATCTACATTGATGACGTGATGGTTAAGTCTGGAGACTTCGGGAAACATCTTGCCGATCTGCGGAAAATATTGGAGTGCACAAGGGATCATGGTTAAAGATGAATCCTAACAAGTGTGCGTTTGGCGTATCGGCAGGACAGTTTCTGGGTTTCATGGTGCATCAGAGAGGCATTGAAATCGGCAGAAAGTCTATTGATGCAATTAAGAAGGTGGTTGCTCCTACAAACAAGACTGAGCTGCAATCTTTGATCGGCAAGATTAATTTCATCAGAAGGTTTATATCTAACTTATCTGGTAAGATTAAGTCCTTTAGCCCTCTACTAAAGTTGAAAGCCGATCAAGAGTTTACATGGAAAGAAGAGCAGCAGTCAGCCTTAGAGGAGATCAAGAAATATTTAGTAAATCCTCCAGTCTTGGTTCCACCTCAACACGGGAAGCCTTTCAGGTTATATTTGTCTGCCGATGACGGTGTTATCAGATCAGCCTTAATTCAAGAATTTGAAGGGAAGGAACGTGTAATATATTACTTGAGCAGAAGGTTGGTGGATGCTGAAAACAGGTATTCGGCCATAGAAAGATTATGCTTGTGTTTATACTTCTCCTGCACAAAATTAAGGCATTATTTGTTGTCGGCTAAATGCACTATTATCTGCAAAGATGATGTGGTTAAGTACATGTTGTCGATGCCGATATTAAGTGGACGAATCGGTAAGTGGATTCTGGCACTTTCAGAATTTGACCTAAGGTATGAATCGGCTAAGGCCGTCAAGGGTCAGGTGATGGCCGATTTTGTTACTCAGCATTGTAATGTGGTGAGCTCTGTTGAGATTGCTCCTTGGTCTTTATTCTTTGATGGGTCTACGTGCAAGGATGGAGCATGTATCGGTATTCTTTTGATTTCACCCCGAGGACAGAAGTATGAAATTTCGTTGCCGATTGTTGCTACTTCAACAAACAATCAGGCTGAGTACCAGGCTTTACTTAAGGGGTTGGAATTACTCAGAGAGGTACGTGCCGATGCTGTTGAGATCTTCGATGATTCTATGCTGGTGATTAATCAATTGATCGGGACATATGAATGCCGAAGTGAAGCTTTAATTGCAATCCATGAAAGATGCCTGCAGTTGTTAAAAGAATTCAAAGAGTACCGCCTTGAACATATTTCTAGATTGCATAATGAAGAGGCCAATCGGTTAGCACAGAATGCCTCAGGGTATCAACCGATTCAAAAAGTCACGACATCGGTAACAGTTGCCGATGACTGGAAAAAGGAGATTGCCGATTACTTGAGGGATCCATCTAGGAAAGTTGAGAGGCGTCTAAGGTTCCAAGCTACTAAGTATGTGCTCCTCGACGATGAATTGTATTATCGGATGGTTGATGGAGTTTTGCTCAGATGTCTCGGCAAAGAGGAATCAAAAGAGTTGATGGGTGAAATCCATGAAGGTGTGTGTGGAGCGCATCAATTGGCATTTAAGATGAAGTGGATGATTAGGCGGAATGGATATTATTGGTCGACAATCCTTGAAGATTGCTTCAGCTATTTCAAAGGGTGCCAGGATTGTCAGAAGTTTGGTAATGTACAGAGGGCGCCTGCATCGGCAATGAATCCTATAATAAAGCCTTGGCCGTTCAGAGGATGGGCTTTGATCTCATCGGTCAGATTTATCCGCCATCGAGCAAGGGACATAAGTTTATACTTGTTGCTACCGATTACTTCACTAAGTGGGTCGAGGCAATCCCCTTGAAGAAAGTGACATCGGCAAACATGGTGGATTTCGTTAAAGAGCACATTGTTTACCGATTTGGTATTCCTTAGACTATTACTACCGATCAAGGAACTATGTTTACATCAGGAGAGTTTGATGAGTTTGCTGCTAGTATGGGGTTCAAGGTGTTAAACTCTTCTCCTTATTATGCTCAAGCTAATGGCTAGGCTGAAGCTACTAATAAAGGGTTATTAAGCTTATAAAGCGCAAGATTGAAGAGAACCCTAGAAGGTGGCATATGGTGTTGAATGAGGCATTATGGTCATATCGGATGGCTTGTCATGGTGCAACCAAAGTTTCGCCATATCAGTTGGTCTATGGACACGATGCTGTCCTGCCTTGGGAAATTAAAACTAGTTCTAGGCGATTATCTTTTCAGGATCAATTGACGACCGATGATTATACTACTCTGATGAAAGATGAGTTAGAGGATTTAGCAGGTCATCGGTTGAGGGCATTGATCAGCATTGAAGAGAATAAGAAGAGAGTTGTCAGATGGTATGACAAGAAAGTAAAGGTAAAGGAGTTTGCCGATGGCGATCTGGTATGGAAGTTGATTTTACCGATTGGGACCAAGAGCTCTAAGTTTGGAAAGTGGTCTCCTAATTGGGAGGGTCCTTATTGGATAAAACAGTCTGCTTCTGGTAATGCTTACATTTTTGAAACTCTCGAAGGAGTTGTGTTCTCTAGAGCGATTAACGACAAATACTTAAAGAGGTACTACCCTAGCATATGGGTGGATGCGTAGTGCTCAGTTGAATGCCGATGAACGAAAAATTATATAAGCATCGGTAAAAATGTACTGATGTTATATTACAAGAGCAAAAAATCAAGTATCAGAGTTACATTTTTGCCGATACATCAAATAAATTACAGCAAGGAGTGGATGGCTGATATCGCACGCAGGCGAATTTGCCCTATTTCATCCATCTCCTTAGCGTCGGCGTCGGCAGAACCCTCGACCGGCTTGATCTTCTTCTTCCATAAGATGGCTTGTCGGGCATTCTGGTCTCTTTCTTGCCGAAGAACCCTGATGGTATCGGACAATTGGGGTTTCTGCTGATTGGCTGCAGTCAGAGCCTCCTCGACCCCTTGTAACTTAGCTAATAGCTCTTCTTTCTTAGCCGATAACTGGGTGATTTCTTGATCGAGGCCGTTGATGGAGACTTCTGCTTGGCCGATGCCCTTGTGCTTTTCATCGGCAATATTTTTGAACTTAAGCTTCTCTTCCTCGCTCTTGGATTGGGTAGCCCTATCGGCAATGCGATGGGAAAGCCTCTGGTACTGGATTTGCTTGTTGTCGAGGAAAGTTGCCTGGAAGAGGATTTCTTCCATATTGGTAGGGAGATGGCCTTGGACATCCTTAAAAGCGATCCTTGGTGCGGATGAATCTTGAATGAGCTGGGACGTGTCTTGTAGTAGCAAGGAGAGCAATGCTTCAAGCTTGGTCTTGACCTCTGCCGATAGAGCTGGGACAGAGCTCTGTTCCTCCTCATCGTCATCGGGGATGTCGACTGCGAAGGAAAACAGGCAGTCCGCTTGAATGAGGCCTTGGCGTTCATCTTCATCCTGGGGGTTGAGACTGAAGGAGAAGAGACTGTCTGGAGAATCTTGGGCCTGAAAACAAAGGAGTTAAAATATGCCGATCGTAAGATTATACTATGAGCTTTAAGGTAATTGACTTACCGTCTTGAAGCAGATCTCCTGCCTAGGGCTTGGCATACTGGATGGTCCAGCCTCATCTTGGACATCGGCAGCAGTTGCCGATGACTGGGCTTCTGCTGGAGAAGCAGTCGACGCCGCTGGTGCTAGTGGTATTATTGCTGGCGTCGCTTCCGATGTGGTGGCTGGTTCTTGTGGCGGCGACGCCGCTCTCTCATCGGGAACTTTGGCCGACGGTGCCGATGCCGATGTTGCCTCCGCTGCTACGGCGGGTAGAGTTGTCTCTTCGTCGAGAGCTTCGGCTGGTGGTGCCAATGGTGACGCCGCCTCCGCTGCTGCAGCGAGTAGAGTTGTCTCCTGATCGGGGGCGTCGTCCATTGGGTGATCAGGGAGAGGAGCCAACGGAGATTCTGCCGATGGCGCGCCGGTGGTTGGTGGTGCGACTGCAGCCGATGACGGTCCTGCTGGTGGCGCATTGGTAGTTGATGGTGCGGTTGGGACTGATGGCGAAGACGGAGAAGCCAGCCTCAGACGCCTCTTCTTCCTTGCCGCAGCAGCAGGGGATCCGACCCGCTTTGACGAAGACTGGGGGGCATCGGCAGTAGGACTGGGAGATACTTGTCTGCTTGAAGCAGCTGCCGATGACCACATTGCCTGAGAAGTATGAAACAAGTTATACAAAATAAAATTTTGCTGATAAAACAGTATGTAATCGGTACGGGTAAGGATGAGTTTACTGCATGAACCCGCGTCAGGGTAGCAGCAACGGCCGATGTAGCCTTGACTCTTGCAGGTGTCGGTGAAGGTACCTGTTGAGGAGTGAAGGCAGCCAGCGTAGGGACTTTGTTGCCGATGATTGATATGGGACCCATTATCCGAAGATTGAAGGGCCTGCCACTGTTGCTCATCGTAGGGATCGGATCATCGGCCTGTCAAGCGCAAAAAGGTTAAGTACCGATGACAGAAGCAAAGTAACAAGGGACGCATTGGGATAAGGACTTACTGTGTCATCAGGGACGATGTGATCGGCGTCAATCATGTGCCGATAATGGTGCGATGACTTAGCAACTAATTGATGCCTCCATTCTTGCCACCAGGACTTATACTCATTCGTGATGAAGGAGGTTGGTGACCAGGAGGACAAGTCAATGTCTGATATATCGGCATCGGGAGGAAGGTTGACGACCTTGTTCCAGTCTAGAGCATTGGAAATTGTCTGCCTGGGCTTCACTACTTTGGAGTAGCAGAGTTTAATCGGCAGTTGGCCAAATGCCAGTTGTCTCGCCGCTACCGATGGGTAGTAGAACTCGTAAGATGGAAGGGCATTCTTTCCAGATCCGAAGATGTTCACTGGAATAGCTCGGGGAGTGATGCTGGCCTTCATGATTACTTGGTTCTCGGGCACGTTCCCATCGGTAAGGTTGAATAGCAGCGGGAACTGATTGTTTTCGTCGATATACGGCCACCAGAGCCGTTCCGTAGAGGAAAGTCCATTATAAAATTTCTGAAAAAATACGCCGAACTGCTCTGTATCGGCATCGGTCCTTGGCAGCACTATGACAGCCTCTCCAAAATTGAGTGGAGGGCGAGTTGCCGATTCATCGTCTCTATACTGATAATCTTCCGATATATCCCTCGGGAATTGTTGGGCGAACAGGTCAAACTGAAGGGCCTTCTGCATATGGGCGTTCAGCCACATGTTAATGAACCACCAGGGACCCCCAAGATTGCCGATGGGTTCACCTAGCAGTAACTTCTGAGATACTTGGTGTAAAAGGCAGTATACTGCTCCAAGAAGGTATCTGCCCAGGGGAAGTCTTGTCCCATCGGCAAGTAGCTCGACTGCAGGGAGGTGCATAGTGGTCGGTCCGACAGTTTTGCCGTAGAAAATGAACTTTTCCAGCCACATGTTCAGAAACGTGGCGTGCTCCCGTTGGTTTACCGATCCGGTCTTCTGGTACTCGTGGATGTAGCCTGTCCAGCCGCCGATGTTCCGAGTGTTCACCTTGTGCTCGGCTTTCCTGTTGAATAGGGTGAAAGTATCGGGAGAAGAGATGTCCAGGCCGGCCAACATGTGGACATCGGCAAGGGTTGGGGTGGCTGGTCCGTGCCTAAATAGGAAGGCATTCATGCTGTCAGACCAGAAGTATGAAGCTGCTATCAACATGTTCTCGTTCTTTTCCATATCGGCAATTGAAAGCCTGATGCACTGATCCAGATTGTGTTCTTGCCAGTACACCTGCTGTGATCTAGCTACCCTAAGGTACCAGTTTTTCCACCCCTTGGTGGGCTTGGGCCATGACCGGAAGATATCTTTCCATAATCCTAAGCCAAAGCACTCAGATCTGAAGGGTACCCGGTTGGTTTCTGCATTGATTATGAAGGTGAGATCTGGATTGCCCATGGGGCCTAGGCAACTAAAGTTGGAATCAGCAAGCGGGATGACTACTTTGTTGTACAGTTCCTAAGGTTCGAAGAAAAGAAAGAAGAATCAGAAAAGGAACGGGAATGATTCTAGATTCGTGCGGAAAAGAACCAGAAGGAGGTTGAATTAGGAAGAGAGTAGACTTTACCTTGGGGATGTCGACTTGGATCGCCATTGGAGCAGAAGGAGCGCTTACGGTTCGTCCTTGGATTGCGGAAGGGAACTGTTGCTCGAGCTCGTGTTCTTCGGAGGCGCCGGAGGTTGAAGACGAAGGCAGAGTGTGAAAGTGAAAATGGACTCGGGGTAAAAAGTAGTGTGGATCCCAGTAATTTTATAAGCTTACTCAGGGGCATTTTGGGGTGTTGGTTCACACTGTGCAGGAATGTGGAGAGGCCCGCGGTAGATACGCGCGATGATCGAGGGAATTTGCAACTGTTGGTGCTACAATCGAGGGATTTTATTATTAAATTGCGGTTCCGCACGTGGGGATCGAGGAAACAGTGCATTTATCTCGAAGGTAACGGCTACAGCAACGGCTACAGAGGGAATTTCGGCACGTAAAGTATTATACGCTCCGAAACTGGGGGGCATGTGTTGACACCGTTTTTCAGCACGTGTCAAATGAGCTAAGGTTTGATTGGTCAACGGCCGTTCTCCATCGGCATCGGGAAATCGTGAGCCAGTATTGCCGATGGGAATATGCTACGGGAAGACTAAGTGTGTTGCCGATGGAAGCTGGGTCCTTGTCGATAAGGTTAATTGGTGAAGTTAGATCGCCTGGGCTGTAAAGTTAGTACTGCTGATTGCCGATGAGGAGACATTGCCGATTGCCGTTGAGGGGACATTGCCGATTGTTGATGAGGAGGCATTGCCGATTGCCGATGAAGAGTGATTGCCAATTGCCGATAGGGGCTGATTGGTAGAGACAGTTACCAGTACAAGGTTGCCGATTGAGAAGTATTGCCGATGCCGATGGGCATGGGGTACCGATGAGTACAGGGTGACTTAGCGTGTGATATCAGCGGAAGATTACCGGTGACCAAAGAAGGAAGCTGCGGATTGGAGGGATCTGCCGATGGAAAGTTTCCATCGAAGAAAAGTATAAGGAAACTGGTGTTTTATACCAGTATTATTATAGTAGTTTGAGTCCGACTCTTGCATGAGTCGTTTATTTTCCTTTAAAATAGGTGTGTCTGTTTAGGAAAATAAGTATTGTTATTCTAGATCCGACTCCTGCGCGAGTCAATTTCCTTAAAGTTAGGAGTTTGTTTTAGGAAGGATACGAGTCGTGCCTTTGTACAACTCCATGTGGGAGTATAAATATGTGCCCGAGGGCTACGAAAAGGACAACCAATCCAATATCAAACAAACCAATTTATTCTTATTCTACTTTTTATCGCAATTTACCCTTTACTGCATTAGTTGTAGTTTATCAACGAGTTCTTCAAGCTTCAACGGGCTGCATCAGCTTGATCTCCGTCAAATCCTTGCAAGTTCCACGTGGGAGTACCTCTGAGCTTTGGCATCTCGGCGCATCGCTGTTGCCTCGTTCAGCTCTGCTCTAGTTATCCTGATCAAGCTTCAATCCCAGCATCCGGGCGCATCGCCGTTGTCTGGATTGGATCTTGTTCTAGTTATCGTCCTTGACGATTAACTGGTCAAATCGACTGGCACGCCTTCGGATATCGAATTTCGGGTATAAGCCCAAGATGTTTGCAGATCCTGACGCTTTTTGTGTCAACAACCATTTTGTTGTGGAGTATATGTGGCAGACACTTCATGCTTGATGCCAACTTCTTCACAATATTCTTCAATCTTGGTGGTCACAAACTCGGTCCCATTGTCACTTCTTATCTTCTTGATCTTCACATCAAACTCATTTTGGGCTCTAGTTGCAAACTTCTTGAATGTGCCTTGTGTCAAACTCTTGTCTTGAAGAAAGAACACCCAAGTGTATCTAGAGTAATCATCAACCACCACCAAGCAAAAGAGATTACCACCAAGGCTAGCATAGGTGGTGGGTCCAAATAGATCCATGTGGAGTAGCTCTAGGACTCTTGAGGTTGACATGAAAGCTTTGGTTGGATGAGTGTTTGCCACTTGCTTGCTGGCTTGACATGCACTACAAAGTTTGTCCTTCTCAAACACCACATCCTTAACCCCTCTAACTAATTCCTTCTTGACAAGCTTCTTCAAGGTTGACATGCCCACATGTGCTAGTCTTCTATGCCATAGCCAACCCAAAGAACTCTTGGAGAATAGACATGTTTGCAAGCTAGCTTCATTTGTGGTGAAATCCACTAAGTAGAGGTTGTTGTGCCGAAACCCTTTGAATATCAATGACTTGTCATCTATCTTGTACACAACAACCTCATTTAGAGTCAAGAGACATTGGAAACCAAGATCACACAATTGTCCAACCGATAGCAAGTTGAAGCTTAGAGATTGCACTAGCAAGACATTGGATATAGATTGGTCATTGGAGATTGCCACTTTGCCAAGTCCTTGTACTTTTCCTTTTGAATTGTCCCCAAAGGTAATCTTGTCTTGCCCTTCACAATCTTCATCAAGTGTAGTGAACATCCGGGGATCACCGGTCATATAATTAGTGCAACCACTATCAATCACCCAATGACTTCCACTAGTCTTGTAGTTCACCTACACACAAGCACCTTGGAGTTAAGCTTGTTGTTTGGGAACCCACACTTGGAGGGGACCCATAGCCTTATCATCCAACTCCTTAGCAACCCATAACACTCTAGGCTTGTTCTTCATTTTGGGACCAAGAAACACTACTAGAGGTCTACCCTTGGAATCCTTGTTGATGACAAAGTGTGCATCATGAGCAAATGGCCTTGTGTTCTTGGGCAAGGTCTTGGGAGGTGGAGTCTTGCAATCATAAGTAAAGTGACGAACTTGACCACACTCAAAACATCTTCTTGGCTTGGGCTTTGGCTTGTCATAGTTGTTGCTCATGGCCTTGTTCTTGTAATAGTTCTTTGCTTCAATCATGACTTTGGCCTTCATGAGTTGGTTCTCCTTGAACCCAATACCGGTCTTGTCGGTCTTCATTACGGTGTTCATCAAGAGCTCACTTTGAAGGTTGTGGCCCTTGGTGAACTTCTCAAAGCCACTTGCTAGATTGATCTTCTCATTCTTAAGCTTTGCATTTTCTTCGCTAAGTGTGTTGATCAAGGTGATAGCATCCTTGTCATCATCCTTGGCCGACTTGATAGTGAAGGGCTTGTTTGCCTTGAGGTTGATTAGCTCTTCCTTGAGCTTTGAGTTCTCTTCCCTCATCTTCACATAGTCGTCATACTTGTCGGCTTCAACTATCTTCTTGCCATTGCACTTAGCTTTTTGCTCACTAGCAACTTCATCAAGCAAGTCCTCACAAGAAGTAGCTATATCACACTTAACAACCGGGTTAATAGCAACATGTGTAGCAAGATCATTTTTAAGCAATTCATTAGCTACCACAAGTGTGCCATGTTCATTCTTCACTTGGTGGTAGTCATCTTTTAGCAAGTTATACCTTGTGTGGAGCTCTTGTGTTGACCTTTCAAGCTTATCATGTTTCTCATTCATTTGCTTGAGTGAGGCTTTGAGCTCCCTAGTGCTAGATGTGAGAGAGTTGTTCTCAAGCTTCAAATCATCATTAGCACTAGTTAAGGCATCAAGCTTAGCATGCAAGTTCTCTTTGATGTTTTGAAGTTTGTCATTTTTATCCTTGTATTTTATGATGATGCTAGAGTACTTGTTGCAAATTTTAATTAGCTCATCATAGGATGGTGTGTCTTCATCATCACTCTCATCACTAGAGGAGTCATCACCATCATCCTCTTTTTGTACCTTCTTGTCACCGTTAGCCATGAGGCATAGGTGTGTAGAGGATGATCCCGGTGATGGAGGAGGTGGCGGTGGAGTAGAAGAACCAATCACCAATACCCACCTTCTCATCTTTGCTCTCACTATCAGAGGGCTCACTTGAATCTTCAATGTCGGTGAACCAATCTCCAACAATGTAAGCCTTTCCATCCTTCTTCTTGTGGAAGTCGAAGTTCTTCTTCTTGTAAGGCTTGTCTTGCTTCTTGTCATCATCGCTTGAATCACCTTGTGCAACCTTCTTGTTCTTGTAGTTCTTGAACTTCTTGTTCTTGAACTTGTCTTTCTTCTCTTTGGTGCAAGTATGAGCTAGATGACCAAGAATCCCACAATTGTAGCACTTCATTTGTGAGATGGGCTTCCTTGAAGAGCTTGTGAAGAATTTCTTCTTCTTTGAGTCAAACTTGACTCCATTCTTGTTTAGCCTCTTAAACATCTATGTGGTCTTCTTCACCATGAGAGAGATGTTGTCTTCATCTTCATGATCACTTGAGTCCTCAACCACCAATTGGATCTTGCACTTCTCTTTGGTGGAAGCTTTGAGGGCCAAGTCTTTCTTCTCCTCTTTCTCTTTATCTTTCTTCTTGGAGGAGGATGAAGAACCACCATCACCGATCTTCATGTACATCTCATGAGCATTGATCTTGCCCAACACTGGTGTTGGTGTAGAAGCGGAGAGATCCCCTTGGTGAAGAATGGTGATGATGTGTCCATACTTGTCAATTGGCAAGACACAAAGAATGTTGCGCACCACATCAACGGGTTGCATTTGGGTGAGTCCAAGGCCATTCAACTCCTCTACAAGAATATTAAGACGTGAGTACATCTCATTAGCAAGCATAACAAAGGAGTTCAACTTAGCCATGACCAAATGATAGCGTTCATCATGCTCACATTTGGTCCCTTTGTGTAGCGCACAAATGTTTGTCCAAACATCATGTGCGGTTTTGCAATTCCGCACACGGTTGAACACATCCTTGCCAATGCCACATAAAAGAATGTTCTTTGCCTTGGCATTCTTCTTCTCAAAGAAGGGATCCTGGGCGAACATGGTGCCACCTATGGTAGCGGCTTTGTGCACACCGATATCCACAGCCTCAACGTAGGCCTCCATCCACACTTTCTAATATGGAAAATCATCCCCATCAAACATGGGTGCTGGTCCATCCCCATGGGACATCTTACTCTAGGCGGTGAAGCCTAATTTAGAGCAAACCAGGCTTTGATACCAATTGAAAGGATCAAGATGCCCAAGAGGGGGGGTGAATTGGGTTTATTTCAAATTTCTAAAGCAAATATGAAATCATAGCAATGCCAATTACCCCCTAGTGCCTACCGATTGTGTGTTCTAGCTAGAAAGCGGTAGCAAGCCAAGGAAAGTAAAAACACCCTACACAATTCTAGTATGAATTGAAGAACAAGTGCGGGATGTAAAGAGCTAGGAAAACAGATTCTTGACACGGTGACATTTTGCCGAGGTATGGAGGAGTCGACACTCCCCCCTAGTCCTCGTTGGAGCACCTCGCAAGGTATTGCTCCCCCTCAATCCTGCGCAAGGAATGAGTGCTCTCTACGGGCTGGTTCTTTGCCACTCCGGCTTGGTGAACCGCCCACAACCGATCACAAGACGATGAAGAAGGGCCGCTGACAATCTCCCCGGCGATCACTGTCCTCCAAGCACCACCGGACCGTCTAGGTGATGTCGATCACTAAGAGTAACAAGCCTTGATCTTCACTTGACTCAATCAAGCCTCACAACTAGAGTGGATGCACACTTGAACTCTTGGATGAACTAGAGAAGAGGATGAATGGATGGATTTGCAAATCACTCTCTCTCTCTAGGGCTCTTGCTCTCTTCCCAACCTTTTCAAAGCAACCATCAAATGAAATGAGCAAAGGCGAGGTGGGAAGGCAAGGGGTGGGCTATATATAGCCCCTCTCACAAACTGCCTCGATCTGAAAAACTGTCTTTTTTAAGTTGGCGACGGACGCTCCATCGCTAGGCGATGGACGCTCTGACACCTTGCCCAACGGCTAGTTCTTGTTCACGTCAGCAGGTGACGGACGCTCCGTCTCAGCGTCCGACGCCAACTGGCTGCTCTCGGGTTTCTGAGAAAATATTCCCGGACGCTCGCTAGCGTCCGACGCACATGCGACAGACGCGTTCGTCGCGAAATGGGTGTTTCTAGAGCTCTCTGCTGGCCCAATGGACGCTGCTAGGGTTTCACCCCAGCGTCCGACGCTAGCGTCTGGCGCGTCTGGCCTTAGCGTCCGACGCCCAGAAACTGGCTCTCTCAACTTCGGTTTTCATCGCGATGAAAATGGAAGTTGTTCTAGGCTATCTTACGGTAACCATAGGCTTGCTTAGAGCTAAGGATGTCAAGTGTGCACCACACCTAAGTCATGAAGCTTTCCTAAGTCAAGCTACTAGTCTAGACCCCCCCTTGATAGTATGGTTAAAAGATCAAATAGAAGCCCTATCTATTTCTAAGTGCCCTTCATCTCCTTATGGCACTTAGCCTATCACTCTAGGGTCTTCATCATGTCTCTTTGAAATCCGAAGCAATATCCATCTTGGGGGCTAAGTGATAACCATTGATGCCCATTCTCTTTGATCACTATGGCTAAGCTATGCATAGCCTCTGCAAAACACACGTTAGCCATAATAATCTTTTAACTTGTCGTTAATCACCGAAACCAATAGGGCCATGATTCTTCAGCGGCTGATCATTTTATCCCTTTGTCTGCTTGATCTGAACGAATTGGTAGGTTGCCTTCAACTTGGGAATCTTTTTCCTCAGAATATGGTGCAGAACTCAAGGTATTTTTGATAATCTCTGTTTCGTATCTTTGCTTTCTTGTTTTCTTGTTGTTTTTATCTTATCTTAGTTCTTATCAATAGGCTTTTCATCAAGATCAAGATGTCTTGTTTGGTCCTCAAGAAGAGAGGTCAGCTAACCTTATTTAGGGTAGTCTTGGAAAGGTTGAAGCCGAGTTGTCTTGTGTTAAGGCTGAGTTGATTCGAGTAAAGGAGATGCAGGAGTCTGTTGCTACCCGAGCTTCTAATGAAATTGCTGATCTGAAGTCCCGACTTGCTGGTATTATTTTTTTTGCACTTTTTGCTTTTAATTTTGTCATACTCCCTTGTTTATTTGTTTGATTTTTGTCAGATGCTGAACGCCAATGTGAGATATGGAGAAAAGATTGGGAGGTAATGACTGAGACTCTTCGGTCTTCTGAGAATAAGGCTGAGCATGTAAGTGAATTTGCTGATGATACTTTAAAAAAGGCCTAAGATTTGCTGGCTGAAGCTCAGTTGATTCAGGCTGGTGCTGATCGTGACCTTGTCTAGGCTTTACAATCGGTTCAGACTTTGCAAGAAAAGTTGAGTTCCGCCCAAGCACAACTTAGGTCTCTGCTTGAGGCTGTTAAGCCCATTATTGCTACTGTTTGCCATCCTGGAGATGATAGCGCTGGTGTGGATAGTATAATCCCGGTGTTGTCTTTGCGATTCCGCGAGTTTGTGCAGAGCGGGTTTGAACGATGTATTAACAATGTTGCTTCCTTTGTTCGGGCCCTTGCTCCTGAGGTTCCCTTGAACCGAATTCTTGAAGATCCTATGGAGGCCGACCTTTTGACTAAGTGGGAGCAATCGAAACCTGAGATTGAAGATCTTTGTGGTGAGATACTTAGTCAGATGAAAGTGGTGCCCCCTTCTCCTTGATAAAAAACATATATTTGTTTGTCCTTAGATGACGTTCTTGTAATATACTCTGAATGATACTTTTGCTTAATGTATTATCAGGCTTTGTCTTTATATTCTGAAATTTTGAGGTATGCATTCGTCTTGCCTGTAGATGCCTTATGATTGACTTACTTGTCAATCCAATGAATGCTTTGTTTTCTAGATCTTGTAAGCCATGTCAAGTTCTTCTGACTTGTTATAGTGTTGTGCCTCTGTACTAGGCTCTTGTAGATTTGTCTATATTCTCCGAGTTCTTTTTGAGGAGTATTATTGACCTTCGAGTCATGATGATTTTTCTGAAATAGATATTCTAGCTCATATAATGCTTTGTATCTTTATGCCTCTGAACTATGCTTCATCTTTGCGTCACATTTGTCTCTTTCACAATGACTTCCGAGTTGTTCCGGGGTGGTATTGTTGACTTTGTCGAGTAGTTTCCAATGTTGGAGTATTCGGGTGTCACTCTATGATGTGGTAGTCTTGTAGCTATTATTGCGCTGAGTTGTGCTGCTCTTCAAGTAATTGTTTATATGTGTTGTGCCTCTTTGCACTATTTTTGCCTTTGACGTCGTCGAGGTAGATTGATCTCTCTCATTATGCCAACTGGTTTGCTGTTTGTCACACCGTCTCACGAAATGGTTGACTTGTAGATATGGACCAGACTGTGCCGCTCATGGTGCAAAGCAGTCGGTTTGTCATGTTGCTTCACGAAGCAATTGACTTTAGAATGCTAGACTGTGCCGCTCATGGTGCAAAGCTGTCGACTTGTCATGCTGTCTCAAGAAACGGTAGACTTATATATATGAACCAGACTGTGCCACTCATGGTGCAAACCAGTCGGTTTGTCATGTTGCTTCACGAAGCAATTGACTTAGAATGCTAGACAGTGCCACTCATGGTGCAAAGCTGTCAGCTTGTCATGCCGTCTCACGAAACGGTAATCTTATATATATGAATCAGACAGTGACGCTCATGGTGCAAAGTAGTCTATTTGTCAAGTTGCTTCACGAAGCAATTGACTTAAAATGCTAGATAGTGCCGCTCATGGTGCAAAGCTATCAGCTTGTCATGCCATCTCACGAAACGGTAGACTTATATATATGAACCAGACTGTGCCGCTCATGGTGCAAAGTAGTCGGTTTGTCATGTTACTTCACGAAGCAATTGACTTGGAATTCCAGATAGTGCCGCTCATGGTGCAAAGCAGTCGGTTTGTCATGTTACTTCACGAAGCAATTGACTTGGAATTCCAGATAGTGCCACTCATGGTGCAAAGTTGTTGGCTTGTCATGCCGTCTCACGAAACGGATGACTTGTCTATCGTTTGTTCTTGAAGTCTTGTATCTTCAGTTGTAGAATTTATTGAGTTGGCTAATGTGCCAGGTGTTGCTTAATTGTATCTCGTCTTCTATCATTAGCTCGTAAGTTCCGGGTTGTATTGCTGTCTTGATGATAAAAGGACTCTCCCGTGGGCTGAGTAGTTTGTGTCTTCCTTCTTTCTTTTCAATTAGTCGCAGTACCAGGTCTCCTGGCTTTAGTGTTCTTGGATGCATGTTTCTGTCGTAATGTCTTTGTAAGCCTTGTAGGTATCTTGCATTTTGTATTACCGAATTGTCTCTTATTTCTTCGATTGTGTCAATTTCTAGACGTCTTGTTTCTTCGGCTTCTCCTTCGTCGTATTGTTCTATTCTTGGAGATTGCCAAATTAAGTCGACAGGTAGTACGGCTTCTGATCCATATACTAGGAAGAAAGGTGAATATCCTATTGCTCTGCTGATTTGGGTTCTTAAACTCCATACTACTTTTGGTAATTCTTCTATCCACTTTCCTCCATAATTTTTTAGGTCTTCATATAGTCTTGGTTTTAGGCCTTGTAATAGTAGCCCATTGGCTCTTTCGACTTGTCCATTTTCTTGGGGATGAGCTACTGATGCGTAATCTATCTCTATTCCGCAGTCTCTCGCCCAATATTGGAACTCTTTTGCTGTAAACGGTGATCCCAGATCTGTGATTATTCGATTGAGCATCCCAAATTTGTGCATGATGTCTTGTATGAATTCTGTTGTTTTTTCTGCGCTGTATTTGACTAATGGTTTGTATTCGATCCATTTGGTAAATTTGTCTACTGCCACGAATATGTATTCAAATCCTCCTTTTGCTTTTTTGAGAGGTCCGACTTGATCTAGCCCCCACCATGAAAAGGGCCAGGCTAGTGGTATGTAGATTAGATTATGTGCTGGAACATGTGATTGTCTTGCAAACATTTGGCAACTTTTGCATGTCTTGACTAGTTGTTCTGCATCTTTGAGTGTTGTTGGCCAATAGAATCCGCTTCTGAATGCTTTACCGATTAGTGTTCTAAATGATGCATGATTTCCACAACATTCCGAGTGGATTTCTTAAAATATCTCTTTTCCTTCTTGCATCGATACACATTTCAGTAATACCCCAGATGCTGCTGCTCTTTTGTATAATTTGCCTTTTATGAGAAAGTATGCTTTGCTTTTCCTTACAATCCTTGTTGCTTCTGCTTTGTCTCCGGGTAGTTTATTTTCACTTTTGTAGTTGATGTATGGTTGTCTCCAATCACTTTCTATGCTTAGGATCTGTCTTGAAACATCCAGTTCTTCTATTTTGTCTATGTCCATTGAGTCTTCTTTTTGTTTGCTACTTTCTTGAATTGATGGTTTTGCAAGTTCTTCTACGAATATTCCAGGTGGTACCTTTGCTCTTTCCGATCCTAGTTTTGACAGGATATCTGCTGCCACATTTGAATCTCTTAGGACATGATGGATTTCCAGTCCTTCAAAGTTCTTCTCTAGTTTTCTTATTTCTACACAGTATGCATCCATGTTGTTCTTTGTACAATCCCATTCTTTGTTTACTTGGTTGATTACCACTACTGAATCTCCATAGGCGAGAACTCTTTTGATTCACAGAGTAGTTGCTACTTTTAATCCGTATATGAGTGCTTCGTATTCTGCTTCATTGTTTGTTGCTTGCCATAAAATTTGCAGTAGGTATTTTAGTTGTCTTCCTTCTAGGGAGATTAGTAGCACTCCTGCTCCTGCTCCTCCAAGCTTTAGAGAACCGTCGAAGTACATTTTCCAATGGTCTCGTATTGGTTCGGGTTCTTTTTGTGTGAGTTATGTCCATTCTGCGATGAAGTCGGGTAATATCTGTGATTTGATTGTCGTTCTTGTTTTGAAGTCTAGGTTTAAAGCTCCGAGTTCTACTACACATTTTGATATTTGGCCTCTGGCATCTTTGTTTCTGAGAATGTCTTGTAACGGGAAGTTGGTCACGACTGTTACTTTGTGCTCATGGAAATAATGCCTTAACTTTCTTGATGTTATGAGTACTGCGTAGAGTAGTTTTTGTACGTGTGGGTATATGACTTTTGACTCTATAAGTACTTCGCTGATGTAATATACTGGTCTTTGTACTTTGTAGGTATGTCCGGGTTCTCCTCCTTCCACTATAACTGCCACGCTTACCACGTGCCTTGTTGTAGCGATATATAGCATCATGTCTTTTTTGTTTTTTGGTGGTGTCATTACTGGAGATGATGACAAATATTCTTTTAACTTGATGAAGGCTTAATTTGCCTCTTCTGTCCATTCGAAGTTCTCTTTCCTTTTTAGAAGCTTGAAGAAGGGTAGTCCTCTTTCTCCAAGTTTTGAGATGAATCTGTTGAGAGCTGCCATACATCTTGTTAGTTTTTGTATGTCTTTGATCTTTTTTGGTGGCTTCATATCCATAATTGCTTTGACTTGCTTTGTGTTTGCTTCAATCCCTCTATTACTGACTAAGAAACCGAGTAGTTGTCTAGATGGTACGCCAAAGACGCATTTTGTAGGGTTTAATTTCCACTTCCAAGCTTTCAGATTCTTAAAGGTTTCTTCTAGGTATTCCAATAGTGATCTGGTTTCCTTTGTTTTGATTACCACGTCATCAATGTATGCTTCAGCGTTTCTTCCGATTTGATCTCCAAGGCATGTTTGTATTGCTTTTTGATACGTTGCTCTTGCATTTTTTAGTCCAAACGACATTGACTTGTAGCAATATGTCCGAAGGGTGTTATAAATGAAGTTTTACTTTGATCTTCTTCTCTCAATGGTATTTGGTGGTACCCTGAGTAGCAGTCCAGAAAAGATAGTAGTGATGATCCGGCTGTTGAATCTATGACTTGGTCGATCCTTGGCGGCCCGTATGGGTCTTTTGAGCAGTGTTTGTTGAGATCCATGTAGTCGACACACATATGCCATTCTTTCAAGTTCTTTTTCTCTACTAAGAATGGATTTGCTAACCAGTCCGGGTTGATTATCTCTCTGATGAATCCTGCTGCCAATAGTTTTGTGATTTCCTCTTTGATTGCTGCTTTCCTGTCTGGTGCGAATCTACGTAGCTTTTGTTTTACCGGTCTTGATCCTTTATTTGTGTCGATTTTGTGCTCAACCAACTCCTTTGGGACTCCTGGCATGTCTGCTGTTTTCCATGCGAATATGTCTTTGTTGTCCCTTAGAAAGTTGGTGAGCACGAGTTCCTATTTGGGGTCCAGGTTTGCACTGATTATTGCCGTCTTTTCTGAATCTCTAGTTAATAAGTCGATTGTCTTTGTGGCCGCTTCTTTTGGAGGTGTAAAGTTGTTTGGCTTCTTTGCTGGTATTTGAATTTCTTCTGGATTCATTTCCTCAACCTTCCTTGCAATGTCTTCCATTTCCTTGTAGTCTTGCAGTTTTTCTGATATTTGTATGGCTTGCACATCACAGGCATATGCCTTCTTTAGATATCCCTTTAGTGAAAGAACTCCTTTTGTTGTCGGCATTTTGAGCAGTAGGTATGGGTAGTGAGGTACTGCCATGTATCTCGTGAGTGTTGGTCTTCCGAGAATTGCATGATAACATGATTCAAAGTCGGCTACTTCAAATTTAATGAACTCAGTTTGATATTTATCGGGTGTTCCTAACGTAACTTGTAAGGTAATCTGCCCTAATGGCATAGAAGCTCTTCCGGGTACTATCCCATAGAAGGGAATACTTGTCGGTACGATCATGCCTTCATAGTCTAAATTCATCTTTCTCAAAGTGTCTGCGAAGATTATGTTTAGTCCTACTCCTCCATCGATGAGCACTTTAGATACTGCCACTCCTGCTATTGTTGGTCCCATTACTAGGGGATAATAACCAGCATTTGCTGCACTTGTCCATTGATCTTCTCTTGTAAACTGAATTGTGTATTCTAACCAGTCTAAATATCTTGGGGTAGCTGGTTCTACCACCATGATGGTTCTGTGTGCTAGCTTTTCCTGTCTTTTACTTTTTGTACATGACACTCCAGAAAAAATTACTGCTATTTGTTGTTGAGGTTCTTGATAATTTCCTTCTGCTTTCTTTGTATCTTTTCCGGATTCGTTTGTTCTTTGTTCCGAGTTGTTTGCTCGTGTATCTTCTTTCTTTGTGAATCTTCGTTGAAAGGTGTCGCACTCGACTAGCTTGTGTCCCGCATGAGGATGTATATGGTAGGGTAGGTTTTCTATCCTTTCTGCAGGCTTTCTTGCGTAGTTGTTGCCTTGGTAGTTATTGTTTGAGTATCTATTATTCTGTTTTGTGTTTCTGTTGTTGTTGTAACTCTTGTAGTATCCTCCTTTGTCATCATCATTGTATCTTCTTTTGTTGTCTGTTGCTGCTACCATGTTGTCTTGTCTTGGTCTTTTGTCTTGTTGTCTAAAATCTAGCCTTTTATTTTCATGGAAGTCTCGGGTAAGTCTGTGTCGAGTTCTTTCTTCTGACGATATCATTTTTTCGACAGCTCTTTTGAAATCTTCATTGGATCTTGGATTTTCGTTGAAATAATCTTTGAATTGCCAATTTGCTAGAATTCCAACCGCAAATGTCTCTATTACTTTTCTGTCAGTGATATCATGTATTTGAGCTCTGAGTTCTCCAAACCTTCGATAATACTCCCTCAGGGTTTCTCTTTTTCTTTGCTTTACGTTCTTCAATTCTGCTGCTGTCATGGGATGTGTTATTATTCCTGCGAAGTTGTTGCAGAAAGCATCTTGCAAGTCTTCCCAATATTTGATTGATCGTGGTTTTAGTTTGTCAAACCATTGTAGAGGCATAGCTTCAAGTGCCATTGAGAAGTATAAGGCTTTAATGTCATTGTTTCCTCCCGTGAGTTCAATGGATTGGGAATAGACTCTTATCCATTGTCTAGGTTCTACCTTTCCATTGTATTTGGAGTGATTTGCTGGTTTGAATTTGTGTGGTAATTTCAATGTCTGCAGTCTCCCTGCAAAACATGGGAATCTATCGTATTGTTCTGTTCTGTTGAAGTCGGGTGACTAGTCTCTTCTGTAATAATCCCTGTCCCCTCTGTATTTAGATTCTCCATAGTCTTCCGGGTAGCGCTGGCCGCAATCTGGGTCGTTTTGCTTTATTAGTCCGAGATGTTGTCCCTATATTTTCGATGGTTGTGGTGCCTCTGTTCTTCCCAATCTGTGGAATATTGACTTCTTGAGGGGTTGTTCCTCTTGTTTTTCTCCTTGTCCTTCTTGAGGTGTATTGTCGTCGGGTTGTTTATTGGGGTCTTCATCTTCTTTATTTGTCTCATCTGTGATTCTTTCTTCTTTAGTAAGGATGTTTAGCTCTTTTGTCAGCTCCTCAGTTCTTTCTCTCTTTGTGTTCTTCATAGATTCTCTTTCTGCCCTCTTCCTGTTGTATCCTATCAATTCTGCTTTATACTTGTTCCAGATTTGTTTTCTCTGGGTGGCTCGGTTTCTTCTTCCTACTCTAGCTTTGTTCTTCTTTAGCCTTACAACTTTATGGTCGTTGGTTTCATTGTCGTGTCCTTCCTCGTCGTTTGAGATATCTCCTTCTGATTCATCTGATGATTTCAAGTCGGGTATTTGTGGTGGTTCTAAATAAGCTTCTAGTTCTGCCATGTAAATAGTGTGTATTTTCCGAGTTCTTTTTCTTTGTTGGTTTCTCATCCTCAGCTTGCATGATAGTCCCTGATAGAATCCGAGTTCTTTTCCTTCTTGGAATGGTAGTTCTCTGTTCTCGCCTTGCGTTCTCGAGGATTGGTTTGGCCAGTGTACGATGCATCCTTCTAGAGTTGTTGACATTATCATCGCTTCTTGAGCACCTGTCAGAGCTATACTCTTGGTCATCGTCTTCTGAAGGAGATCTTTGTGCGTATACGCGGAGTTGTGTAGTCCGATCGGGTCCGAGTACCTGACTGTTTTCGAGTTGTTTCTGTTTCCGACTAACGTTCGGTTGTATGTATTGACTCGGGCTATCTTTAGTCCTTTCGTGCTTGATTTGAAGTCGGTGTGCGACGACGTCTCCTTTTCTAAGTCTGTTTCGTATCCATTTTCTTCTGTTGTTTTGATCGGTTTTGAAATCATAAGATTCTTGGTTTTTTATTCAATTCTTGAAGGTCTTGTTCAATCTTTCCGTCTACTCCTTCTTCTCGGAGTCGGCTTTGAAGTTTTACGTCGTTGTCGATCTCGCAGATCCATGATCCGAAGAAAAGTGTTGATTTCGTCGATTTCATCATCTTGAGGTAGTGGTCCACCAAGCTTTCAAGAAAAAATTCACCGAAAGCCCCTACCTGGCGCACCAGCTGTCGATGTTTTACCACTGATAGCCTGCCACGGGGTTACCCGAGACAGTTGTTCGTGCTACGGCGAATAGTGAAACCTTGGTGGTTGGACATGCAGGGACACACGGTTTATACTGGTTCAGACCCTCGACATAGTCGAGTAATAACCCTACGTCCAGTTAGGTCGCTTGTTATTGCTCTGATCTTGTAATACAAGGTATTGTGTGTCGCTCTACGTATCGGGTGTTACGTAGTATGTTCAGGTGTTTTTTGGGTGGTACCCTCACCAGCCCTTTATAGTCTAGGATCTGGCTGAGGATTGCTCTAGTCCTACTCGCTTACACGTTAGGAGTCCTAAGCTACGCTTCGGCCTTGTCGTTGTTACCGAGTAGAATTCGGTTTTGCTTGCTTGCCTTCCTCCGTGGGCTGAGTGATAGAGGCCCAAAGCTCCGGTAAGCCATCCCATGGGTACCCTATAGGATATCCCATCGACACTTTTTTAGTAGCCTATCCTTTAGCTCTTCTATCCTTGTTTTGAAGACCCGAACAACGAGATCTGGTCGATCCTGTGGCGTTTGACCAGGGTAGAGTTCACGCTTGATCTCAACCCAGTTCAGATTACATGTCATAGTGAGGAAGATCCAGTTTTCCGAACCTCTATACTAGAGCCATGGCATCCATGTATCGATGCCTCATGTCACGTGGGCCTCCAATTAACGATGAAGGCATTACTGTCATCTTTCCAACAGCTTCTGCTCTACATTCACCAGCATGTAGGCTATCCACCAACCCTTGGTATAGGTCAGCCCTAATATCCATCTGATAGTTGCATATGTAATATGGAGCTCTCAATCTTTATATATGTGTCAACAACAAACTGTTGGAATAGACACTTGCCATAAAGTATGGGGTTAAATATTCTTAGACGCATCTGAAATTTGTAGCAATAGTAATCACGCATAGACACACTGTTGACATTTGTTAGCGTCATACTAAAAATAGAGATAAATCCCCATCCTTAGGAACGGCGCCAGAAATGCACGAGACATCTCCTAACATCACTTAGCACTAAGTTTTCATCCCTAGCATGATATCAGAAAATGTTGAAATAATCTACACTGAAAGTTCATAAAATAATTCTCTAGAATATAGCCGCAAGCGCACAAATAATTCTCCTATTGTAGCATTTCACCCGGTGAGATTCTCCGAGTATCGTTGAATTGTTTATGCCAAAAGGAAAACTTTCAATTAATTGCAAGAATTAAATAGGATAGAAAAGGAAACCTAAATGCATATAGCTTTGACTATAAATGTGCAGACCTAAGATTAGACCAACCTTTCTAATGCTTTAGCAGGGGTAAGTCATGTCAAGATAAATAAATATGATAATAAAGATATAAGATAAATGGTATTCCAGAGATAGAAATAAAGACTCACTAATAATATAGTCAGTTAGTTCGAGATTTGGCTAGAGTAAAAGAATCCTAAGCAATTACCAAATAAAAAGGAACTAGGCACACCCTACCTACATACTATCATCTATAGCATAACTGACTCAGAAAACATCATAAGGAGCATCGACTACGGAGGCTATTAAGACGGAACCGTCACCTCCATCGCGACCACGCTCTGCCAAGCCTATGTGTCAAGGGTGGACTATAGAGGAATCAACGCAGCTATAAGAGTCACCTACGCGAACTACCACACGACTGTTGACACCAAGAATGACACACTTTTAGATAACCAAAATAGTGTCAACAACCTCATGATCAAGGATAAACAATCATACAATGAGCATACTTTTATAAATAACAAGTTCCACATGTCGATGAAGTATTTGATGTAGATTTAGAAGAAATGGAGCAAGGAGAGCTAGTGGGACCCACATAGTGGGTCGGCCGACCTCATGCTGGGCCCACCAGGCTCCTCACACTGGCCATGATCGAGGGGAAGCACTCCCATGTGATCCTCAGCCCTTGGATCAACTTGTGCTTCCTCACAATGGTTCAAATCCACCTCACATGGATCCATGGGCCCACACCAAAGAGATCAACGTGACAATCAACTCAGAAGACCGAACCAAGAGACATGACAAGTGGGGACACCTTTTGTAAGGACAAGGTGGGCCCCAGAACCCTATAGGGGGTCGACCGATCCCTATCTAGGGGTACTGTAGGAATACGAGGTTGCTACGCTAGCTGAAAAACAAAACTTTTCGACCTCATAAACCAGGAACTACTGCTAGCCATAGGTTACGGGATTACCACTAGACGCGCCGGTGCAGCGGAAGACGACTTGATGTAGTCGTGCGCGTCGCAGCAGGCAGTGCAGTTGCGTGGTCGTCTGTCTCAACGTCCCCTTCGCGCGGTTCGCCCTTGTGCTCCAGATGCAGCACCTCCGAGGTATCCCACACGTGCAGGGAGGAAGCGTTGCGCCTCCGGACTGCTAGGTTCGCGAGGAGCAAAAGGCGCGAGCGTGGGGAGGCGACGGCGGCTGCCAAAAAGCGTGGATCAATCTCGCCCCTCGCCCACCCCTTGCTTATATAGGCATCCTAACGAGCTCCCACGTTGGAGGCCCATTAGTAACCCTAAACCTAGTCTAATTCGGGTCCAACCCGAATTAGGCTTCCAGCCCCTTAAGCGTGCGACCCTATAGGCTCACGCATACATAGACATGGCCCAAGTACTCTTACTCGACCAATAGTTGATAGCGGCCTCTAGCAAGGCGTGTCAACTCCTATGCATACGCTATGATCATATCAGACGAACCACTATGACCATGTACAAGTTATTCCCTTTGCCACTCGATATATGGTTCAACTCGTGGGTTAACACTTAACCCAAGCACGGCCATGCATTTGTTGATCCAATCACATGAGTGATCCAGTGATATCTCTCTCACAAAGAGAGGGGCAAATTCCATCTTGATTGTCTATGTCTCACAGCATGTTTCCCGACCACCCAATGACCACCTTTATAACTACCCAATAACGGAGTAGCGTTTGATAGTCCCTAAGTAGATCGTTTCACATCTTGAGTACATACCACAATCTCAGGTCTAAGGACATAACGTACATGACATGAATAGAGACTTTCTCTTGTTGGGTCAGTCCAGCCTACATGTCTCACATGTGCCCACATTATTAGTTTGACATCTCCATGTCTATGACTTGTGAAACATAGCCATCAACTAATACATGTGCTGGTCTAATATTCAAGTGTGTTTTTACAAGAATGCCGACCAGGGACAACTTTTAGAATAACCATTCAAGTAATTGAGTTCCACAAACAATTCACATAATCGTCAATCAATACTTGTTGTCTATAATGGATATTCAAAGAACACTTTATTAATCATGGATACAATCGGAATATAATCATCTACATGATTAGCTCTAGGGCATATTCCTAACAGGTACCACCCCCCTACATGGTCCCTGGACCAGTGGGGCATGCTCTAGAAGGCCAAGGCAGAGCCAACATGCCATAGGGGGGGTCGGCCGATCTCCCCCTAGGTCGGTGCAGGACCTGGTAACCGCCACACTCAATTAACACATGTTGAATATCAAGACCACTCACTCTAAGTCGGTTTAGAGGTGGTGGATCCAAGGGTGGAGATTTGAAGCTTCCTGGATCGATGATGTGGCAATGGAGTAGCCCTACTCCACCTTCCACTATAAATAGAGGCTCATAACCCCCTCTTCATACATGGTGAAGAAGCTTACAAGCTCTATTACTTAGATTGTTCTAGTAGTTAGTCTAGAGTGGGAGTTAGAGTTGAGTCGAGTTGCGCTCGGGATTTTTGGAGTCGTCTTCTGGAAAGTCCGGTATAGCTCTCGTATCTTTCCTTCTTTGTAAGACTTTATCTTATTCAATATATTACTTTTCCTCTACTTTATTTAGTATTTACTTTGAGCATTACTATACTTGTTGTAGTCTTGTTATATGCTTTTGCTTATTACTAGCCTTTACATCAATAGTCTGTGATCCTTGTGGCCTTTCAAGATGCGATCATTGCCTGTTATAGGGTGATTTGGTTATAGATCATAGTCAAAGTAGTGAGTTTTGTGTAAGCGTGGTGCTTATACATCATCTTACCCTTGGTTACTGCTTGTTGCACGGATTGTTTGTGGCTAGCAAGAGAGTGACAGCCTTGTCTAGTCTTTGTATTCCACCATGAGTCCTTAGGCAAGTTCTTAAAAGGTAAGGCCCCCATAAAAATAGAGCGCGGTTCGGTAGGAGTTTTGTCCTCCTAATGATCTATCCTCTCACCTAGCATACTTGTATTGAGGAGATAAACTATAGTGTTTAGACTAATTAATTGGCTAAGTATATTGAAGTAGATTGAATTACATAGGAGTCTCTATACTCTCTCGTTGTCCTCCCACCTAGCTATACTCACTAGTTATCTCTAAGTTATCTTTTACCATGGCTTATTCATTCATCACCCCTTCCTATCACTTTATTCGATTACCCCCTATACTAGTTGGTACTAAGTTGAGGTGCTCTCTAGGATCTCTCTCTAATTATCATTTCTAGCTTCGCTTTCCCTTGGGAAAATATAAATTATGATACCTTGGAATACTCCTAGGTGAAGTGCTACAATTGTATAATCTGTGTGCTTGCGGATTTATCCAATAGTCGTAGGAAATACCAACAAAGCTAGTGCTCATGGCACCCAATGGCCTGCCCATAGGGGGTTGGCCGATCCCCCCTTGGTGCCATCTTCTCCCTCTATAAAAGGCCATGCAAGTAGAGCTCAAATCCTCACACTCCAACCAGAATTCAGTTCAAGCTCATTCTTCCTTGCCTTTGCCTTCTTCTCTCCTCACTTCCTTCAAGTGAAGCTCTTAGCTCATTGAAGAAGTAGTGCTACTCTCTCAAGTACACAAAAATACCTTGTCCTCATCAAGCTTCTCTGAGCTTAAGCCTCTCCCCATAAGAAAAAATAGGAAGCTCACATTAGCGCTAAGCCTTGTCCTAGTCTCGTTCTTGTATCTCTCTTCCTCTCTAGAAGATGAAGAACCCTTTGAGGTCCACAATGAAGAAAGTGAAGAAGGTTCTAAGTGGGAGCTCATCTCGACGCTCCCACCAATCTGAGGACACTTCACAAAGGAGAAGGGGTGGTTCTGCCCGATATACTTGGGAGAACATCCAACCCGAAGGACAAACTTAGGAGGAGGAAGAATCACCGATGGAGATGCCTCATCTTGGTACATTCATGGTGCCCCCGATGAGGACGTATGATCAACAAAGTGGCCTCTGGTTTGATCAACTAGAGTACCAGAAGTATCTCTCTCTTCGAGATCAATCCTTCGAGCATACAAGGATATTGAATCCAACTCTTCTCTCCAATGCAGGTATGAACACCGAATTCGATACTATATTTTCTACCATTAGTTGGTCTAGTTTTTGGCAAGTAGATGAACTTGGAATTAAATTGCTCACCATAGAGTTTTTGTGCTCTTTACAAGTCTCTAATGATGAAATATCTTTCCACATGTTTAATCAAAGCTTTAGTCTCACTTGGGGTCATGTAAATGTTGCTCTTGGTTTTGATGATTCATGCTTGCTTGATTTAGATCCTGCCATGAGTAGATTCAACAAAAGAAAATTTTGGTTGTCTATCTCTGCCTTGAATGGTTGCTCAAACCCCAAACCGGAGGAAATTCATAATCCAACCCTTCGGTTTATTCATCTTTGGATGAACATGACTTTGTTTCCTGGAAATAATGCTAGCATGCTAAGCACCATAGAGCTAAAATTGCTATATGCCATGGTCAATAAAATTCAAATCTCTCCTGTAAAATGTTTAGTAGCATTTTGGCAAAGATTGATTGAAAGTAATGAACCCATACAACTCGTCTTGCTGAATCCATGAACTTGTTAAATGGAACCTACCCATTTGAATACATCTCTTTACCCAGAGCAGTACTTTTGGAATAATATCTTACACATGCTCAAATGCTAAAAAGAGGTCCCAACGGTGGACTCAAAATGATCTATAGTGGCCATACAACTGAAGTTCCTATTCCAAATAGGCAATGTCAATTGTATAGGACCCATAAGCTAACCCTTGATTTGGATCAAGGAAATGGGCAAAGAGATGTTGCAGGTACAAATAGGAGAGCTCAAGAGGGGCTATACTTTGTTCACCTTGAGCAAGGTGGTCCTTCCCATGGAGTTGTTGGCGAGGAGGAAGATGATGCATCTTCCGATGCCATAGATACTTCCAGTGGTATGCCACCTCGGCCACCACGTCCACAAGGACCAAGAGCATCCTTCTCGTCCCTACGAGAAAGGGAGCATCGGGACCGACGGCAACAAATGGATCATCTCACCAATGCTTTAGGAGAGCTTCGCGTTGAGCATGGTGTGATAGCAAACATAGTACAACAAACTACAAAACAAATCCAAGCCTATCAAGAAGAAGAAATCCAGCGGTGGAGAATGGTGTGGCAACATCATCCATATCAGCCACCACCCTATTGAGCAAAGGATAAGCTTGGGGGAGGTTCCCTCCCCCACGAAGGTAAGTTTTTAATTCCAGCATGTAATTCATGCAATTTCTTCCTTATCTTTGCTTCCATCTAAAAAAATCTGAATATGATGAAAAGAACAAAAAGACTTCTCTCTACTCTCACATGTTCCATGAATATTAATATCTCTTATGGAAATGATGAATAGTTGCTTTGCTAAATGTTTCTCTAGTACTTAGTTTACAACTTGATATTTCTCTACGTATGGATTACTTGGCTTAAAAGAAACCATCATGAACCTAAAACTTTTGTGGGTTGCAAATGCTGTAACTAAGTCTAAGTTGTTGTGAGACATGATATAACAAGACAAGAGCTGCTATAATATTGTTCTAAACAAGAATGACTATCAGAGTTTTATTTCTTAAAATGATAAAAACACTTTTTCTTCCTGAATGGTGAAAATTCCTACCAAAGCCATATATGCTCTTTCATGATTTAAGCTTTCTACATAAGCTGCTTGCTTTGTGTTGAGTTTGGTCAAGTTTTGTGACCCTTGTTGAGAGATTTATCATGCTCCTAAGATCAAGATCACGTACATGACACATATATATGCTGCTTCTACACTGGAAGTGCGCAGAAACATGCCTTTCATTTTCCACATAGTTCATGCTCCATGTTCTAATAGAAATTCTCTCTCTAGTATGTTGCTAGTAAATGAGACATAGACTATGCAAAATTATGAAAAATATGAAAAAGACAAAAATATAGGGGCACATGAAGGTCCCAAGTTTTAGAAAAAAAATGATGACGAGCAAATCAAAGCTCATAGACAAAAAATAAATAAAGATAGCTATGTCTCAAAATTATAAGTTAGAAAGAGAGCTCATATCAAATAGAGGAGTATTGATCATTTGCCATGTTCCACACACTTGCACATCTTGATCTAAGAGTATGACACTTCTCTCCTTGGATCCGAAATTTGACTTTACAACATATGCAAAATAAGTTTGCTACATTCTTTATCCTACCCTATAGCTCCACATAATCCTTTAGAGATAGGATGAAAAGAAGGCAAACTTCAAATGTGTGCCTTGGTGAGGAATCATACACCTTATGAGAGACTCGAGAGTACCATTTGAGGAACACTAAGTCTTTCTTTTTCAAAACTTTACAAAACCTCCGATATGAAACTTGTGAAAGAATAAGAAAACTAGTGCTCAAGTTAAGTTGTTCTATCTCTCAACCACCCAAGACAAAGGATAAAGCCATAAGCCCCATGAACGACTAAGGTAATATGGGTGAGTCTTTATTGCTATTTTTTCTATTCAAAAGAGAAGTATGATAGTTGTAGATCTAGTACTCTTGAAATATGAAACATAGTAGCAACTCATGATCCACCAAGGCTAACTGTAATTGTTTGCTTGGGACGAGCAAAAGTTAAGCTTGGGGGATCTTGTTGACACCAAGAATGACACACTTTTAGATAACCAAAATAGTGTCAACAACCTCAGGATCAAGGATAAACAATCATATCATGAGCATACTTTTATAAATAACAAGTTCCACATGTCCATGAAGTATTTGATGCAGATTTAGAAGAAATGGAGCAAGGAGAGCCAGTGGGACCCACATAGTGGGTTGACCGAACTCATGTTGGGCCTAGCAGGCTCCTCACACTGGCCATGATCTAGGGGAAGCACTCCCAAGTGATCCTCAGCCCTTGGATCAACATGTGCTTCCTCCCAACAGTTCAAATGCACCTCACATGGATCCATGGGCCCACATGAAAGAGATCAACGTGACAATCAACTCAGAAGACCCAACCAAGAGACATGACAAGTAGGGACACCTTCTGGAAGGTCGAGGTGGGCCCTAGACCCCTATAGGGAGTCGGTCGATCCCTATCTAGGGGTACCACCCCATAACTTGGTCCCTGACCAGTGGGGCTAACTCTAGAAGGCCAAGGCAGGGCCCACAGGCCATAGGGGGGTCGGCCGATCTCCCCCTAGGTTGGTGCAGCACCTAGTAACTGCCACACTCAATTAACACATTGAAGATCAAGACCGCTCACTCTAAGTCGGTTTAGAAGCGGTGGATCCAATGGTGGAGATTTGAAGCTTCCTGGATCAATGACGTGGCGATGGAGTAGCCCCTACTCCACCTCCCACTGTAAATAGAGGCTCATACACCCCTCTTCATACATGGTGAATAATTCTACAAGCTCTATTCCTTAGATTGTTCTAGTACTTAGTCTAGAGTGGGAGTTAGAGTTGAGTCGAGCTGCGCTGGGATTTTTGGAGTTGTCTTCTGGAAAGTCTGGTATAGCTCTTGTATCTTTCCTTCTTTGTAAGACTTTATCTTTTTCAATATATTACTTTTCCTCTACTTTATTTAGTATTTACTTTGAGCATTACTATACTTGTTATAGTCTTGTTATATGCTTTTGCTTATCACTAGCCTTTACATAAATTGTCTATGCTCCTTGTGGCCTTTCCCGTATGCGATCATTGCCTGTTATAGGGTGCTTTGGTTATAGATCATAGTCAAAGTAGTGAGTTGTGTGTAAGCATGGTGCTTATACATCATCTTACCCTTGGTTACCGCTTGGTGCACAGATTGTTTGTGCTAGCTAGGAAGAGAGTGACAGCCTTGTCGATGTTTTACCACCGATAGCCTACCACGGGGTTACCCGAGATAGTTGTTCGTGCCTCGGCGAATAGTGAAACCTTGGTGGTTGGACACGCAGGGACACACGGTTTATACTGGTTCAGGCCCTTGACACAGTCAAGTAATAACCCTAAGTTCAGTTAGGTCGTTTCTTATTGCTCTGATCTTTGTAATACAAGGTGTTGTGTATCGCTCTACGTATCGGGTGTAGCGTAGTATGTTCAGATGTTTTTTGGGTGATACCCTCACCAGCACTTTATAGTCAAGGGACTAGCCGAGGGCTGTTCTAATCCTACTTGGTTACAAACTTAGAGTCCTAAGCTACGCTTTGGTCTTTATCGTCGTTACCGAGTAGAATCTGGTTTCGCTGTGTTTGTCTTCCTTCGTGGGCCGAGTGAAGGAGGCCCAAGGCTCCGGTAAGCCGGTCTATGGTTACCCTATAGGATATCACATCGACAAGCACCCGAGCATCTCATGATTTTTGTTCAACATGTCGGGTTGATTTGAATGTAAGCCGAGTTCTTTTTGAAGACAAATCATGGGATGATCTCCTGCGTCTTTGTCTTGTGGCTTTTTTGCACCTTTTGTTTTTAGACAAAAGCTGCACTCATTGAGTGTATCCCCCAAGCCTCTGACTACTTGGTACAAGTATTTGGAGGGTCCAAGAAAAAACTTTGTGTGGTATGTATTTCCAGCCCCCGAGCCTTCTCCGAGTTCTTTTTAGTGAAAAAGAGCTCAGTGGAAGGGTCTGAAATATTTTGCTTCTGTCTGCTTTTATTCACGGGTGGGTACTGTACTTTCACGGGTGTATAGAATCTTGCTTTCACTGTTTTGCTTTGGTCAGTTTCTGTCCTTTACTTATTTTCCTTTCTCGTGACCTTTGGCTTTTGGTGGTCCTTCCTTGCTATATATTATGTTGTGCTTGCGCTAGTAGCTTGAGCTTTAGAGTTCTGTTCTTTCTTCTGATGATTATGCTACTGAGTAAAACTGAGCAGCCCCCGGGCTTATGTTCGCCTTCTGGTAGTTGAGTGGGTAGAAGAATTCTTGTGAATGGAGTTAGAGGTAGACTAATTCCTCGGTTAGATTTTCCTGGAAGTTTGGTGTGGTAGGTAGAAGAAGTCTTGTGATGTGGCTTCCATGCCTTCCCTATCTGTTTACTGAACTCCGGGTTGTCACTGTTGTCGCTCATGAATTGATTGATGTGGTGCGCTCCATCTTCCTTGCCATGCATGCTTGCATCGAACTCCTGCTGGAAAGGGTAGAGTTGGAGCTGTCCAATCTCATTTGTTGGGAGTGGCTTTCTGCCTATGAACCAGGACTTTCTTTTGGCGTTAAGGAAGTTCTGGGTTGTTTTTCTCTACAAGGTTTTCACCAAGTGCTGGTTCTTCTTTGGAGGTAGACCTGATCTGTCCTTGGTTTTAGCCTTTATATTTTGTCATTTATGGTCTTTTGTTGTAGATGAGGCTTATATTGGCCTTGTAATGGTAGCTTCTGGTTGTTGTATTTGTAAGATTATTGACTGACTTGTTTTCCACATCCCTTGAGTGTTACTGGTTGTATGATTGTCCTTTGAATATTCTTCTGGATATTCTGTATAGCACCCTGATGCACTGCCTTTGTTTGTACCTCATCAATGTAGTCCTTGTAGAATCTTTTGCCTTTACTGCTTCCTTTATGTACTATTGTTGTTTGTCATCTTTTCTTCATGGACTTGGCGTATGTGCACCCATTATTTCTTCTATAATTAGCTATAGTAAGGTTCCTTTGTTACATATCTTCTGTTTTCCCTTTTGTTGTATCATGGATATTGTAGTCGGCGAGCTTGACGAGCCCCCGGGCTTCTTTCTTTCTTTCTTTGGTTGTAATCTGGTGAATGGTGTAGTTCTTGTGATAGAAACTAGTAGACAGCTAGTTTCATGGTGGTATCAAGCTGTGGGCGGTTTTGAGGCAAATGGTGTAGGTCTTGTGATGAGGTTGTCGCATGTTGTGCAGCCTAATCTTCCAGTGTCCTAATTCCATGCCTCTGACTAATCTCGCAGTCTTGATTGAAGAAGAGTTCCTTGGTCAGCCCTGTGCTATGTCATTTTGGTACGTGCTAATGCTGATCCGCATGCCTTGAATTCGGGTACTCCTGTTTTGCTACGTCTCTCGCTGCCCATCTTGAATGGCTTCCGGGTTCTGCTTCTACTACCTTCGGCGACTTGGGTGTGTATTGCTCCGTAGGGTATCACACACATCCGAGTTGTTTGGCTCTGTCTGACAATATTGGATGTTGGTTTGGGTTGATTTGACCTTGAGTTCGACTAGGTTCCTTCATGTCATTATGTAAAAGTTCCTATTTGTATGATGGCTGTGTTGTTCCATATTCTCCATATTATTGCTGTAATCAAGCTCTGTACAACCTGAGTGATGAATAAACTTTTGCCTTACTCTCCTGAGTTCTTTGTATTATGCGCTCCGTATGATGTTTGTAATGATTGTAGTGTTCGAGTACTTCTCTTTCTTTTCCGAGCTGTCTGTTTACTTTATGAAAGATGTACTATGGCTGAGTGTTTTACCGTGGCGTCCATTCTGTAATTTCTGGTGGTCTTTTGTAACCGTTGTATTTTCTTTCCGTTGTAGTCGAAAACTCGCGGCTTTTTACCTCCTTATAAATCTATTTTCCTCTTTTCCTTCTTTTTTCATCTTGTGGTAAAAAACTTTTTTCTTTGCCCGTAAACCCTAGCCGCCGCTATTTCTTTGCTTGTCTTTGATCGGATGGTGAGGAAGAACAAGAGCAAAGCTAAATTCGTTGACGAAGATACTGTGTTGGACTCCATTGAGAATCCTGAATTCGTTGAAATGTCTCGTCAGATGAAGCGGTCTCCCAAGCCTACGACTCAAGAGGCGGATTTGGATCTGCTAGTTGCCCATGGTCTGTTTTGGGCGCGGACTTTTTCTAAATACTCTCTTCCTGGTGAGCATGTAATCCCGAGTCCCTCCCCTGATCAGGCTATGCTCTTTGTTTCTTTCGTTCACGCTGGACTTTGCTTCCCTCCTTTGGACTTCTTGATGGAGTTCCTTTGTTTCTATGGTATCCAACTTCATCATCTATCCCCTAATGGAGTTCTTTTCCTTGCTTCGTTTGCTCATTTATGTGAGGCTTTTATTGGCATCCCGCCTTACCTTCTCCTTCTTCGGCATTTCTTTCGCCTTTGGTTCAATGAAAAAGCACTCAGTCGTTCTTTTGGCTGTTGTGCTCTTCAATTCCGTCAGGGGGTGAAAAACAACTACTTTTCGTTCACTCTTTATGACTCTGTTAAAGATTGGGCGGATAAGTGGTTTTACATCTCAAAACCTCATGCTTATTTTTCTTCTGATCTTGCTGCCAAACCCACCCTTCTTCCTTGCTGGAATGATGCTCTATTGTCGGTGTCTAAAATGGCAGGGTCTAGACAGCCAACGAGTAAATTTCTAAGCGTGTCGGAGATCGGATGGTTACGCTCGAAGAACACACGGTTTATACTAGTTCAAGCACGAACGCCCTACATCCAATTTATGGCGGAGTCGTGTTATCGAGCATGGAGAGCTCGTAGTGGGGAGCTAGAAGCAATGGTGAGAGAGGGAAGCGGATTCCCAGGTCTCGTCCGTATGAGGTTCTTCGTTCTGGTGAGAGCTCCCGTGAATGCAAGCGTATGTGTGTGTGCGTGAGTTGAAAGAGTTCAGAGAGAGAGATTGGAGGTCCATTCTCCCCCTTTATACGTAGGGAGAGATGGAGGAGTACAGTAGAGGAAGAGAGGGATAACGTGGGCCTGGCTTGGGCTGTCATCTTGAGAGTGCTTCGGCTTCTGTCCGCCTTCCTTCCCGGGTAAGATTGCGCTAGCAGACATGTGTCCGGGTCCTGTTCGTTCTTGATGGAGTTGTAGCCACGCGCCTTGTGACCGGGAACACCGTTGTTCCTTGACTTGGGCATGGGCGGGGGTTGGCAGCACAGGGCCAGGCACCCCACGTTCCGTCGTACAGGGCTGATGATGCCTTAATCCCTGTTCAAATGTCCGTCGGAGGTATGGCGCAGGTATGGTGCGCATAAGTCATCGGTTAGGTGGCACATGTCCTTGTACCGTATGGAAGATACAGGGGCAAGCATGGCGGTTCATGCTTTGAAGCTCCATCCCTAAGGACGAGAGGCACAGTGGACCTTTTGACTGCGTGGACTAGGGTGCCACGAATCGCTTGTGACAGTGAGGCCTCCGAGGGCAGGGTGCATCGCGGATGACGTCACCCTAGCTCGGACGAGGCGGAGGAGCCCCCGAGGGTAGATGGCATCACGGATGATGTCACCTTGGCTCGGGCGAGGCGAAGAAGCCCCCGAGGGTGGATGTTGTCACGGATGACGTCACCTTAGCTCGGGCGAGGCGCAAGATCCTCCGAGGGAGTGTTGTTATTTTAGTTGGTTGGGGGAAAGGAGCCCTCGAGGGTGGTGATGTCACCCTGGCTCGGAAGGGATGGAGAGCCCCCAAGGGTGATTTTTGTTTTTGCAGAGTGCAGTATTTTGGGTACCCTTTTTTCAGGTATCCGACAGTAGCCCCTGAGCCTGCAATGTAGTGAAGGACTACATCGGAGGCTTTCGAGAGTGCTTATGGTGCTTTACTTAGTTTTTGGCTTCCAGTGGGTGCGCGCGAGCGCACCCGCCGGGTGTAGCCCCGAGGGTTTAGGAGAATGATTTTCCTCCTAAGGGCTTATCCGGGAGACTTATACAGTGCTTGGCTCTTTGCTCCCCCATGAGGCGAGGGGGAAGAAATCGGACTGCTCCGTACGCCGGAGCCAGAGCTTCGCTTGCACGCCAACCCTGCCACTCGGTGCTCGGTTGGACCTGGACTGATGTGCCCTGAAGTGTTGAATCAGCTCTGCGTTGTGCTATCTTTCGGCTGGTACGGACGGCTGACCGGTCAAAACTGTGTTGTCGGTTTCGGTGTCTACTACACCCCCCTGTAGCCCTAAAGTGGTCGTGCTGTGTTCTTCCCGTTTGAGGAGTGGTGCCAGAGCACCGCTCTCTCAATGGTCAAAACTCCAAACGGCACGCCCTGAGCCTACCGTCTGCTTGGCCATTTTTGGCCCCGCCGCACCCCCTTAAAAGTGGGTACTAACGTGCAGTGTGGTTTAATTGGGGGAGGCGAGAGGCGTATCTTTTACCGGCCGGTTGCCGCGCGGGTGCCTCGGTGGCTATAAATAGGGACGGCCACCCACGGGGTAAGACACAACATCATGCGGCATGGCTCATCCCGTCTTCTTCCTCCAAGACCTAATCGGAGATACCCTTGAGCCACCCTGCCGAGCAACCTCGTGAGAGCAAACGGAGATCAGGGGAAGTTCTGCGTTGGGGGTGCGGGTGTCCTGTCCTGGCCAGTGGCGGAGGTCAGAGGAAGCTCTGCGAGGTGCGCAAAGCTTTCTCTTATTCCGGCCACAGGCAGGTCGAGAGGTTGTCACCACCCCCTGCACGCATCGCCCCTAGGGGCGGAAGGTGTGGAGTCCATCCCTTCGTCGGATGGATCCTGCTCTCCGCTTTTGCGAAGCGGTGGCGTGCTATCCCTTCCCGGAGGGCGGAAGAGGATGTGTCCACTGGGAAAGCCATGGCAGTCCGCCTGCGTGGCCCCAAGAGTTGGCTCATCCTTGGCCATTGGTTGATGGCGTTGTCGCTGTCGGCGAGATTGGCGGACTCGGGGTTGCCAATGCATGGCGGTCCCGGAGCTACTCGTCGACGGCGTCCTTGATCATGGAGCGGCTAAAACAACTTAGCTATAAAGTGCCCAACCAACTAAGGGGGAGGGAGAAGCGTTGTCATGGCTCGGGGTTTCCTGAAGACGAGGCAACCGCTGTCCTCCTATAGCTGCAGCACGTCGGGTGAGGATGTCCGGTGGGTCATGATGCCGCCGTCCGACGCGGTCCTGTCGACCAGGCAGGCGCTCCCTGGGCCCCGCGGCTAGGTTGCCTGACCTGGATAATACGCGTGTCGGGCGGCGGTGCCCTTATCGTGGGCGTCCGTGTGGTATTTCTAGCTTTCGGCCTTTCGGTCCACCTTGTAAACATTTCTGTGTTTTTGGTGTCTGATGATCGGGCTTAGCCCCCATGGCTTTTGAAGAGCATGTAAGCATGTAACCCCTGCAAGGATTAGTATATATATATATATTTAAGAAAAATTGAGATGTGTTTGCTTCGTGTTTACCTGTGTGGACCTCTGACGAGTGAGGCTCGGCGCGCTTTTTTTCCCCGTTATCCAGTTGCTTGAACCGGTGGTGGGGATGCAGTGGCAGCCCCCGAGTCCTTACTCGATGTAAAGAAACGTCTCAGGTCTGTACCGTCTTTTGGTGCATTTCTCGCGCATCTCTCCGCGAGAAGGGGGAGTATGAGCCGAACCATGCTATCCTCGAGGCGGACGAACCAAGAGTGCTCATCGAGTTCATAACGGGCAAATCTGAGTGGGGTGCTGGTTCCCGTTCGATAGGGTTCCGGCTAGTGGCCCATGTCGTGGCTCACCCCAGATCGGTTTCATTTGGTAGCCGGGTTCGTTCGATAGGTCCCGGGGACCTGTTGCCTTCCTTCGGAGGAATACCATGAACCAATCATCCGAAAAAAGGACTCAAATACGAAATCTGGGGATGACCTTAGCATCCGATTGCCAGGCTGATGACCGCTAGTGTGTCCATTCCCTATTCGCCCATCACTCTGATGTCTTGAGTCGGCCATTTCGAACCCCGTTGGGTCGGCCTCCGTATCTTTGGACCGTAATGGGCCGTCGGGGCGTCCATAGCCTCGATCCCTTTAGCTTACCTGGGCCCATGGGCCGTCGCCACTGGTCCCACCACGTGTGCGTCCCTCCGACCTTCGTGTTTGTTGACCGAGCTCGGCGTGTGGGCCCAGGATGGATCCTGTCCTGATGGTAGATACAGGATGCGGGATTCGGAGCGAGGAAAAAGGCGAGTGGTGTCAGTTACCTGCCATCGTGCGTGCGGCTCCCGATATTCCCGAGGATAGTAGACTGGACGTAACCGATCGACCGCCTTTAATGTGACTTGGGTCGTGGGGTCGTGCGCGTGGAGAACCGAGGGGCGCCGCTCCGTCTTCCGGACCCCTATAAATATCTGCGTGCCGCGTCATCCCCCGTGAGCCCGCATTGTTCGCTTTTTCCGCCTCCTCGTCCTGCTCGCGTCGCCTTCCTTTGAACCTAGGGTTTGTGTTGCCATGTCTTCGCCTTAGCCACGCTTTCCGCCGCGCCGCGAGCCATTCCCCAGGTGCGTCCCCCATGGACGGAGAGCATTCGGAGAGGAGTTGGGCCCGGTGCACGCTCGAGTATGAGCGGGCGATGGAGTTGGTGGACGCGGGGCTGCTGCGCCCCAAGCTCTACAAGAATTACGTCGTCGAGTGGATCGTCCCCACTAGCGTTGATGTCCCGGATCTGCCCGAGGGGTACGTGGTCTCCTTTCTCCCGTTCCACGAGCGTTGGTTCAGGACGTCGCCGTCTCGCTTCTTCCGCGGGATTCTCCACCACTACGGGATCGAGCTCCACAATCTCAATCCCAACTCCGTCCTCCACCTTGCGGCCTTTGCGGCCATGTTAGAGGGGATGCTGGCGACGGAGCCGGACTTCGTCCTATGGAAGTTTTTCTTTAAGGCGATGGTGTTCCTCGTTAACTCCGATGTCGTTAGGTCGGTGGCGCCGTGTGGGGGGGTGCGCACTCAGCCTTCGCTCCTCCAACTTGGCATCCTACATGCCAGCGCGAGCGACTTCGTCCAACCGAGGGTGGCACTCGCAGTGGTTCTATATTCAGAACCATCTCGAGGTACCGCTCCCAGTTTATACGGGCCGCCGTTTTGCCGAGGAGCTCCCCAGTTGGCATTACAGCTTGACCCCCACGAACTTACGGGGATGGGGCCCTACCTTCGGAGCCTGACGTGGCTCCGGGACCAGGGACCTAACTTTGCGGGGGTCGTTGCGCAGTTCTTGTAGCGCCGGGTACTCCCGCTCATGGGGCGAGAGCGCCGGTTGGATGAGATGGTGCTCGGGGCATCGCGCGAGGGGTCCGCCAAGGCGGCCACGGAGCTGAGCTTCGACCGCACCGTTGCCCTTATGAAGAGGTTGCTGGGGAACACGTTTACTGTTGACGACATCAATCGCTGTCCCTCCATGCGCCCAGACCCTGCGTTCGTCCCGCTGGTGATTTCCGGTGGTGAGGCATTGTTTTTTCCCTGCGTTGCCTTCCTTCCCTGGCGCTAACCCGTGCATCTTCTGTACTTCCCCCGCAGGGGGCCAACTCGATGTCTCGCCATGTGGCCTCCCCCCTCCCCGTCCCGCCGGTGCAGCGGACAGCGAACAGGGAGCGGAACGCGTGACAGTATGCGGAGGCCGTCGAGAGAAGGAAGAAGAAGGCTGATAAGGCCTTGAAACGCATGGAGCTGGACAAGCAGCGGGCTAGGAAACGCCGTGCTGGAGAATCGGAGGAGGAGTCTCCCACCGAATCCGACGAGGACTGGGAGAACCCGGGTGGTGATGACGACAATGAAGATGATGACGACGAGGACAAGCATCCTTCGTCTGAGGTGGTGCCGGCGCCGCTGGCGGCAGTACCCTGTCGGGGTTGCACCGGTGGTGGAGGTGCTCCCAATCGGGACACTTGGGGAACATCTGGCCCCCAGGAGTTCCGGGGGTGGCGTTGCTGGTGATGCCTCAGCCACTCCCCGCTCCGCCCCATCTTGGGGGGCGGAGGCGGTGGACGGAGCGGCGGTTCGGGTGCCGCCAGTCGTGGCGCAGTGGAGCCGAAGTGGAAATGTAACCACGTCTTCTCCCCGTGGTAAGCTCGTGTTATTTGATGCTTTTCTCCGCCTTCTTGTCGAAGACATGTTGCCTGTGGCTTGACCATGCATGATGGGTGTTTTTAGGGTCTCCGGGGGCCCTGCACATTCGGGGTGGAAAAGACTGCGTCAAGGGACGCCGTCCGACGGCTACCGGTAGAGCGGTGGCGCCCCACCCGCTGGCCTGACGGGTGCTCCTGGAGGTGGTACTTGTAGAAGATTCCGGGGAGGAGGCCAGCCTGGGTGACCCCATTGCCGTGGGCAATGAGGAGATCCAACCAGCCGCGACGCCGGGAGATGCAGCGGCGGTGACCGCGGTGGGCGGTATCGATGAGGGCGGCCCAGACGCCGCAGGCGGGATGACAGGCGTCGTGGCCGTGATGTCTGGGGCCGAGGCAGTGGATGCCGGCGCGAGCGAGGAGGGCCTCCTAGGAAGTCCCCTTCCTCCCAACGTGCTGGCTGGGGACATGGCGGTCCCCCAGTCGTACACCGAGGAGGAGCTGGCGGCCGCGCGTGCGGCGAAGGCCGTTCCTTCCCAGTCCTGCGCGGCCTCGCCGGGCGAGGTGGCTGGCGCTGGAGGAGAAGCCAACCCCGGGGCCCTACGTCATCTCCGTCCCGACCGTCGTTCCTTCGGGGACGGTGATCGGCTGGCCTGGGTTGATCAAGAGAACCTGGGGACCCCTGTGTTCATGCTGGACGATCGGCGCAAGCTTCATCACTGGAATCACGTGGCAGACTCCCGTCGGGAGCATGACCATCTCATCACGCGGGGCGTGGAGCTGATCCAGAGGGCGGTCGCGTCGCTCTCCGATGACTTCTTGCATCATGGCAATGTGAGAGTCCGTTTGACCGTAAGTGTTTGTTTTGCTCTTTGCCGTCGACTTCTTGACATCTCCCTCTGTGTAGATCTTGATTGCGATGAGTGTCGAGAAGTTAGAGTTCCTCCGTCGCAAGGCCGGCCGCTGGGCTCCCGGGTCATGGACGTCCGTCGGGGGGCGCCTTGGCCGAGGATCTCATCGTGGCACGCCGTCATGTGGTGGAGTTGGAGGAGCAGTTGGGCGCTTTGGAGTCGAGGCTGGTGGACGCTCAGGCGTTGGCGAGCCAGCACGCTGCCAACGTCGAGCGGGTCGAGGGGGAGCGGGGTGCGGCTCGTGCCGATGCTGAGGCCGTCCGCAAGATGCTGGCGGATGACCGCGCGGCGCGTCAGGCTAAAGTTGGGCGCGATGCTGAAGCAGAGGCACGATGTTGAGCCGTCTCGGCGCTGGACTCCATGGAGGAGGAGCGTAACACCATGTGGCACCAGTGTAACGTCAATCGTTGAGAGCATGATGACGTCGTGGCTCGCTTCGTGGACCTGTCTAACAGGGCGCGCGAGCGTAGCGTCGACGCTGACCGGAGGATTTTGGAGTTCTCCACTCGGGTTGGTGAGTTGACGACATTTACCTCACAGCTCCAAGCGACGATCAACGGCCTAGAGAGGGAGAATGGAGGTACGTTTCCTTTCTTTGCTCATTTGTCTTGACGCTTTTGCTTTCGAGTTCGGAGGCTGAGACCCCCCTTCTTGTTGCTCCAGAACTGCAGGTCGGTGCGTAGGAGTCGTAGGCTCTATGTGAGGCTGTGCACGGAGTGTGCAACCTGTTCAGCGTGCCGGCCACAGGGGATGGACCTGAGTCGGCCCGGAACCACGTTGGCCTGCTCTGGGAGCGGGGCCAAGCTCGGATCCGGGAGGCGCTACGTATCGGGGTCCACCGCACGATGGCCATCGCCGGCTGCCTCTATGACGTGGTGACTCCTGCGCTCATTAGCGAAGGATGCCCCTAGGAAGCCCCGGAGGATCTTCTTGACTGGCTTGAAGCTATTGCGGAGGAGCCTGCTACAGTTCTGGCCACAAAGCTTGAGGATGAAGTGTTCCCGCCGCCGGAGGAGTGACCCTGTGTGGTCAGTAATCAGGGCCGAGGGCCCTTGTAAAGAACAGTTTCAAGTTACCCTTGCTACGATGGACCCTGGAGGGCCTTGGACAACTTTAACTGCTTCTTAGTGAGGTTGTTTGAAGTTTGTTTGTTGGTTTTCGCATTTGTTTTGTTATCCTTTTGGGCTACTTGCCCGATTTTCCTCGAAAGAGATTTGATCTGCTCGGGTGGGCGGTTGGGCGAAAGTACTTGGCTCCAGGGAGTCGGAGTACCTTGCGGCCCTTTGGTGCGGTCCGGTGAGATTTCCTCTCTTGGTGGGGGGTATCGGGTTTTCTCTTAATGAGTCAACAATGCGGTTTTTGCACAGAAAAGTTTTTGGAGAGAAAAAACAGGGGGTTCCCCCCTTCCCAGCCCCCGAGCCAGGTGCGCTCTGGCCCGTGCCGAGAGTGCGCCTTGCTAAGAGACTGGTCCGAGAGTTCCCACATTCTTATTCCTCAAACTTTTTGCTTTGAGAAGGGTTATATACGTATGTACAATTCTAAATACACTAAATAAAAATAGAAAAAACGACATAGCTGTGGGTGCTTTGGGCGTCCGAGCTCTTCGCGTTCTAGGGGTTGACGTCCATCTTATCTACGGCCTCGATCGCCGCCACCAGCTCCTCACTGCGCACCTCAGCCATGGCGTTCTTGCAGTAGTCCACCTCACACTGGTATGCCACCTTGAGGTCGGAGGTGACTGTGATGATGCCGCACGACACCAGCATCTTGAGCTTGAGGTAAGTGTAGTTGGGGACGGCCATGAACTTCGCGTAGCATGGCCTCCCCAGCACCGCGTGGTCCTTGGTCCGGAAGTTGTCCGACTCCCCGAACATGACAGGAAGGTCGATCTGCCCCAAGGGGACCGTTTGTCTTCTAGGGACGATTCCCTGAAAGGGAGCCCCGAGGATCGGAGCTTTTCCCTTCGTAGTCCAAGGGCCTCGAAGGCGTTGTAGTACATGATATTGAGGTTGCTGCCCCCGTCCATCATTACCTTGGTGAAGCGCACATCCCCAATGATTGGGTCCACGATGAGTGGGTAACGACCCGGGTAGGGAATGTGGCTCGGGTGATCGTCTCGACCGAACGTGATGTCGGACTCCGACCAGTCGAGGAAAGCCAAAGTTGCTGGGGCGGCTGCGAAGACTTTGCGCCACTCCCGCTTCTGCCGGCGCTTGTAGCCATAGGCCTCGGAGCCCCTGAATATCATGAGGCACTTGTTGACATGGGGGTAGGAGTCTTCGTGACCCCCGTCCCCGTCCTGGCCTTCCAACTGCTTCGGCTCGTCCTTGTCGGGGACGGCCTTGAAGTATCTGGCCATCATTTCACACTACTGGAGTGTGTGCTTGACTGTCCCGTTGTGATATGGACATGGCTTAATGAGCATGTCGTCGAACTTGCCCCCTTCTTCCCGCCCAATGGGCGGGGAGTCTTGTGGTCCGTTGCTGCGACAACGTTGTCGCCCACGCTGTGGCTTGCCCTTCTTCTTGTTCCTGTTCTGGGCGCGGTTCGAGCCGCCTTCGCCGGCGGTCTCTACTTCCTTTCCCTTCCCCTTGTCGGGGTGGAAGATTGCACCGACCGCCTCCTCACCCGATGCATAGCTAGTGGCAATGTCGAGGAGTCGCTCAGTGGTGCGAGGGTTGTTGCGGCCCAACTCGTGGACCAGCTTTTTGCAGGTAGTGCCTACGAGAAACGCCCAAACCATGTCCACGTCGGCCATGGTTGGGAGCTTCGTGCACTGCTGGGAGAAGCGACGGATATAGTCCCAGAGGGACTCGTCTGGCTTCTGCCTACAGCTGCGGAGGTCCCAGGGGTTCCTTGGGCGCGTGTAGGTGCCTTGGAAGTTCCCGACAAAGGCCTGTCGCAGGGAGCTCCACCCATCGATGGTGTTGGGGGGTAGATGCTCGAGCCATGTGCGGGTCGAGTCCAAGAGGTGGAGAGGCAAGTTGCAGATGATGAACTCGTCATCGTTCGCGCCGCTGGCCTGGCAGGCGAGGCGGTAGCGTCGAGCCAGAGCTCGGGGTTCGTTTCCCCGGAGTACCGGACGATGTTGGTTGGTTGGCGGAACAGCTGTGGGAACGGTGCACGGCGGATGCAGCGAATGAACACCAAAGGGCCTGACGGCTCCAAGGTAGGAGGCCGGTCTTCGTCGCTATCATATTGGCCACCACGACGGACGTGGTAGCCTCTGCTTGCGCCGTCCTACTTGGCGTGCTTGTGCACGTCAAGTGTGCCGCGCACGTCACGCTTTTCGCCTACACGAGCATGCACTGTCGGACGTCGGTGTTTGGCCGGCGTGGGATCCTAGTGAACTGACCCCTCGCGGTCGTTGGGCGCCACACCGGCTGGATGGCTGGTGCTAAGCCCGTGTCTCCGCGACGCGGAGCTCTCGGCCTGTTGGACCGCGGCCCACTCTAGAAGGGTTTTTAGCATGTCATGAGAGAGCATCCCGTCAGGAGCATCAGGGACCGGGAGGTTGCGGAGCAGCATCCTTGCTGCCGTGATGTTCTAGCTTGCCCGCGTGAACTATGGCGTACCATGTTTGTCTTTGATGATGCGCTGGTGTACCGTTCGGGCCTCCCTCCAATTGTGAGGTTCTTCGGGATCCCTAGCGGCTTCGCGCTCGAGATTTTCGTGCTCGAACATCACCTTTCGCTGGTGCTCCGCGAGCTGCTGTTCCAAGCGTCTGAAGGTTGTGGATCGCACCATAGTGCGGGTGCCAGGACACCCGTCTCGCGCATCGGGCGGGTGGACGCCGTCGCCATCTTCGTCCTCATCTTCGATGAGGGTGGCGTCAACAGCCGCTGCGGGTGGCGGCGCGTCGCACATGAAGCACTCGCGGCCACGACCCTCGCTCCGATCGCTCGAGCCGGAGCTGAGCAGGTAATCGCTGGCATGGAGGAAACCATAGAGGGCCTCCTTATCCCCCAGACCGTCGAAGTCTAGGGGCTCCCAAGGATCGACGCTCCCATGGCTGGAGTCGGCGTAAGAGGTGGCCTCCGAGCTCATGAGGAGATCGGAGACGGATAGCAGGTGGTGGGACGCGAGCCCAATGCATGTCCCCTCCGCGGGGTCAGCATGGAAACCCGCGGCTACCATCTCCGAATAAGTCGCGGCGGCATTCCACATGCCGTGCGGTAGCACCTTCGGGACAGGCGCATTGATGAGCCCAGGGGAGAGCGGTTGTCCTCCTGCGAGCTGCGCCGTCACATTGGCGAATGCGAAGTAGAGGTCGTGCATGGACTCCTGGGTTGGCTGGGGCCCCATTAGACTATAGAGTTGGCGCTCGAACTGAGGATAGTCGGCCCGTGGTACGGCTGTCCCATGGGTGACATGCCCCTCGGAGCGAGGCAAATTGAGGTGGGCCATGGACGCAGAGACGGCGTCCACGGCTACCTCAGAGGATGCCACAGGGCGACAAAGGACCAAGTCGGCCCCTCCTTGTGGCACTAGAAGTCCAGGCTACCAAAGCGAACAATGGACCCGGAGAAAAATCGATGTGGCGAGTAGCCATCCGAAACTCAAAAATACGAGTGACACGCAAAGTTCCCCTACCTGGCGCGCCAGCTGTTAGTGTCTAAAATGGCGGGGTCTAGACAACCAACGAGTAAATTTCTAAGCGTGTCGGAGATCAGATGGTTACACTCAGAGAACACACGGTTTATACTGGTTCAGGCATGAATGACCTACGTCAAGTTTGTGGCGGAGTCGTGTTACCGAGCGTGGAGAGCTCGTAGTGGGGAGCTACAAGCAATGGTGAGAGAGGGAAGCGGGTTCCCAGGTCTCGTGCGTATGAGGTTCTTGGTTCTGGTGTGTCTAAAATGGCGGGGTCCAGACAACCAACGAGTAAATTTCTAAGCGTGTCGGAGATCAGATGGTTACGCTCAGAGAACACACGGTTTATACTGGTTCAGGCATGAACGCCCTACGTCAAGTTTGTCGCGGAGTCGTGTTACCGAGCGTGGAGAGCTCGTAGTGGGGAGCTACAAGCAATGGTGAGAGAGGGAAGCGGGTTCCCAGGTCTCGTGCGTATGAGGTTCTTGGTTCTGGTGAGAGCTCGCGTGAATGCAAGCGTATGTGTGTGTGAGTGAGTTGAAAGAGTTCAGAGAGAGAGATTGGAGGTCCATTCTCCTCCCTTTATATGTAGGGAGAGATGGAGGAGTAGAGTAGAGGAAGAGAGGGATAACGTGGGCCCGGTTTGGGCTGTCATCTTGAGAGTGCTTCGACTTCTGTCCGCCTTCCTTCCCGGGAAGATTGCGGCAGTAGACATGTGTCTGAGTCCTGTTCGTCCTTGATGGAGCTGTAGCCACGTGCCTTGTGACCGGAACACCGTTGTTCCCAGACTTGGGCATGGGCAGGGGTTGGCAGCACAGGACCAGGCACCCCCGCGTTCCGTCGTACAGGGTTGATGACGCCTTAATCCCTGTTCAAATGTTCGTCGGAGGTATGGCGCAGGTATTGTGCGCATAAGTCGTCGGTTAGGCGACACAGGTCCTTGTACTGTAGGGAAGATACAGGGGCAGGCATGGCGGTTCATGCTTTGAAGCCCCATCCTTAAGGACGAGGGGCACTGTGGACCTTTTGACTGCGTGGACTAGGGCACCACGGATCGCTTGTGACGGTGAGGCCTCCGAGGGCAGGGGGTGTCGCGGATGACGTCGCCCTAGCTCGGACGAGGCGGAGGAGCCCCCGAGGGTAGATGGCGTCACAGATGATGTCACCTTGGCTCGGGTGAGGCGAAGAAGCCCCCGAGGGTGGATGTTGTCACGGATGACGTCACCTTAGCTCGGGCGAGGCGGAAGATCCTTTGAGGGAGTGTTGTTGTTTTAGTTGGTTGGGGGCGAGGAGCCCCCGAGGGTGGTGATGTCGCCCTGGCTCGGACAGGACGGAGAGCCCCCAAGGGTGATTTTTGTTTTTGCGGAGTGCAGTATTTTAGGTACCCTATTTTCAGGTATCCGACATCTATCCTCTTCTGAATCGTCAGCTATCAAGCCTTTGTTAACTCGGATAAGTTTTCTAAAACAATTTGGGTTGACTGGTAATGGATTGGTTGCTAGTTTCTATCATCGTCGGGTTCAACCTCTCATGCAGAGGGATCATCTTGGCTTCGAGTACACTGGTCCTTCTGACCCTTTTTGGATTATTCCTGACTCTGAGTTGTCTGATGATGATGTATTTGACCATTTGGGGAGGGTTTTGAGTAGTGTGTCTGCTCTTCCTCCCCAGATTCTAGAGTATGATGCTGGAAATCCTCCTCCTTAGGTTAGTGATCTTTAGTTCATTCAGATATCTTTTTTCTGAGGTTTTGTTTGTTGATAGTTTGTTTTGTGTTTTTAGGACTATGGTCACTCTTTTAGGCTTGACTTGCCTTTTGGGCCTATTGCTTCTGCTCCTGCTAAAGCTGTTGCTGAGGTTACCGTAGCTTCAAGTTCTTCCTCCAGGTTGATCCTAGGATATTGTGTTACTGATGGATATGTACCATATACTCCTGATCCTCGGATTGCTCAGCTTATGTTGTTTTCTAGGAAGAGGAAGCTTGAGTCTTCGGCTCAACCTCCTCCGCTTGCTCCTGTCACTCGTCGCCGTACTTCTCGGTCATGTACTCCCACATGTAACATTATTGTAGGTGAGCATTGTTATTTTCCTCGGAGTTGTTTTATTCGCTATGTCTCTTTATTCTTGTACTTGTTTTTGTCAGGTGGCCAATCTGTCCCTCTTGATGAGGAATATTCTCATGATGATCCTCCTCTTATTCGCCTTACGTGAGTTCCTTTCTTTATTGTTTTTGTAATTTCTTTCTATACTTTTTCTCTTATTGTAGCGTTGTCTCAGTCATAGGTCATTTGATAGTCAACCCTCTAGTGATGCTGCCCCCATTCCTTCAGCTATTCTGCTCTCTTCTTCCACACTGCTTGATAACGACTTTTCTTTTGATATTCCCAAGCTTTCGTTTGCTTAGGTTGCTGCTTCTTTCAACAAGTCAGTGAAGTAAGTCAGATCTCCTGTGTAATGTCTTGATCTTTAATTGTCTTTGCCTAATATCCTTGGTTTTACTTTCTTTAGGCCTTCTTCTGATGTTCCTGCTTCATCCCATGGTGGTAGGGTTCTTTTGTCTTGCTGATGGTGGTCTTTTTGTCTTTTGTTTTTTCTTCTATTTTTTTTTCTATTTTTGTCTCTTGTAGGGTTTTGTGCTCCTGATGTTACAAATGTTGTTGTCACCTCCGAGTTGGTTGGTGCTTCTCCTCCTGCTGGTGCATGTCTCCTTGAAATACCTGAGTTGAGTTTCTCGGGTAAAGCTCTGACTTCTTCTCCAGTGGCTCCTTTGCTCCTTCAAGGGCCAGAAGTTTAGCTTAGTCAGGTTGAGCGAGTCTAGAAGCTTGTTTCTTATTGGAATGTTCTGTCAATGTCTTTTGGTGCAGAGCTAAAGGTATTTGCTTCTATTTCTCTTCTTCAATCTATTTGTTTGTGCTTTATTTCAATTTTTATCTCTTGCAGGAGGTCTGTCAAGAATTGGCCGCTTCTTCTTTGGAGGATCAGTCGACTGCCGCTCTTCAAGCTGATCTTGATAGGGTTAAGCTTGAGATATCTTCGACTCGTGCTGCTTTGGAGCAAGAGAAGGATCTCCGGAAAGTTGCTAAGACTACCTCATTGTCTGCTGTTTCTGAATTAAAGGAAAAACTGGCTAGTAAGTGTTTTTGTATTTTCCCTTATTTTTGTGGTTCTCTATTCTGTTATTTGACATTTTTGTCTCATTTGCAGTTGTTGAACAAGCTTCGATGACTTGGGATGCAGAGAAGAAAGACTTGTCTCTTCGTCTTGAATCTTCAGAGAAGAGAGCTAAAACTGTGAGTTTGGTGACTGCTTGTTGTCTTTTGACTTTCTTGCTTATTTTCATTGTTGGTTTTTTGAGTTCTTTGTCTTTTTCAGTCATTGAAATCAGAACAGGATTTACAAGCTCAGCTTTTGGAAGTTCATGGCCGATATAAGTCTTTGTATGATGCTGTGAAACCTGTCATGGCTGCTGTCTATCATGAAGAGGATGCGAGTGAAGGCCTGAAGAGTTTAGTTCCTGCGCTGCCTTTTTCGTTCCGAGAGTTTGTGGAGACTGGGTTTGACCATTGCATAAACAATGTTGTTTCTTTTGTTCGTGCTCTTGCTCCTGATGTGCCTTTGGACTGAATTCTTGAAGATCCAATGGATGCTGATCTCTTGGCGAAGTGGGAGCAATCAAAGCCCGAAGTCAAGGAACTTTGTAGCAAGATATTTGGTCAGATGAAAGTGCTGCCCCCTTCTCCTTGATAAAAAAACATTTTGAATGATAGTCTTGTAATGTACTCTGGATGGTACTTTTTCTCTTGATATATCATCGGGTTTCATCCTGATATTGTGATTTGAGATATGTACTTGTCTTGTCTGCGTAAGTTGCCTTCTGATCGATTTACTTGTCAATCTAATGAATACTTTGTTTTCCATATCTTGTGAACCATGTCGAGTTCTTCTGACTGATATTTGTAGTATTGTGTCTTTGTACTAGGCTTTGTAGATTCGTCTGTATTCTTGAATTCTTTCTGGGTAGCATTATCAGCTTTCGTGTTAAGTTGAAGTAGATATTCTTGCTCATACGAAGCCTTGCATGTTTGTGCCTCTGAGTCAAGCTTTGTAGATCTTCATTCTTGCGCTTTATTTGTCTTTTGTATAGTGACCTTCGAATTGTTTTTGGGGTAGTACTATCAATTTGAGTAGTTGCCAATGTCGGATTAATCAATATGATGTGGTAGTATTCTGCTTGTAATCATTGTTGTGCCGGGTTGTGCTGCTCTTCAAGCAGTAGAACTGTTGTGTCACTTTGTACAGTGATTGACTTTGATGTTGTCGAGGTAGACTGATCTTCTTATTGTGTCGAGTAGTTTACTGTTTGTCATGCCGGCTCACGAATGGTTGACTTGAAGATATGAACCAGACTGTACCGCTCATGGTGCAAAGCAGTCGGTTTGTCATGTTGCTTCACGAAGCAATTGACTTAGTATGCCAGACAGTGCCACTCATGGTGCAAAGCTGTCGGCTTGTCATGCCGTCTCATGAAACAGTAGACTTAAATATATGAACCAGACTGTGCCGCTCATGGTGCAAAGCAGTCGGTTTGTCATGTTGCTTCAAGAAGCAATTGACTTAGAATGCCAGATAGTGCCGCTCATGGTGCAAAGCTGTCGGCTTGTCATGCCATCTCACAAAATGGTAGACTTATATATATGAACTAGACTATGCCGCTCATGGTGCAAAGCAGTCGGTTTGTCATGTTGCTTCACAAAGCAATTGACTGAAGATGCTAGATAGTGCCGCTCATGGTGCAAAGCTATCAGCTTGTCATGCCGTCTCACGAAACGGCTGACTTATATATATGAACGAGACTGTGCCACTCATGGTGCAAAGCAGTTAGTTTGTCATGTTGCTTCACGAAGCAATTGACTGAAAAATGCCAGACAGTGCCGCTCATGGTGCAAAGCTGTCGGCTTGTCATGCCGTCTCACGAAACGGTTGACTTGTAGATCGTTTGTTCTTGAAGTCTTGTATCTTTTTTGTGTTTTCAATTGTAGAATTTCTTGAGTTGGCTGATATGCCAAGTGTGGCTTAATTGTATTCCGTCTTCTGTCATTAGCTCGTATGTTCCGGGTTGTATTGTTGTCTTTATGATAAAAGGGCCCTCCCATGGGCTGAGTAGTTTGTGTCTTCCTTCTTTCTTTTGAATTAGTCGTAGTACTAGGTCTCCTGGTTTTAGTGTTCTTGGATGCATGTTTCTATCGTCATGTCTTCGTAAGCCTTGTAGGTATCTTGCATTTTGTATTACCGAACTGTCTCTTATTTCTTCGATTGTGTCAATCTCTAGACGTCTTGTTTCTTCGGCTTCTCCTTCGTCGTATTGTTCTATTCTTGGAGATTGCCAAATTAAGTCAGCAGGAAGTATGGCTTCTGATCCATATACTAGGAAGAAAGGTGAATATCATGTTGCTCTGCTTATTTGGTTCTTAAACCCCATACTACTTTTGGTAATTCTTCTATCCATTTTCCTCCATAATCTTTTAGGTCTTCATATAGTCTTGGTTTTAGGCCTTGTAATAATAGCCCATTGGCTCTTTCAACTTGTCATTTTCTTGGGGGTGAGCTACTGATGCATAGTCTATCTCTATTCCGCAATCTCTCGCCTAATATTGGAATTCTTTTGCTGTAAATGGTGATCCAAGGTCTGTGATTATTCGGTTGGGCATCCCAAATCTGTGCATGATGTCTTGTATGAATTCTGTTGCCTTTTCTGCGCTATATTTGACTAGTGGTTTGTATTCGATCCATTTGGTAAATTTATCTACTGCCACGAATATGTATTCAAATCCTCCTTTTGCTTTTTTGAGAGGTCCGACTTGATCTAGCCCCCAGCATGAAAAAGGCCAGGCTGGTGGTATGCAGATTAGGTTGTGTGCTAGAACATGTGATTTTCTTGCAAACATTTGGCAGCTTTTGCATGTCTTGACTAATTGTTCTGCATCCTTGAGTGTTGTTGGCCAATAGAATCCACTTCTAAATGCTTTACCGATTAGTGTTCTAGATGTTGCATGATTTCCACAGCATCCCGAGTGGATTTCTTCCAATATCTCTTTTCCTTCTTGCGTTGATACGCATTTCAATAAAACTCCAGAAGATGTTGCCCTCTTCTATAGTTTGTATTTTATGACAACGTATGCTTTGCTTTTCCTTATAACCCTTGTTGCCTCTGCTTTGTCTCCGGGTAGTTTGCTTTCACTTTTATAATCAATGTATAGTTGTCTCCAATCGCTTTCTGTATTGAGGATCTGTCTTGAGATGTCAGGTTCTTTTATCCTATCTATGTCCATTGAGTCTTCTTTTTCTTTACTGATTTCTTGGATTGATGGCTTTGCAAGTTCTTCTATGAATATTCCGGGTGGTACCTTTGCTCTGTCTGATCCCAATTTTGACAGGATATCTGCTGCCACATTTGAATCTCTTAGGACATGATGGATTTCTAGTCCTTCAAAATTCTTCTCAAGTTTTCTTATTTCTACATACTATGAGTCCATGTTGTTTTTTGTGTAATCCCACTCTTTGTTTACTTCGTTGATTACTACTGTTGAATAAGTGTTTCGTATTCTGCTTCATTGTTTGTTGCTTGCCATAATATTTGTAGTACATACTTTAGTTGTCTTCCTTCTGGGGAGATTAATAGCACACCTGCTCTTGCCCCTCCAAGCTTTAGAGAACCATCAAAGTACATCTTCCAATGGTCTCGTATTGGTTTGTGTTCTTTTTGTGTGACTTCTGTCCATTCTGCAATGAAGTCGGGTAATATCTATAATTTGATTGCCGTTCTTGGTTTGAAGTATAGGTTTAAAGCTCCGAGCTCTACTGCCCATTTTGATATTCGGCCTATGGCATCTTTGTTTCTGAGTTTGTCTTGTAACGGGAAGTTGGTCATGACTTTTATTTTGTGCTCATGGAAATAATGTCTTAACTTTGTTGATGATATGAGTACTACGTAGAGTAGTTTTGTACATGTGGGTATCTGACTTTTGATTCCGTAAGTACTTCGCTGATGTAATATACTGGCCTTTGCACTTTGTAGATATGTCCGGGTTCTTCTCTTTCCACTATAACTGCTGCGCTTACTACTTCTTTGTTGTAGCGATATATAGCATCATGTCTTCCTTGTTTCTTAGTGGTGTCATTACCGGAGAAGATGATAAATATTCTTTTAACTTGATGAAAGCTTGATTTGTCTCTTCTGTCCATTTGAAGTTTTCTTTCTTTTTTAGAAGTTTGAAGAAGGGTAGTCCTCTTTCTCCAAGTTTTGAGATGAATCTGTTAAGGGCTGCCATACATCCTATTAGTTTTTGTTTGTCCTTGATCTTGTTTGGTGGCTTCATATCCATAATTTCTTTGACTTGTTTTTGGCTTGCTTCTATCCCTCTATTGCTGACTAAGAAACCGAGTAGTTGTCCAGAAGGTACGCCAAAAACGCATTTTGTAGGGTTGAGTTTCCACTTCCATTATTTCAGATTTTTGAAGGTCTCTTCTAGGTCTTCCAATAGTGATTCAGGTTCCTTTGTTTTGATTACCACGTCATCAATGTATGCTTCAGCGTTTCTTCCGATTTGACCTCCAAGGCAGGTTTGTATTGCTCTTTGATACGTTGCTCCTACGTTTTTTAGTCCAAACGGCATTGACTTGTAGCAATATGCTCCGAAGGGTGTTATAAATGATGTTTTTATCTTCTTCTCTTAGTGATATTTGGTGGTACCCGGAATAGCAGTCCAGAAAAGATAGTAGTGACGATCCCGGCTGTTGAATCTATGACTTGGTCGATCCTTGGTGGCCCATATGGGTCTTTTGAGCAGTGTTTGTTGAGATCCGTGTAGTCCACACACATTCGCCATTCTTTCGAGTTCTTTTTCTCTACTAAGGTTGGATTTACTAACCAGTCCGGGTTGATTATCTCTCTGATGAATCCTGCTGCCAATAGTTTTGTGATTTCCTTTTTGATTGCTGCTTTCCTGTCTGGTGCGAATATGCGTAGCTTTTGTTTCACTAGTCTTGACCCTTTGTTTGTGTCAATTTTGTGCTCAGCCAACTCCTTTGGGACTCCTGGCATGTCTGCTGGATTCCATGTGAATATGTCTTTGTTGTCCCTTAGAAAGTTGGTGAGCACGAGTTCCTATTTGGGGTCCAGATTTGCACTGATTATTGTCATTTTTTCGGAATCCCCGGTCAATAAGTCAATTGTCTTTGTGGCGGCTTCTTTTGGAGGTGTAAAGTTTTTTGGCTTCTTTGCTGGTATTTGGATTTCGTCCGGATTCATTTCCTCGACCTTCTTTGCAATGTCTTCTTTTTCCTTATAGTCTTGTAACTTTTCTGATATTTGTATGACTTGCACATCACAGTCATAAGCCTTCTTTAGATCTCCCTTTAGTGAAAGGACTCCTTTTGTTGTCGGCATTTTGAGTAATAGGTACGGATAGTGGGGTACTGTCATGTATCTTGTGAGTGCTGGTCTTCCAAGAATCGCATGATAACATGATTCAAAGTCAGCTACTTCGAATTTAATGAACTCTGTTCAATATTTGTCAGGTGTTCCAAAGGTGACTGGTAAGGTAATCTGTCCCAATGGCATAGAAGATCTTCCGGGTACTATCCCATAGAAGGGAATACTTGTTGGTATGATCATGCCTTCATAGTCTAAATTCATCTTCCTTAGGGTGTCTGCGAAGATTATGTTTGGTCCTGCTCCTCCATCAATGAGCACTTTGGATACTGTTACTCCTGCTATTGTTGGTCCCATTACTAGGGGATAGTAGCCAGCATTTGCTGCGCTTGTCCATTGATCTTCTTTTGTAAACTGAATTGGGTATTCTGACCAATCTAAATGTCTTGGGGTAGCTGGTTCCGCTGCCATGGTAGTTCTGTGTGCTAGCTTTTCTTGTCTTTTACTTCTTATATATGATGCTCTAGAAAAGAATACTGCTATTTGTCGTTGAGGTTCTTGATAATTTCCTTCTGCTTTCTTCGTATCCTTTCTGGATTCCTCTGTTCTTTGTTCCGAGTTGTTTGCTCGTGTCTCTTCTTTCTTTGTGAATCTTCGTTGAAAGATGTCGCATTCAACTAGCTTGTGCCCTGCGTGAGGATGTATATGGCAGGGTAGATTTTCTATCCTCTCTGCTGGCTTTCTTGCATAGTTGTTGCCTTGGTAGTTATTGTTTGAGTATCTGTTATTCTGGTTTGTGTTTCTGTTGTTGTTGTAATTGTTGTTGTATCCTCCTTTGTCATTATCGCTGTATTTTCTTTTGTTGTTTGTTGGTGCTACCATGTTATCTTGTCTTGGTCATTTGTCTTGTTGTCTAAAATCTGGCCTTCTATTTTCATGAAAATCTTGGGTGAATCTGTGCCGAGTTCTTTCTTCTGACGATATCATGTTTTTGACGGCTCTTTTGAAATCTTCATTGGATCTAGGATTTTCATTGAAATAATTTTTGAATTGCCAATTTGCTAGGATTCCATCCGCAAATGTCTCTATTACTTCTCTGTCGGTGATATCGTGTGTTTGAGCTCTGAGTTCTCTAAACCTTTGATAATACTCCCTTAGTGTTTCTCCTTTTCTTTGCTTTACGTTCTTCAATTCTGCCGCTGTCATGGGGTGTGTTATTATTCCTACGAAGTTGTTGCAGAAAGCTTCTTGCAAATCTTCCCAATACTTGATTGATCATGGTTTCAGCTTGTCAAACCATTGTAGAGGCATGGCTTCAAGTGTCATTGGAAAGTATAAGGCTTTAATGTCATTGTTTCCTCCCACGAGTTTAATGGATTGGGAATAGACTCTTATCCATTGTGTAGGTTCCACTTTTCCATTGTATTTGGAGTGATTTGCTGGTTTAAATTTGTGTGGTAATTTCAACGTCTGCAGTCTTCCTACAAAACATGGGAATCTGCCATATTGTTCTGTTCTGTTGAAGTCGGGTGACCAGTCTCTCTTGTAATAATCCCTGTCTCCTCTGTATTCGGATTCTCCATAGTCTTCCGGGTAGTGCTAGCCCCAATCTGGGCCATTTTGCTTTATTAGTCTGAGATGTTGTTCCTACCTTTCCGATGGTTGTGGTACCTCTGTTTTTCCCAATTTGTGAAATATTGACTTCTTGAGGGTTGTTCCTCTTGTTTTTCTCCTTGTCCTTCTTGAGGTGTATTGTCATCGAGTTGTTTATTGGGGTCTCCGTCTTCTTTATTTGGCTCATCTGTGATTCTTTCCTCTTTAGTGAGGATGTTTAGCTCTTTTGTTAGTTCTTCAATTCTCTCTCTCTTTGTGTTTTTCATGGATTCTCTTTCTGCCTTCTTCCTGTTGTATTCTATTAATTCTGCTTTGTATTTGTTCTAGATTTGCTTTCTCCTGGCGGCTCGATTTCTTCTTCCTGCTCTAGCTTTGTTCTTCTTTAGTCTTGCAGCTTTATGGTCATTGGCTTCATTGTCATCGCCTTCCTCATTGTCTGAGATATCTCCTTCTGATTCATCTGATGATTTCAAGTCGGGTATTTGTGGCGGTTCTAAGTAAGGTTCTAGCTCCGCCATGTATATAGTATGCGCTCTTCGAGTTCTTTTTGTTTGTTGGTTTCTCTTTCTTGGCTTGCATGATAATTCCTGATATAGTCTGAGTTCTTTTCCTACTTGGAATGGTAGTTCTCTATCTTGGTCTTGCATTCTTGGGGATAGGTTTGGCCAGTGCACGATGCAACCTTCTGGAGTTGTTGACATTACCATTCCCTCTTAAGCGCCTTTCAGAGTTATGCTTCTTGTCATCTCTTTCCAAAGAAAATTTCCGTATGTAGATGCGGAGTTGTGTAGTCCGTATGAACCCGAGTACTTGATTGCTTCCGAGTTGTTTCTTCTTTTGACTGAGGCTCGATTGCGTATTCTGCCTAGATTTGTGCTTAGTCTTTTCGTGTTTGTCTTGGAGTTGGTATGAGGTGATGTCTCCTTCTCTAAGTCGGTTTCGTATCCATCTTCTGTTAGTCCGGTCGGCTTCGAAATCGTGAGATTTTTGGTCTTTTGATTCAGTTCTTGAAGATCTTGTTCAATCTTTTTGCTAACTCCTTTCTCTTCTCGGAGTCGGCTTTGAAGCTTTCCATTGTTGTCGATCTCGTAGATCCATGATCCGAAGAAAAATGTTGATTCCGTCGATTTCATCATGTTGAGGTCGTGGTCCACCAAACTTTCGAGAAACAATTCGCCGAAAGCCCCTACCTGGCGCGCCAGCTGTCGATGTTTTACCACCGATAGCCTGCCACGGGGTTACCCGAGACAGTTGTTCGTGCCTCGGCGAATAGTGAAACCTTGGTGGTTGGACACGCAGGGACACACGGTTTATACAGGTTCAGGCCCTCGACATAGTCGAGTAATAACCCTACGTCTAGTTAGGTCGCTTGTTATTGCTCTGATCTTTGTAATACAAGGTGTTGTGTATCACTCTACGTATCGGGTGTTGCGTAGTATGTTTAGATGTTTTTTGGGTGATACCCTCACCAGCCCTTTATAGTCCAAGGACTGGCCGAGGGCTGTTCTAATCCTACTCGGTTACAAACTTAGAGTCCTAAGCTACTCTTCGGTCTTTGTCGTTGTTACCAAGTAGAATCCGGTTTCGCCATGTTTGTCTTCCTTCGTGGGCCGAGTGAAGGAGGCCCGGTCTATGGGTACCGTATAGGATATCACATCGACAAGCCTTGTCTAGTCTTTGTACTCCACCACGTGTTCTTAGGCAAGTTCTTAAAAGGTAAGGCCCACATAAAAAGAGAGCGCGGTCCGGTAGGAGTTTTGTCCTCCTACTGATCTATCCTCTCGCCTAGCATACTTGTATTGAGGAGACAAACTATAGTGTTTAGACTAATTAATTGGCTAAGTATATTGAAGTAAAGTGAATTACATAGGAATCCCTATACTCCCTCGTTGTCGTCCCACCTAGCTATACTCACTAGTTATCTCTAAGTTATCTTTTACCGTGGCTTATTCATTCATCACCCCTTCCTATCACTTTATTCGATTACCCCCTATACTAGTTGGTACTAAGTTGAGGTGCTCTCTAGGATCTCTCTCTAATTATAATTCTAGCTCAGCTTTCCCTTGGGAAAATATAAATTATGATACCTTGTAATACTCCTAGGTGAAGTGCTACAACGATATAATTTGTGCGCTTGCGGATTTATCCAATAGTCATAAGAAATACCAACAAGCATTTCTGGCGCCATTGCTGAGGAAAGCATAGCCTATAAATTTTAATTATATTGAATCCAGAGATTCTCGTTAACTTAGTTATCTATTAGTCATAGGGGCTTACCCGTGTCTGTGTCTTCCTTTCTTGTGAACCCAGACAGTGTATGAGCGGTTTCCAACTACCGAGAAATTATCTAGAAGACCCCGAGCAGTTGTTGAGGAGGACTAGATGTCATCAAGTTCCCCTTAGAGGTTCATCTCGACCCTAAATCCGTTAGAGGAAGGAGGCTCTGCACCACCACTCAAGGACGCTATGGCCCAGAAGGCGATCTCTGACTTATCAGCCCCGTCCGCTACCCACGTAGCTCAGGGCCCAGAAGTCAACTTCGGGGATGCCACCTTCGAGCTGAAGCCTGCCTTGATCCACATGGTGCAGGCCAACCCATTTTGCGGGAAGCCCCATGAGGATGCCAACGCTCATCTCCAACACTTCATGGAGGTCTGTGGTACATTCACTATCAAAGGAGTGATGCCGGACACTATTCGTCTTCGCCTCTTCCCATTCTCGTTATTGGGGAAGGCGAAGCAATGGTTTTATGGCCACAAAGAAGAAGCCACCACCTGGGAGAGGGTGCTAATGCATTCCTCAAGAAGTTCTTTTCAACGGGAAAAACCAATGCCCTTTGTGGAATGATTTCGAGCTTCCAACAACAATCGGATGTGATGATTCCCGAAGCATGGGAATGTCTCCAGGAGTACATTCGTGTCTGTCCTCATCATGGGATATAAGACTGGCTCCTGATTCAAGGATTCTACCACGGGCTGTCTAGAATGGCCCGTAGTCACCTTGATGCTGCCGCTGGAGGGGCATTTCTCCAACACACAATGAGAAATGCCAAGGACCTCATCGAGAAGATGGTACTCAACCAAGGATGGGGTGAGGAACGTCTCCAGCCGAAGAAGAGAGTTATGCACACCGTCAATGAGGTGGACATGCTCTCTGCCAAGATGGACCTCTTAATGAAGAAGATAGAAGAAGGTTCCAAGAAGGAACACGAGGCCATCTACCCCACTGCCACCACACAAGCTATTGAAGATGATCCATGGTGCGAGGTGTGCGGGGGAAATGATCACTCGGGCAACAATTGCCCTGAGACATCGAAGGAGGACGTGAACTTCATCATCATCAACAACAACAACAACGAGTATCAACCCCAACAACCAGGAAATTGGAAGTCACGCCCCTTCTACCAAGGTAATGGAGGTAATAGCAATTACAATAATTACAATTCTTATAATAATTAGCCTTCATTGAAAGATCTTGTTCTTGGTCAATCTTAAATTAATGATGGTATTAACAAAAAGATGATTGTCAATGATAAAGTTCTTGAAACTCTTGGTGAAAAAATGGATAGCTTTGCCACTACCATGAAAAATCAATTGAGTTTTAATAAAATGCTAGAAACCCAATTAGCTCAATTAGCAGCAGCTACGCTATCTATAGAACAAGGTAAGATTCCTGGGAAACCAGAGGATCCGATTGAGCATGTTAATATGGTTACAAGGAGGTTCGGTAAGCCTCTACTTCGCTCCAATTGGGGCTACCTTCTCGATCCTCCTTTCATCATGAAGAAGGAAGATCCAGGCCATCCGACGATCAAGTGCTCAATCGGACAACAAACCTTCCACAACACCTTCTGCGACCTTGGATCGGGTGTCAACATCATGTCCAAGGTAACATATGATAACTTGATAGGGGGACCCTTGTTCCCTACATGTGTTCGTTTCTAGATGGCAGATCAGACGATGTGGTTTCCCGAAGGACTTGCTAGGAATATCTTGGTGAACATCCAAGATGAGTACATCCCCACCGACTTCATCATCTTGGACATGGGAGCCAATGTGGACATTCCTGTCATCCTTGGAAGGCGCTTCCTCAACACCACCAATGCGGTCATCTACGTGGGATTGGGCTAAATCCACTTCCAGTTCCCAAGTCATAAGGTAAAATGTGCTTTCAATGGTTATAAACTTAACAAATAGGTTAAAGCACATCCACCAAGAAGAAGAGTTCTAGCTCCACGCCAAAAGAAGTAGTACCCGGAGGCCAAGATCAATGAACTCAAGGAGGATGAACCTGCCAGTCCAAGGCAGGTTTGGAAAGCGAAGGAGGTGCACACTCCTCGGTCTCCGTCTCCGGAGCCATCAAGTGCACCCCAAGAATGAATAAGAAGGAGAGTCCTGCTCCAAGGACTTAAAATCAAGGAGCCTTTGCCGAAAAGCATCTCTTAAAGCTAGTGCTCATGGCACCCAAGGGCATGCCCATAGGGGGTCAGCCGATCCCCCCTTGGTGCCATCTTCTCCCTCTATAAAAGGCCACGCAAGGACAGCTCAAATCCTCACACTCCAACTAGAATTCAGTTCAAGCTCATTCTTCCTTGCCTTTGCCTTGTTCTCTCCTCACTTCCTTCAAGTGAAGCTCTTAGCTCATTGAAGAAGTAGTCCTACTCTATGAAGTCCACAAGAATACCTTATCCTCATCAAGCTTCTCTTAGCTCAAGCCTCCCCCCACAAGAAAAACTAGGAAGCTCACATTAGCGCTAAGCCTTGTCCTAGTCTCGTTCTTGTGTCTCTCTTCCTCTCTAGAAGATGAAGAACCCTTTGAGGTCTGCAATGAAGAAAGTGAAGAAGGTTCTAAGTGGGAGCTCATCTCAACGCTCCCACCAATCCGAGGACACTTCTCAAAGGAGAAGGGGTGGTTCTACCCAATATACTTGGGAGAACATCCAACCCGAAGGACAACCTCAGGAGGAGGAAAAATCACCGATGGACATGCCTCATCTTGGTGCATTCATGGTACCCCCGATGAGGACATATGATCAACAAAGTGGCCTCTGGTTTTATCAACTAGAGTACCAGAAGTATCTCTCTCTTCGGGATCAATACTTCGAGCATACAAGGATATTTAATCCAACTCTTCTCTACAACGTAGGTATGAACACCGAATTCGATACTATCTTTTCTACCATTGGTTGGTCTAGTTTTCGGCAAGTGGATGAACATGGAATTAAATTGCTCACCATAGAGTTCTTGTGCTCTTTACAAGTCTCTAATGATGAAATATCTTTCCACATGTTTAATCAAAGCTTTAGTCTCACTTGGAGTCATCAAAATGTTGCTCTTGGTTTTGATGATTCATGCTTGCTTGATTTAGATCCTGCCATGAATAGATTCAACAAAAGAAAATTTTGGTTGTCTATCTCTGCCTTGAATGATTGCTCAAACCCCAAACCGGAGAAAATTCATAATCCAACCCTTCATTTTATTCATCTTTGGATGAACATGACTTTGTTTCCTAGAAATAATGCTAGCATGTTAAGCACCATAGAGCTAAAATTGCTATATGCCATGGTCAATAAAATTCAAATCTCTCCTATAAATTGTTTAGTAGCATTTTGGCAAAGATCGATTGAAAGTAATGAACCCATACAACTCGTCTTGCCGAATCCATGAACTTGTTAAATGGAACCTACCCGTTTAAATACATCTCTTTACCCAGAGCAGTAATTTCGGAAGAATATCTTAGACATGCTCAAATGCTAAAAAGAGGTCTAGGGCTGGACTCAAAATGATCTATAGTGGCCAAACAACTGAAGTTCCCATTCTAAATAGGCAACATCAGTTGTATAGGACCCATAAGCTAACCCTTGATTTGGATCAAGGAAATGGGCAAAGAGATGTTGCAGGTACAAACAGGAGAGCTCAGGAGGGGCTATACTTTGTTCACCTTGAGCAAGGTGGTCCTTCCCACGGAGTTGTTAGCGAGGAGGAAGATGATGTATCTTCCAATGCCATAGATACTTCCAGTGGCATGCCTCCTCGGCCACCACGTCCGCAAGGACCAAGAGCATCCTTCTCGTCCCCACAAGAAAGGGAGCATCGAGACCGGCGACAACAAATGGATCATCTCACCAATGCTTTAGGTGAGCTTCGCGTTGAGCATGGTGTGACAGCAGACATAGTCCAGCAAACTGCCAAACAAATCCAAGCCTATCAAGAAGAAGAAATACAGTGGTGGAGAATGGTGTGGCAACATCATCCATATTATCCACCACCCTATTGAGCAAAGGATAAGCTTGGGGAGGTTCCCTCCCCACTAAGGTAAGTTTTTAATTCCAACATTTACATTCATGCAATTTCTTGCTTATCTTTGCTTGCATCTACAAAAAAATCTGAATATGATGAAAAGAACAAAAAGACTTCTCTCTACTCTCATATGTTCCATGAATATTAATATCTCTTATGGAAATGATGAATAGTTTCTCTGCTAAATGTTTCTCTAGTACTTAGTTTACAACTTGATATTTCTCCAGGTATGGATTACTTGGCTTAAAAGAAACCATCATGAACCTAAAACTTTTGTGGGTTGCAAATGTTGTAACTAAGTCTAAGTTGTTGTGAGTGTAACACCCTAAAAATGTGCATTATTTAAAATAGATTAAAAATGTTTTTATTTCATTTTGTGTGGACATTATAACATAGGAAAATAACTCATATTTCATAAAATAAAAATGATCATAATAATAGAAACACGTTTGTTGCATACATGCTGGTGCATGGTGTTTTGTATTGGTTGGCAATTTTCTATTTTCAAACTAGAAATTCAAAAGCATTTTGAAATTGATTTGGAAATTCCATAAATAAAAGGAAAAAACCCTCTCTTTTTCTCTCTCCCCCGTTCTTCAATCTGGCCCGAGGCCCTCTCCTCCCCGGCCCGGTCCAGTACCCCCCTCCCCCTCCTTTCCCCTCCGCATGGGCTTTGCCCGGCCCAATCACGCCGGCCCAGTTCTCCCTCCCGCACTGCACCACCTCCTCCCTCGCTGACAAGCCTACCCCACACGTCAGCTTCATCCCCTCCCCTTCCTTTCTTCCTCCCTCTCCTTTCCTTTCTCCCGCGCCGACGGATCCCCCTCGGCCGAGCACGTTTTGGAGTAGGGAATCCCCCCCCCGACCGCACGCGCTTTAGCTCAACTCTGCCCCGACATGTATGACCCACCTGGTAGCCGCCCACCGGCCCTTTCCTTCTTCCTCCTCCCTCTCTTTCCTTTCTGGCGCCACCGCCTTCCTTCCCGGCCGCGCTCGGAATTCTCACCAAATCCTCCCTTTCCTTTCCCTGCGTAGTACCCCGAGCTATAAAAGCTACGCCCCTGCACCCTACGGCCCTCACCTCACCCTCTCGGAACACGCCAGAGGCACACCAGAGCCATCGCGACCGAGCACAGAGCCGCCGCCGCCGCCTCTGCGCTGCCAAGCTTCTCTGCGCCAACCGACTGCTCCCCGAGCCTCGCGTTGTGGTAAGCAGAGCCCCAGGGGCTCCCTCTCCCTCTCCATTCCCTCTATCCCGTCCGCTTGGACCCTGTCCGCATCCGCCGGCAATGCAGAGCCGCCTCTCCGCGTGAGCATCTCGCCCTCGCGCGCCATCGTAAGAACCAACCCCGTCGTAGTGTTCGTCGTTCTCCCCTCTCCCTCCCTGACCTTACCTCGTAGAAAATAGTGCACCAAGGCGGCGGATTGCACTGCGCCGCCCGTCTCCGGCCATGGCACTGCCGCGGTCCTGCTCTGCTCCGGTCGGGCGCCGCCGCTCCCTCCCCCTTTCTAATCTCGGTCGTCCGTTTTAAATCGGATGGATCACAGAACCCCGTACCCTTTCGGTCGTCTGTTTTACAAAAGAGCCCCTGTTCTTTTTAAAGTCTGAACCCACAGTCTTAAGCGCATTTCCTTCTATACATTTTCAGTTCTGGAAGACGTAATCTCCTTTCGGTTTTGTTTTAAATCAAAATTAAATAGAAAATCCTATTTACAGATTTGCCACTCATTTTCTTTTGTTCATAAACTGCTCATTTTAACTCCTTTTTCACCCATTCAAATTGTGTTAGATTCGTATCGACGTAATCTACGTGTTAGTTAGTTCATAGTTCATGTTAGACAACTGTTAAATATATTTAATTGCTTAATCTGTTTTAATCTCTGGTTTAATTTATGAAACTTGATTAGTTCATATCTTCTTCGTTATAGCTCCGTTTTTGGTGTTTCAAACGTCTATGTGATCATAGTGAGACGTAGAATAGTTTTTATCAACTTTCAATCTTGTTTTATTATGGTTGTTGTACTATTCTAATCTATAGCCTTTGTATGTTTGCATGTGATGTCTTGGTATAATTGCATGTTGATGTGGTGATCGGGTATAGACGGTGAGCAGTACGTGGGTGGCTAGGAAGTTTTCTTTGAGCAGGAGCAGCAGGAACCCTTTGAGCAAGGAAAGTATTATATGGGATCTTCCTTGATGTCCTATTCATGATGTTTTAAATAAAATCATATGCATGTGTCTAATCTTGTTACCATACGGCTTACCTAGCTTTGTTACCTTGAACCTTGGAATCCTATGGGTTTTTGCATCTGGGTAGTTATTGCTAGTGCTCCATTAATAAGCATGATCTTTAATCTTGATTAATGACTACATGAAATGATGAAGTAAAACTTGACTTTTTAGCAACATGTATTTAGGACCCTATCTGTTAGCAAAAGCTGGGACATACAGTACAACCATGAGAGCTACATGGCTCTGGCTTTAGTTCAGTATTAGGGTCACTCTCTCGCATGCGGCAGTTCACGAAAGTTGCCATTGACGCGCGGTTGCGGGTTGTGGCCGGAGTGGCTACCGCTGCGCGTGTGTACCATTTCGGGGCTCCCGTATACCCCTTGCCCGTGGATCCGTACTGTCTGTGGTATGTCAGCGAGCCCCTTCAAAAGACTTCATAGTGTACCCTGCCCTCTCACCTCAGCAGTGTTTTGGGAGTTATAAACTCGGGCATATGGGTAACACGACTCATGGGTAAAGTATACAACTCTGCAGAGTGTTAAAAACTGATATATTAGCCGTGCTCACGGACACGAGCGGCCCGGAAAACTCACAGAAAACTATGGTTACTTGTTGCTTACCTTTATGAATCACTTTATCATGATATTATGTTACTTGTTCATTTGTTTATATGATCATGCAGTTTAATTTGGGGGCTTAAGCATAATCTTGATCTACCACTTGTTAAGTTTTGCTACAAATTAAAAATGCTTACCGCAGTAAACCATGTCAACCTTTTGAGCCTCATGAACCCCATATATACTTGTTGAGTACTAGAAGTACTTACACTTGTTCATCTCTTTTCAATATTTGGATAAAAATCCCGGATGGGTACCAGATTATCAGAGTTATGAGGAGTATCCAGAGGACTACTAGGTTTGGGGTCAACCAGTTGACGTCCCTGTGCGATGGAGCTTCGCGAGAGTTATCTTTTATTTCCGCTGTTATGTAATAAACTTTAATATATACTTATTCTCTATGTAATAAACACCTGTGATGGTACATTTTTGATGATTTGTCGGCTTATGTGTGTGACTGATCTCTGGGCACACATAAGGTTTATGCATCCCGTTTTGTCTTTAAAACTGGGTGTGACAGTGAGACATGATATAACAAGACAAGAGCTGCTATAATATTGTTCTAAACAAGAATGACTATCAGAGTTTTATTTCTTAAAATGATAAAAACACTTTTTGTTCCTCAATGGTGAAAATTCCTACCAAAGCCATATATGCTCTTTCATGATTTAAGCTTTCTACATAAGCTGCTTGCTTCCTGTTGAGTTTGGTCAAGTTTTGTGACCCTTATTGAGATTTATCATGCTCCCAAGATTAAGATCACGTACACGCCACATATATATGTTGCTTCTACACTGGAAGTACGCAGAAATATGCCTTTCATTTTCCACATAGTTCATGCTCTATGTTCTAATAGAAATTCTCTCTCTAGTATGTTGCTAGTAAATGAGACATAGACTATGCAAAATTATGAAAAATATGAAAAAGAAAAAAATATAGGGGCACATGAAGGTCCCAAATTTTAGAAAAAAAATGATGATCAACAAATCAAAGCTCATAGACAAAAAATAAATAAAGATAGCTATGTCTCAAAATTATAAGTTAGAAAGAGAGCTCATATCAAATAGAGGAGTATTGATCATTTGCCATGTTCCACACACTTGCACATCTTGATCTAAGAGTATGACACTTCTCTCATTGGATCCGAAATTTGACTTTACAACAAATGCAAAATAAGTTTGCTACATTCTTTATCCTACCCTATAGCTCCACATAATCCTTTAGAGATAGTATGAAAAGAAGGAAAACTTAAAATGTGTGCCTTGGTGAGGAATCATACACCTTATGAGAGACTCGAGAGTACCATTTGAGGAACACTAGGTCTTTCTTTTTCAAAACTTTACAAAACCTCCGATATGAAACTTGTGAAAGAATAAGAAAACTAGTGCTCAAGTTAAGTTGTTCTATCTCTCAACCACCCAAGACAAAGGATAAAGCCATAAGCCCCATGAAGGACTAAGGTAATATGGGTGAGTCTTTATTGCTATTTTTTCTATTCAAAAGAAAAGTATGATAGTTGTAGATCTAGTACTCTTGAAATATGAAACATAGTAGCAACTCTTGATCCACCAAGGCTAAGTGTAATTGTTTGCTCGGGAAGAGCAAAAGTTAAGCCTGAGGGATCTTGTTGACACCAAGAATGACACACTTTTAGATAACCAAAATAGTGTCAACAACCTCAGGATCAAGGATAAACAATCATATCATGACCATACTTTCATAAATAACAAGTTCCACATGTCCATGAAGTATTTGATGCAGATTTAGAAGAAACAGAGCAAGGAGAGCCAGTGGGACCCACATAGTGGGTCGGCCAGCCTCATGCTGGGCCTACCAGACTCCTCACACTAGCCATGATCCAGGGGAAGCACTCCCAAGTGATCCTCAACTGTTTGATCAACTTGTGCTTCCTCCCAACGGTTCAAATGCACCTCACATGGATACATGGGCCCACATCAAAGAGATCAACATGACAATCAACTCAGAAGACCCAACCAAGATACATGACAAGTGGGGACACCTTCTGGAAGGTCGATTTGGGCCTTAGACCCCTATAGGGGGTCAGCTGATCCTTATCTAGGGGTACCACCCCCCACTTGGTCCCTGACCAGTGGGCCATGCTCTAGAAGGCCAAGACAGGGCCCACAGGCCATAAGGGGGGGGGGGTCGGCCGATCTCCTCCTAGGTCGGTGCAGCACCTGGTAACCGCCACACTCAATTAACACGTGTTGAAGATCAAGACCACTCACTCTAAGTCGGTTTAGAGGCGATGGATCCAAGGGTGGAGATTTGAAGCTTCCTAGATTGATGACGTGGAGATGGAGTAGCCCCTACTCCACCTTCCACTATAAATAGAGGCTCATACCCCCCTCTTCATACATGGTGAAGAAGCCTAGAAGCTCTATTCCTTATATTGTTCTATTAGTTAGTCTAGAGTGGGAGTTAGAGTTGAGTCAAGCTACGCTTGGGATTTCCGGAGTCGTCTTCTGGAAAGTCTGGTATAGCTCTTGTATCTTTCCTTCTTTGTAAGACTTTATCTTATTCAATATATTACTTTTCATCTACTTTATTTAGTATTTACTTTGAGCATTAGTGTACTTGTTATAGTCTTGTTATATGCTTTTGCTTATTACTAGCCTTTACATCAATAGTATGTGATCCTTGTGGTCTTTCCCGTATGCGATCATTGCCTGTTATAGGGTGCTTTGGTTATAGATCATAGTCAAAGTAGTGAGTTGTGTGTAAGCGTGGTGCTTATACGTCATCTTACCCTTGGTTAACGCTTGTTGCACGGATTGTTTGTGGTAGCTAGCAAGAGATTGACAACCTTGTCTAGTATTTGTATTCCACCACATGTTCTTAGGCAAGTTCTTAAAAGGTGAGGCCCCCATAAAAAGAGAGCGCGGTTCGGTAGGAGTTTTGTCCTCCTACTGATCTATCCTCTCGCCTAGCATACTTGTATTGAGGAGACAAACTATAGTGTTTAGACTAATTAATTGGCTAAGTATATTGAAGTAGAGTGAATTATATAGGAGTCCCTATACTCTCTCCTTGCCCTCCCACCTAACTATACTCACTAGTTATCTCTAAGTTATCTTTTATTGTGGCTTATTCATTCATCACCCTTTCCTATCACTTTATTTTATTACCCCCCTATACTAGTTGGTACTAAGTTGAGGTGCTCTCTAGGATCTCTCTCTAATTATCATATCTAGCTCATCTTTTCCTTAGGAAAATATAAATTACGATACCTTGGAATACTCCTAGGTGAAGTGCTACAACGGTATAATCTGTGCGCTTGCAGATTTATGCAATAGTCATAAGAAATACCAACAACAACATGACACATCAGGAGACATCCATAGGTACATATAATATCTAGGCACCACGCCTACATAATACATACCAACTAACCCACTCGAGAATTGAATTAGGCGCTTTACGATCTTATAAATATATCATCACCAATCATATCTAATATGCAAATAGAATAAACTAAGCACTCAATAAGTAGCAATATAATAATGAAGTATAAATTCATAATGAGATACAAGATATATTACCGATCTCCAGACAAATGAATCTGGAATCCCAAGCAAATCGCCTAACTCCACTTGAACCTTGCTAGCTACCTAGCTAATAACTTGAAGCACTAGAGTTCTAATCTAATCTCTAGAAACCTTAGATCTATTCTATTCTTGAACTGGCTCTCACTTGACCTGGATCCGTTGAATTATATTTCTCCTCCGAGGGTTACAGGGCTCTATTTATAGCCTGGTGGGATGCGCAATAGACGTTGGATCAAACCGACTTAAGGTAGGGCTCAGATTAATCCTCAAAGGCGGTGGAGGAATCTTCCAGAAGATGACGGCCAGTGGGCCCAGGGGGGTGCCGCCCGGCCCCACCCCATGCCGGTCGGCCCCACATGGTAGGTTCTGGGCCCCGCTTCGCTTCGTATCTGCGGGATCCTCCGTGAGTTGTTTGGAAACTATATCTCCGTGGGATTTGTTCAATATCTACTCTGATTTGATTCTCTTTATCCTCTTTTCTGGAATAGTCCTTGGAAAATAATAGAATACCAAAACTTGTGGAATTTGTTAGATAAAGCCCTATATTTCTATATTTTATATGTTATTGATCCATTTATTATGTTTATAATTGTATTAAAGGTTGACGTCAATGACCGTCAACAAGCTCCCCCAAGCTTACCCTTTGGTAGTCCCTTTGTTGGGGATATTACCTCGGCATATCCCTAGGGACCTTATGGGCCTACCAACCACAAGACGGCCCGGCCTGCGAGGCCTTGTGGCACGCGACCAGGTCGTCATGCTCGCCAAGGACTCCGAAGAAGCCTTGCTCGCCAAAGAAGATCCTAGAAGATAGACTTAGATCCCTTACTTTAAGGGACCGATTGTAATATGTTAGGATATGGAAATTGTAACCTTGCTCCCCGGCTATATAAGGTGAGCAGGGACCCCCTCCAAAAGCTCTCTCTCAGATCAGCTACAGATCTTGTAACCTAATACTCAGATCAATCCAACCACCAAAACACAGGACGTAGGGTATTACGGTGATTTGTCAGCCCGAACCTATCTAAATTGTTGTGCCTACGCTCTCTGTGTTACACTTGATCGCCGTCGTCACACCTCCGCCTACAATCTACTACCGTAGGGTACCCCAAGGTAGACTGCGACGCATATTTCCTAGACAGTTGGTGCGCCAGGTAGGGGGTGTGTGCATCGACTTCATGGCTCGTCAAGCGGCCACCTTCCCGGATTCGATGGTCCTCCCGGCAGCCGGCACTATGCTCCAGATTGGATCTATGTCCTGGACTGTCGGATCCACGCTGCCGGCCGCACGCTTTTCTGTCACGCTAGAACACCACCCGCGAAAGATCAATATCGACGACCTGGTCCGTGCCATCGATCGCTCCAATGCCGCTATCATCGACTGCGTCGACCTCATGCAGGAGGCACGGCGCCGACTCTCTGGTCATCACGGCCGCCGACCACGCCGTCGCCGGACCCTAGCAAAAACGGAAGCTGTGACGACCAGGGGCGTTCACCCTCCTCCGACGATGCCTTATGGTCTCAGCAACCAGGCTGCGATCCTCCAACGCTAGACGCTCCGATCAACCTTCGGCCAGATCCCGGTGGCGCCTATTGTGAACACGGTCATCATCTTTGCAATACCCAGTGACTCCGACCACGTAGTATCCCTCGACGGCACGATCTCATCGGGCTCGACTGCTAATACCAGGCCCGAAACTGCCGACTCATCTGGATCGACGAACAGCTTCCTGGAGTTTCCTCCGGGCTTCGCGGGGGTGATCTTTCAAGTCTCCGCCGATAGTGCCCCTCGTGAAAATGAGACGGATGCCGACCGCATCGTGAGAGAACAGCACAACGTCGAGCATCCACAGAGGCGCGAACTGGAACGCCGTGAGCAGAAGAAGCGCGACGAGGAACGCCGCGAGCACGAACGACTCGCACGGGAATAGCGTGAGTAGGAGAAGAGGAATCGTGGTCGCATGCCAGGACGCAACCTCCAGCAAGATTTCGACAAGATGGTTGACGTTCCGATTTACCCGACACCCAGCGCCAGCCTAGCGATAGCCGCCTGCAAGTTGTCCAAGCTCCCCTACACGCTAGTGATCGAGAAGATAGAAGCCCACATCATGGCGGCGGTGGTCCAGGTCAACAAAGTGGGTCCTCTGCCCGAATTCTCCACCCAGTCCTACAGAAAACCACCCACGAAGCCCGCCGGGGGAGCCCAGGCGAGGATCCCCACCCCGCGACGATGAAGAACTCCACGGGCCCCGGCGCGATCGAGCACCCGCACCGCCGCACCAAAGCCCTCTGAGGGAGCAGAGGCGAGGATCACCACCTCACAACGACGGTGAGCACGAAAGACCCCAGCGCGATCGAACACCGGCACCGGCGCGCCGAAGCCCTCCAAGGGAACGTCGACGCAGATCCCCGAGATACGATGATGACAATCCACGACGTGGTCGCACACTGCCACCAGCACCTCAAGCCATCGGGGGCCTGCGCCCCTTCTCTGCTCGTCTGCGTGCCATTCAATGGCCTCAGAATTTCAGAGTTACATCGGTGGAGAAGTACGACGGCAAGACAAACCCAGAGCAGTGGGCGTCCACCTACGAGATCGTCGTTTACGCCGCCGGAGGAAATCAAGACGTAATGACTAACTACCTCCTGGTGGTGTTGTCAACCTCCACCAACAGCTGGCTCCAGAAGATCCCAGAAGGCACCATCAACATCTAGGAGCAACTCAAGGAAATATTCATCAAGACATACAAGGCTACGTGTATCCAGCCTGGGATGAGGTACGACTTGGAAAGCGTTCGCCAGAGGAGCAACGAGAGCATCCGGGAGTACATCAGGCGTTTCTCCGACAAGCGGTTGAATATCGCAGAGGTCTCCAACCCAGAGGCCATCACCATCTTCTCCAACGGCCTGCGGACGGATGACCTCCGGAACAAGTTGGCACGAAAGAGCATAACAACCATAGAAGAGCTCATGACGATCGCGAATCCTTACGCCAATCAAGACGACGCCACCCGTAGCTGGGAGAACAGGCAGCGCTACTCTCGATCTCCGAAACGTGCAAGGGATAAAGACCGCCAACCAAACTACCATAGCGAAGGAATGGTCGGCAACCACCGGGACTACCGATCGGGCAACTCCGAGTGCTATCCGCAGAGGTACGATTATAGGCGCGACAACCGCTATGTCACCAACATGAACGCCCGACCAAAGAAGAACTACGACGCTAGTTACAAGAAGATCCTTGACGACCCGTCCCCTATACACAAAAACTCTAAACACTCCATGCGCGACTGTGAGCTCCTTGAGTCAGCAGTACGGGGAAGAAGTGACAAGAGAGCAAAGAAAGATGACTCCAACAAAGGCAAAGACCAAGAACCACCGGCCCTGGAGTTCCGACCAGCTTCAATGACGTACTCCATCTTTGGAGGTAGCATGGTTGTTGAAGGTGAGAGGAGACGTCGTCAAGTTCGCAAGGATGTCTACTTAGTTGCAGCAATAGGAGATGATTCGACCAACGCTCGCTACCTCGACTAGTCGGAACAGCCCATTAGCTTCTCTGGAGAAGATGAGTGGACGGATTCTAGATACCCCGGTCGCTTCTCACTCATCGTCGACCCAACCATCGCCACGTGCCATTTCAGGAAGGTGCAGGTCGACGGCGGGAGCACCCTCAATATCATATTCACCGATGCATTTCGCCAACTTGATTACTCCAAGAAGGAACTCCTGCCCGCGAACTTCTCCTGGGGGATCATCCCAAATAAGGCATCGACGCCGGTAGGCCGGATCAACCTCCCCATACAGTTTGGCGACCAAAACCACTTCAGGGTGGAAAACATTAATTTCATCATCACCGACTTCGAGACAGCATATCACGTGATACTCGGTCGACCAGCACTCACCAAGCTCATGGCAGTCCCGCACTACACCTACATGGTGCTAAATATCCCAAGGCAACAAGGCATCCTCAGCCTTTGTAACAACCTAAAGATCGCATACGAATGCGAGCAGCAGACAATAAACGCCGTTGAAAGGCCCCGTATCTAGGATACGTACGACTCTGAAGCCAGCGACAACCCCACCGCAAAGAAGCAGAAGGAAGCAGAACAAGCGGCGACCACCGCCGACCTCCCCTGCGAGCAAGTGTAGAGGCCGCCAGCCCCGGGCAGTGCGAGAAAATGTCCTAACATAAACATAAGCTTGTACTGTGTACTTTTCCAATAATGAATAAAGGTGTCGCGTTCCCCCTATTTTTTATCTAACAGAACCTGTTAAGCAAGTAAAACGCTCACGGCGTGCGACGACCTCTGTAAAACGCTCAGGGCGTGCGATGACCTCTGTAAAACGCTCACGGCGTACGACGACCTCTGTAAAACACTCACGGCGTACAACGAGCACCCCAACGACACCCACGGCGTATGGCGACCACCCTGAAATACGGATAACACATGGCGACCACGACAATTCAACTACTAACGATCGGCGAAATCTCCAAAACACTCCCATAGTTTCGACGACCTTTCCATAACGCAAATAGGACGTTTTTCTCCAAACAGCCTGGCCATAACCAAAAAGCACCCAAAGCTGGCCCATCAATGAACCATAGCAAATAGAAGTAGCTACCCTAAGCACTATGACTCCATTGACATGCCTCCCAAGTGGCATTTCCCTAGAAGCCGTGCGATGTCACTTGGGTCAGGAGCCATGAGGTTATGTCCCCAGAATCTGTATACGACCACGGTACGGTCGACGACTCTACAAGCAGCATGACTTTTCGCCTAGCGTCTGTAGGAACGGTCTCCACAGGCCCTATCACTGGCATCTCCCTAAGCGTGCATGAGCTGTTCTCCCTCTGCGCAGTGGGTTGCCAGCAGCGTGCTTCCTTGGGAGTCCTTATGTATCCTACACGTGAAGATGCGCTAGCCCTATGATGTGGACCGTTTCAGACCCAAGGCCAAACGATTCATCGCTACGGCTCATGACTAAGCAGGCACGACAGGACATACAAGTGAAACAAAAGTTCACCACCCCGAATATATTACAGCTTTGTAGTTTTCACTTACACGTCTGAACGCTTGTATCCGAGATACAAATTACCGGTTTCCCACAGCAAAATAGAGCATGACAACAAAGTTGAGACTCCCCAACCGAAGAAACCATACATCAGATCAGTCATTCCAACGATTACAACTTCATCCTACTGATGCGATAAGCGACCACCTCACTGATGTTCCTAGTCCAGAGATCGAATTCATGTCGAATTTGACACTGCCGGCTATAGTACATAATGATCCCAGGCATATTGTTGTCTGGCGGACCAAAACGACGACAGTCTGCCCAAGTACACACAGAAGCACCGATGACTAAATCCGGCACATGTTCCGGGGCACGAATCCACCACTGCCGCCAGATGATGTGAAGATCATCACGAGAGCGCTCCCGAAGACGACGGAAGCCCGGATTACCAAACCGATCATCTAGAAGAGCACCTCCGCTGAGTCGATCGATGATAGCAAACGCCTCCAAGCTCGACGGATCAGCATAATATAACATCATAGCTCTGAAATACATCGCGACGTCAGCTTCAGCGGTCACCGCCCTGCCAATGAGCGCCTGACCAACAGAATCCCGCCCTTGCAACATCAACCTCTCCACATCACGAAAGAATAAAGCCTCTCGGTCAGCGTCAAGGAAGCGTTGCTCGAAGGCAGCCTCCAGAAAGGGGTAGTATGGTCGACAGTAGTCCTGAATCCGCCGAAGAGACAAGATCCGAATCATCGAAGCGTCGTCACAAACCCTCCGGAAGATGCGACAGACCTGGCGAGCCTTCGCACACTCGCGCACATTGTCGCCATCATCGATCACAAGAAGAAGGATCCGGAAGATCAAGTCCTCTGGTAGAGCCAGCAAAGCGGCAAAACCCATCGCGAGCAGCGCGCCGTCAGCATCCGTTAGTCCCGACAAAAGCAAAACCCTACTGCAACTTGCCTACTCCCTTGCGACCAAACAGCGTGAAGGAAATCAAATGAGATCGGAACTCACCCCTATTCCCAACCAAATATATTGCAAAATCGCTGCCCCTCGTATTCCATATATTCGACGCCAAAAGCAGTTAGGATACAACTCTTCGTATCCTACACGCGCTCTAGCGGGGATAAAAGACGCGACCTTTCCCGTTCTGCCGCTAAATCCCCCCTTTATAACAAAGGGCGTGACACTTCGCCTCCAAGGGTTTTTGGGAAACCGCAACGGCCGAATACGGAACCGCCACGACAACCCTCACTTCCGCACCATAACTTGGGCTGCCAACCGCACGGTTAATTCGGCCCACTTACTTCTTTTTTCCTTACTTTGTTTTTACTTCCAGATAATTCAATCAATTTTTAGTAAATATCAATAACACCAGTCCTGGGGACTGGATGTACAATCTTGTTATGATTTTTTTGTAGCTACAGTAACATGGCTACGGTAGACCGGTCGGCAAGCAACACAAATTTTGGACGCTAACAAGGACACTCGGGGACTCCATTGACAGCAACCACGACTAGGCTGCCTGGTCGCATCCCCAACCAGGCTCGGGGACTGCGGCCAGGGCACAGAAGAACGGCACAAAGCAGGACAACACCCGAGGACTGCGAATAAGACTAAAGATCCCGATGCATGTACCTCCTAAGCTCCTTCCATCAGGCTCGGGCACTACGGGTATTCGCAGTCATTTCTTACTAAACTTATATTTCAGTATTTCAATTTCATAATATATGATCCTGATACAAGAAGCTTCCAGTTTCTTACATCAGGCTCGGGGAGTACGGGTATTCGCAGTCATTTATACAAAACTCATGCCTCAACCTTTAGTTACATACTTTATGCACCTTTTTCTAAAGCATGGCACCACATGCATACTTCACCTGCTACCATGCTCGGGGACTAAGTGGGTACACTTCACCTTGCGGTGAATGTACAGATTTTCTTCTCGACAAAGCTCTGCTGTTTCTTGTGTTGTTTACGCAGAGCCTAAGTGGGTACACTTCACCAGGAAAGGACTTTTCAAAAGTTTTTCTTCTTCAGCACTTCAATCCTCCCAACAAGCAGCCGCAACATCCGATGAGGCGACCAGCTCGCACATCACGCTACGACACTCTTGACCAGCCCGACCTGGTCGAGAGGCTTCTCCGAGCAGCACCTCGACCAGACAGCCTGATCGGGATTTCACGACGATCACGACGCATGATGGCGACCAGCTGAACACCTCCTGGGATGACGATGCGGGCTCACCGGAAGAATACAACGTGCTCGGGGACTTATTGGGTATATTACCTCGACATATCCCCAGGGACCTTATGGGCCTGCCGACCAGAAGATGGTCCGGCCCGCGAGGCCTTGCGGCACGCGACCAGGCCGTCGTGTTCGCCAAGGACTCCGAAGAAGCCTTGCTCGCCAAAGAAGATCCTAGAAGATAGACTCGGATCCCTTGCTTTAAGGGACCGATCGTAATCTGTTAGGATATGGAAATTGTAACCCTGCTCCCCGGCTATATAAGGCGATCAGGGCCCCCTCGAAAAGCTCCCTCTCAGATCATCCACAGATCTTGTAACCTACTATTCAGATCAATCCACCACCAAAACACAGGACGTAGGGTATTATGGTGATTTGCTGGTCTGAACCTGTCTAAATCGTCGTGTCTACGCTCTCTGTGTTACGCTTGATCGTCATCGCCACACCTCCGCCTACAATCTACTACCGTAGGGTAACCCCTAGGTAGACTGCGACACATATTTCGTCGACACCCTTAGCAAAGCCCAAGTGGAAATATTTATTTTATTCATATAACATAAATGTCTTAGTGAAAAAACACTGTCTCTGGTGGAACTTATTATTTACTCTAGTCATGAGTAACTGCAAAACAGATAGGTTTTATTATAACTACTTTTCTTGTTTTCCTTGATCAATTTCCTTTCTGGAGTTTTTGATATCTTTGAAAAAATAAAGTCCTGCAAAAAGATTTAAATAGAATATTCTGCTATGCCCCTTAGATTAGAATGATTAATTTGTAAAACATTGTTTTTGTATTTACTTTTTTTCTTTGTCCTTCTTTCTCGCCTTCTGAGAAGTATGGGCTCTTTCTTTGTCTCTTTTATTGAGAGGTACATCGGACTTTTGTACCTTTTTAATTTCTCTTGAGGGTGCATTGGACTTTTGTCCCTTTTTAATTCCCTCTATTTTCTCCCATGCATCTTTTGACATGGATTATTTTTTCATACTTTTTCATAGCCCATATAACTCTTCTAAAGAGAAAGATTAGAATATATTAAGCAAAATTATTTTCTTTATTATTTAGATTAATTCTGATCATAGGCACATAATAAAATACTCAACTTTAATCTCTTAGAGGTTTTGGAACAAGATCATAGCAAATTCTTTTTATTCCCTATCTTATTTAACAGTTACTTAGACAGGAGAAGAGCATTTATCCCACTAGATTTAGGTTCTTACAATGAAAGATGGTAATTTAAATTTAAATTTATGGGGATAACTAAATTACGAACCATATATACATATGCGAGAAGCACATATATACACATAGTTATTTATTCATTATTCTAGCTAATATATTTTTATTTCTTTTTCATTTTTCTCATTTTTATTTTCTTTTCTTAAATAGCAATAATAGAAAACTTAGCTAAAAACCAAATGGAATGTGAAAATAAAATTATGATAGTATGCTTACCTCGCAGGGGCTCTCCCCGAGCTATCTGATGACGTGGTCTATAGCTCTAGTGGTGGTAGTGGGTAGGTGAAACCCAAGCTTCGGATCAGGTACCGTAGGTCCTGAGGCTACTCATACTGCTGTTGTTGCATCTCTTGTAGACGATCATTCATTTGATGCTGATTCTTCATACTCTGGTCCAAGGTGGACTAGAATCTGTCCTGTCTCTGCTGCATAGTTGCAAGACGGTGGTTAAAATCATTAGACAAAATACTGGGAGTACCATCACCTGTTTGTGGAGGCTCCATGTGCTGCTCTGGTGGAGGATAGTAGTCATTTGCTAGAGGCTGATGGTACGGGTACGGTCCACCAGTGCTGAAGTCCATGTGTGTTCGGGTAGAGAAAGACATGCGTCCTCTCTGGAATCCTGCTGAGGTACCTGGATCCTACGAATAATTAGTAAAATTTCCCTGTCCCAAGCTATCCCATCCTGCTGATGTTCCCTGATAAGTGGTCTGCTCCTCCCATCCTGAGTGATAGCCCCACGGCTGTGTGGACTGGTGTAATGGACCTTCCTGATCAAAACCAATATGGTGAGTAAAAGCTGGTTCGACTGGTGTAGCGTCCGCCCCTTCATAATTTCTTCTTTGTGATCTGGTGAGTCGCGCTGCCGTATTCTCCCAACTGTAGGTCCACCTGTCTGCATATAAAAAACAAAACTCTCTACTGCATAGAGACCAAGTGCCCTGTCCGGTAGTTGAAAGGTCTAGGAATGGCTAGAGGGGGGTGAATAGCCTATTTAAATTTTCTACAACAACACTATTGACAACAGAAGTGGCGAACGGGTAGCGTAGGACTATCAAGTGTAGCCTTCACCGGGAGTATTACAGGTATCATATTTTCTCCAGGGAACGAGAAGTGAATTAACTAGGCAGATGGAGTTGTGTCTCCTTTGTGCGAAGTTGTTGGAATTCATCGTATGCCTTGATTCATCTCCGATGTGAATTTGTTTCAAGACTTACCCAAATTGAATTTGAGAGTTTACTGCAGGGGTTAGTCCAACAAAATAACCAGTGTCTACACTAGCAATTTTTAGTTCAATAACCAAACTAAACTCCATGTCTAATTTAATTAAGGAAGGCATTTTAACCTAAGCACCACGCTTACATTAATATCCTTTAGAAATACTCATATGAAGTACTTCCAAACCAAAGCATACTATAGCAAACAAAGGTACATGAAAGCATATAGAGATTTATTCAAATGAAGATGAAAGCATTTGATGATGGTGAGAAACACACATTTTTTATATGCAATAGAATGCAGGTGATATGGATGAATGTAATAAACTAAACATGTAGTAGATTCGAAATGAGAGATAAAACTAAATGGAGGCAAATGTATAGATGATTTAAAACAAACATGCAGTGGAGTGCAGAAATTTAAAAGATAACTACTCATCAAGTTTAGAGTCTATGAGCAAGACTATCTCACCTTAATTGATAAACCTTACCATGTCTCACAATGGAAGTTGTGAGTAATGCAACTTTTATGTTCCGTCACATGAGATGATCTTTGAATTCTTTTGACGGCGACCTTTTCTCCAATCAACACAAGTTAGAATGATATAGATATTTATACATACCTGTGAGATGGCAGGGCTCCGATGTTAATGAATCATGAATGTTTAGAAACCCTAAGTTCTTCTCTTTTCTTGTGGAAACTTGCCAGAAGGTCAAAACGACTTCTTATGTCTTGTCTATTCCACAATTCAACAGAACAGTGGGTAATCCTACTAAAGCTAGTGGTACACTAAATTAGTAAATATCAAGATCATTATCAAAATCTTTACGCCAATTGTTTCCACAGCAACGGCGCCAAAAATGCTTGTTGACATTCGTTAAGTGCAAATAGAATATGAAAGATTTCCGCAAGCGCACAGAATATCATTATAGCATTTTACCAGGAGTATTCCAAGATTGTTATTTATATTTTACCACTGGGAAACAATGGTTAAAGAATTTAATAATTCACCACCATGCATCTACTAACTTAATAAACCAACTAGACTAAAGAAGAGGTAAATAATATGTAATACTAAGTAAGGATAATAATCATCACAAACGAGAATTCTGAAATAAATGAGTAGATAGCTAAAGTGGGAGGACAACAGGAGAGATCAAAGTTCCTGAATACTTCTTTATTACTTTGGTTCTATGATAACAGGAGATGGATAAATATAGTAATCACACAATAGCATTTCGGGACATCAGAACACTAGCCACGGAAAGGGATGAGAAGGGGGCAAGGAAGCTCCGACTACCGTCCTGCGAACACTAACCCTATCATGGTGGAATACGTCAGCCATCAGGTCTGTCACATCCTGGGGCTACCACAACTATTCGTGAGGGTCAGGCGCCACCTCAGGTAACCTCTAGTCTAGACACCATGTCTACACTATTAATTACTACTCTAATTATCTAGGGTAACTAGAGCACTCGATGCGAGCGGAGATCCTATGCTAAAGTATAACAACTACAATAACCAATGATAATATGCATAAAGTAAATAGAGAAGATAAATATATTAAAGCATAAGTACTACAAGATATATCAGATCTCTGAAGACTCCTCTAGAACCGGAGCGCAGCTTCGCTCTCCCTAACTCCCAACTAGAACTAATCTACTACATTGGAAAGTCTAGCCCTAAATCTCTAGAGTTGAGAGATCATCGTTTCGGGAGATGCCTCTACAACTCCATGATGATAGATTGAATGGGATTACTCCAGGGGAGGGGGGTATACCCCTTTATTTATAGCACGGTGGGATGCACGACAGCCGTTGGATCACACCGACTTAACGTAGGGCCAAGATGACTCCTTAGAGGCGGTGGAGGAAGCTTCCAGAAGGCGGCGGCAGGCAGGCCCAGGGGGGTGCCGCCCGGCACAAGGTGGGGCCGGCCGACCCTCTAGGTGGGACTCTCGGGCCCTGCTTCCTTCGGGTGCCTTTTGGGTCCTTCCTGAGTCCGATGGAAACTATTTCCCTGCAGATTTATTCTGATAGTTTCTCTGATTTGCTTTGCTTTATATGTTTTTCTGGAATAGTCCCTGGAAAATAATGAAACACCAAAACTCATGGAATTTGTTAGATAACCCCCTATATTTCTATTATATTCATGTGATTGATCCATTTATCATATTTATAATTGTATTAAAAGTTGACGCTAACGACCGTCAACACCTACACTATGAATTACTACTTCGATCAAGTAATGATCAAGATCAAAGCACTCAAGAAGAGTTGCAAACATAAAGAACAATAAGGATAATTGCTTACTTGAACCAGAAGTCGAATACCAGGGTATCTCAAAATATAGATCTTGGGCGAGAGGAATTTGATCCCAAAGAATATAGTGATGAAGAAGAACCGACAGGCTAGAACTACTCCAAAACTCTATTCTCCAACTCTAAATCTCTGATCTCTAAATAGAGCTAGATCTACATAGATCAAATCTCTCTTGAATTGCTGGCCTAGATCTATTAGATAGGAATTAGGGCTTCATGCTCTTGAGTTTCTGATCTGGCTTGGCACCAGGGGGGTACAAGCCTCTATTTATAGCCCAGAGGGATGCACGATGGCCGTTGGATCAAACCGACTTAGTGTAGGGTTGAGATGACTCCTGAAAGGCGATGGTGGAAGCTTCCAGAAGACAGCATGAAGTGGGCCCAGGGGGTTGTCGTTCGGCCCCACCCCATGCCGGGCAGCCCCACATGGTGGGCTATGGGGCCCACTTTGCTCCGGTGTCTGTGGGATCCTTCGTGAGTTGATTTTCAACTATATCTCGGTAGGATTTATTCAATATCTTCTCTGATTTGATTCTATTTATTGCTCTTTTTTGGAATAGTCCCTAGAAAATAATGAAACACCAAAACTCGTGGAATTTGTTAGATAAAGCCCTATATTTCTAGATTTTATATGTGATTGGTCCATTTATTCTATTTATAATTGCATTAAAACTTGATGCTAACGACCGTCAACAAGCACCCCCACACTTAGGCTTTTTGAATTTAAAGAATAAATGCTCTAGAGACTAGATATCATGAATCAAGTTCTCATATCTTACTATATATTATTCTCAGATCATCTTAAGTAATATATATAATAATTTTAAATGAATTGTAACTGTAGAATCATGGACCCTTGTGTTTAGGCGATTAACGACAATACTAGATCACTATAACTAACGTGTGTTTTGCAGAGACAAAGTCATTTATGTTAGGTCATGAGTGATGCATTTTGAATGGGCTTAATGGATATTCATGCCCCTAAGATGGAAATCGTTTCGGTTGCAAAGGATGGAGATACACGACGAAGACTAGGCTAGTTCTTAGTGCCATAAGGTTGAGAAGGGCACTAAGTATAGCTAGGGCTTTTGTTTTTCCTTTGACCGTACTATAAAGGGGGGTATGAGGTTAGTAGCTTGACCTAGGAGAGTTTAGGAAAGTGGGTATATGCACACTTGTCACAACTAGTCCTAGAGACCTTGCTTTCAGCCCTTGGTAAACCCTAGAAATGGTAGGAGCAAAATCCCTTTAGAAACCTCAGCGAAAACGGTTGAAAAAGAGGGAGAAAGAGGCTCCGGACCACTCTGCTTAGTGGGCGTCGGACCATAGGAGAGTGGTCCGACGGTCCCTGACTTAGGCAGATTCTCAGCTCGAGGAGCTCCGGACCACCTGTCTGGAAAGCGCCGGACCATAGGAGAGTTGTCTGGTGGCTTGGTTCAGAGAGACAGAAGGCTCCGGACTAGTCCGACGGTTCGTCCGACGGCTAGTCCGACGCCTCATGACAGGGGTTTGGGTTTATGCAGAGAGCACCCTGGCTCCGGACCAGAGCGTCGGACCAGGGCACCGGACCAAGGAGAGTGGTCCGGTGGTGTGTAAAAGAGAGAAAGGATTTCACTCAGAGAGCACCGAGGCTCCGGACCAGAGCGTCGGACCAAGCAGAGTAGTCCGACAGTGCCTGAGTCTGAAATCAGAATGAGCTCCGGACCAGTGTGCATGGTCCGGTGGTATGAGCTCCGGACTAGTCCGGTGGCTACGCAGAGAGAAGAAAAAGTAAAAAACGGCTAGTTTTTGAGGTGGGGACTATTTATAGTTGCCCCCTTGGTCCTTAGAGGGACTCTTGGCCATTGTTTCAGCTGGTGACACCTTGAGAAATCTTTTGGAGAGCCAAGAAGCTAGTGAGGGAGAGATTAGATAGAGTTCATCTTGTTCTTCCCTCCTAGAGTGATTAGGAGTGACTTGTGTGCATCCATCCACCTTCCTAGCCTTGAGTGGGTCAAGTGAAGGTCTTGTGCTTGTTACTCTTGGTGTTCGACAGCACCTAGACGGTTTGGTGGTGTTCGGAGGAAGTGACCACCGGGAGATTGTTGGCGGCTCTTCTCCAAGCTCTTGTGATCGGTTGTGGGCGATTCACCGAGCCGGAGTGGCGAAGAATCAGCCCGTAGAGAGCACTCTACCCTTGCGCTGGTAGAGGGGGAGCGATACCTTGCGAGGTGTTCCAACGAGGACTAGGGGGGTGTGTCGACACCTCGATACCTCGGGAAAAATCGATGCGTTCATGAGATTTTCTTTTCCCTAGCTCTTTACTTTTCCGCATTACTTTTCGTCTTGTTTTTTCATTTCCTACTAGAATTGCTTAGGTTGTTTTTAATTCCTATGAACTGCTACCGCTTTCTAGCTAGGACACACGGACGGTAGGCACTAGGGGGTGATTGGCATTTGGTAGGTTTTTATATTTGCTTTAGAAATTTAAAACAAGCCCAATTCACCCCCCCTCTTGGGCATCTTGATCCTTTCAGTAACATGACTTGCAAGAAAAGTATTATGTAAGTTTATTCTTAAGCTATGAATTAAATAATCTTTTTAGCAATTCAAAAATATTTGACATGTGGATCTCAATTCGAATCAAAGTAATAGAAAATATATAATTTGTAAAGTGTATAAGTCAAACCTGACCGTGGACGAAGTTGGACGGGGTTGCCGGTTCCCGATTTGTCAGGCGCGATCTTTGTTTGATCTTTCTCCAAATTGCATTAACTTCCCAAGCTAGTTTTATTGTGCTGTCATGGTGTGTCTCCCCCACACTTGTTTTTTCTATATTCTTTTCTGCACAACATGTGGAGACAAAATACACATACCAAAATATAGAGAGTAGAGTGGATAATAAAGACATTGAAATTAATAGGTCACTTTATTCATGATGAATCAAGCACTCTAAACAACTGAATTTAAAGACTGATTTAAAATTTAACTAAGACACACTTTAACTTTAAAATGGTAAATTTAACTAAGACGTGCCCTATTACATGGATAATTAAGCGTTGTTATTATTCGGCAGGACTATGGCTCTAAGTTGATTATTGCTTCTTTCCAGCACAGCTATCTTCCTTATATTACTTTCAATGAGCCTATACATGGTGGTCATGGTGGAAGTTCTGAGCCTACTCTCTAGCTGAAGAGAACCGATGGAATTGGAGAGCAAGTTGATCCTCTCCTCTAGCATTGCCATGGTGGTTCTAGGGCACTTTTGTGCGTTATCAAGTACAGGAGCATATCTCTTTGGTTCCGGTCTGGGCTTGGTGTAGCGGACTTGGCTCGAGGATGCACGAACTCCTTCAAAGGATGGACGGGTCGACGTATACTTTGCACAAGTGACGTCCCTGAACTTGTTGTACTTGACGGACTTGAGCTTCTCGTTCTCCAATGGGGGTAGCAGCTTGGTCCCCTTAGGAATAGCAATCCATGGTCCTCGTGACGAGTGTTGACGGTACTTATGTACCAAATTTGACCATCAACTAAACAAGGAAAAGGATCTATATGAAACCAATAGCTAGAATTAGGATTTACACTTACAAAATTCCTCGAGTTTTAGGGAATGTCTGTTTCTGCAGGGGGTTATCAGGAAATATGGAGGAAAGGCCCACATGTAAGGTTTACATAGAGATAATTATCATCCGTGGGAAAAATAATAATCTAGAAGGGTCAAGAAGATGCAGGAAGAAACGAGAGGGCCAGCGGGCCTAGGGGCAGGGCACCCGTCCTAATCCCTTGGGCGGCCTCCCTAGCTAGGGAGCCAATCACGCTCTCTCTCACGGATCATGCCCTACCGCCTTTGAGGATCAATCTAAACCCTTCACCTAAGGTCGGTTTGATCCGACAACCGACGTTCATTTGAGAAGGCTATATAAGCAAGGCCTCTAACCCCGAGGAGAGGAGAACAATTCATTATTCATTATTCATCTCAAGAGGAGAAGCCCCTAATCAAGCCCTAGAGCCACCACATCAACTAGATCTCTAGTTTAGCATAGCTATATAGGATTAGAACTAGAAGGAGTCAATCTTCGATTGGTTTCCAGATCTATCAAGAGGATTCTTAGTAATTCTCTCTGTAGTTCTTCACTGTTCATCATTGTTCTTCAATATTATGAATCTGAGTTTGCTCTATTTCATTATAATGATTATGACTTTATTCTATTCAATTATGATCTCAATTATATTGTTCTTAGTTTATTGTGATTATGTGCTTGGTTTAGTTAGATCTTAGTTATATTCATGTTTAGGATCGTATAGCATTTATCCATCAGTACTATGGGTAAATGATAAATATTGTGTAGGTGTGGTGCCTATACCGTATTTATCTACGATTGTACCCTATATTCCGGATTGTGAGGTAGATCGTGGGAGTGACAGTCCCATTGAGTCCTTTGTAGTCTTCCTCCTGTTTATAGGGCAGGCAGAGCAGAACCATTATGGGGAAGTGATTGCTATGTTTCTCATATTCCATATTAATCTCACTATGCATGAGTGTAATCTTCATATCTCTCCATGATTGACAAGTATAATTGCACTAATCATAATATGCTAGACTTTATAGTTAGAATAACTTAGGAAATATTCTTGTAGTTCATCCTAATTCCATGCTAATGACTTGCTAGAATATCTGTTGAGGTGCTTATCATTATTTTATGTGGCTACATATGCTGATCAGTATATTTATCTTTTGTCACTATTCATTCATTATCTATATTTTATGAGACACTTACCCTGTATTCAGAGAGATAGATGGAAACTCTCCATTACACATGTGATGATACTCATTACTCATTTATTCCTTAGCATTCCCTTCCCAGTGGTAAAAATATAAATAACGATACCTGGAATACTCCTGGTTAAAATGCTGCATCGGTATTATCTATGCGCTTGTAGATACACATTTACATTTATAGGAGCAATTGCATATTTCAATACCTTATCTCTCTGCCATGCTGGGGATGACAACTTGGCTTAAGTGGAATGAGAGGTGGTTAACCATTTTTGGCGCCGTTATCAGGAATAGAAATTAATCTACTTTTGGTAACGACTTTAGAAATGTCAACAAGCATTTTTGGTGCTGTTGCCGGGGAAGGTTGATTAGCTATCAAAAGGAATAAATGAGTTATCACTTGCATCACTAATGTGATTGAGAAAAACATCAACTCTCTACTCATACAGCTTTACCCTTGATCTTTGCCTATTTTTTCTATCATTTTATGTAGGGTAATGTATGAATAGATTTGATCTTCCAGACAATTTTGTTGAAAATACTGAAGCATTAATCAGAAGGACAAAAGCCAAGCTCAAGAAAGTAATAGAATCATCACCATCAAAATCTTTGCTTGAAGCTTCATCCGATCAAGAAGATCATCAAAATATCGTTCGAGACTTGACATCAGAGTTTGAAGCCATGGCAGACAAGTCAATCCGCGAGTTCTCAGTTCCCACTACGGACAACATCCGTACTGGACCTGCTGCGAACATTGATCAGACATTTGAGCTCAAGCCTGCGCTCATCAACATGGTGCAAGCAAGCCAGTTCTATGGGAGAGCACATGAAGACGCTAGTGATCATCTCCAACACTCCTTAGAGATTTGTAGCACATTCACTATCAAGGATATCCCCAAAGATGCCATACTACTTTGCCTTTTCCCATTTTCACTCTTGGGAAGAGCGAAACAGTGGTTCTATGCAACAAAGGAGAAAAATACTACGTGGGCACTCTGCTCGACCAATTTTTTGGCAAAGTTCTTTCCCATGGGCAAGACAAATGCTCTCCATAGGAAGATTTCAAGTTTTCAGCAACAACATGACGAGTCCGTTCCAAAAGCATGGGGGCGATTCCAAGACTACATCCTAGAATGTCCCCATCATGGAATGGAGAATTGGTTACTTATGCAGAACTTCTATCATGGGCTCAGCAACAGCACATGTGAGACCATGGATGTGCATTCCTATCACTTACAATACCACAAGCCACAGCTCTTGTGGAGAAGATGGCGTCCAACCAAGGTTGAAGTGAAGAAAGAACTCAAACTGGCAAGAAAAGTGAAGCTATGCACCAGCTCAAGGAGGTAGACATGCTGTCTGCAAAGCTAGACCTGCTCATGAAGAGGCTCGATGAGAACGCTGGAGAGAAGAAATAAGTTATGCACATTTATGACTCTCACATGACCTATGAAGAGTGTGGAGAAACTGGACACTCAGGCAACCATTGTCCTGACATACAAGAGGATGTGAACTACATCATCAACAACAACAACTACTATCGTCCTCAACAAAATGAAGGTTGGAATCAACAACAGAAGCCTAACTACTCAGGTAACCACTCAGGTAATTATCAAGGTAACAATTCTAACAATAGTCCTAGTTTATCACCTTTGAGAGAGTTAGTGTGTAATCAAGGAAAGTTGATGGACAACCTGTCTAAGAAATTAGCATCCAATGATAAAATACTAGAAACTATAAATAATAGGATGGATAATTTTTCTACTGCCATCAAGAACCAAATTAGCTTTAATAAAATGATTGAATCTCAGATAAACCAAATAGCTACTGTTGTTCCTAACACTAACCCCGGTATTCCATCACAACCGGAAGGATTAGAATCTGCGAATCTTGTAGACATATTTGATGCAGGTGCCTATTGGAACAATCCCATAGAAGAGTGGTGTGATGACTCTCTGGCAACTAAGAAAGGTGATCCGGGACGACCTGTCATCCCGATCTCCATTGGCAGCATGGACTTTCCTGAAGCACTTTGCGATTTTGTGTCAATATCATGCCCAGAGTAATTCATGAAAAATTCTTTAATTATCCTTTATCAGATACAACTATGTGTTTGCAGCTTGGAGATCGAACACTATGCTACCCAAGTGGAATACTAAAAGATATCAGTGTCCGGATTGGTACATCATACGTCCTAGCAGACTTCATGGTGATAGAGACCGGTGTTGATGAGAGGTCACCCATCATCCTAGGGAGGCCATTCTTGAACACTACTTGAGTTGTCATCTACGCTAGCGCTACCAAGATCAATTTCATCATCAAAGGGAAGAAGGAGATATTTTCCTTCAAGAATAGAACCCTATAGTTTCCTGAACAACCCCAATATGAGCCAAGGAAGAGGACCAATAGGAGGAACAAGCAAAACAAGAGCAAGAAACAAGTATGGACAAAATCAGCAAAGATCGTCACTGCAATCCACAATAATCAAGATCATCAACTCAAGTCCCCTCATTTGATCAAGAAAGACAACCCAGGTGTCCCAACCATTGAGTGCACAAGAAACAGATGCTCCTTCCAGAAAGCAATCTGCGACACCGGATCAGGCATCAACATTATGGCCAAATTGACCTACGAGTTTCTGTATGGCACAATGCCTCTACATCCAACATACACCCAATTCTGGATGGCAGATCAGACATGCCGCGTCGTCGAAGGCATAGCAAAAGATGTCCCTATCCAAATTGATGACCACTTCATCCCTACAGACTTCCTAGTCATTGATATGGGAGAAGATGATTATGATCCACCTATCATCCTTGGAAGACCGTTCCAAAGCACCACCAAAGCTATCATCTTCATTGGGATAGGAGAAGTGCGCCTACACTTCCCCTCTGAGATGGTACATCGTTACTTTAATGCTAACTATAATGTTGAAGAATCTAAGCAGAATAGAACAAGAAGAAGACGTCGCTAGCGCAACCAGAAGAAGTGGAACACCAAGGACAGATGGGCAAACTATGAAGGAGAAGTGTCAATATATGAAGAGAAATACCCGAAAGAAGAAAAGCCTATATACTCAACTCCACTCTCTAGGCCAAACACACCACCAACTCAAAGGTTAGGAAATGAACGATCACTCTATGACTACCACAGGCACGGGAGCGGAGAATCATGGGAGGAAATAAAGGTACGTCCCCTCAATTTTAATAAACATCCAGAAGAAAGGGCTTGTCCTAAGGAGGCCACAACACCGACATGAGTGTGGAAACAAAAAGAAATCATAGCAGAAGAAGAAGCATAGCCGAAGGCACAAGCTATGCCGTCTGATGAGCCTCAGGACAACTAAGGACGTAAGGAGTCCTGTTCGGAGGAGTTAAACCACCGAACGCCATGCGAAGAGGTAAAACTTGGTAGTTATCATTTTCCCTCATCATTTACTTTCCATAAATAGTTAATCATGTTTACACTTTCTTAAATAGAAAATAAAAATGTTTAAAACTATTAAGTCCCATGTGAATAGACTCGTGGCATAAAACCCATAAATATATTCGTTGTGGTGGCATAAAAATAAAAGAAATATGTTTTTGTCTTATAAAATAAAAATGTAAAAATAGTGAGTTTATGATCCTGCTAAATAATAACATCCATTAGATAAAGCTCAACATGATCAAGGCTAGAGATTTATGACTAACACTTAATCAGTTCCACAAGCTTTATTGTCTATTTGAGCTTCACAGAATTCAAGGATCAAAGGAGAACAGTAACCAGAGGACATCCTACCCGCTGTCAGAGTACTCTGACAAGACAAGGACACCTTTGCTACCTGCCAGTTACATCAGAAGAAATTACGTCAAAATCTAGCTTGGGGGAGAGCACCCTCATGTACTCAGCTAAGTATTTCTACCTATCAGTGTCTATATCTATACTCTGCTAAAAATAAAAAGATGCATAATCAGAGAAAACCCAATAAATATTTTCCCGCTTATATATATGTCTTTGCTTAGTTTAGAAGTTTGCTAATAAATAATAGGAGAGAATAAAATAAAGTAGCTATGCTAAACTGAACCCCAATGATAAACTCTTAACATGGAGATGATCAATAGTTGCTCTGCCGTAATTCCCTTCAAAGTATCTAGTTTTCACATTTGAACTCTCTCTCAAGTTTAGGCATAACTGTTATGATTTGAAATTTGCTCTAAACCTGAACTTATGGGAAGAGTACCTGATCTAAAGTCTAAGTCGTTGACGGATATGATATGGAAAGGTTTGAACTATTGTTTATCTGTTCCTAGAGATACTAGAATTCTGGAGAATTTTATCTTTTCAAAACCTTTAAAAATACTGCATGATGAGTTCCTGTATGACGAGAGTTTCAATTCCTACCACAGCTATATATACATGCTTTCTAGATTAACGAACCACACATTTACATTTACTACTTATGAGCATTGAGTGTGGTCAAGTTATGTAGACCCTCAGGAACTAGTCATGTTGTTTGAATCAAGATTCACTTACACTTCTACTCATACACGCTGCTTCTATCCCGGCAATACGCATCTGCATACATCCACTCATTTCCATCTCCAAATCCACCCAAAATTATTCTGCTCCTAATCCAGTAGAGAATAGAAAAAATATATAATAATATATATTTTCCAATTCATGTTTTTCCCTGTGAAATAAATGCTGCAGTTAACTTGTTACTACCATTTGCTTTGTTGCTCAAGAAGGATGAGTGCTCAAAAAAAAGAAGAAAGATGAGGAAATAAAAAGGGCAAGTGCCCGCCAACCTCGGAAAAGAAAAAGTGTGAGAAGAGAGGTAAAAATGGACAAGTGTCCGACAGTAGAATTAGGGGTACAAGATACCCACCTAAGTGAAAAAAATGTGTCGAGTATCTTAGTCCCTTCGGAAGGCTTCAAGTGCAAGAAAGGTATGTATTCCTTCAAAGGCGCAAAAGTAGAATTAGACATCCACCTCTGTTTTCATCACTACCACCATCATCATCATATACCATTCATTCGCCACACATGCACATCTTGATTTGACTTATTGACTTGTTCCTCTGGATCCATAGTTTGACTATGCAATAAATGTCTTTGTAAGTATGTATACTCTATTTCCCACCTATAAGCTCTAGATATCAGCAGCCTTATTAGAAATAGGGTGAGACCAAAAGAGATGTCACTATGCCAAATACCATATATCTTGAAAGGCATACATCATCAATGTCTTTGTGAGGATATAGAAATACCACAAAAGAGAGATTTGAGAGAGTCATACAAGGAATCTCTGAGTTTTATTTGAAAATCTACAAAAACTCCGGAGTTATAGTTGATCAAAGAGCAAGAAACATAGCACTTAACTTGACCGTTCTATCTTTCAACTGCTCAAGACTTAGGTGATGGTTACAAGCCCCATGGTGGACGGTAAAATGAGTAAGTTTTAAGTCTTAATAGTTGATCTAACCCGGAGATGAGATCTTATTTGAAAGCATGTGTACCTTTAAGGCATCAAAGCATTGCAGCAACTCCTGATCCATCACTGAGTATATCTTTGCTCAGGGACGAGCAAAAGGTAAGCTTGGGGGAGTTGTTGACGGTCCTTAAGTACCAAATTCGACCGTCAACTAAACAAGGAAAAGGATCTATATGAAACCAATAGCTAGAATTAGGGTTTACACTGACAGAATTCCACGAGTTTTGGTGAATGTCTATTTCTGCAGAGGGTTATCGGGAAATATAGAGGAAAGGCCTACATGTAAGGTTTACATAGAGATAATTATCATCCGTGGGAAAAATAATACTCTAGAAGGGTCAAGAAGACGTGGGAAGAAATGAGAGGGCCAGCGGGCCCAAGAGCAGGGCGCCTGGCCTACCCCCTTGGGCGGCTGCCCTGGCCAAGGAGCCAATCATGCTCCCTCTCGCAAATCATGCCCCACCGCCTTTGAGGATCAATCTAAACCCTTCATCTAAGGTCGGTTTGATCTGATAGCCGACGTTCACTTGAGAAGGCTATATAATAAGCAAGGCCCCTAACCCTGAGGAGAGGATCTCAAGAGGAGAAGCCCCTGATCAAGCCCTAGCGCCACCACATTAACTAGATCTCTAGTTTAGCATAGCTATATAGGATTAGAACTAGGAGTCAATCTTCGATTGGTTTCTGGATCTATCAAGAGGATTCTTGGTAATTCTCTCTCTAGTTCTCAATTATATTGTTCTTAGTTTATTATGATTATATGCTTGGCTTAGTTAGATCTGAGTTATATTCATGTTTAGGATCATAGAGCATTTATCCATCAGTACTATGGGTAAATGATAAATATTTTGTAGGTGTGGTGCCTATACCGTATTTATCTACGATTTTACCCTATATTCCGGATCGTGAGGTAGATCGTGGGAGATGACAGTCCTATTTAGTCCTTTGTAGTCTTCCTCCCATTTATAGGGCAGGCAGAGCAGAACCATTACAGGGAAGTGATTGCTATGTTTCTCATCTTCCTTAGTAATCTCACTATGCATGAGTCTAATCTTCTTATCTCGCCATGATTGCCAAGTATAATTGCACTAATCATAATATGCTAGACTTTATAGTTAGAATAACTTAGGAAATATTATTTAGTTCATCCTAATCCTTGCTAATGACTTGCTAGAATATCTATTGAGGTGCTTATCATTATTTTATGTGTCTATGTATGCTGATCAGTATATTTATCTTTTGTCACTATTCATTCATTATTTATATTTTATGTGACACTTACCTTGTATTGAGAGAGATAGATGGAAACTCTCCATTACACATGTGGTGATACTCATTACTCATTTATTTCTTAGAATTCCCTTCCTAGTGGTAAAAATATAAATAACAATACCTGGAATACTCTCGGTTAAAATGCTGCATCGTTATTATCTGTGTGCTTGTAGATACACATTTATATTTATAGGAGCAATTGCATATTTCAATACTGCATCTCTCTGCCATGCTAGGGATGACAACTTGGCTTAAGTGGCATGAGAGGTGGTTAACCATTTTTGGCACCATTATCAGGAATAGAAATTAATCTACTTTTGGTAATGACGTTAGAAATGTCAACAACGAGTCTCCTAGTAATATCCTTGCTGGAGGTGAAGGAAGAGCGGGTATCTCTTGGACATGGTAAGCTTGCTCATGGCGCTGGCGTGGAGGTACATTAGCTAGGTGCTTGGATGGAATGACGGCGAGAGGCTTGGGCTTAGCAAGAACGAGAGCGAGGGAGTCTTCCTTCTTGCCCCGGTTGGCACCACAGACGTACATCTCCTTGCCGGCCATGAGAGCTATTGACTAGAGAGTTTAACTGGAGAGATGAGGAGGCTTTGATGGGATGAGAATGAAAGAGGTATGAGTACATATTTATAGTGGGGTTCAGCGGCAGGTTCAAGATCCATTTATGTAGGCATTTGTACAAACTAAAGGAGAACTTCCGTTTAAACAATCGCGATCGGGTAGAGAAAGGAAAGGCTAGATCACCAAAATTTGGATTTATCCGAGAGGCGGAAATGGGGTACCGAGCGGCACTCTATAGGGTTGGCCGACCCCACCTGGCATCCTCCTGGGGTGGCCTTCCATGTTGTGGCTCTACGGTCCAGGAAGATTTTGATAGGTAAATTTTCCAATTTTAGTTTGATATGAATAATGGTAATTGTATTTAAGATAGAATACTAAAGTAAATCTCATCTACTACCTCAGGTGGTCTAGAAGGTTCTAGGAAAAGTTTGAGATGGTGACATTTACCTTGAATAACGTACCTTCGTGTGATTGTAGAGTCACCGCTCCATGTGATGATGCATTTACCATCGTGAATGGTCCTTCCGACTTTATTCGTAGCTTTCTAAACCCGAATAATTTGACCCTGGAATTAAAAAGTAATGCCTTGTCTCCGGGTGCAAACTCCTTCTTCTTGATTCTCTTGTCATGCCATCATTTGGTTCTCACTTATAGATCTTTGAATTGTGATAAGCTTTTTCTCTCCATTCTTCTAACTCTGATAGTTGCATTTTTCTTTTCTCTCTAGCAGCTTCAAAATCCATATTCCAACATTTGATAGCCCAGTGACCCTTGTGCTCTAATTCTACTAGTAAATGGCAAGTCTTCCCGTACACCAAGTGGTATGGTGACATGCCCAAGGGTGTCTTGTATGCAGTTCAGTAGGCCCAGAGTGCTTCGGGTAACAGATCTTTCCATACTGTTCCCATTTTCTTTACTGTCTTCTATAGAATACTCTTGATCTACTTATTTGATGTTTCTACTTGGGCACTTTTTTGAGGATGGTATGGAGTAGCGACATTGTGATGGATCCCATGACTTGTCAGATATAAGTGAAACTTCTTATCTGTGAAATGTGTTCCTCCATCACTTATTACCATCCTTGGAGTTCCAAATCCCGGAAATATTATCTCTTCGAACATCTTTCTGGAATGTCTTGAATCAGTTGACTTGCATGGCATGGCTTCTACCCACTTAGATACATAGTCCACTGTTGACACCAAGAATGATACACTTTTAGATAACCAAAATAGTGTCAACAACCTTAGGATCAAGGATAAACAATCATATCATGAGCATACTTTTATAAATAACAAGTTCCACATGTCCATGAAGTATTTGATGTAGATTTAGAAGAAATGGAGCAAGGAGAGCTAGTGGGACCCACATAGTGGGTCGGCCAACCTCATGCTAGGCCTACCAGGCTCCTCACATTGGCCATGATCTAGGGGAAGCACTCCCAAGTGATCCTCAGCGCTTGGATCAACTTTTTCTTCCTCCCAACGGTTCAAATGCACCTCACATGGATCCATGGGCCCACATCAAAGAGATCAATGAGACAATCAACTCAGAAGACCTAACCAAGAGACATGACTAGGGGGTCGACCGATCCCTATCTAGGGGTACCACCCCCCACTTGGTCCCTAACCAATGGGGCATGCTCTAGAAGGCCAAGGCAGGGCCCACAGGCCATAGGGGGGGTTGACCGATCTCCCCCTAGGTCGGTGCAGCACCTGGTAACCGCCACACTCTATTAACACATGTTGAAGATCAAGACCACTCACTCTAAGTCGGTTTAGAGGCGGTGGATCCAAGGGTGGAGATTTGAAGCTTCCTGGATCGATTACGTGGCGATGGAGTAGCCCCTACTCCACGTCCCACTATAAATAGAGGCTCATACCCCCCTCTTCATACATGGTGAAGAAGCCTACAAGCTCTATTCCTTAGATTGTTCTAGCAGTTAGTCTAGAGTTGGAGTTAGAGTTGAGTCGAGCTGTGCTTGGGATTTCCGGAGTCGTCTTCTGGAAAGTCTAGTATAGCTCTTGTATCTTTCCTTCTTTGTAAGACTTTATCTTATTCAATACATTACTTTTCCTCTACTTTGCTTAGTATTTACTTTGAGCATTACTATACTTGTTATAGTCTTGTTATATACTTTTTCTTATTACTAGCCTTTACATCAATAGTCTGTGATCCTTGTGGCCTTTCTCGTATGCGATTATTGCCTGTCATAGGGTGCTTGGGTTATAGATCATAGTCAAAGTAGTAAGTTGTGTGTAAGCGTGGTGCTTATACATCATCTTACCCTTGGTTACTGCTTGTTGCATGGATTGTTTGTGGTAGGTAGCAAGAGAGTGACAACCTTGTCTAGTCATTGTATTCCACCACGTGTTCTTAGGAAAGTTCTTAAAAGGTAAGGCCCCCGTAAAAAGAGGGCGCGGTCCGGTAGGAGTTTTGTATTCCTACTGATCTATCCCCTCACCTAGCGTACTTGTATTGCGAAGACAAACTATAGTGTTTAGACTAATTAATTGTCTAAGTATATTGAAGTAGAGTGAATTACATAGGAGTCGCTATACTCTCTCGTTGTCCTCCCACCTAGCTATACTCACTAGTTATCTCTAAGTTATCTTTTTACCTTGGCTTATTCATTCATGACCCTTCCTATCACATATATCGTTTACCCCCTATACTAGTTGATACTAAGTTGATTTGCTCTCTAGGATCTCTCTCTAATTATCATTTCTAGCTCCGCTTTCCCTTGGGAAAATATAAATTACGATACCTTCGAATACTCCTAGGTGAAGTTCTACAACGGTATAATTTGTGCGCTTGTGGATTTATCCAATAGTCATAAGAAATACCAACAAGCATTTATGGCTCCATTGCTAGGGAAATCATAGCCTAGAAATTTTAATTAGATTGACTCCAGAGATTCTTGTTAACTTAGTTATATATTAGTCATAGGGGCTTAACCCTGTCTGCGGTTTCCATCTACCGGGAAATTATCTAGAAGATCCCGAGCAGTTGTTGAGGAGGACTAGACATCGTCAAGTTAACCCTCAGAGGTTCATCTTGACCTTGAATCCGTTCGAGGAATAAGGCTCCGCACCACCACTCAAGGAAGCTATGACCCAGAAGGCGATCTCTGAATTCTCAGCTCTGTCCACTACCCATGTAGCTCAGGGTCCCGAGGTCAACATCGGGGATGCCACCTTCGAGCTGAAGCCCACCTTGATCCACATGGTGCAAGCCAACCCATTTTGCGGGAGGCCCCATGAGGATGTCAACGCTCATCTCCAGTACTTCATGGAGGTGTGTGGTACATTCACTATCAAAGGAGTGACCCCTAACGCTATTCGTCTTCGCCTCTTCCAATTCTCGTTATTGGTGAAGACGAAGCAATGGTTTTACGGCCACAAAGAAGAAGCCACCTCCTGGGAGAGGTGTCCTAATGCATTCCTCAAGAAGTTCTTCCTAACGGGAAAAACCAATGCCCTTCATGGAAAGATTTCAAGCTTCCAACAACAATCGGATGAGACGATTCCCGAAGCATGGGAATGTCTCTAGGAGTACATTCGTGCCTATCCTCATCATGGGATAGAAGACTGGCTCCTGATTTAAGGATTCTACCACGGGCTGTCTAGCATGGCCCGTAGTCACTGATGCTGCCGCTGGAGGGGCATTTCTCCAACACACAGTGAGGAACGCCAAGGACCTCATTGAAAAGGTGGTACTCAACCAAGAATGGGGTGAGGAACGTCTCTAGCCAAAGAGGAGAGGTATGCACACCATCAATGAGGTGGACATGTTCTCTACCAAGATGGACCTCTTAATGAAGAAGATAGAGGAAGGTTCCAAGAAGGAACAAGAGGCCATCTACCCCACTGCCACTGCACGGGCTATTGAAGCTGATCCATGGTGCGAGGTGTGCGGAGAAAATGATCACTCGGGCAACAACTGCCCCGAGACATCGAAAGAGGATGTGAACTTCATCATCAACAACAACAATAACGGGTATCGACCCCAACAACAAGGAAATTGGAATTCGCGCCCCTTCTACCAAGGTAATGGAGGTAATAACAATTACAATAATTACAATTCTTATAATAATCAGCCTTCATTGAAAGATCTTTTTCTTGGTTAATCTAAAATTAATGATGGTATTAACAAAAAGATGATTGCCAATGATAAAGTTCTTGAAAATCTTGGTGAAAAAATGGATAGCTTTGCCACTGTCATGAAAAATCAATTGAGCTTTAACAAAATGTTAGAAACACAATTAGATCAATTAACAGCAGCTATGCCATCTCTAGAACAAGGTAAGATTCCTGAGAAACTAGAGGATCCAATTGGAAAGTGAAGGAGGTGCACACTCCTCGGTCTCGGTCTCCGGAGCCATCAAGTGCACCCAAAGAACGAATAAGAAGGAGAGTCCTGCTCCAAGGACTTAAAATCAAGGAGCCTTCGCCGAAACGTAAGTCGGTAGTTATCTTTTATTATTTATTTCAATTCTTTAATTTTCATCATGCTTAAAACTTAGAAAAAATAAAGTTTAGATTAAATAAAACCTTGAGATTAGTTTAGCACTAAAACCTGACCAAGGATATGTCCTTAGGGGGTCGGCCGACACCCCTATGAACCCTAACCTTGCTTTCTTAAATGGGGAACACAATGTGACCTTAGTGGAGGAAAAAGAAAAAGAAAAGGAGACCTATAGGGGTCGGCCGATACCCCTAGGGGTCCCTTGGTCACCTCTCTCTCTTCCCCATCTTCTTTTCAGTAGTGTGAAGTTCAAAATTCAGATTTTGCTTTAGGAGACATCACTTTAACTTTGTCATGCTTTGAAAAGAAAACACATCAATCATCTTTTGGTTAAAGCATGACATAGTCTTGTCTCCCACTACTCCTTGTTCAAAGTGGGGAATCATGAACACTTTCAGTTTTGCTTTGTCATGCTTTAACAAGAAAACACATCAATCACCTTTGGTTAAAGCATGACATACTTTTGTCCCCCACTCCTCTTTGTTTAAAGAGGAGAATCTTGAGCACTTTAGCTCAGCTTTTGATCACATCACATAGCATGCTTTACCTTTCACCAAGCACTAGGAAAAGTGTGAGTGGAGTTTCCACTTTGGAGCTCTCGTAGGGGGTCGGCTGACACCCTATTATCACCTCCACCTTTCCCTTTTGCTTTGTGTAAGGAATCCCTTGAAGCTAGAGCTCATGGCACCCAAGGGCATGCCCATAGGGGTTGGCTGATTCACCCTAGGTGCCATCTTCTCCCTATATAAAAGGCCATGCAAGTAGGGCTCAAATCCTCACAGTCCAACTAGAATACAGTTCTAGCTCCACCACTTCTTCCTTGCCTTTGCCTTGTTCTCTCCTCGCTTCCTTCAAGTGAAGTTCTTAGCTCTTTGAAGAAGTAGTGCTACTCTCTCTCTCAAGTCCACAACAATACCTTGTCTTCATCAAGCTTCTGTTAGCTCAAGCCTCTCCTCGCAAGAAAAACTAGGAAGCTCACATTAGCGCTAAGCCTTGTCCTAGTCTCGTTCTTGTGTATCTCTTCCTCTCTAGAAGATTAAGAACCCTTTGAGGTCTGCACTGAAGAAAGTGAAGCAAGTCCTAAGTGGGAGCTCATCTCAACGCTCCCACCAATCCAAGGACACTTCTCAAAGGAGAAGGGGTGGTTCTGCCCGATATACTTGGGAGAACATCCCAACCGAAGGACAACCTCAAGAGGAGGAAGAATCACCGATGGAGATGCCTCATCTTGGTGCATTTATTGTGCCCCCAATGAGGACATATGATCAACAAAGTGGCCTCTGGTTTGATCAACTAGAGTACAAGAAGTATCTCTCTCTTCATGATCGATCCTTCGAGCATACAAGGATATTGAATCCAACTCTTCTCTCCAACGCAGGTATGAACACCGAATTCGATACTATTTTCTCTACCATTGGTTGGTCTAGTTTTTGGTAGGTAGATGAAGTTGGAATTAAATTGCTCACCATAGAGTTCTTGTGCTCTTTACAAGTCTCTAATGATGAAATATCTTTCCACATGTTTAATCAAAGCTTTATTCTCACTTGGAGCCATCTAATTTTCGCTCTTGGTTTTGATCATTCATGCTTGCTTGACCTAGATCCTGCCATGAGTAGATTCAACAAAAGGAAATTTTGGTTGTCTATCTAAATAGGCAACGTTAGTTGTATAGGACCCGTAAGCTAACCCTTGATTTGGATCAAGGAAATGGGCAAAGAGATGTTGCAGGTAAAAATAGGAGAGCTCAGGAGGGGCTATACTGTTTTCACCTTGAGCAAGGTGGTCCTTCTCACAGAGTTGTTGGCGAGGAGGAAGATGATGCATCTTCCGATGCCATAGATACTTCCAGTGGCATGCCTCCTTGGCCACCACGTACGCAAGAACCAAGAGCATCCTTCTCGTCCCCGCGACAACAAATGGATCATCTCACCAATGCTTTAGGCGAGCTTCGCGTTGAGCATGGTGTGACAGCAGGCATAGTCCAGCAAACTACCGAACAAATCCAAGCCTATCAAGAAGAAGAGATCCAGCAATGGAGAATGGTGTAGCAACATCATCCATATCAGCCACCACCCTATTGAGCAAAAGATAAGCTTGGCGGAGGTTCCCCTCCTGCCACTAAGGTAAGTTTTTAATTCCAGCATTTACATTCATGCAATTTCTTGCTTATCTTTGCTTGCATCTAAAAAATCTGAATATGATAAAAAGAACAAAAAGACTTCTCTCTACTCTCACATGTTCCATGAATATTAATATCTCTTATGGAAATGATGAATAGTTGCTCTGCTAAATATTTCTCTAGTACTTAGTTTACAACTTGATATTTCTCTAAGTATGGATTACTTGGCTTAAAAGAAACCATCATGAACCTAAAACTTTTGTGGGTTGCAATGTTGTAACTAAGTCTAAGTTGTTGTGAGACATGATATAACAAGACAAGAGCTGCTATAATATTGTTCTAAACAAGAATGACTATCGGAGTTTTATTTCTTAAAATAATAAAAACACTTTTTGTTCCTCAATGGTGAAAATTCCTACCAAAGCCATATATGCTCTTTGGTGATTTAAGCTTTCTACATAAGTTGCTTGCTTTGTGTTGAGTTTGGTCAAGTTTTGTGACCCTTGTTGAGAGATTTATCATGCTCCCAAGATCAAGACCACGTACACGCCACATATATATGCTGCTTCTACACTAGAAATACGCCGAAACATGCCTTTCATTTTCCACATAGTTCATGCTCCATGTTCTAATAGAAATTCTCTCTAGTATGCTGCTAGTAAATGAGACATAGACTATGCAAAATTATGAAAAATATGAAAAATAAAAAAACATAGGGGCACATGAAGGTCCCAAGTTTTAGAAAAAAAATGATGATGAGCAAATCAAAGCTCATAGAAAAAATAAATAAAGATAGCTATGTCTCAAAATTATAAGTTAGAAAGAGAGATCATATCAAATAGAGGAGTATTGATCATTTGCCATACACTTGCAAGAGTATGACACTTCTCTCCTTGGATCCGGAATTTGACTTTACAACATATGCAAATTAAGTTTGCTACAATCTTTCTCCTACACTATAGCTCCACATAAGCCTTTAGACATAGGATGAAAAGAAGGCAAACTTCAAATATGTGCCTTGGTGAGGAATCATACACCTTATGAGCGACTCGAGAGTACCATTTGAGGAACACTAAGTCTTTCTTTTTCAAAACTTTACAAAACCTCTGATATGAAACTTGTGAAAGAATAAGAAAACTTTTGCTCAAGTTAAGTTGTTCTATCTCTCAAGCACCCAAGACAAAGGATAAAGCCATAAGCCCCATGAAGGACTAAGGTAATATGGGTGAGTCTTTATTGCTAATCTTTCCATTCAAAAGAGAAGTATGATTGTTGTAGATCTAGTACTCTTGAAATATGAAGCATAGTAGCAACTCCTAATCCACCGAGGTTAAGTTTAATTGTTTGCTCGGGACAAGCAAAGGCTAAGGTTGGGGGATCTTGTTGACACCAAGAATGACACACTTTTAGATAACCAAAATAGTGTCAACAACCTCAGGATCAAGGATAAATAATCATATCATGAGCATACTTTTATAAATAATAAGTTCCACATGTCCATGAAGTATTTGATGTAGATTTAGAAGAAATGGAGCAAGGAGAGCCAGTGGGACCCACATAGTGGGTCGGCCGACCTCATGCTAGGCCCACCAGGCTCCTCACAAGAGGCTTTGATGGGATGAGAATGAAGGATGTATGGGTACATAATTGTAGTGGGGTCCAGCGGTAGGTTCAAGATCCATTTAGGTAGGCATTCGTACGAACTAAAGGAGAACTTCCGTTTAAACCATCACGATCGGGTAGAGAAAGGAAAGGGTAGATCACCAAATTTGGATTTATCCGAGAGGCGGAGATGGGGTACAGAGTGACACCCTATGGGTTGGCCGCCCCACCTGGCATCCTCCTGGGGTGACCTTCCGTGGTGTGGCTCTACGGTCCGCAAAGATTTCGATAGGTAAATTTTCCAATTTTAGTTCGATATGAAAAATGGTAATTGTATTTAAGGTAGAATACTAAAGTAAATCTCATCTACTACCTCAGGTGGTCTAGAAGGTTCTAGGAAAAGTTTGAGATGGTGACCATTTACCTTGAATAACGTACCTTCGTGTGATTGTAGAGTCACCGCTCCATGTGATGATGCATTTACCACCGTGAATGGTCCTTCCCACTTTATTCGTAGCTTTCTAAACCCGAATAATTTCACCCTGGAATTAAAAAGTAATACCTTGTCTCCGGGTGCAAACTACTCCTTGATTCTCTTGTCATGCCATCATTTGGTTCTCACTTTATAGATCTTTGAATTGTGATGAGCTTTTTCTCTCCATTCTTCAACTCTGATAGTTGCATTTTTTGTTTTCTCTCTAGCAGCTTCAAAATCCATATTCCAACATTTGATAGCCCAGTGACCCTTGTGCTTTAATTCTACCAGTAAATGGCAAGTCTTCCCGTACACCAAGTGGTATGGTGACATGCCCAAGGGTGTCTTGTATGAAGTTAGGTAGGCCTAGAGTGCTTCGGGTAACCGATCTTTCCATACTGTTCCCATTTTCTTTACTGTCTTCGGTAGAATATTCTTGATCTGCTTATTTGTTGTTTCTACTTGGCCACATGTTTGAGGATGGTATGGAGTAGCGACATTGTGATGGATCCCATGACTTGTCAGATATAAGTGAAACTTCTTATCCGTGAAATGTGTTCCTCCATCACTTATTACCATCCTTGGAGTTCCAAATCTTGGAAATATTATCTCTTCGAACATCTTTCTGGAATGTCTTGAATCAGCTAACTTGCATGGAATGACTTGTACCCACTTAGATACATAGTCCACTGTTAACACCAAGAATGACACACTTTTAGATAACCAAAATATTGTCAACAACCTCAGGATCAAGGATAAACAATCATATCATAAGCATACTTTTATAAATAACAAGTTCCACATGTCCATGAAGTATTTGATGCAGATTTAGAAGAAATGGAGCAAGGAGAGCCAGTGCGACCCACATAGTGGGTCCACTGACCTCATGCTGGGCCTACCAGGCTCCTCACATTGGCAATGATCCAGGGGAAGCACTCCCAAGTGATCCTCAGCCCTTGGATCAACTTATGCTTCCTCCCAACGGTTTAAATGCACCTCACATGGATCCATGGGCCCACATCAAAGAGATCAACGTGACAATCAACTCAGAAGACCCAACCAAGAGACATGACTAGTGGGACACCTTATGGAAGGTCGAGGTGGGCCCTAGACCCCTATAGGGGGTCGACGGATCCCTATCCAGGGGTACCACCCCCGCACTTGGTCCGTGACCAATGGGGCATGCTCTAAAAGGCCAAGGCAGGGCCCACAGGCCATAGGGGGGTCAGCCAATCTCCCCCTAGGTCGGTGCAGCACCTAGTGTCGGGTACGAAGGTAAGGGGTACCCTAAACCCTTCGTTAAATTAACGGTAAACATAGCAACCATTTTTAAGACAGGGACGAGCCCACTGCTCAAGTCAGTAAGAAAAGGCCCATCATGTGAAGGCCCCCTGCACCGGCTACGGCAGCGAGTCGTGGGCCAACCCATCTCGACGCCGAATGACGGACGAGGGGTCGAACGAACGAGCCCCAGCCTCCGCCTCGACATCAAGTGACGGACCGAGGGTCGTTCGAACGACCCCCGACTCCTACCTCGACGCCGAATGACGGACGGGGGGTCGTTCGAACGACTCCTCGGCCTCCACCTCGACGCCAGATGACGGACGAGGGGTCGAACGAACGACCCCCCGGCTCCTACCTCGATCCTCCCGACCCCGTCTCTGCTCCGACCCTACCTCGACGACAAGCGACGGACCAGGGGTCGAACGAACGACCCCCGACCGGGAGGCTCGACCAGCCCAACTGCTCCCGGCATGGGTTAAAGTAAATCCACCTAACGACATGGGAGCCCGCGTCTGTTGTCAAATCCGCCAACTCCCCGTCGTATCCCAGTCTCCCGTCAACTGTGCCACCATTGTCGCCACTACGCGAGTACGGACTCCAGTAGCACCCCTCGGAACGTGAACAGTATGGCCCTCGACGACGACTTCGGGGAATACGGCACAGCCACGCAGGGCTTGACCCCCCCCCCCTCGACCGAGGGGCTCGACCCCTCTCTCCAACAACGCCAGTATGAGGCCCATCCCATCCGCCTCGTCTCGCTTCGGCTGTGGGATTCGCGCCCGTCTGCGGAAGCTGTGTCGCGACGTGCCGCGGTGACTTCCACTGCCACCACGACCGGGAGCGCCAAAAGGATGGGAAGGTCATGCTGCCACAGTGCTCGACGTCTCTCCGCCAACATTGTGCCACGGACACGCTGCCCATACTACGACAGTTAGGACCCTGTACCCTCGAACCTCCCCTTGGTCTATGAAAGGGGACGCCGAGGTAGAAGAGAGGGATCGATCAATCCGTCTCTGGACTCCGATCACTGGCTGGGTTTTTTCATACTCAGACTCCAGTTCAGATCCCCACACTGCACACACACACCGCTGCTCGATCGACCCCTCGAGCAGCCAACCTGCAGCCTAGGGCAGCACTGCTAGCCTTGGGCCGCAGCTCACTCTGAGCAGACCCGTGTAGCTCCGCTTGTACCCCCCCTGTACGAGCACGTTTGGGTGCGAGATAATACAAGTCATCCTCCTCCGCTGGACGTAGGGCCTTCTTTGCCCGAACCAGGATAAACCTTGTGTCCGTCTTGCATCACGTCTGAGAGAGGGAGCACGCGATATACAAATATACTAGTTGGTGGTCTTGACCCCCGGGTAATAACACCGACACCTGGTAACCGCCACACTCTATTAACACATGTTGAAGATCAAGACCACTCACTCTAAGTCGGTTTAGAGGCGATGGATCCAAGGGTGGAGATTTGAAGCTTCCTGGATCGATTACATGGTGATGGAGTAGCCCCTACTCCACCTCCCACTATAAATAGAGGCTCATACCCCCTCTTCATACATGGTGAAGAAGCCTACAAGCTCTAGTCCTTAGATTCTTCTAGTAGTTAGTCTAGAGTGGGAGTTAGAGTTGAGTCGAGCTGCGCTAGGGATTTCCGGAGTCATCTTCTGGAAAGTCTAGTATAGCTCTTGTATCTTTCCTTCTTTGTAAGACTTTATCTTATTCAATACATTACTTTTCCTCTACTTTACTTAGTATTTACTTTGAGCATTACTATACTTGTTATAGTCTTGTTATATACTTTTGCTTATTACTAGCCTTTACATCAATAGTCTGTGATCCTTGTGGCCTTTCCCGTATGCGATTATTGCCTGTCATAGGTGTTGACACAAAAAGCGTCAGATCTGTGAACACCTCAGGCTATTACCCAAAGCTCGATGTCGAGGGCATGCCAGTCGATTTGACCAATCAATTGACAAGGATGATAACTATGACAAACTGAACGAGACGACAGCGATGCGCCCGGACGTCAAGGCTCAGATTGATCACGGATAACTTAGAGCAGAGCTAGACGAGGCAAACAACGATGCGCCCGGATTGCCAAAGCCTAGAGGTACTCCCACACGGAACTAACAAGGATTTTGACGGAGATCAAGGTGATACAGCCCGTCGAAAGCTTGAAGAACTCGTTAAAGCTACAACTAATGCATAATAAGGGTAAATTGCTGGAAAGGTAAATAAGATAAAAAGTAATTGATTTGGTTTGAATTGGATTGATCTCTTTATTCCATAGCCCTCGGGCTCATATTTATACTCCCACATGGAGAGTTGTACAATGACACGACACATATTTTTCCTAAAACAAACTCCTACTTTAAAGGAAACTGACTCGCACAGGAGCCGGATAGCAATATTTATTTCCTAAACAAACACACCTATTTTAAAGGAAAATAAACGATTCATGCAAGAGTCGGACTCAAACTACTATAATAATACTGGTATAAAACACCAGTTTCCTTATTCTTCTCTTCGATGAAAACTTTCCATCGGCAGATCCCTTTAATCCGCACTTTCCTTCTTTCGACCACCGGCAACCTTCTGCTGCCGCCAAGCACTAAGTTACGCCCATCAGCATCGGCAACACTTTCCCAATCGGAAATCGGCAGCATCTTCTTCATCGGTAATCGGCAACGAGCCCTCATCGGCAATCGGCAGCCAACCTTCATCGGTAATCGGCAACTAGCTTTCATCGGCAATGATTCTTCATCGGCAACCACCAATCAACCTCTGTCGGCAAAGATTACCCAGCCTTCATCGGCAACATACTTGACCTTCTGTAGCACTCTCTCATCGGCCATATCAGCTCATACTTTACCGACGCCGATGGAGAATAGTCACCAGTCAATCAAGCTTCGATCCATTTGACACGTGTCGAAAAACGGTGTCAACACATGCCCCCCAGTTTCGGAGCGTATAACTTTACGTGCCGAAACTCTCTCCACTGTAGCCGTTGCTGTAGCCGTTATCCCCGAGATAGGCGTACGGTTTCCTCGATCCCCGCATGTGGAACTGCAATTAAATAATAAAATCCCTCGATTGTAGCACGAACAGTTACTTACCACCTCGATTACCGCGCGTATCCACCACGGGCCTCCCTACATTCTTGCACAGTGTGGAACAGAACCCAAAATGCCCCTGAACAGGCTTATAAAAATTACTGGGGTCCACACGAGCCCATTTTCACTTTCACCTTCCTGCCTTCGTCTTCAACCTCCGGCTGCCCTGAAGAACACAAACTCGAGCAACAGTACCCTTCGCAATCTAAGGACGAACTAAGCACCCCTCCGGCTCCAAATGGCGATCCAAGTTGACATCCCGAAGGTAAGATCCATTCCTCATCTAATCCAACCTCTCTTTTTTGCGCAAAAAACCTGATTTCACCTCTGTTCTTCCTTCTGATTCGTCTTTTTTCGAACCCTAGGAGCTGTACAACAAAGTCATCATCCCTCTTGCCGGTTCCAATCTTAGCTGCCTAGGCCCAATGGGCAATCCAGACCCCACTTCCATCATCAACGCAGAAACCAATAGGATACCATTTAGATCTGAAAGCTTTGGTCTGGGATTGTGGAAGGATACATTCCGTTCATGGCCCAAGCACACCAAAGGATGGAAAAACTGGTATCTGAGGTTGGCAAGGTCACAGCAGGTGTACTGGCAGGAGCGTAGCTTAGATCAATGCATTAGGCTCTCAATTGCCGATGCAGAGAAGAATGAGAACTTAATGATAGCAGCTTCATACTTCTGGTCCGATAGCATGAATGCCTTCCTCTTCAGGCATGGACCAACTACTCCTACCCTTGCCGATGTCTACATGTTGACCGGCTTGGACATCACTTCTGCCGATACGCTTAGCCTCTTCAACAGAAAAGCTGAGCACAAGGTGAACACCCGCAGTATCGGCGGTTGGACAGGCTACATTCAGGAGCATCAGAAAACTAGATCGGTAAGCCAATGGGAGCATGCCATCTTCTTAAACATGTGGTTAGAAAAATTTGTCTTCGGTGGCAAAACTATCGGCCCGACCACCATGCACCTTCCTGCGGCCGAACTACTTGCCAATGGCACAAGGCTCCCCTTAGGCAAGTACCTCCTCGGGTCAGTTTACCGATTGCTGCACCAAGTATCCAACAAACTGCTGCTAGGAGAGCCCATCGGCAATTTCGGAGGCCCCTGGTGGTTCATCAATCTATGGTTGAACGCACATATGCACAAGGCCCTCGAGTTTGATCTGTTTGCCCAGCAATTCCCGAGGGACATATCAGAAGATTACCGATGTGATGATGATGAATCGACAACTCGAGCTCCGCTCAACTTTGGAGAAGCCATCATAATGCTACCGGGCACCGATGCCGATGTAGAGCACTTTGGCTACTTTTTCCAGAGGTTCTACAATGGACTTCACTCCTCAAAATGGACTTGGTGGCCGTATCTTGATGAACAGAACCATTTCCCACTGCTGTTCCACTTGATCGATATGAGCTTGCCTGAAAACCAAGCAATTATGAGGGCTAGCATCACTCCCCAAGCTCTCCCGGTAAACATCTTCGGATCTGGGAAGAATGCTCCGCCATCGTACGAGTTTTACTATCCATCGGCAGCGGCGAGACAACTGGGATTTGGCCAACTGCCGATCAAGCTGTGCTATTCCAATGTAGTAAAACCCAGACAGACAATCTCCAGCAATCTGGATTGGAACAAAGTCATCAGCCTCCCTGCCGATGCCGATTTGTCAGACCTCGACTTGTCTTCCTGGACGCCGACCTCCTTCATCACCAACGAATTCAAGTCTTGGTGGCAAGAATGGAAGTGCCAGCTACTCGCCAAGTCTTCACATTATTATCGGCACTTAATTGACGCCGATTACGTCATCCCCGACGACGCAGTAAGTCTTCCTTCCGATGTACTTTTATGATTTTATTTTACTTGTCATCGGTACCAAACACCTAACTCTTATGCCCCTTCGCACCTTTGCACTTGATAGGCCGATGATCCAGTCCCCACAACGAGCAACAGTGGTAGACCCTTCAAACTTCGGATGATGAGTCCTATATCGATCATCGGCAACAAAGCCCCATCACTGGCTGCCTTTACGCCCCAACAGGTACCTTTGTCGATGCCTACAACAGCTCAGGCTACATCGGCTGCCGCTGTTGCCTTCACGCAAACTTATGCAGTAAACTCTTTACTTGTACCGATCATACATTGTTCCATAGGCAACATTTACCTTGCATAACTCGCTTTTCATTTTCAGGCATTATGGTCATCGGCATCTGCTCACAGAATACAACTAACTTCTGACCCTATTGCCAATGCCCCCCAGTCTTCATCCAAGCGGATTGGCCCTCCTACTGCTGCGCCGACAAAGAAAAGGCGCTTGAGGCTGGCTTCCCCTCCGCCATCGGGTCCAACTGCACCATCAGCTGCCGATGCGCTGCCAGCGGAGCTTCCAGCTCCAGTAGCGCCACCTGCCGACGGGTCATCGGTAGGAGCTCCATCGACCTCCGTACCTGAACAGTCGATGGATGACGCCCCCGTCCAGGAGATCGAAACGGCATCGGCATCGGCACCGGCTGTGGTGACTAAAGAAACAACTCCCGCCGTAGCAGCGGAGGTAGCATTGGCGTTGGCATTGCCAACCAGATTATCTGGCGAAGGAACCACTCAAGCTCCCGCAGCAGCAACGACGTCGGCATCGGCACCGTCGATCCAGGTCCCCGATGACATAGTGCCACCCCAAGAAACCACCACTACATCGGAGGCGATACCAGCAACAACCACGCCAAGACTAGAAGCGTCAGCTGCCTCCCCAACACAGGCTCAGTCATCGGCGTCTGCTGCCGATGTTCAAGATGAAGCTGGACCGTCTGGCATGCCAAGCCCCAGGCAGGAGATCCGCTTCAAGACGGTAAGTAGATTACCTTAAAGCTCACAGTATAGTTTTACAATCAGCATACTTTAACCTCTGTTTTCAGGCCCAAGACTCTCCGGACAGCCTCTTCTCCTACAGTCTAAACCTTCAGACCGGAGATGAGCGCCAAGGTCGCCTCCAAACAGACAGTCTATTCTCCTTCGCCGTCGACGTCCCCGATGACGATGAAGAGGAGAGTTCCCACCCGGCTCTATCGGCAGAAGTCAAGTCCAAGCTTGAGGAGTTTCTCTCCCTACTGCTGCAAGATACTTCCCAACTTGTCCAGGACTCATCGGCGGCAAGGATTATATTCAAAGATATCCAGAGCCATCTTTCCGCCGATGCAGCAGAAACCATCCTCCAAGCAGCTTCCATTGATGTCAAACAAATTCAGTACCAGCGGCTTACTCGTCGCATTGCCGATAGAGCGGCCCAAGCCAAGAGTGAGGACGAGAAGTTCAGATTTAAAGGCCTTGCCGATGAGAAGCACAGAAGCATCGGTCAAGCCAAAACTTCCATCGGCAACCTCGACCAGGAAATCTCTCGGCTATCGGCGAGGAAAGAGGAGCTGCTGGCAGAACTGCAACAGATTGAAGAGGGTCTGACAGCTGCCAATCAACAGAAGACCCAACTGTCTGACTCCATCGGAGCTTTGCAGCAAGAAAGGGATCAATATGCTCGGCAAGCTATCTCATGGAAGAAGAAGATCAAGCCGGTTGAGGGCTCTGCCGATGCTGACGCTCAGGAGTTAGATGAAATAGACCAAATTCGCCTGCGCGCGATAAATGTTATTCATTCCTTATTTTGATGTATGTAGTATCGGTAGGAATGTAACCTGATACTTAATTTTGTTTTGTAATATAACGCCAGTTTGCTTTTACCGATGTTTTTATAAGTTCACTTTTCATCGGCATTTGACTAAGCATCATGCGTCTACCCATACGCTAGGGTAATATCTCTTCAAGTATTTGCCGTTGATCGCCCTAGAAAACGTCATCCCCTCGAGGGTTTCCAAAATGTACGCATTACCAGGAGCAGACTGTTTTATCCGATAAGGACCTTCCCAATTAGGGGACCACTTTCCAAACTTAGAGCTCTTAGTCCCAATCGGTAAAATCAACTTCCAAACCAAATCACCATCGGCAAATTCTTTTACCTTTACTTTCCTATCATACCATCGGGCAACCCTCTTCTTGTTCTCTTCAATATTAATTAACGCTCTCAACCGATGACCTACCAAATCTTCTAACTCATCTTTCATCAGAGTAACGTAATCATCGGTCGTCAACTGATCTTGAAAAGATAATCGCCTAGAACCAGTTTTAATTTCCCAAGGTAGGACAGCATCGTGTCCATAAACCAACTGATACGGCGAGACCTTGGTTGCACCATGACAAGCCATCCGATATGACCATAAAGCTTCGTTCAACACCACGTGCCACCTTCTAGGGTTTTCTTCAATCTTGCGCTTTATAAGCTTAATGACTCCTTTATTAGTCGCTTCGGCTTGACCGTTAGCTTGAGCGTAATAAGGAGAAGAATTCAACACCTTGAAACCCATGCTAGCAGCAAAGTCATCAAACTCTCCCGATGTGAACATGGTCCCTTGATCGGTGGTAATGGTCTGAGGAATACCAAATCGGTAAACAATATGCTCCTTAACGAAATCCACCATGTTTGCCGATGTCACCTTTTTCAACAGAATTGCCTCAACCCATTTAGTGAAGTAATCGGTAGCAACAAGTATGAACTTGTGCCCCTTGCTCGACGGCGGATAAATCTGGCCGATGAGATCGATAGCCCATCCTCTGAACGGCCAAGGTTTAATTATAGGATTCATTGCCGATGCAGGCGCCCTTTGCACATTACCAAACTTCTGACAATCTTGGCACCCTTTGAAATAATTGAAACAATCTTCCAGGATTGTCGGCCAATAATATCCATTCTGCCTAATCATCCACTTCATCTTGAATGCCGATTGATGCGCTCCACATACACCTTCATGGATCTCACCCATCAACTCCCTTGATTCCTCTTTGCCAAGACATCTGAGCAAAACTTCGTCAATTGTCCGATAATACAACTCATTATCAAGGAGCACATACTTAGTGGCTTGGAACCTTAGGCGCCTTTCAACTTTTCTGGATGGATCCCTCAAGTAATCGGCAATCCCCTTTCTCCAGTCATCGGCATCTGTTATCGATGTCGTGACTTCCTGAATCGGCTGATATCCTGAGGCATTCTGTGCCAGCCGATTAGCGTCTTCATTATGCAACCTTGGAATGTGCTCAAGGCGGTACTCTTTGAACTCCTTTAACAAACGCAGACACCGCTCATGGGCTGCAATTAACACTTCACTTCGGCACTCATATGTCCCGATCAGCTAATTAATCACCAACATGGAATCACCGAAGATTTCAACGGCATCGGCATGCACCTCCCTGAGCAGTTCTAACCCTTTAAGCAAAGCCTGATACTCAGCCTGATTGTTCGTTGAAGTAGCAACAATCGGCAAAGAAATCTCATACCTCTGTCCTCGGGGTGAAATTAACAGAATACCGATACCTGCTCCATCCTTGCACGTAGACCCATCAAAGAACAGAGCCCAAGGGGCAATTTCAACAAAGCCCACCATATTGCAGTGCTGAGTGACAAAATCGGCCATCACCTGACCCTTAACAGCCTTTGCTGATTCATACCTTAGGTCAAATTCAGATAATGCCAGAATCCATTTATCGATTCGTCCACTCAAAATCGGCATTGACAACATGTACTTGACCACATCATCTTTGCAGACAACAGTACATTCGACCAACAGTAAGTAGTGTCTTAATTTAGTACAAGAGAAGTATAAACATAAGCACAATCTCTCTGTGGCCGAATACCTGGTTTCAGCGTCCACCAACCTTCTGCTCAGGTAATATATTACACGCTCCTTCCCTTCAAACTCTTGAATTAAGGCTGACCCGATAACACCGTCATCGGCAGACAAATAAACCTGAAAGGCTTCCCGTGCTGAGGTGGAACTAAGACTGGGGGATTTACCAAGTACCTTTTAATCTCTTCTAGGGCTGACTGCTGCTCCTCTCTCCATATAAATTCCTGATCGGCCTTCAACTTTAACAGAGGACTAAAAGATTTAATCTTACCAGACAGATTGGATATAAATCTTCTAATGAAATTAATCTTGCCGATCAGAGACTGCAGCTCAGTCTTGTTTTTGGGAGCAACTACCCTGTTAATTGCATCAATAGATTTTCTGCCGATTTCGATGCCTCTCTGATGTATCATGAAGCCCAAAAACTGCCCTGCCGATACGCCAAACGCACACTTGTTAGGATTCATCTTCAGCCCATGCTCCCTCGTGCACTCCAATATTTTCCGCAAATCGGCAAGATGCTTCTTGAAGTCTCCAGACTTAACCACCACATCATCAATGTAGATCTCAACAATTGTGCCGATGTATTTATGAAAGATAAAATTCATCGCCCTCTGATAAGTAGCACCGGCATTCTTCAAGCCAAAAGTCATGACTACCCACTCAAACAAGCCGACGTGACCTGGACACCGGAAAGCAGTCTTGGGTATGTCTTCTTCAGCCATGAATATTTGATTGTACCCAGCATTACCATCCATGAAGCTAATAATTTGATGTCCAGCAGCAGCATCGGTCAGCAGGTCGGCAACAGGCATCGGGTAGCCATCCATCGGCGTGACCTTGTTCAAGTTCCTGAAATCAATACAAACACGAAGTTTTCCATTCTTTTTATACATAGGAACCACATTAGAAATCCAATTGGCATATCGGCATTGCCGAATAAATCTAGCTTCGATCAACTTAGTAATCTCAGCCTTGATATCAGGTAAGATAGTAGGATTGCATCGGCGCGCCGGCTGCCGATGTGGCTGGAAACCAGCTTGATGGGTAACCGATGTTCGACTATCGATCAGTCTAAACTAGGCATCTCTGTATAATCCCAAGCGAAACAATCTTTATTTTCTTTTAATAAATCAATTAACTGCTGCTTACATTGGGAATCTAACTTAGCACTGATAAAAGTAGGCCTAGGTTTACTACCATCGCCGATGTCAACCTCGAGCAAGTCATCGGCGGACGTGAAGCCCTGCCCCAGCTTTCCGTCATCGGCGAACTGATCCATCAAGACTCCTCAGGACCGACTGCTTGGATCAGTTTGATGCTGTAATCGGCGACTTTGAGGAACTCTTTGTCCCAGGCTTCGCCAGATATGCACCTGGTCTGCTCATAAGTGTCTAACTCCGCCGATGCAACAGTAGATGGGGCCTCACCGCGGACGACTTCAATTCTATCCCCAATCCACTGTACCAAGCTCTGATGCATAGTAGAAGGGACACAACAATTAGCATGAATCCAGTCCCTCCCAAGGAGCAAGTTGTAGGTGCCTTTGCCGCTGATTACGAAGAACGTTGTCGGCAAAGTCTTGCTGCCGATGGTTAGTTCAACACATACGGCTCCCATGGCGGTTGACACATTGCCTTCGAAGTCCTTGAGCTTCTTGTCGGTCTCGACCAAGTCCCGATCGCCATTACCAAGCTTCCTGAACACGACATAGGGCATTATGTTGATCGACGCGCCGCCATCCACTAGCATTTTGGTCATCGGCTGACCATCCACCTTGCCCTTAACAAACAGAGCCCTCAAGTGCTGCCTCTCGTCTTCGGCCGGCCTTTCGAAGATAGCCGCCATCGGGTCCAGCACCAACTGTGCCATCTCGGCAACCTCTTCATCATCGCTGACGGGTGTCATAAACTCCATCGGCAACATGACAACCATGTTTATATCTGCCGATGGGCCTCTGTCCTTGCGCTTCGGCCTCCATTGCTTCTCCTCCGAGGGTTCTGCACTGTCACATAGGTCGTCGCGGCGCTGGCGCTAAATTCTCCTCTTCTGGGTCTTAGTCAAACCCTTAGGGCAACAGGGAGGAAGCTTGGCCTTCCAGACAGGTTGATGCTGCCTCTCACTGCTTACATCGGCACTTCTTCCGATGTTGGGATCCCTGGAGAATATCTCCTCCTCGGGCACTCTAGCGTTGGCCATCTCCTCGAGCTCCCTCTGGTCAACACGCCTGCCAAGCCGATCATGGGCACTGAGCTTGCCCCTAGTCGGTCATGTGCCGATCTATCTTCTCTGAGCGGCCGGGCGTACCTGGGTGCCTGATCATCAAAACAAGGTCGCTTACCTGACCGATCGGCTATGTGGTACCCATTGCATTCTGGACAATCATCGGCAGTAGGCAGCTTGATGCCTTCCTCCCAGCAATGAACGAAGAAGGGACACCTCCAATGGTCCTTATGCCGAAGCCATTCTTGATGCTCTTCCTCCTCTTGCCGATACTGCTCTTCACGTGATTGTCGATGATAGCGCCTTGACCGTTTATGGGTGATCACCACTCCAGGAGCCCTGTTGGCGCTGTTACCTTCATCGGCAACCTTCTTACCCTTTCTGTCATCGGCAAGCTTTCCTGCATCGCGCTTAGGCACTTGATAGTCAGGATCTACCGATGAATTCCTTCTGGCGGCTTCCGATGTCAGCACTTTGGTTTTTTCATTGATCTCCACCATGTTGTTTGGAAACGGGTGCTGATCTATCTTCATCGGCTTCTGGGCTTTAGAGTTTTCAAACTTAATACGCCTAGACTCAATCTCCGACTGCAACTGCTGCCTGAATACTTTGCAGTCATTGGTACTGTGTGAGGTTGCATTATGCCACTTGCAGTACCTAATCTTCTTGAGCTCTTCGGCCGATGGAATCACTTGATTGGGCGCCAACTTGATTCGCCCCTCTTGCAGCAATAGGTCAAACATCCTATCGGCCTTGGTGATATCAAAGGTGAACCTTTCTGTTTCTTTTTGGCCGAACGGACAAGACACATGCTTCTTATCCTTCACCCATTCGGCCGCATCGACATTCAGCTCTTCATCCGATCCAGAGTCTTCTTCTCTCCTGATGAAGGTCACCTTCTTGTTCCAAGTCTTCCTGGGCTCAAAGGCTTTGACATCCTGATCGGCAATCCTCTGCACCAGGTGACTTAGGCTCTCAAACTCCTGGGACACGTACTTATCCTTGATGTGCGGCAGTAACCCCTGGAAGGCCAAATCTGCTAGTTGCCGATCATCAAGCACTAGACTGTAGCACTTGTTCTTCACATCCCGCAGCCTCTGCACAAAACTTCCTACCGATTCGTCGTTGCGCTGTCTCATTTTAACCAAATCGGTAAGCTTCTTCTCATGTATGCAGCCAAAGAAGTATTTGTGAAATTGCCTCTCCAGATCGGCCCATGTAATTATAGAATTTGGAGGCAATGATATGAACCATGTGAAAGCCGATCCAGACAATGATGACAAGAACAGTCTCACCCTTAATTCCTCCCTGCTGGCAGCCTCCCCGCACTGGATAATGAAGCGGTTGATGTGCTCCATCGTCGACGTGTCGTCTTGGCCGGAGAACTTGGTAAAATCATGCACCTTGTACCGATTTGGGAGAGGAATCAAGTCATATGCAGGCGGGTACGGGGTCCGATAGGAGTATGTATTGACCTTGGGTTTGATACCGAATTGCTCCTTCATGACTTCGGCAATCTTGCTGACCCAATACGCATCTTGCTCCTGCCGACTCATTGGCTGATTGTCGACTGGTGGAGTCGGCTGACGCGCCTCTTGGAGATGTGCAGTAGTCGTGGGCGCAGCACCAGTCATCTGGACGCTATGCATCGGCTGATTTACCGATGGATAGATTGGCATGCTTGGCGGAGTCGGCTGACGCGCCCCTTGAAGATATACAGTTGTCGCAGGCGCAGCATCAGTCATTTGCATGCTATGCATCGGTTGGCTTACCGATGGATGATTTGACATACTTGGCGGAGTCGGCTGAACTGTTACGTTCATCGGTTGTTGTACCGATGATCCGCCTTGGATGTAAGCTGGGCCTCCATAATAACACATTGGCGCGCCGGCTGCTGAGCTGGTGGCTGGTTAACCCATCCCATATTGTAAGGCATCGGCATGTGACTTGCCGATGGTTGATAGCTGACCGGAGCATGCGGCTCTTGAATCTTGGAGCAATTGATCACCAGATTGCCTTGGGGATACGGAGCTCCGGCTTGAGCGTTTGCCGCCAGAGATTGACTACCGGTGGTTATAATGTGTTGCATTGGCACAGAGCTTACCCATGGTGGCATCAGAGGTATGTTGGGGATCACTTGGAGATCATCCGATGGCACTTGTATGGTTGGAGCAGGCGCGGAGTTGTGCATCACATGAGCCATCGGCTGTGGCTGTGCTGCCGATGCTGTAGAGTTCTTCCAGGTTGAACCGTCTCCCTGCACCAGGTTAGAGCCAGCATATAGATTCGGAGGCATACCGTATCCCCACCAGTTAGCGGGGGCTGGTCCTGAAGTTGCCGACGCGGCTGGATCTGCGTTGAACTTGGTAGCATCGCTGGCTTTCGGTCTTGGTGACGTAGCCACATCGGCAGACGGTTCCACCGGGGTGGAAGACGCCATCTGAGCCACCGATGGGCTTGCAGATGCCATCCCAGGTTGATGGTACGCTGGGCTGGCATATCGCGGTGCATGTCCTTCTTTGAATGTTTGTGCAATAGCATTGTAGACAGTATTGGACAGCACACTAGAGTGGTTAATCAAAGCTTGACTTACAGCGGCGTTAACCATCTCTTGTAGCTTGCCAGGGTTGGCGTCGTACGTGACCTGCCGTGGCAACGGCGGATCTTGCTTCTGAATTGCTTCGCCGCTCCTGCTGAGGCTGAAGGATTTGAGATACAGCTGCCTGTATTCCTCCATAGCCCGCTCCATGGCCTGCTTCTGATCATCTTTCAGATCGGCCTCAGACACTTCAATGACATTCCTCTGATTAACATCGGCGTGATTAGCCATGCCGGATGTGTAGATTTGTATAATCAGGTCCCACCGGGTGTGCCAAAAGAGGTGTTGACACAAAAAGCGTCAGATCTGTGAACACCTCAGGCTATTACCCAAAGCTCGATGTCGAGGGCGTGCCAGTCGATTTGACCAATCAATCGACAAGGATGATAACTATGACAAACTGAACGAGACGACAGCGATGCGCCCGGACGTCAAGGCTCAGATTGATCACGGATAACTTAGAGCAGAGCTAGACGAGGCAAACAACGATGCGCCCGGATTGCCAAAGCCTAGAGGTACTCCCACACGGAACTAACAAGGATTTTGACGGAGATCAAGGTGATACAGCCCGTCGAAAGCTTGAAGAACTCGTTAAAGCTACAACTAATGCATAATAAGGGTAAATTGCTGGAAAGGTAAATAAGATAAAAAGTAATTGATTTGGTTTGAATTGGATTGATCTCTTTATTCCATAGCCCTCGGGCTCATATTTATACTCCCACATGGAGAGTTGTACAATGACACGACACATATTTTTCCTAAAACAAACTCCTACTTTAAAGGAAACTGACTCGCGCAGGAGCCGGATAGCAATATTTATTTCCTAAACAAACACACCTATTTTAAAGGAAAATAAACGATTCATGCAAGAGTCGGACTCAAACTACTATAATAATACTGGTATAAAACACCAGTTTCCTTATTCTTCTCTTCGATGAAAACTTTCCATCGGTAGATCCCTTTAATCCGCACTTTCCTTCTTTCGACCACCGGCAACCTTCTGCTGCCGCCAAGCACTAAGTTACGCCCATCAGCATCGGCAACACTTTCCCGATCGGCAATCGGCAGCATCGTCTTCATCGGTAATCGGCAGCGAGCCCTCATCGGCAATCGGCAGCCAACCTTCATCGGTAATTGGCAACTAGCTTTCATCGGCAATGATTCTTCATCGGCAACCACCAATCAACCTCTGTCGGCAAAGATTACCCAGCCTTCATCGGCAACATACTTGACCTTCTGTAGCACTCTCCCATCGGCCATATCAGCTCATACTTTACCGACGCCGATGGAGAATAGTCACCAGCCAATCAAGCTTCGATCCATTTGACACGTGTCGAAAAATAGTGTCAACAATAGGCTGCTTTGGTTATAGATAATAGTCAAAGTAGTAAGTTGCATGTAAGTGTGGTGCTTATACATCATTTTACCCTTGGTTACCGCTTGTTGCACGGATTATTTGTGGTAGACAGCAAGAGAGTGACAGTCTTGTCTAGTCTTTGTATTCCACCACGTGTTCTTAGGCAAGTTCTTAAAAGGTAAGGCCCCCATAAAAAGAGAGCGTGGTCCGGTAGGAGTTTTGTCCTCCTACTGATCTATCCCCTCACCTAGCATACTTGTATTGCGAAGACAAACTATGGTGTTTAGACTAATTAATTGGCTAAGTATATTGAAGTAGAGTGAATTACATAGGAGTCCCTATACTCTCTCGTTGTCCTCCCACCTAGCTATACTCACTAGTTATCTCTAAGTTATCTTTTACCTTGGATTATTCATTCATCACCCTTCCTATCACATATATCATTTACCCCCCATATACTAGTTGATACTAAGTTGAGGTGCTCTCTAGGATCTCTCTCTAATTATCATTTCTAGCTCCGCTTTCCCTTGGGAAAATATAAATTACGATACCTTGGAATACTCCTAGGTGAAGTGCTACAACGGTATAATATGTGCACTTGCGGATTTATCCAATAGTCATAAGAAGTACCAACATCCACTGCCACCAAGATGTACTCACAATTTCTTGACTTCGCGAATGGTCCCATGTAATCAATTCCTGAGACATCAAAGAACTCTACCTAGAGATTGTTGGTGAGTGACATGTCATCTCTTGAGTTGATGTTCCCATGCCTTTGACAGGATCCACATCTTCGGATAAAATCCTTGGTGTCTTCATACATTGTTGGCCAAAAGAATCCGCTCTGCCAAATTTTTGCATGAGTGCGGAATGCCACATAATGCCCTCCATATGGTGTTGAATGGCACTTCTAAATAATTTGAATGCCTTCCTCCGCCGGCACACATCTTCTGAGCAAGCCATCTGCTTAGACTCTGAAGAGGTAAGGTGGATCCCATATGTGGAGACGACTTTCATATATAAGCCTTCTTTTATTCTCCCCTGGTGGTACATGACCTGCAACCATAAACTTGACAATATTCGCGTACCAAGGGTCTTATTTTGTTACCTTGAATAACATGTCATCCCTTAGCGAGTCATTGATAGGTAGTTCCTGCGAATTCTCAAAATATATTCTAGACAAGTGATGAGCAACAGGATTTTCTACTCCTTTTCTATCCTTTATTTCCAAGGCAAATTCTTGGAGCACTAGAATCCATCTTATTAAATGAGGTTTAGCATCTTTCTTAGTGAGCAAATATTTTAATGCAGCATGATCAATGTAAACAATTACTTTTGCTCCAACTATGTAAGATCTAAATTTATCTATAGCATAAACAATAGCCAGGAGCTCTTTCTCAGTAGTTTCATAATTAAGTTGTGCTCCTGTCATTGTTTTGCTAGCATAGGTAATTGCATGATGCTTTTTATCTTTAGTTTGTCCCAAACTGCTCCCACAGCATAGTCACTAGCATCACAAATAATTTCAAAAGGTAAACACTAATCAGGGGGTTGAATGATTGGTGCAGAGATGAGCGCTTCTTTAAGGATATTAAAAGATTTCAAACATGTGTCATCAAAATCAAAAGGAGCGTCCATAGCTAAAAGACTAGTCAGTGGTCTAGCATATGTGAAAAATCTTTTATAAATCGATGATAAAAGTCACAATGACTGAGAAAGCTTTGGATTCCTTTTGTGTTTACAGGTGGAGGTAGTTGTTCAATAACTTCAATTTTAGCTTTGTCTACCTCTATGCCTTTTTCAGACACTAGGTGTCATAGCACTATTCCTTCTTTAACCATAAAATGACATTTTTCCCAACTAAGGACTAAGTGCTTTTCTTCACATCTTTGCAAAACCTTATCTAAATTTTTAAGACAATCATCAAAAGTTTTTCCATAAATAGAAAAATCTCCATGAAAACTTCCATGATTTCTTCAATCATATCAGAAAATATAGACATCATGCATCTTTGAAAAGAAGCAGGGGCATTATATAATCCAAAAGACATTCTACGATAAGCATAGGTTCCATATGGACATGTAAAAGTGGTTTTGCTTTGATCATAGGATAAATAGGGATTTTGTGGTATCTAGAGTAACCATCAAGAATACAAAAGAACGAGTGGTTAGCTAAACGCTCTAACATTTCATCAATGAAGGGTAGCGGAAAGTGATCTTTCTTTGTGGCTTTATTTAATTTTCTGTAGTCTATGCACATACACCAACTCGTGACACTTCTCTGTGGAATTAATTCATTTCTTTCATTTCCGACAACGGTCATACCACCTTTCTTAGGAACAACTTCAACAAGACTTACCCACTCACTGTGAGGCATAAGATAAATGATCCCAGCATGCAACAGCTTTAAGACCTCTTCCTTAACAACCTCTCTCATCGCATTATTAAACATACGCTGGGGCTCTCTAGATGGTGCAATTTATAGATCAGTTGGGATGTGATGGGTGCAAAGAATAGGGCTAATGCCTTTAAGATCTTGGAGTGAATAACCAAAAGCAGCTCGATGCTTTTCTAAAACAATTATTAGGCACAAAGATTCTTCTTGAGATAATTTATCACTTATAATTAATGGAGAATCTTGATCATTATTTAGAAAACATATTTAAGACTAGCAGGCAAAGGTTTAAATTCAATAGAGGGCTTAGGTGACTCTAGTTATTCATCGAGAGGTTCAGGATCGATGGGGTCCTCATCCTCTTCTTCAATGAAGAACCGAGCATTATTATATAAGTCTGAGTCATTTAATTCTTCAAAATATATAGCTTTAATTTCCTCTATTGGATCTGGAAAGAGAGGTAGCTCTTCCTTAGTTTTTAAAGAATGAATTATAGGTACGGAGAGTTTGAAACTTTTTCCTAATCTTATATCTAATTTTCCTGTTTGGCCTTCTTGAATAAGTCTCCTTATTGGTAAGCCTATCAACATGTCAAATTCTCAAACATCTAAGATGTAGATATTTAACAGGACTTGAACTCCATTAACATAATAGGAAAGACACATATTACTCCTGAACTAGGAATAATGCGGCCTGAGAGACTTTTTAGCATTTTATTTGTAGGGATTAATGGCATGTCTTTCAAAATTTTTTTGCAAACATAGCAGACATGATATTAATACTTACAACAGGATTATAAAGAGCATCAAAAGGATATTTATCAATTTCACATTAAGAGTGATAGAGGGAGAATCTAAATGAATAGGATCATATGAAAGTTCTGATTATTCTAACCACTCATCACTCAAAACAAAGATTAATTCATTTGTTGTCACTTTAAAGAATTTTACCTCATCAGGATGAACATGATTTAAAACTTTAAAATTATATCCTTGAGGTTTCATAATTACTTGATAGTTTAAGGTATTTCCATAATCATCAAAAAGTTCATCCTCAAAATCAAGCACAAAATCAGGAAGTGGAGCTATCTTCTTTTCTTTTTCAGATAATTCAGGTTCTATATAGCTAAAGGAGTTTCTACTTCTATCAACTCTTCTTTTTCATCAGGAAGATCATTTAAGATATTCATAAGAATTGTTTTAGCATGTGTAGCAATAATATGCATCAAACCTCCTCCTGCGGCCAAATTAAGATATTCTCTAGTTTTTTCATTCAGGCCTAAAAAGAAAAGTTGTAAAAGCATAGGTTCTGTGTTGACGGTCGTTAGAGTCAACTTTTAATACAATTATAAATAGAATAAATGGATCAATCATATATAAATCTAGAAATATAGGGCTTTATCTAACAAATTCCACGAGTTTTGGTGTTTCATTATTTTCCAGGGACTATTCCAAGAAAGAGCAATAAAGAGAATCAAATCAGAGAAGATATCGAATAAATCCTATAGAGAAACACCTGCCAAAATACTCACGGAGGATCCCGCAGACACCGGAGTAAAGCGGGGCCCTAGACCCCACTAGGTGGGGCCGGACGGCACCCCCTGGGCCCACTAGGCCGCTGTTGTTGGGGATATTACCTCACCATATCCCCAGGGATATATATGGGCCTACCGACCAAAAGACGGCCTAGCCCGGCCCAGCCCGCGAGGCCCTGCGGCACGTGACTAGGTCACCATGCTCGCCAGGGACTCTGAAGAGCCTTACTCGCCAAGAAAGATCCTAGTAGATAGGCTCGGATCCCTTACCTTAAGGGACCGATCGTAATATGTTAGGATATGGAAACTGTAACCCTGCTCCTCGGCTATACAAGGCGAGCAGGGACCCCCTCGAAAAGATCATCTACACCTCGTGTAACCTAATACTCATATCAATCTAGCCACCAAAACACAGGACGTAGGGTATTACGGTGATTTGCCGGCCTGAACCTATATAAATCTCCATGTCTACGCTCTCTATGTTACGCTTGATCGCCGTCGCCACACCTCCGCCTACAATCTACTACCGTAGGGTACCCCTAGGTAGACTGCGACGCATATTTCATCGATAGTTGGTGCGCCAGGTAGGTGTTGTGTGCCATGACTTCGTGGCTGGTCAAGCGGTTACTTTCCCCGAATCGATGGTCCTCCCGGCGGTCGACACAACTATCCAGATCAGATCTGTGTCCTAGACCATCGGCTCCACACCACGCATGTCAGATGCGCTATCATCTACATACCATCCAGCCATGTTGAGGTACCAACCACGAAAGATCATCAGCGTCGACGATCTGATCGACGCCATCGACCGTTCCAACGCTGACATCAACGACTGCATCGATCTCGTGCAGACGGCGCAACTCCGGCTCTCCGGCCATCATGGTTGTCATCCGTGCCGCCATCAAACTTCAACAAAGGTGACTATCATGTCGATCAAGGGTGCCTACCCGCCTTCGATGATGCCCTACGGACTCTGCAACCAGGCAGCCATTTTCCAGCATCCAGCGCTCCGACTGATCTCCGACCAGGCCCCAATGGCACCCGTCGTTAACACAGTCATCATCTCCGCGATCCCCAGCGACTCCGAGCAGGCAGTGTCTCTTGATGGAATGGCCTCATCCTACTCCGCCCACGCCACAAGGACTAAAATGGTCAGCTCCTCCGGATCGTCAAGCGACTTCCCGGAGTTCTCTCGGAGTTCAAGAGCATGATTTTTCAAGTCTCCGCCGATAGCGTCGCATGCGACAACGAGACAGATGCCAAGCGCATTGCTCGAGAAGAACATAACGTCGACCCCGCACGTAGGCATGAGCTAGACCACCGTGATCAGGAAAGGCACGAGCAGCAATGCTGCGAGCAGGAGCGCCTGGCACGGGAACGGCACGAGCGTGAGCAAGGGGACCACAACCACCTCCCACGGCGTAATCCCCAGCAAGACTTTGACCAGATGGACGACATCCCTGTGTACCAGACCCCGAGTGCTAATCTGGCGGTAGCCGCCTGCGAGTTGTCCAAGCTACCCATCACGCCTGAGATTGAGAAGATTGAGGCCCACATTAAGGCGGCTGCGGTCCAGGTTAACAAAATTGGCGCCCCGCTCGAATTCTCCGGCCAATCTCACAGCAGGAACTACCCGCGAAGCCCCCAACGGTCGTAACGACCGAGATCTCCATGATACGGCGATCAAGAATATGATCAACCCCCGCGCGATCGAACACCCGCGCCGTTGCCTCCGGCTGTGGTGGGCCCACGCCCCTTCTTTGCTCGTCTCCGTGCCACCAGGTGGCCCCAGAACTTTAGGATTGCGTCGGTTGAGAAGTATGATGGCAAGGCAAACCCAGAACAATGGGCGACCACCTACGAGATTGCCATCCAAGCTGCCGGAGGGGATCACGATGTGATGGCTAATTACCTGCTTGTGATGCTATCGATATCGGCCAACAGCTGGCTCCACAAGTTCCCAGAGGGCCCCATCGACACTTGGGAACAGCTCAAGGAAGTCTTCGTCAAGACATACAAGGCTACGTGCGACCAGCCAGGGACGCGTTACAATCTAGAAAATGTTCGTCAAAGGAGCAATGAAATCCTTCGGGAATACATCCGACGTTTTTCCGACAAATGGCTGACCATCTCGGATATCGCCGACCCAGAGGCCATCTCCATCTTCTGCAACAGCCTACGCAACGTCTCGCTCCCTGGCATGTACGAGGGATAGCGACCGCCGACCCAACTACCACAACGAAAGAAGGCCCAACGACCGGGAGCGCGACCACTGAGACTACCGGTTGGGCAACTCGGAAGGCTATCGGCAGGGGTACGACCACACGCGCGGCGGCCGCTATATCGCCAACACAAACGCCCATCCAAGACGCAACTATGACAGCAACTACGAGAAGATCCTTGATGGCCAGTGCCACATACATAAAAACTCCAAGCATTCCATGTGTGAATGCGAGGTCCTCGAGTCAGCGATGCGGGGAAGAGGCGATAAAAAATCAAAGAGAGATGACACCGACAAGGACAAAAACCAGGAGCCCCCAGCGCCCGAATTCCGAACAGCCTCAAGAACGTATTCCATCTTTGGCGGCAACATGGTCGTCGAAGGGGAGAGGTGACGCCGCCAAGTCCGCAAGGACGTCTTCTCGGTCGCTACCATTGGAGATGACCCGGCCAACGCCCGGTACCTCAACTGGTCAGAGCAATCCATCACCTTCTCCGAGGACGACCAATGGACAGATTACAGGTATCCTGACCGCTCAGATCAAAACGCTCAGATCTGAACGGTACCCGGTTGGTTTCTACATTGATGATGAAGGTGGGGTCTGGATTGCCCATTGGGCCTAGGCAGCTGAGATTGGAACCGGCGAGTGGGATCACTACCTTATTGTATAGTTCCTAGGGTTCAAAGAAGGGACGAATCAGAAAGAATGGGGGTAAATCTAGGTTTTTCGCGAGGAACAGAACCATACAGAGAGGTCGGATTAGGCGGAGGATGAGTCTTACCTTTGGGATGTCGACTTGGATCGCCATTTGGAGTCAGAGGGATGCTTGGTTCGTCCTTGGATTGCGAAGGAGTACTGTTGCTCGAGCTTGTGTTCTTCTGAGCGACTGGAGGTTGAAGACGAAGGTAGGAAGGTGAAAGTAAAAATGGGCTCGGGTAAAAAAGGACAGTGTGGATTCCGGTAACTTTGATAAGCCTGTTCAGGGGTATTTTGGGGTTCCGTTTCACATCGTGCAGGAATGTGGAGAGGCCCGCGGTAGATACGCGCGGTGGTCGAGGTGGTCTGCAACTATTTGTGCTACAATCGAGGGATTTTATTATTAAATTGCAGTTCCACACGCGAGGATCGAGGAAACCGTACATCTATCTCGGAGGTAACGGCTACAGCAACGGCTACAGCAAAGGCTACAGTGGAGAGAATTTCGGCACGTAAAGTATTATACGTTCCGAAACTGGGGGGCATGTGTTGACACCGTTTTTTGACACGTGTCAAATGGATTGAGGCTTGACTGGTCAGTGGCCATTTTCCATCGGCATCGGGAAAGTTTTGAGCCGATATTGCCAATGGGAGAGTGCTGCGGGAAGACCAAGTGCGTTGCCGATGGAGGCTGGATGATCCTTGCCGACAAAGGATAATTGGTGAAGTCTTGCTGAAGCTAATTGCCGATGAAGGATGGTCGCCGATTGCCGATGAAGGGCAGTTGCCGATTGCCAATGAAGGGTGGTTGCCGACTGCCGATGGGGGATGATTGGTGAAGAGTTACCAGCACAAGGCCGCTAATCGGAAATGTTGCCGATTGCTGATCAGGAAAGTGTTGCCGATGCCGATGGGCGTAACTTAGCGCTTGGTGGCAGCAGAAGGTTACTGGTGGGCAAAAGAAGGAAGGCGCGGATTAAAGGGGTCTGCCGATGGAAAGTTTTCATCGAAGAGGAGTATAAGGAAACTGGTATTTTACCAGTATTGTTATTATGGTAGTTTGAGTCCGGCTCTTGCATGGGTCGTTTATTTTCCATTAAAATAGGTGTGTTTGTTTAGGAAATAAATATTGTTATCCGGCTCCTGCGTGAGTCAGTTTCCTTTAAAGTAGGAGTTTGTTTTAGGAAGGATATGTGTCGTGTCTTTGTACAACTCTCCATGCAGGAGTATAAATATGTGCCCAAGGGCTATGGAATAGACAACCAATCCAATTCAAAAAAAACCAATTTTATCTTATTCTACCTTTTATCGTAATTTACCCTTTTATGCATTAGTTATAGCTATTAACGAGTTCTTTCAAGCTTCGACGGGCTGCCTCACCTTGATCTCCGTCAAATCCTTGCTAGTTTCGTGTGGGAGTACCTCTGAGCTTTGGCAATCCGGGCGCATCACTGTTTGCCTCGTTCAGCTCTGCTCTAGTTATCCTTGATCAATCTGAGCCTTGACGTCTGGGCGCATCGCTGTCGTGTCGTTCAGTTTGTTCTAGTTATCATCCTTGTCGATTGATTGGTCAAATCGTTTGGCATGCCTCCGGAATACCGAGCTTTGGGTAATAGCCCGAGGTGTTCACAGATCTGACGCTTTTTGTGTCAACACCAACTATCGCCACATGCTGCTTCTGAAAGGTATTGGTCAACGGAGGAAGTGCCCTCAACATCATCTTCGCTGACGCGTTCTGGCAACTCGATTACCCAAAGAAAGACCTAACGGACGAACTTTCCCTTCTAGGGAATCATCCCAGACAAGGCATCCACACCAGTCGGACATATCACACTCCCTGTGTAATTCGGCGCCAAGATCACTTCAGGGTTGAGAACATCCACTTCATCGTCGTTGACTTCGAGATAGCCTACCACGCCATCCTCGGCCACCCAGCGCTCACCAAACTCATGGTGGTCCCACACTACACTTACATGGTGCTGAAGATCCTGACGTTGTAGGTTGTCCTCAGCCTCCGTACCAATCTGCAGATTGCATATGAATGCGAGCAGCACATGCTTAACGCCATCGAGAAGCTCCACGCCCAAGATAGGTATGACTCCGAACTTGGTGACAAGCTCACCACGAAGAAGTCCAAGGAAGCAGGGCCAGCGGCGACCAACACCGACCTCATCCGCAGCTAGACGTAGAGACCCCCGGCCCTCAGGGGTGCGAGGAGATTTAGAAATTAAAATATTTCAAAGGCTTGTACTATGTACTCCCTCATTAATGAATAAAAGGTTCACCATCTTTCTCAAAGTTACTGTTATTCAATTTATTCGTTTCTACAAAAACGCCCTCGGTGTTTGGCCACCTCTACAAAACGCTTTTGGCATCCGACCTCTACAAAACGCTCTCGGCGTTCGGTGATCTCTACAAAACGCCTTTGGCATTTGACAACCCCTACAAAACACCTTTGGAATTCATCGACCTCTCCAAAACACTCTCAAAGCGTTCGATGACCTCTCCAAAATGCTTTAAGGCTTTCCCGCCAAATAGCCTGGCTATAACCGAAAAGCCACCGATTTAGGCCTGATGGCTAGGCATAAGCGTGAAGAAGTAGCTACCCTACACGCTATACCTAAGTCGCCAGGCCCCCCGAGTTCTAACCCTATCATAAAGGGTAGTGCCGAGGTCAAGGCACCAAAGGTTATATGCCTAGATATAGTACATGACCACGGTACGGTTGGCAACTCTACAAGGAGCATGGCTATTCGCCCAGCGTCTACAGGAACGGTCTCCACAAGCCCTAGTCATGCCATGATCGAGCCTCTCGGAAAAAGGCCATGTCTCTGGCATCTCCTTACGCATGCACGAGCGCTCGCCCTCTATGATGCGGGTTGCCAGCAGCGTGCCCCCTTGGAAGTGCCCATGAATCCTACGTGTGCAGCGGCGCTAGCAATATGATACAGACCATAGGAAACCCAAGGCCGAATGATTCATCGCTATGGATCATGACTTAGCTGGCACGAAAGGACATACAAGTGAAACAAAAGCTCATCGCCTCAATTAAAATACAGCTTTGTAGGATTTCACTTATAGGTCTGAGAACTAGTATCCTAGATACAAACTACAGCTGCCCCACAGCAAACAAGTCTACATCCCTAACTACGGCCTCCACCACCAGACCGGCTCCGCCCTCCAGATGATCCATCTCCTCCTCCGATGTGCCCGCCGCAAATCCGGTCGCCGCCCGACCCAGGTCCAGCTTCGGGTAGTGCGACCGCAACATGGCAAATCCATGAGCAACCACACTCTACATCACAGAGGTTGTAAACGACTGGAGCCTGCCCCAGAGACCGCGAGCCCTCGACAGGACGCCCTCCATGGTCGCCTGCTCAAAACGCTCAGGAATGAGCGCATGTCCCTCGACGCACTTGACCACCGGGTCAACCTCCCTCGCCAGCGACTAGAAGTGGTCGTAGTAGGCATCCGCCTTCGCCTGCAGATCTGCAAATTGAAGATGAATGTGCCCCTGGTAAGCTACAAGCACAGTAACGTCACATCAGACCACTCCACAAGCGCCGCAACAGGAAAACAACAAATCAAAACCTACCTTCATGCATCGCCTGCATCTTGTACACCTCCTATTTCGCAGTCGTGGCCTCCTCCTCCACCAGGCGCTTTGCCTCTTCAGCCCCGAGCAAGCGTACATCATGAAGCAGTAAAAGTTACTGACTGGACACCAACAGGTTAACAAACAAAAGAAGAAGCATGAAGACTTACGGGCAAAAATCTCGTCGACCTTCTCAACATGGGACAGGAGCTCGGCGATCTCACGCTCCCACCCCCGGATATCAGCCTCCAACACCTGCGATCGCCGGTGGGCAACATTTAGGCTGGCCTCCAGCCCAGCGAACTGGTCTTCGACACGAGCGACCTCCCCACGAAGGCGCTCATTCTCCACCGCCAAGGACGCAAGTTGGTCGGCCATAGCCTTGCGCTCCTTCCCGGCCTTCAATAGGCCCTAAACCACACAAACACCATCACCAGAGACTACAACGAACGTTCCACACGGGATAGAGAGAAAGCACATAAACCTTTGTGCGTTCCATCCGGTTACTCGCGTCATCGAAGAAGGCCGCCGCCTCCTCGTCAGCATCGTCATCCTTGACAATGAAAAAAATTGTCGCCGTCATGCCGGAAGGTCCGCTCCGGCGTGGACCTCGGACCGCCCTCCGCGCGTGGAATCTCCTGTACCACCTCCGGCTCCTCATCCACCGGCGTCACCACCCTCTTCCTCTTCACCAACCTTAGACCCAGGGACAAGGCTGTCGACGCCGTGAGCAGATCGACACCCATAGGACCAGAAGCAGCGACGCTAGCAACTCTAACATGGGGAGCCTCGCCGAGCTCCTCCACCACCGACCCAGTGGCGACGTCATCCACGGCCTCAACCACCAAAGCCTCGGCCTCAACAGTCTCCGCAATCACCGACCCGGTGCCCACAGGCCCGGCTACTAGAGTACTCCCAAGATTGGGATCCACCGGAAGCCCCAAGGACTCCGCAGGTGCCGGGACCTCAAACCCCGTAGGACCAGGGCATCAGGAGCGCGACTAGTGGCATCTAATGCCCCACTACTGCGTGGTGCAGACGGATCCTCAGCAGTCTCCAAGCTACCCTGAACACACCATAAGAACCAAAGCCAACAAGACCAGCAAAACATGAACAAAAAAGAAGATGAAATACTTACAAAACCGATGTTCGGTGCACCCTCACAAAACAAAGGTGCCCCTGTGGCATTCAGCGACATGACCACTGGTGGGCCCTCTGACCCATGAGCAGCCCGTGACTCAACGGAGGGCCGGCCCGCGACCACAGACTCGCGACGCACACCAACAGACACCTTGGGCAGGGGCACCTTGGCACTCGATCCAGAGGCCCCCTGCCCATCTGCGCCGACCAACGGCATATCATCCTCCCCATCCGACCCCTTGTTGACACCAAAGGTGGCAAACGGAAAAAGACCACAAGCGTACGGTTGTCAAGTGTAGCTTTCACCGGGAGTATTCCAGGTATCGTATTTTCCACAGGGAACGAGAAATGAGTTAACTAGGAATATGGTTATATCCTATGATGGATCAAGGGAGATTATGATAACTAGGTTGAGAGGTTCGATATAGCAACGATATTTAACAAGGCATAGCTGGTTATACTAGGCTTTATCAGCCCTTCTCTTGCAGGAGGCAATGGGATAGATCAGAAAGATGACAAAACTCTAACTGGACCGCGCTATCATGTTGTATTGAGGCCCTACCTTTTTAAAACTTATCTTACACACGTGGTGGAATACGAAGACTAGATAGGGTTGTCACTTCCTAGTAGCTACCACAAACAATCTGTGCGATAAGCAGTTTACAAAGGTAAGATCTAGCCTAGACACCACGTCTACACTTATCTTACTACTTTAACCTTGGCCTAAGATTAAAGCACTTCACTCAGAGCAAAGCGATGAACAAGCGCGAAAAGTTGTATAACAGCTAAACCAGATTTATAATATTAATGCTATAAAGAAGTCAAAAGAAGTCACTTACAAGTGATGAACTGACAAGAGACTCGCATCCACTGAGGAAGAACTCCGGAGAAGATTCCCGACAGACCCGGGGCTTTCTCCAGAAGAATTCCCTTACTCTCCTCCAACTAGCATAACACTATTGAAGAGCTCCACTAAGAGACTAGAGAGTAGTATTTCTCTAATGAGGCTAGGTGTCTATTTATAGCTAGAGGTGGAGTAGGGGCTACTCCGGTGCCACGTCAGCGATCCGCATCACCTTCATTAACCACCGTAGGATCCAACTGACCTCAAAACTACCTTAGGATGGATGGTGATGATTTCCAGCATGTGAGGAGTGAGTGAGGCGGTTGTGGGAATTGGAACCGCCATAGGGGCGGTCAGCCAACCCCCTACTGGCCTGTGGGCCCTCTAGGCTCCTTCTAGATGGTGTCCCACTGGTCAGGGACTAAGTGGGGGCCTGGTGGGCCCATCGATAGGTCGGTCGACCCCCTTATTGGGTCTCTTGCCCACCTCGTCTTCTGTATGCTGGTCCCACTTGTCATATGCGTTGGATGATTGTTCTGAGTTGATTTGTCACGCTAACCTCCTTGATGTGGGCCCATGGATCCTCGTGCTTTGAATCTAAGCCGTTGAGAGGAAGCACACTTGGATCCAAGGGTTAGAAAGTGCTTTAGAGAGTGTTTCTTGGATCATGGGGGCTTAGGAGGCTTAGTGGCCCCATAGAGAGGTCGGCCTACCCCCTAAGTGGGCCACTAGCTCCCAAAAGTCCCCATTTGTCATTACATATAATCAAATAGTCATGGGACATGTGGAACTAGTTATTGGGTAAAATATGTTCTTGTTATGCTTGTTTTTCTTCGAATATGGGGATGTTGACGGTATTTTGATGGTGACAAAATGGCTCATTTTTACCGTCAACAAGATCCCCCATACTTACCTCTTTGCTCGTCCTCGAGTAAAGGATAGAAGTTAACAGGACTATGCTATTCAAAGAATAAAGTAAGCATAAAGATTCACTCAAGACATTTTATCATACCAATGGGATATGTGGTATTGGCTAACATATATCCTTGAGAAGTTGAGAAATGGAACAGTTCTCAAGGCAAAGTCATCTTCCCAAATCATATTTTAGTACTTGGAGTTTTTTGATATTTTTTTCAAAAGAAAGCTCATAAGTCAACTTACTCCTCATATAGCACTCTAGATCGCTCAAAGTGTATGATTCCTTACCAAGGCATAAAGAGGTTGCCTTCTTTGTGTCTTCCTACTTCTAAATGGCTTATGTGGAGCTTATGTAGGGAAAAACAATGTAGCAAACTTGCATCACTTATATTGTAAAGCCAAAACAAGGATCCAAGGAGAAGAACGTCATAATCCTAGATCAAGATGTGCATGTGTGTGGAGAAATGGTAGATAACTAACATGTACTCCTTAACTATGTATATGATCTCTCTATCTTAGGATAAACTTGAGATATGGCTATCTTTTTTTAGAGCTTTTGGTCATCATCATTTTTCGTGATAGCCATATCTCTTTTGGGGAATTTTGAGAGAGATCATATCATTTATTTCTAGAGTATTTATTGGATGAACATGGATCATGTAAATGAAAGGCATGTTTTTGCATACTTCTAGTGTAGAAGCAGCGAAAATATGTGGCGTGTACGTGATCTTGATCGTTGAACTATGACATAATTCTCAACAAGGATCACAAGGTTTGACCAAACTCAAAGTAATTACAAGAAGCATATGAGGAAGGTTTTGATCATGCATAAGTATTTATGGCTTTGGTAGGATTTTTCTTACTATAGAGGAGTAGTGACATTATGGTTTTATGACATTTTCAAAAATTAATCTCCAAGAACTTTAAATAGAAAGGGTATGAATCATGAGCGGAGACTATATCACATTAAGCAACAACTTAGTCCATATGATTTTACTATCAAAGTATTTTCCCACTAGCATGAGCAAAAAGCAAGAATTTATCTTTATGACGTTTTTGCCCTTTAAATGTATAGATCATGTCACTTTTCAAAATTTTAACTTTGGATGCGATCTTCTTGTTTTATTCAACATTAAAAGAAAAATAAACTAAGTAATGAATTTCATGAAGAAATTATTTTTATTTTATTATTTTTATTAAAGGAGAAAATGAGTAAACAATTGAAAAGCATAAAGGAAAAGGGGAGAGAAATGGCAAACCAGTCAGGATTGAAGTTGAAGTCGAGTGGACGTTGGCTGGTGGGCCCGGGGCCTATAGATGCGGTCGGCCGACCTCCCCCATATTTATTTTGGAGCATGCTGAAAATAGTGACAGAAGTAGATCAAATGCAGGGGTTCTGCTGGGGTGAAATACCAGCAGAACCAAAACTTTTTATTCAATTCAAATCTTTTAGGCACAAGTTACATTGATGAAGGGCAAAAGATTGAAAATTAATCTAAGTGCCTATCTTATTAGATGACTAGCAATCTATGGAGATGGAGGGGCAAAGAGATCCTCTCTCTTGATTGCCTGGGCCAGGCGCTTGATCTTCACGCTAGTGCTAATGCGAAAATCGTTTAAAGCTATCTTCTAAATCCAAACGCGTCATTCTTTCCTCTACTGTCCGCTCTGCTAGCTTAGTGTTATTCTCCCTAAGCCTAGCGACTATGCACATCAGCTTCTCCATGTCGCTTTCTTCGTCCTCCTCCTAGAATTGGCCTGGAGGGCCAGAGATGGACGGCGGGTTGCTAGTCCACCGGACGGACTTGCGAGACTCCTTTGTTTCTAGGGAGTTGCGTGTCCTCCTCCGCTCCTCGGAGGTGAGAGGAGGGATGAACACCTTGCCTATCCCTGGTCCACCATGAGCCCTCTGAAGGCGCATCCATGTCAGTGTCAACGGTGAGTATGAGCTGGTGTTGCCCGTACTTGTGCTGCCTTCGGTGGTGGAGACGATGGCCTTCTTCACTCCCAATTGGCCGGTGGTCGGCCTTTTGAGAGTCACTGGACGCGCCATTGGCTTGTTCAGGTTGCGGCGAGGGGACATCGATCGGGCGATGCCCCACATCCTCTCTGAGCTCCAGGTGCCGGTCGGCCGACCCCCCCTAGGGGTGGTTGGCCGGGAAGGCGGCGGCGCCATGGCGAGTGGAGTTACATCGAGGACCTCGACGGCCATGGCATCGGTGTTGATGGGGTTTTGGACCTTGGAAGGGCTTCCATCAAAGGGGATGAGTGGCATCTTGCCATTGTTTCTTGGTGGAGCCATGGTGGTGACCAAGGTGGGTGTGAAGGAGTGCAAGGAGTGGTGCTGGTGCTGCAGGTTGTGAAGAAGAGCAAGATAGGAGGAGGAAGAAGAAGGAGAGGGGATTAAGAAGAAGAGATCCAACATTTAGGGCCTTCATTCTCGCTTGGATCGCGATGAAACTGAAGGGGAACGTTGGCCCAACGTTCACGTGCAACAGGAACTTTGAATGGGTTCGAACTACGGTCGGTCCGACCGCTTTTTGAAAGGTTTGGTCCGACCCAGCCAGGTTTCAAACTCCCTTGGGTCAGGTGAGTCGGGTCATGAAGCCTCGGGCTAAATGGCCGAATTACATGGTCGGCCGACTGCCTTTAGAGGCCAAATGGGCCGACCTTTTTTGAGGGGGAGTCAAGGCCAAATCTAGGCTAAAACTAGGGTCAAACTTGAAATTTGAACAAAAAATTTAAAACATGTAGATTTTAGTTCTAATTTGGATTAAGAACAAAATCTATCATATCAATTTCTTGTTCAGGAGTTTCATGCTCATGGAAAACTTTAAGACGTTGGCCATTTACCTTAAAGATTTTGCCATCATCGTCCTGGAGTGTGATTGCTCCATGAGTTGTGGTGTTGACGACGAGGTATGGCCCTTCCCATTTGCTTTTCAGTTTCCCGTGACTGAAGAGCTTAAATCTTGAGTTGAATAACAGGACCTTGTCTCCTGGCTTGAATTCCTTGATCTTGATTCTCTTGTCATTCCATTTCTTGGTTCTCTCCTTGTAGATTTTGGCATTGTGATATGCTTTCTCCCTCCACTCTTCTAATTCAGAGATTTGCATTCTCCTGAATTTTCTAGCAGCCGGTAGATCCATATTCCATTTCTTGATTGTCCAATGTGCCTTGAACTCCAATTCTATAGGCAAATGGCATGTCTTCCTGTATACAAGTTGGTATGGTGTCATACCAATTGGTGTCTTGTATGTGGTCCTATATGCCCAGAGTGCTTCTAGCAACTTGTGCTTCCACGCCGTACCCATCACATCCACGGTCTTCTGCAGAATGTTCTTGATTTGTTTGTTGGATGTTTCTGCTTGACGACTTGTTTGAGGATGGTATGGAGTTGTAACATTGTGTCGGATCCCTTGATCAGTGAGGAACTGGTGGAAGCCTTTATCAATGAAGTGAGATCCCCCGTCACTTATGACTAACTTTGGGGTTCCAAATCTGGGGAATATCACTTAATGGAACATTCTTTTTGAATTGGTTGCATCTGCTTTGCGGCAGGGTAATGCTTCTACCCATTTGTACACATAGTACACCGCTACTAAGATGTACTCACACCCTTTTGACGAAGGAAAGGGCCCCATATAGTCGATGCCCCATACATCAAAGAGCTCGACTTGTAGGTTGTTGGCGAGTGGCATAGCATCTTGGGTATTGATGTTCCCGTGCTTCTAGCACCTTACACATTTTCTGACGTAATCTTGGGTATCCTTGTACATGGTTGGCCAGAAAACCCACTCTGCCAAATCTTAGCATGAGTTATGAATGCTCCATAGTGACCTCCATATTCTGCTCCATGGCATCTTTCCATGATTTTGGTCGCCTCCTCCATAGGTACGCATCTTCTTAGCAATCCATCATTGCATACTCTATAGAGGTATGGCTCATCCCAGAGATGTACTCAACTCTCCTGAACTAATTTCTTCATATCTGCCCCTGGTGGGACATGCCCTGCAACCATAAAGTTGACTATATTTGCATACCAAGGGTTGGATTTTGTTACCTTGAGGAGTGTGTCATCTCTGAGGAAATTGTCGATGGGCAAATTTTGTGATTCTTTGAATTGCATTCTAGACAAATGATCGGCAACAAAATTTTCTACTCCCTGTTTATCTTTTATTTCAAGATCAAATTCTTGGAGTAGCAAGATCCATATTATTAAGCGGGGTTTAGCATCTTTCTTAGTGAGCAAGTATTTTAAAGCAGCATGATCTGTGTAGACAATAACTTTTGCTCCTACTAAGTAAGATCTAAACTTGTCTATAGCAAAAACCATGGCCAACAACTCTTTTTCAGTTGTTGCATAATTTAGCTGTGGCCCCGTTAAGGTTTTGCTAGCATATGAAATAGCATGATGCTTCTTATCTTTAGTTTGGCCTAATACCGCCGACATCATAGTCACTAGCATCACACATTATTTCAAAGGGAGCTTCCAATCAGGGGGTTGAATGATTGGAGCTGAGATGAGCGCTTTCTTGAGAATGTAGAAAGCATCTAAGCACTCATCATTGAAGTCAAAGGGTGCATCCTTAGCTAGCAGGTTTGTTAAAGGATGGGCAATTTCAGAGAAATCTTTGATGAACCGCCTATAAAAGCCCGCATGCCCAAGGAAGCTACGAATTTCGTTAACATTCGTGGGAGGTGGAAGTTGTTCTATGACTTCGATCTTAGCTCTATCCACTTCTATCCCACGTTCGGATACTCTATGTCCTAGCACTATGCCTTCGCGAACCATGAAGTGGCATTTCTCCTAGTTCAGGACTAAGTGCTTTTCTTCACATCTCTGTAAGACTCTGTCCAGATTCTTAAGGCAATCATCGAAAGTTTTTCCATAGACAGAGAAGTCGTCCATGAAAACTTCCATGATTTCTTCGATCATATCGGAGAAGATGGACATCATGCACCTCTGGAAAGAAGCAGGAGCATTGCATAGGCCAAATGACATTCGTCTATATGCATATATTCCATAGGGGCATGTGAAGGTAGTCTTACTTTGATCATCGGGGTGGATTGGTATTTGATGATACCCCGAATAACCATCAAGGAAACAAAATATAGAATGCTTTGGAAGCCGTTCCAACATCTCATCGATGAAGGGTAACAGGAAGTGATCTTTCTTTGTAGCCTTATTAAGTTTTCGGTAATCTATACACATTCTCCAACCTATGACGGTTCGTTGAGGAATCAACTCATTCTTGTCATTTCGAACGACCATCATACCTCCCTTCTTAGAACAACTTGCACAGGGCTAACCCATTCACTGTGAGGAATGGGGTAGATGATCCCCGCATGCAAGAGTTTCAAGACCTCCTTCTTTACCACTTCTCACATCGCATTGTTCAGTCTACGTTGTGGTTCTCTAGAAGGAAGAGCCTCAGGTTTGATAGGAATGCGATGTGTGCAAATAGCGGGACTGATGCCTTTAAGATCTTGAAGAGAATAGCCTAAGACTGACTGATGCTTTTCTAATACAGTGAGGAGCTTGAAGGACTCTTCAGGGGAGAGTTTGTCACTGATGATCACAGGGGTCTCACGATTGTCATTTAGAAAGGCATACTTTAAACCAGCTGGAAGGGTTTAAGTTGTATAGAGGGCTTAGATGGGGGCACAGATTTCTCCAATTCTATGGGTTCTTCTAGATCGTCTTCTTCCTGGATGAAATTTTCAGCTTCTTCTAGATCACGATGAGATGATTCTAGAAGAGATGCAACCAGCACTTCCTCTATGGGGTCAGATTCTGGGAGTGATTCCGTCATGGTGTTTATGGAATTGGTAAGCGGAATCGAGAGTTTGATGTTACTCCTAAGATGGCCCTTAAGACTTCCATCAAGAGATCCATCAAGGAATCTCATGAGTGGATGTCCAATTAACAATTCGAATTCCTCTATATCAAATACGAAGAAATTCAAGAGGATATTGACTTTGTTAATTAGCGTAGGAATGGTGTGTGCAATACCATAATTCTCAATCAATTGTCCTAAAGGAAGCTTCAAGAACTTATTGGTTGGAGTTAGATCTACATTGCCTAGGATAGCATTAACTAATGACTTAGACATAATGCTAACTCCTACGGCAGGATCGTAAAGAGAGTCTAACTTTGCCCTATTGATTTTACAAGGAATGGTTGTAGAGGAAGAAATAATTCGAATTGGCTCGAATGAAGATTTGGCCTCTTCTAACCACTCATTGCTCATGATAGAAGCTAGCTCTTGAACCGTCTCCTAGAGATAGGCTTCCTCTATGCGGCTAGGAATGTGAAGGTTCAGAGCTTTTCGAGCAGACGACTTCTTTTGCACAGATTGATTCAAGGCATTTCCAAAATTGGAAAATAAATCAGCCTCGATATCAAGGGTGAATTCCAAGGGATGAATTTCTTCTTCCCTTGGTGGTTTAGGTTCGATAGCAGGATCTTGAGATGTAGAAGGAAGAGTTTTGGCTATCAATGTTGTTTCTATCTTGGGGCTGGTTTTTGTTCTTCCATGGGTCCCTCATCAAAAACGTTAGTATAGGGGGTGTTTTCAAGAATCTTCTTAAGAAGACTCTTCCCTGCACTAACAGGTAAACTCAGGAAGGCTCCCCAGGCAGATATATCAAGGAGTTGTGCAGACTCTCTGCTAAGACCACCATAAAAATGTTGTAACATTGTAGGCTCCGTTATAGCAAGATTAGGGCCTGAAGATACTGGATCTACAAGACGGACCCATGTTGCACCTAGAGGTTCTTTCTCTTTTTGTGAGAAGTTGATGACCTCTTTTCGAAGACAAATAACACAGGGGATAGGGTAGAAGGCTAAACAGAATTTTGATTGCAATTTTCCCATTCCCCCTTCGCATCATCTATGTGGCGAATGTACCATCATTTGGCTATTCCCATTAAAGAGAACGGAAATAGCTTCCACTTAAGGGTACCTAGCCTCATCCCTTGGATTTGGACACATGAACATAGTTGTTCAAAGTCACGTAAATGAGTGTAAGGATTCTCTTCTTCGTCCCCGGAAAATGGTTTTTCCGAAACCATCGCTATGAAACTGGGGTGAAGTTCATAACGAACGGCCAAAACGTCCTGAGATGATTTAGGTGGCTCCAAGCTAGCGCCCATTGGAGCACCATATTCAAAAAGTGGTGTTTGATCCATATGTGTATGTGGAATGAAAGGATGAAATCAAACAAAGATAAAATAGGACCAAAGGGTACTAGTAAAAACAACTACCATTCCCCAGCAATGGCGCTAGAAGGCTTGTTGACACCAAAGGTGACAAACGGAAAAAGACCGCAAGCGTATGGTTGTCAAGTGTTGCTTTCACTGGGAGTATTCCAGGTATCGTATTTTCCACAGGGAACGAGAAGTGAGTTATGTCCTATGATGGATCAAGGGAGATTATGATAACTGGGTTGAGAGGTTCGATATAGCAACAATATCTAACAAGGTATAGCTGGTTATACTGACCGCGCCATCATGTTGTATCGAGGCCCTACCTTTTAAGAACTTATCTTACACACGTGGTGGAATACAATCCGTGCGATAAGCGGTTTACAAAGGTAAGATCTAGCCTAGACACCACGTCTACACTTATCTTACTACTTTAACCTTGGCCTAAGATTAAAGCACTTCACTCAGAGCAAAGCGATGAACAAGCGCGAAAAGTTGTATAACAGGTAAACCAGATTTAGAATATTAATGCTATAAAGATCTCAGAAGAAGTCACTTACAGGTGATGAACTTACAAGAGACTCACATCCGCTGAGGAAGAACTCCAGAGAAGATTCCCGACAGACCCAGGGCTTTCTCCAGAAGAATTCCCTCACTCTCCTCCAACTAGCATAACACTACTGAAGAGCTCCGCTAAGAGACTAGAGAGTAGTATTTCTCCAATGAGGCACACTTGATAAGGGAGCTCTAGGTGTATATTTATAGCTAGAGGTGGAGTAGGGGCTACTCCGGTGCCATGTCAGTGATGTGCGTCACCTTCATCAACCACCATAGGATCCAACTGTTGATATTTGTTAACGCAGATAGAGAAATCACTAGGAAGTAATCCACAAGCACACGGATACCGGTGAGCACTTCACCCGGGAGATTATCTAGAGTATCGTTATTTGTTTTTCCACAGGGAGAAAGGGTGCATCTGACTAACCAAATCTACGCTATTAACCTTTAGGCTACAAACAAGGTGATTTTGATATGAGCGATTAGAGAAGATTGCGACTATAGTCTCGTTCTAGTCTAGATAAGATATGAGCTATTATTCTATTGGGGAGAACCGTCGAGATAAGAGACACCTCAGAGGATGCTTAGCACGCGGCCTATAAACCCTACCAGTCCTTCTAACGGGATTGTGGGTTCCAAAAGTATCTACGGAATTGTCACTTTCCGAGCTACTACCACAGATCCGGCTAGACAAGGCATATCTATGAGTATCCTAGCCCAAACACCACATTTACGCTAGAGATGATTACCCTACTCTCTACGCAAAGAGAATAAAGTAAACTCACAAACCAAAGAATAATAAAACAGAGAACTTACTAGAATTAGAAGTCGAAATACCGAAGAAATCCTAGGAGCAAGCCTCGGGTTAGGAGTCTTGATCTCGTCGATACAAACTAGAGAGGAGACACTGACAGGCCAGGCTTCCTCCAATCCACACCTCCACTCTAACTCTCTCAATCTAGAAGAGTAAACTCTAATCTCACATAGAAACTAAGAATAGTTTCTCTTGATTGCTAAGCCCTAGAGAATAGATGGGTGAGGGATCCTCTCTGGCGAATCCTCTCTGGAAAATATGTAAATGAATAATGGATTGCCTTTAGCTAGGGGGCAGAGGTCCTCCTTATATAGACCCTCAAATGATCGTCAGTCGTCGGATCAAACCGACCTTAATGGAGGGTTTAGATTAAACCTCAAAGGCAGTGGAATCCTAATCCACGAAGTGGGCCATGATTGGCCACTAGCCTTGGGCGGCCGCCCTAGGGGGGAGGGCGCCCGCCCTACCCTACTAACAGGTGGGCCCCTCCTTCCTCGGGGTGGTTCTGGAGTCTTCTAGATTACTCTTTTTCGTTCGAAGGTGTTATGTGTCTATGTAATCCTTACTCGTGGGCCTCTTTTACTCTTTTGTAGTTGTCTCCCTGCAGAAACAGATAAACACCAAAACTCGTGGAATTCTGTTAGATAAAACCCTATGTCTAGGTGGTGTGTTGCAAATATATCCTTTCTTCTGCTTAGTTGACACTTAGAATTGACACTTAAGAGGTTTCAACACCAACCGACCTCAGAACCGCCTTAGGATGGATGGTGATGATTTCCAGCATGTGAGGGGTGAGTGAGGCGGTTGTGGGAGTTGGAACCGCCATAGGGGCGGTCGGCCGACCCTCCTACTAGCCTGTGGGCCCTCTATGATCCTTCTAGATGGTGTCCCACTGGTCAGGTACCAAGTGGGGGCCTAGTGGACCCATCTATAGGTCGGTCGACCCCCTTATTGGGTCTCTGGCCCACCTCTGTCTTCTGTATGCTGGTCCCACTTGTCATATGCGTTGGATGATTGTTCTGAGTTGATTTGTCACGCTAACCTCCTTGATGTGGGCCCATGGATCCTCGTGCTTTGAATCTGAGCCGTTGAGAGGAAGCACACTTGGATCCAAGGGTTAGAAAGTGCTTTAGAGAGTGTTTCTTGGATCATGGGGCTTGGGAGGCTTAGTGGCCCCACAGGGAGGTCGGCTGACCCCCTAAGTGGGCCCACTAGCTCCCAAAAGTCCCCATTTGTCATTACCTGTACTCAAATAGTCATGGGACATGTGGAACTAGTTATTGGGTAAATATGTTCATGTTATTCTTGTTTTTCTTCGAATATGAGGATGTTGACGGTATTTTGATGGTGACAAAATGACTCATTTTTACCGTCAACACCCCTCGTCAGTCCAATCGGACACTGAGGACGGCTTGGGAGCGACGACCTCATTAATACTAAACTTGCTGCCGGTATCCACCAATGGCTTTGACTTCTTCAGGAAGAAGCCGCCGGACATTTCCTTCAAGGGTCGTCACGCGCCCGGCGTTTCCCAGCAAGAGGCTCGGGGCTCACCCCCCATGAGAAGACCCACGACCTCCTTCGTCCACACCATCCAACCTGGCTACCCGCCTGGGTGCCTGGTCGATGGCCGCAGGCCAGTCCGCTGAGGGGGCCTGGGAAAAGAAGACGGCACGGTCCTATCCACGAAACTGAAACATTCAATCAAAATAGTTACACATTCAGAAATGAGCAAGAAGAAAAAGAAGGGCCTGGAATTGACCTACGGCGGCGGAGCCTCCAAACGGAAAGGATCTTGTGGATCTTGCATGTACTTCCGAGAGAGATCAAACTTCACTTCAAGATGGGCACGAGCATCGTTGGATTTCATCTGCTGGGCTGTTCCCGCGTGGAGTCAAGACGACCCATGTACTGGAATGTGGGGTGGTCCCTGTCCTTACAGGGCTGGCACCGCCTCATGATGAAGTTCCAGCCGACAGCAACCCCATCGACGGACTCACGGTCTAACAGACCTAGGAGCTCCATGACTTGGCCGATACCGCTAGACGTCGAGCGCACCGACCAACTAGGCTGTGACATAGGAAAGGTCGTCGGGTCGCCATGAGCGTATGGCTCCGATTGGGGAACGTAGAACTAGCGTGACTTCATTGGCGAAAGAGCATTGGCGATGTACACATCAGCTATACCTTCACGAAGCTGAAGATACACCAACCCAACGATCTCAGATGGACCGGTGTTGTTGTACTCCAGATGAAAGAAGTAGCAAAAGAGTTCGAAGTGGGGGTCGATCCCCAAATACGCCGTGCAAAGATGAATAAAGACCGCAATGTGCAACAATGAGTTGGGGTGGAGATTGCACATCTGTTGGTATTTCTTAACGCACACAGATAAATCCGCAAGCGCATGGATATCGCTGTAGCTTTCACCCGTGAGTATTCCAAAAGGGTACCGATTTCCACGGGGAACGTGAAGTGTACTAGGGAAGAACTAAGAACGTCCAAGGATAGATAAGATAAATGGGTCGGGAGATTTTAGAGTTTTCTAAGGGTTTATCTAATCAAAGGTCCACAATACTCTATTTACTTTGGAGCAACAGTACCTTCCTGACTCTCGACAAAGACTGGGAAAAAGGTAGTCAGGGTGAGGCTGCCAAAAGCTCTACGAAAACACCAACCCGAACGTGGTGGACTACAAAGGTCTTAAAGAGCTGACTCAGGTAAACTCTACTCTAGATACCACGTCTACACTATCGCTTACTACTCTAATCCCATGAAAACTAGAGCACTCAATACGAGCGGAGATCCTGTAAATAGAATAAAGTAAGAACTAAAATAAGATACATAGAAATAAATGAAGAACTTGGAGATTGCTCAGAACCAGATGCTGCAAAGGTACAATGTTGAGGAAGATCCAACAGATCCGGCTCCTCCTAGCTCTCTCCTCCTCTCTCTCACCTCTAATTACAACTAGATGAACTAGAACTAGAAGAACTAGATCTAGACAACTAGAGGGACCTCTCTCCTTCTCTATAATTGAAACCCTAGCTTTTGCTCTGGAGAAGAATAATGAGATGAGATGATCCTCAGGGGGGGTCAGGGGCCTTGCTTATAGAGCCTCCTCAAATGAACATGGGTCGTGGGATCAAACCGAACTATATGAAGGGTTTAAGCACAATCCGCGAAGTGGAGCCTGATTGGCTGTAGGAGCAGGCCGGGCACCCTAGGGGCTAGGGCGCGCGCCCTGGCTCCGGGCCCGTTTCGCCTCCCGTTCGTTCTGGTGTCTCCTGAAACCTTCTAGAGTACATAAAATTGTGCGGTTGATAATTATCTCTATGTAAACATGACATGTGGGCCTTTCCTTAGTATTTCCTGATAACCCCCTGCAGAAAGAGACATTCAACAAAACTCATGGAATTTTGTCAGTATAAACCCTAATTCTAGCTAGTGGTTTCATTTAGATCCTTTTCCTTGTTTAGTTGACTGTTAAAATTGGTACTTAAGGACCGTCAACAACTCCCCCAAGCTTACCTTTTGCTCATCCCAGAGAAAAGATGAACTCGATGATGGATCAGGAGTTGCAACAATGCTTTCACGCCTTAAAGGTAGACATGCGTTCAAACAAGAATTCTCCTCTGAATTAGAGTAAACTATTCTGACTTTCAAACTTACCCATATTACCTTTAACCATGGGGCTTATAGCCATAACTTGGGTCTTGAGTAATTGAAAAGTAGAATGATCAAGCAAAGTACTATGTCTCAAGCTCTTCACTTTACCTTCATCCTGGAGTTTTGCAAAGTTTTCAAAATAAAACTCAAAGTCTCTTTTGTATGACCCTCTCAAGTCTCTCTATATATGGTATTTGTGGATCCTCACCAAGGCAACAATGGTGTTATGCCTTCTCTCAGAATATATATTATTTTTGGAACAGGCAAAGTAACAATGTGCCTTCTCTCTCTCACCCTGTAACTAATAGGCAATATATTGTCACACCCCATCACGCAGAGGCATAACATGCAAACAACAAAGCTATAGATTAGAATAGTACACCAATCACAATAAAACAAGAGTAAAAGTTTATAAAACAAATCTACGTCTCACTACGATCACATAGACGCTGGAATCACGAAAAACGGAGCTATAACGAGGAAGATATGAATTAAACGGGATTTTGAATAGAGCAAGATTAAAGCATTACGGAAATAATTTTCTTTGATTTTCAAAAATAAATAAAATAGATGAAAACTATACTACTGGATAGAGCATGAAAATACGGATCTAACGCAACTTGAACGGAGCGATTTGGATTTAAAATGAGCAATTTATGAGCAATTGAAATAGAGTGGCAAAACTGTAAATAAGGTTTTCCTTTTTATTTTCGAATTAAATCAAACTGAAAAGGGAATACGTTTTTCAACAGAGGAAACGGGAACTCGGAATACGCCAAGGGGACTGCGGGTTCAGTCTTTAAAAAGTACAGGGTTCTTTCTGCAAAACCGACTGCCGAAAGGGTATGAAGCACTGTGGTCCATCCGATCTTAGATGAACGGCCAGGATTAGAAAAGGGAGAGGGCACGGTGGCGCTCAGCCGGACAGAGCAGGTTCGCGGCGGCGCCATGGCCGGTGAGCGGCGGCGCAGAGCAATCCGGGGATTCCGGGCACCAAACTCAACACGGGAGGGCCAGGGGGAGAGAGAGGAGCACGGCGAAGACATCTACGGGGTTGGTTGAACTGATTGTGCTCCGGAGCGAGCTGTCCGCGCAGCGCGGCAGCTCTGCAACGACGGGGAGAGCGGACGGGGTCCAAACGGACGAGGCAGAGAGGGTAGAAGCGGTTGGCGGTGTCGGGGAGGTCTTCTTACCGCGATGCGAGGCTCGGCGTAGTCGAATTGGAGTGGAGGGGCTTGGCGGGCACAGAGCAACGGCGGCGGCACTGAGCTCGGCGGACTGCGGCGGCTGGACTCTGCAGTGCTTGACCAGGCTTCCAGAGGGTCGGGTGGTTGCGGTGGGGTGCGGGCTACGGCTTTTATAGCACGGAGAGGGTTCGTCGGAAGGAAAGGAGAAGCCCGACGCGGTTTCGTGCTCGACCGCAAGGAAGGCGGCGGCGGCAGAGAAAAGGAAAGAAGAGAAAAGGGAAAGGGAGGAAGGGAGGCGGCGGTGCGGCGCGTAGCTTGCACGTCACGGCTCGGTGCCGGTTATGGGAAGGGGAGGGAGATCTCCTTCTCCATTTCGGGCTCGGCAGGGGGATTCCACCGGCGTATAGAAAAGGGAAAGGAGGAAAGGAGAAGAAGGAAAGGAGGGGATGAAGCTGACAAGTGGAACCTATTTGTCAGTGGGGAAAAGAGAACTGACCGGTGGGGCGTTTTCGTCAGAGAGAGAGAGGGAGCTGTGGTGCGGGAGGGCACTGGGCCGGCTCGGTCTGGGCCGGGATGAAGCCTAGTCGGCAAAAAGGAGAGAGGGGAGGAGGGAGCTTGGCTGGGGGGGGAAACAGGCCTCGGGCCAGAAGGAAAAATAGAGAAGAGAGAGAAGAGAGAATTGATTTTTCTGATTTTATTTTCAAATTTCCAAACACAATTTCCAAAAGAGCTTTTGAATTCAAATTTGAACTTTGCAAACTCCAGACAATCCAAAAGCTATGCATCAGCATGAATGCAACAACACGGTTTCTATTATGATGCTCATTTTTATTTTATGAAACTTTTAATTAATTTTCCTATGTTGTAATGCCCACACCAAAAATGCATTTACACCATTTTTAATCTATTTTGAAAAATGCATGTTTTCAGGGTGTTACAATGTCACACCCAGTTTTAAAGGCAAAACGGGATGCAATAATCTTATGTGTGCCCAGAGATCAGTCACACACATAAGCCGACAAATTACCAAAATTGTATCATCACAAGTGTTTAATACATAGCGAATGAGTATTCAAATAGTATCTATTACAAAACAGCGAAAATATATGATAACTCTCACGAAGCTCCATAGCACAGGGACGTCAACTGGTTGACCCCAAACCTAGAAGTCCTCTGGATACTCCTCATAACTCTGATAATCTGGTACCCATCCGGGATTTTTATCCAAATATGAAAGAAATGAACAAGCGTAAGTACTTTCGTACTCAACAAGTAAACATGGGGTTCATGAGGCTCAAAAAGGTATGACACTGGTTAAACTGCATTAGCTTTTAAGTTATCACAATTTTAGCATAGGATAGCATCAATATAACAACAGCCCCATAACCATATGATCGAGTAAACATGAATAATGAATAGCAAACTAGTAAATGATAGATTAAAGTCATTCTGTTCCATAAGAATTCCAGGCCGCTCGTATCCGAGAGCACGGCTAATATATCAGTTTTTAACACTCTGTAGAGGTTGTACACTTTACCCATGAGTCGTGTTTGCCCAAATGCCCCGGGATCATGACTCCCTTAACACTACCGAGGTGAGCGGGCAGGGAACACTATGAAGTCTTTCAAAGGGGTTCGCTAACATACCACAGACAGTACGGATCCACGGGCAAGGGGTATATAGGAGCCCTTCGATGGTACACACACGCAGCGGTTCCCACTCCAGCCGCTCCGCAATCGCTCGGCAATGGCAACTTTCGTGAACTGTCGCATGCGAGAGAGTGACCCTAATACTGAACTAAAGCCAGAGCCATATAGCCCCCATGGTTGTACTGTAAATCCCAGGTGATCGCTTATGGAGGTTCTAGAGCATCTCAAAAACTGTGCTCTAGTTCACCCTAATCCATGTTGCTAAAAAGCAGATTTAACTATTGTTGCATAAGTCATTAGTCAGGTTTACATGATCATGGTTATGTCTCGAGAGCACTAGCTTGATCTACCCAAATGCATAAATTCCCAAGGTAACAAGGTATAAGGTACAAAGCTATGGTGAAGCTAAATAGGATATCAAGGAAACACATGCAATCATGAATTAATGTTTTAAGTGATTAGGACAACAAGGATGATCCCATGAATACTTGCCTTGCTCAAAGGGCTCCTGCTGCTGATCCTGCTCAAAGCAAAACTCTTGGTCACCCACGTACTGCTCACCGTCTGTACTCGATCACCACATCACACGCAATCAAGACCCAAGCGAGATGCATCACAATAAATGGAGAAGCTCTTGTTCAGGTCTGGCAAAATCAACACTGGCACTGTGGTTAACCGCTTCTTCAACTCTTCAAAGTTAGCTTGACACTTCTTAGACCATACAAACTTAGCATTCTTCTCTAGCAAAGCCGTCATTGGTTTAGCAAGCTTGGAGAAACCTTCAATGAACCTCCTGTAGTAACCTGCCAATCCAAGGAAACTACGGATCTCAGTCACACTGGTAGGTGGATTCCAATTCAACACATCTGCCACTTTACTCGGATCCACTGCTATTCCACCATTGGATATCACATGCCCTAGAAAAGACACTTCCTTCAACCAAAACTCACACTTGCTCCTTTTAGCATATAACTGATGTTCTCTGAGCTTCTGCAAGACCAACCTGAGATGTTCTGCATGTTCTTCCTCATTCTTAGAGTAGACCAAAATGTCATCAATGAACACTACCACAAACTTGTCCAGAAACTCCATGAACACCTTATTCATCAAGTACATAAAGTAGGCAGGTGCATTGGTTAATCCAAACGACATCACAGTGTACTCATATAACCCATATCTTGTAGTAAATGCAGTCTTAGGTATGTCAGAGGCACGGATCTTCAACTGGTGATATCCCGATCGAAGATCAATCTTAGAGAACACACAAGCTCCTTTCAACTGATCAAACAAGTCATCTATCCTTGGTAGGGGTACTTATTCTTGATAGTCACCTCATTAAGCGAACGGTAATCCACACACATCCGCTGTGTACCATCTTTCTTATCAACAAAGATCACTGGAGCTCCCCAAGGTGAAGAGCTAGGACATATGAAACCCTTTTCTTGTAACTCCTGCAACTGTTTCTTAAGTTCCTCTAACTCATTAACCCCCATCCTATATGAACGCTTAGCAATAGGTGCAGTACCAGGCAAAAGCTCAATAAGAAATTCAATGTCGCGGTCGGGTGGCATACCTGGCAAGTCATTGGGGAAAACATCCGGGAACCCATCAACAACTGATTCATATTCACGACCATCATCATTCAGTTGATTCACAGTAGCTGTCGGCGGAGCTTTCAAAACAACTTCCACACTGATCTGATCCCCTTTGGGTGAAGTCAAAACAACGACCTTTTTGTGGCACTGAATATCTGCCTTGTACTTCTTCATCCAGTCCATCCCCAAAATGAGATCAATACCAGCTGTCCTTAACATGATAGGTTCAACCTCAAAGGCTACCCCCCTTAGAAACACACTAACTGAAGGACTATATTGATTTGCAGTCAAAATACCTCCCGGTGAACTTACTGTTATAGGGGTTTTCATGAAGCGTAACAAAAGATCATGCATTCTAACAAAAGCGGCAGAAATGAAAGAATGTGAAGCTCCAGAATCAAAAAGTATAGTAGCGGGGATAGAGTTGATGCTGAACGTACCCATCATGACCTCAGGGGTCTCCTGTGCCGTATCTGCCGACACGTGGTTCACCCTTCCAGAGTTGGGTGGTGGCTGGTGCCTTGGCCTCTGCTGGTTGCTCTGGTTCTGAGGCGTCTGCTGGTTCTGCTTGTCAGGACAGTTGTATTACATGTGTCCCTCCTTGTTGCAACGGAAACACCTGTTGGGAGTGTTGGGAGCGCTGTTCTTCATTGGTGTGGCGTTGGCGTTCCCCTGACGTGGCGCCGGTGGCACAATCTGCTGCTAGTTCTGGGCACGCGGTGGGATTTGAGTACGCTGAGGAAACTGACCGTGCTGCTGATTCTGACCACGGTTCCACTGATTGCTCGGACCCTGGTACCTTTGCTGGAAGTTCTGCGAGGGGTTGGTACGCTGACGGGTATTGCTTCCTGAAGCTGGTCCCTGAAGCCTTCTCTTCTTGGCTTCCATCTCCTTGCGCTTGTTATCAATAACAATAGTGCGATTCACGAGGGCTTGAAAGTTGGGGTAGAGATTGGACATGAGTTGCAACTGACCGTCATAGAGACCCTTTAGAAAGCGGCGCTGCTTGTCAGCGTCGTTAGCAACCTCATGAGGAGCGTAATGAGACAACTGAGCAAACTTGTCTCGGTACTCCGCCACGGTCATGGATCCTTTCCTCAGAGCTCGGAATTCCTCCTGCTTGAGCTCCACAATGCCTTCAGGAATATGGTAAGACCTGAAGCTGTCGGTGAACTCTTGCCATGACACCTCTGGTGCGTTGTTGGGACATCCATACATGTACGAGTCCCACCAATCTTGAGCGGCACCCTGTAGTTGGCTAGATGCGTAGAGCACCTTCTCTCGCTCATTGCATTGAGCGATGTTTAGCTGCTTCTCCACAGCTCTTAACCAGTCGTCCGCCTCCAGCGGTTCGGAAGCATGAGTGAACACCGGGGGACGACCCTTCATAAATTCTCCACGCTTGTCTCGTGGCTGGACAGGTGGTGGTGGAGGTGGTGGTGGTACTGGTGGATTCTGAAGGTGTTGCATCATGGTTTGCATCAGCTAGGTCTATACTAGCATGAATTGCTCCATAGTCGGTGGTACTGGTGGTGGTGGCGGTGGTGGTACTGGTGGTACTGGTGGTGTACCCTACCACGGCCTCTTCCTCTACCACCTCGTGCGGCCATCTGTCATCCAAAACATATAGTATGACCTTTAGATTAATTGTTCATTGGAACGCATGGCTGAGCATAACTTTTCTGAAATTTGAACCTTATAAGCGGTACTGTAAAACAGTCATATCTCACGCTCCAAAAATCAAACAAATGTGAAACTTACATGGTTGGAAAGCTTATGAAATTTCCTACAACTTTCATAATTCTCACTTTTCAGATTCTGATGCGAAATTAGATCAAAACAACAATTTATCAAAACTATTTCTGAGTTCCAGACTGCGCAGAAACCTCAACTTGTAACTGTCATATCTCCCAAACCAGAACAGGTATGAACGTAATTCAAGATGTATTGGAAAGGTACTGAAGTCTAGTTGTTGCCTTATAAATTTCATGATCATAGGACAAACCATCTTTGAGATCCAACCGAAAGGTTACTGACTGCTCCAGAAAAACAGCAAGGTAGAAAACAGGATAACCCACCCGCTAGCATTTTTATTTATATCAAACCTATATGTCTTTAACTAAGGAACTTGTGGACAGGCCCACAATGTTCCAGCACTTATTACAAAACTACAAATCACTCATAATCATAATAACCACCATATAAAGAAACCAAGTTCACAAGACACGACAAGACTCGACTCAACTTGCTGCTAGCGTTTTATTACATCATGGTGGTACTCATCCTATGGAAGGAAAACTGGGGGAAGCTTCTGATGGAACTTGGGCATCTTCAGGCGTCCTCTGAGCTCATCATTCTCTGCACGGGCTCTCTTGAGTAGCTTTCGCTGAACACCAAGCTCATCAGTCAGCACCTCGACCTGCTGTACCAGCTCATGAGAAAAGTTGATCATCACCTTGGTGGTGTCGTCATAACCATCCTTTGCCTCGAACATAGACCATCCCTCACAGGTCTCGAAGGGAAGGTGCCGATACTTGTCCTCCATCATGCGGTTACGACGATGAGCACGAAGATCAAAGAGGGCCATGCGAGCTGCATCCTCCATACACTCCATCATGTTGGCATGGCTGACCTTAGGCTCATAGACGGCCTCCACTTGCCACGACTGTGTGACGTCCTTCCAGATGCAGACGTAGAGGGTACACTTCCAAAAGGAAGGGTCCTGGAAGTGCTTGTTCTCATAGCACATGTACTTCACCTCGGTCTTCCAGTCAGAGTAGTGGGTCTCCAAGGTCTCTTTCAGCAAACCATGGTAGAAGTCCTCATTGTCTCCTTCCTTGAAGTGGAAGTGCTTGGTCCATCCCAAGCGTTCTTCACCAGTTTTGGAACCATCTGAAGGAGTCTTGGAGTGGCTGTTCTTGTCAGAGGGAGTCCTGGAATGACTGTTCTCAGAGCTCTCTTCATGGGGTTCTTCTTCGTCATCCTTGCGGAGTTCCATTGGCACGGACTTCGGCGGGGGACGAGTGGACTTGCGAGCAGTCTTCTTGTTACGGGCCATCTATAGAAAAGCAAAGTTGAGAACTAAGTTAGAATCAATATAATATAGTTTTGAGATGAGTAATAGTTTTACAAATAATAACAAGGTATAAAAGCATGAAAAGAGCATTCCTAAGAACCAATTCTATCTAGGTTTGCGTCCTACAGTCAACACGACTTTGATACCAATCTGTCACACCCAATCACGCAGAGGCATAACATGCAAACAACAAAGCTATAGATTAGAACAGTACACCAATAACAATAAAACAAGAGTAAAAGTTTATAAAACAAATCTACGTCTCACTACGATCACATAGACGCTGGAATCACGAAAAACGGAGCTATAACGAGGAAGATATGAATTAAACGGGATTTTGAATAGAGCAAGATTAAAGCATTACGGAAATAATTTTCTTTTATTTTCAAAAATAAATAACATAGATGAAAACTATACTACTGGATAGAGCATGAAAATACGGATCTAACGCAACTTGAACGGAGCGATTTGGATTTAAAATGAGCAATTTATGAGCAATTGAAATAGAGTGGCAAAACTGTAAATAAGGTTTTCCCTTTTATTTTCGAATTAAATCAAACTGAAAAGGGAATACGTTTTTCAGCAGAGGAAACGGGAACTCGGAATACGCCAAGGGGACTGCGGGTTCAGTCTTTAAAAAGTACATGGTTCTTTCTGCAAAACCGACTGCCGAGAGGGTATGAAGCACTGTGGTCCATCCGATCTCAGATGAACGGCCAGGATTAGAAAAGGGAGAGGGCGCGGTGGCGCTCGGCCGGACAGAGCAGGTTCGCGGCGGCGCCATGGCCGGTGAGCGGCGGCGCAGAGCAATCCTGGGATTCCGAGCGCCAAACTCAACACGGGAGGGCCAGGGGGAGAGAGAGGAGCACGGCGAAGACATCTACGGGGTTGGTTGAACTGATTGTGCTCGGGAGCGAGCTGTCCGCGCGGCGCGGCGGCTCTACAACGACGGGGAGAGCGGACGGGGTCCAAACGGATGAGGTAGAGAGGGTAGAAGGGGTTGGCGGTCTCGGGGAGGTCTTCTTACCGCGATGCGAGGCTCGGGGTAGTCGAATTGGAGTGGAGGGGCTTGGCGGGCGCAAAGCGAGGGCGGCGGCACGGAGCTCGGCGGACTGCGGCGGTTGGGCTCTGCAGTGCTTGACCAGGCTTCCAGAGGGTCGGGTGGTTGCGGTGGGGTGCGGGCTACGGCTTTTATACGGAGAGGGTTCGCCGGGAAGGAAAGGAGAAGCCCGACGCGGTTTCGTGCTCGACCGCAAGGAAGGCGGCGGCGGCAGAGAAAAGGAAAGAAGAGAAAAGGGAAAGGGAGGAAGGGAGGCGGCGGTGCGGCGCGTAGCTTGCACGTCACGGCTCGGTGCCGGTTATGGGAAGGGGAGGGAGATCTCCTTCTCCATTTCGGGCTCGGCAGGGGGATTCCACCGGCGTACAGAAAAGGGAAAGGAGGAAACGAGAAGAAGGAAAGGAGGGGATGAAGTTGACAAGTGGAACCTGTTCGTCAGCGGGGAAAAGAGAACTGACCGGTGGGGTGTCTTCATCAGAGAGAGAGAGGGAGCTGTGGTGCGGGAGGGCACTGGGCCGGCTCGGTCTGGGCCGGGATGAAGCCCAGTCGGCAGAAAGGAGAGAGGGGAGGAGGGAGCTGGGCTGGGGGGGGGGGGAAACAGGCCTCGGGCCAGAAGGAAAAATAGAGAAGAGAGAGAAGAGAGAATTGATTTTTCTGATTTTCTTTTCAAATTTCCACACACAATTTCCAAAAGAGCTTTTGAATTCAAATTTGAACTTTGCAAACTCCAGACAATCCAAAAGCTATGCATCAGCATGAATGCAACAACACGGTTTCTATTATGATGCTCATTTTTATTTTATGAAACTTTTAATTAATTTTCCTATGTTGTAATGCCCACACCAAAAATGCATTTACACCATTTTTAATCTATTTTGAAAAATGCATGTTTTCAGGGTGTTACATATATGGAGTTCATAGGTGGGGGAGAAACAACACATGCATACTTGCAAAACATATATTGTAAAGTCAAACAATGGAACCAGAGAAACCGGGCATACAATCAAATCAAGATGTGCATGTGTATGGGATATATGGTGGATGTATGAGGGTGGATAATGGTGTATGGTGGATATATGAGGGTGTATGATGGAAACCTAATTCTACTCTGCTCCTTGAATACATATATACATACATCTCTTTTCTGGAACTTGGAATTTTGAGAGAACTTGGGCTTGTGTGTTTTTTTTAGAGAGACGGGCATCTAAGTACCCATTGTTTTGATAGGACACTTGTCCATGTTTTACTCTCTTTATTTTTTTTATTTTTTTATATATGTTTTTCACAACCCCAAGTCTCTTTCTATAATAAAGCTTTTGGGAGATGATGACAAGGAAATCTTTCGAGCAATTACATCTGTGGTAATGGAATATATGGATAGGTGGAGAACTAGGATATTTTTGGTTACTTACTCCCAATGTAGGAGTAGAGCATTTTTCTGGTGGATTTGAATGGCATATATGTGGATGCGTACTTCCAGGATAGAAGTAGCATACATGAGTGGAGTGTACGTGATCTTGATTTTAAAAGCATGACAAGTCTCTAAGGGTCAACAAAGCTTGACAAAACTCAATGCAAATACAAGCAGTAAATATGATAGTGAATGTTTTCCTAATCTACCAGGCATGTATATATGGCTGTGGTAGGAATTAAAGCTCTCGTCATACAGAAACTTATCATGTAATATTTTCAATTTTCAAAAGATAAATTCTCTAGAACTCTAGTATTGCTAGGAACAAGATAAACAGTAGCTCAACTTTCTCATATCATACCTATCAACTACCTAGACTTAGCTCAAGCATTCGCAACCCACAAGTTTCAGGTTCAGAGTAAATCTTATGTCAAAACAGTTATGTCTAAAACTCGGGAGGATTCAAGGCTGAAAACTAGGTACTTGAAAGGAATTACGACAGAGCAAATATTCATCATTTCCATAGAGTTATCTTTAGAGTTCTTCATTTTATTATTAGCAACTTCTAAACACACCTATTATTATTGCTAAGTAAAAACTCTCTTGAGGATAAAGTAGATAATGAAAAGTATCTAAGTTGTAACTCTTGTGATTTATAATTATTTAAGTGTGAACCTTCATGTGCTCACATTTTTTTAATTAATTTATGTAACTAATATTTGAATACAAGTATATCTAAGAGGATAAGGATACTTACCTGGATACATAGGGATGCTCTCCCCCCAAGCTGGATGTTGACTTAGTCGTTCATCTTGACACTGTAGACATACTTCCCTCCTCTGAGACTTCAAAGAGTTGATGTAGACTTCTCAAAGTGGATGAAGATATCTAATCTTGTCTTGTCTTTCAAAATCCTGCTAAACTCAAATAGACAACAAAGCTCGTGGAACAGATTAAGCATTAGCGGTAAACCATTAATGCCTTGATTGCCTAGAGCCTTGCAGAATTTGAATATTCAAATATTTTTGAATTTTCAATTTTATATGCAGATAACTAATGCAATATTTTTTTATGCCTCCACAGTAAATAGTTGGAAAACTTATTCATATGGGGCTTAATGATTTTTATTTTTAAATGCAACGCAGAAATATAGATATGCTATGATAAAGATGATTATGCACTAGATTAGACTAAGAAGGATATATGAATATTGCCATAAATACCTATGGAAAGTAAATATGCTAGATTGCAACTAATGTAATGCAGAGAAATAAATATGCAGATAACTTACCGAGTTTACCTTTCGGCTAAGGATCAAATATTTAGGCTCGTTGAGCCGGACCTCTCTTCTGGTTTAAATGTCTTAAGGAGCATGGTCAACTCCTGATGAATACTTGGATGTTTGCTCTTCTTGTGTTGGTGTTTCCGATGAAGTCTCTTTCCTCTTCCACAATTCCTCAGTCTGAGGTTCTACTTCTTCTTTCCTCTGTAGCAGGTGATAGATCCTCTGTTGGTGGTACAACTTCTTTCAGGAGAACTCTTATCTTTATTATTGAATTGATCTTCATATCATGTTAATTCTCTCAGATAGTTTGTCCATCCATCCTTGGTGGCTTGTTTCTTCTCGTCAGGAAATTGGAAGTGGATCTCTCGTGATTTCATGGAGATGATTGCGCCGGTGGTGTTGAGGAAAGATCTTCCTTGTATGAAGTGGACTTCATCTTCATCTCCCATGTCTCAGACATTATGTTGATGCTTGATCCAATATCGCAGAATATCTTGTAGAATGTACTTTCCATGATCTTGCACTCAATAGTAGGTACTCCTGGATCATCTAGCTTAGCGAGGTAATGGTGATAGGAGGAGGTGATCAAACCCTAAATCGACAGTGTTGACCATCCACACGGAGTCTTCTCTTGGTTGTTGAGATTTATTCCTCCTCCTTCTATTGTTGATGTTGTTCTTCCTTATAGATGCAGTTTTATCCTCGTAGGTGTACGACGTCTGAGGATGAGTAGGAACAGTGTAGGCTTCTTGGAAGTGAACTTCTCCTTCCCATCCTTGATATGGAAACATATCTTGGTACTTCACCTATTTCTTCAACCTCAAAGTCTGCCAATACAAATGAGTGTCCAACTCCTATGAAACCATCTTCAAGAACTCCCTTGGGATAGCATAGTGTCTAATCTGCAAGTTGGCATGATGTTAACACTTGCTCCAAGGTCACAGACCACTTCTTCAAAAGTGTAAGCTCCAATGGAGATTGGAATGACAGGTCTCCCTGGATCTCCTTTCTTCATTGGTAGGGTGCCATCCACCCATGCTCTTGATGGTACGGTGAAGAAGTGTCCTGCTCATAAAAACAAGGCATAGATCAAGTGCATGGGCTCTGCTAGTGGAAAAACACCAACAGAACCAAAAGTTATTATTCTCTAGCCTAAACACATTGAGCAAAAATTTGCATTGATGTTCTTATGTTTTATTCAACCATGACATGTGTGATGAGATCAGAAGATGAGCATGAATGTAGCATTACCTAAACACTTGGCATATTAGATTGCTTTAACACATGGAAAGATTATCTAATTTATTTTTACATGATTGAGATTATCATCTTCCAAGGTTGAATGTGCAACATTTTAGATGGTTAAGACTGCGAGATTAAGAAGTGGTATTAGGATCAAGCTTTAAAGAACTAACATGTTGAGATAATCAGGTTGGATCAAGTAAAGTTGCAGCACAAACATGTTTAGATCTTTATTTATGTGAATACCAGAATCAAAGAAAGGCTTTTAGAGTGATGCTTACTTACCTTTACCTTTGTCATTGGAGAATGATGGCATCGTACCTTCATGGGAGCTTCCCTTGATCAATTGGTTGTGCATTAATGACTTGTCTTCTTATTCCACTCTTCTCTCATCCTTGTTCTTCTAATCTTGACATCTATGTTGATCTTGTCTTGAAGTTTTGTTCACCCTCTTCCATGGATTGAGCGGATGTAGATTTTGTCCTTTATCACTCGCCTTCTCCTTGCTCCATGGAATTCATCGTGATAAATTAGCTACCTCTCTCTTGTGAAGGTTGTTGAAGTTCATGCGTCTTTCTTCATCTTTAGTGTGAGTTCATCTCAGGACTTTCCAATTTGATATTGAAAGTTTTCCTGTAGGGGTTAGTCCAACAAAATATCCAATATCTACTCTAGTATACTATCGGTTCAAAAATCAACCTAGACACCATGTCTAATTTGATTTAGGAAGACATTTTAACCTAACCAAGCTTAGATTAAAAAGCCTTTAGCAGTAATATCCAAATACCTTTGATTTAAACTAAGCACCATGCATAATTTAAAATATATATGAAAATTATTCAAAACCTAAACATACACTATAACAGACAAATGTAGCATGAAAGTATTATGGAGATTTACTCAAGTGAGGATAAAAAAAGTATGATTATTTTTTTTAGTAGTTGAGCATGCCTTAACGGTAGGTACAAATAAGATGATGTAGCAACATGGCAAAAGGTGTTTTTACGATGGGTTATCCCCCAAGCTTAAATTTTGCAAAAATCAAGATTGGATGAATGAAATTTAATGTTGCATGATGATTGTTGGACATACCTTATCTTTGTCATTCCTTCATTCTTTCTGCTCTATACCTAGAATGGTTAGTGACAAAAATACCCGAAGGAATATAATCATATAATTCTCTGCTCAATTTACAAGGGTAGGTAACATAAAGGGTGAACACTTAAGTTAGGATCTTAGAGGTGCTTGTTTTAGGAAATTAAGCTTGTCCTAGGAAAACATTTTAAGATGTGTTTTTAACGACATGGTTTCCCTACTATTACCTATCTCAAGATTATACAACGAGATCTTCAAAATTTATGATAAACAAATGCATCGATAACCACCCTTTTGAAGTTTTTGTAAATAAAACGTGTGAGGGTGTTGAAGATGTCATGTGTGGTAATGATAGTGAGACCAACGGCTATGGGAGATATCTAATATGAGCATGGATTTAATGAGATGGTTATGGAATAGATTTCAGGCTCATAGATGTCATCTTCCTCTCCAATCTCTATGGTTGATTCTAAATGAAAGTTCAAAGTTCCACTTGGATTGGTAACTCTCGGGGAATTTACATTTTTACCATTATTATTGTTTGCACTTACTGGAATCTCACAATTACGATACCACTTACACTTTTACCATCTTCGTCAATGTGGCACGCCAGGTCGGGGCTAACACGCTAGCACGGGCACGTCAAATGACCCGGCTGCCCCTACCCTTCTATCGCTCAGAGGCGCTCTCTTCTCCCCGTCTCGTTCCCCAGCCACAGGCTACGTGTCATTCCCCAGCAAGCACTGCTTGTGTAATGCACTGCTTGGCTCTATTGCTTACTAGCACCTGATCGGCGACGTATGATAGACCATTCTCCTCTGCATATCAAAAGTGAATATTAGTCGTTAAATTTCTTCTTAACCAATCTGACAAATCAGGGAACGAGGAATCCATCTGCACCCACCCTCAAGCTTTTTGCAAATAACCTTCCTCAGCTCCAGAGTTCCAGCATTATGTGTGTATCTTGTAGCCCCATCTGGCCATCTCTGATCGCATTCATCCCAGCCTAGACCCAAGCAACAAAGAAAGATATTCAGGCTACCTTCCGACAGCTACTAGAAATGCCGAAAAAATACATTGCTTTGAGCTCTGCCCTGAGATTCAGAGTTGCTATGATCCAAACGAAGATACTGTTACATGAATCGGCAAAACAAATTCATCGTGAAGGTATTTGCAATTAAGTTGGCAAGCAATTTCACCTAACACCAGGAGGATACACATTGCAGGAAGATCCAAACTAACCAGACAGCTGTTCCTGTATTTTTTTCCCATTTCTTTTTCCACCTGGTCCCTTCCCTTCGCAAATGAACCAATTAAGAAGGCCGCTCTCAGTTCTCACCTCGGCGATCACAGTCGGCGTGTCGAAGTCGGGCTCCCTAGCGGCGAGTCCGATGACTGGCACACCGGCCTGTCGCAGCGCCGTGGCCTGGTCGGTGATGGCCATGGTCTTGGACGGCATGAGTGAGCTCACCCGCGAGCTGATGGTCGTGTCAACCACCTCCGCCCGCACCGTCGCCATCCTGGCCTTGGACTTCTGCGACTCTCTGGCCCTGCGAATCAAAGACACGAGCCGCCTTTACCAACAGGCGCACATAGACGACGATGATGAGGGAAAGGAAGGTGGCAGATTACTACCGGTCAGGAGCTCACCTGGGGAATGACACAGAGCCTGTGGCTGGGGAACGAGACGGGGAGAAGAGGGTGCTTGTGAGCGATAGAAGGGCGGGGGCAGCCGGGTCATTTTACATGCCCATGCCAGCGTGTCAGCCCCGACCTGGCGTGCCACATAGACGAAGATGGTAAAAGTGTAAGTGGCACCGTAATAGTGATATTCCAGTAAGTGCAAACAATAATAATGGTAAAAATGTAAATTCCCCGTAACTCTCAAACTAGTCGTGTTTGGGGCCTCCTCTATACTTGGATGATTTATATTTTCAACTGGATTTAAAACTAAACCAAGGCTAGAGAAAGATTGCTCCCAAACCATGGCTATAAAAGTAGGGCGAAGCTCATAGCCATTTATAAGAGTGAGGGGTGAAGAAGGTGGAGTCTCCAACAAATCTCCCTTTGGACTAAAATATTTATGAATGTGGTAATGTGAAAATGGAAAGGTGAGAAAGGTGGTAAAAAGGAAAAAAGAAAAAGGTAGATGGATGACCATAGTTCGAAACTAGCACAGCTACCATTCCCCGGCAATGGCGCCAGAAAGCTTGTTGGTATTTCTTAACGCACACAGATAAATCCGCAAGTGCACGGATACCGTTGTAGCTTTCACCCGTGAGTATTCCAAAAGGGTATCGATTTCCACGGGGAACGTGAAGTGTACTAGGGAAGAACTAAGAACTTTCAAGGATAGATAAGATAAATGGGTAGAGAGATTTTAGAGTTTTCTAAGGGTTTATCTAATCAAAGGTCCACAATACTCTATTTACTTTGGAGCAACAGTACCTTCCCGACTCTCGAGAAAGACTGGAAAAAAGGTAGTCGGGGGGAGGCTGCCTAAAGCTCTACAAAAACACCAACCCGAACGTGGTGGACTACAAAGGCCTTATAGAGCTGTCACCCCTAGGGCTACCACAACTATCTGTAGGATTGGGCGCAAACTCAGGTAAACTCTAGTCTAGACACCACGTCTACACTATCGCTTACTACTCTAATCCGAATTCAAGACTAGAGCACTCAATACGAGCGGAGATCCTGTAAATAGAATAAAGTAAGAACTCAAATAAGATACTTAAAAATAATAAATGAAGAACCTAGAGATTGCTCAGAACCAGATGCTGCAAAGGTACAATGTTGAGGAAGATCCGACAGATCCGGCTCCTCCTAGCTCTCTCCTCCTCTCTCTCTCACCTCTAATTACAACTAGATGAACTAGAACTAGAAGAACTAGATCTAGACAACTAGAGGGACCTCTCTCCTTCTCTATAATTAAAATCCTAGCTTTTGCTCTGGAGAAGAATAATGAGATGAGAGATCCTCAGGGGGTCAGGGGCCTTGCTTATATAGCCTCCTCAAATGAACATGGGCCGTTGGATCAAACCGACCTATATGAAGGGTTTAGATTCATGCTCAAAGGCGGTGGAGCACAATCCGCGAAGTGCAACCTGATTGGCTGCAGGGGCAGGGCGAGCGCCCTGGCTCCGAGCCCGTTTTGCCTCCCGTTCGTTCTAGTGTCTCCTGGAACCTTTTAGAGTATAGAAAATTATGCGGTTGATAATTATTTCTATGTAAACATGACATGTGGGCCTTTCCTTAGTATTTCCTGATAACCCCATGCAGAAATAGACATTCACCAAAACTCATGAAATTCTGTTATTATAAACCCTAATTATAGCTAGTGGTTTCATTTAGATTCTTTTCCTTGTTTAGTTGACGGTTAAAATTGGTACTTAAGGACCGTCAACAACATCGCGATCTGGTAATAATCTAGGAGGCCATGGAGAAATGGATGAACGGGAACACCGAAACCACACCAAAAGAAGGGCTCGAAGACGACGAGCTCACCGGTGTTAGGAGTGGGAAACCCCTGCCCCGTTGCAACCCTCCACTCCACAATCGCCTTATCCTGAAAGACACCGGCGGTAACGAGGCGCTAGATATCCTCATCCTTTATCGTGCACTTCGACCAATCCCTGGTCCAGTCTGGAAGCATCCCCTCCGCCTTCATCACGGACTTCTCCACTGCCATCTTCGATGAAGCACGAGTGTGAGGTCCCCTCTTCGGCACCATTGCTGGACTAGGGTGGAATCCAAAATCCGCGGTGGAAGGCAGGAAGGGTGCAAGCAAAAGCAATGGAGAAGATAGGGGAAGACGAAGGGCTTTGCAAAAGAAGAAAGCGTGGAAACCACCGCCGTGGTCAAGTCCACCCTTTATTACCAAGTGGCGCGGCGCTTCGCCTCCCAGGGTTTTTTGGAAACCGCAACGGTCTAATGCAGAACCACCACGATATCCGCCTTCTGTGGTGCAGAAAACTCGCATCAGCATGGGCCGCTAACCGCGTGTTTAATTCGGCCCACTTAACCTTTTATCCCGAATTCCTTCTAAAATAATCTCCTTAATTTATGATTGATGATTTTCTAAATCTTGCCAACTCCGCAATCCCGGGAACTGACAATACACCTTTTTTCCAAAAGTCTTTTCACACCTACAGTACTTCCACCGCAGTAACTAGTCACAGGACCTTAGCAAACACCCCCAACGACAATGCTTGTGGACTTCGCCGACCACAGCCATGACTCAGGAAGGTGGTCGCCACCTCCCGACCAGGCATGGGGACTCCACCGACTGAAGATTTGAACAAGTCATGGGGACTGCGACCTCTACGTCCATGTCCCCGGCAAGCATATGCCAACATCCGATGGCAAACATTCTCGGGGACTGCAAACTCTATAAGAACTACGTGATACTGATAAAAGAACCATCGCGCTCCTTACATCAGGCTCAGGGAATATGGGTATTCGCAGTCGTTTTTACAAAACTTTGATTTCATATTTTTTCTGCATTCTTTATCTTTTATAAAGCTTGGCACCACGTGCATACTTCACCTACTACCAAGCTCGGGACTAAGTGGGTACACTTCACCTTGCGGTGAATGTACTGATTTCTCTCTTGGCAAACTCTGTTGTTTTCTTATTGTTTTGCAGAGTCTAAGTGGGTACACTTCACCAGGAAAGAACTTTCAAAATTTTCTTCTTCAGCATGTCACATTCTTCCGACAAGAAGCCACAGCCTCCGATGAGGAAACCTATTCGCGGAGCATGCTACGACGTTCTCGACCAGTCCAACCTGGTCGGGAGGCCACTTCGATCAGCGTCTCGACCAGGCAGCCTGGTCGGGACCCTGCAATGACACTGACACATGAAGGCGACTAGCTGAACGCCTCCTCGAAGGATGACATCATGGGCTCGCCAGAAGAATGCAACGTGCTCGGGGACTTTTTGGGGAGATTACCTCGGCATATCCCTAGGGACCTATATGGTCCTACCAACCAGAAGACGACCTAGCCCGCGAGGCCCTGCGGCACGTGACCAGGCCACCTTGCTCACTAGGGACTCCGAAGGGCCTTGCTTGCCAAGAAAGATCCTAGTAGATAGGCTCGGATCCCTTACCTTAAGGTACCGATCGTAATCTGTTAGGATATGGAAACTATAACCCTGCTCCCCGGCTATATAAGGCGAGCAGGGACCCCCTCAAAAAGATCATCTACACCTCGTGTAACCTAATACTCATATCAATCCAGCCACAAAAACACAGGACGTAGGGTATTACGGCAATTTGCCGGCCTGAACCTTTATAAATCCTTGTGTCTACGCTCTGTGTGTTACGCTTGATCGTCGTTGCCACCCCTCCGCCTACAATCTACTATCGTAGGGTACCTCCTAGGTAGACTTCGATGCATATTTCGTCGACAACCGTCTTCTGGAAGCTTCCTCCGCCGCCTTTGAAGATAAATCTGAGCCCTACCTTAAGTGGATTTGATCCAACGACTGTCCTGCATCTGTCACACCCAATTTTAAGGATAAAATTGAATATGAATAACTCATGTGTGCCTAGAGATCAATCACACACATAAGCCGACAAATCTTTAAATAGTACCATCACTGAGTGCTTATTACATAACGAATAATATTTAAATAACATAACAGCGGAATATAAAGGTAACTCTCGCGACGAAGCTCCATTTCACAGGGAACGCCGACTGGTTGACCACTAGCCTAGTACTCCTCACGGTAGTCTTCATAGCCATCTGAAGGGGTTGAGAAAGCAAGAGTGAGCACTTACATACTCAGCAAGAGTAACATAGGGTTATGAAGCTCAAAAGGTTGACACTGGTTGTACTGCGGTTGCTTTTAACTTGGTCAAGTTTTACCAACACTTAGCTTTAATTATGCATAACCCAATTGATAACCACATGATAAGAGTAGAATAAACCATCTTAATAATTAAACAACATGATCATTTACACTGTGAGTTTTCCAGGCCGCTCGTAACCGTGAGCACGGCTATCATGATAGATTTACACTCTGCAGAGGTTATACACTTTACCCACAAGTCGTGTTGCCCAAATGCCCGGGTTAATTACTCCCAAAACACTGCCAAGGTGAGCGGGCAGGGAACACTATGAAGTCTTTCAAAAGCCCTTTCTAGCATGTAGCGGACCCTACGGACCCAATGCAAAGGGGAATATGGGACACCCCGATGGTACCACCCGCAGCGGTCCCCACACAAGCTATACCCCATAACCAGCTCGGCAAAGGTGCCTTTCACGAACCACAAGCATGTTAGTCCAAACTTTATACTTAACTAAACCCAGAGCCATATAGCACTCGTGGTTGTATTAGAAATCCCAGCTTTTGCCATACAGTGGGGTCCTATTCCATGTTGCTACAAAAGCCAGTTTTATCTCATTGTTGCATATTTCATTAGTCAAGATTCCTCTCAAGATCTATTATTGTAAAGCATAGCAAAGCTACCCATATGCATATAAACCCATGGTGACAAGGTAAAGGATAACAAAGCTATGGTATAGATCTAATAGGAATCAAATTAGACACATGCAATAATGACTAGATTGAATTATGGCGAATAGGTAACAAGGATGATCCCATGTTAAACTTGCCTTGATTCCAAAGCTCTTGGTGATCCTGGTCTGCTGCAAAGAACTCTTGGTCAATGAAGATCTCACCGGCTGTACTCGATCAACATCACCACGCAATCATCCGAACAATCATACACGAAGCAATAAAGACATGATCAGAACATTACACCATAAACAATAAAGAGACATTGAAAAGGTTATAAAACAGATCTATACTTTACTACGACCACAAAGACACGAGAACCACACTAATCGGATCTAAAACGAAGAAGTTAGAGATTAAACGAGATTTTGAAAAGGGCAAGATATAGCTTTAGCAAAGTAATTTTCTCCGATTTTCAAAAGTAATTAACATAGGTGAAACCTATACTACTGGATAGAGCATGAAAATACGGATCTAACGCAACTCGAACGGGTCGATTTGGATTTAAAACAAAGAAAATATAAGCATTTGAATATTAGAGACAAAAGGAGAAATTAGGGTTTTATTTTATTTTCGAATTAAACAAACTCAGAAAAGGAAATACGTTTTCCCGAGGGGAAAACGCACTGCTAGAAGGCGCTTTGGATTGCGGGTTTAGAGGGGAGAAAGAGCAGGGGCTCTTTAGCAAATAAACCAGAGCGAAGGGGTACGGGGAATCCTGAGCCGTAGGATTAGAGCTGGATGGATCGGATCAGATCCAGGGAGGGAGGAGGCGGTTCGCCGCCGGGTCCGAGCGGTGTGCGGCGGAGGACATGGCCGGCAGAGCTCTGCTCGCCGGCGTCAGGGAAGAAGAGAGCTCGGGTGCTCGGTTTTTGATTCCAGAAGTACCGGGAGAGAGAGGGCAACCCCGCGAACTCATCTACGTGGCTCGCGCGGGTCGGGATGGCCCGAGGGTGGCCGACGGCGTAGAAAAGCGGCGCAGGCTCGCTGCGGCACGGCGGCGCGAGGGGCTAGAGCACCAGAGAGAGGGGAAACCGAGGGGGAAGCTGTTGCGCACGCGCGTGAGGCGAGTGCGAGGCTCTGAGAGGTCTGAGGACGGCCGAGGATGGCTGCCCTCGACGAAACGCGGCGGCGCGACATCGGTGCACGGTGGCGGGATGACGCAGAGCACAAGAGAGGGAGAGAAGAGGGAGACGGCGTGTTCCGCGAGCTCGCGAAGGTGATGCGCTGTTCGGGGAAACTCACCGAGGTCGGGAGCGCACGGAACATCGACGGCGTGGTGGCGGAACGCGGTGGTGGCGATGGCGGCTTTGCTCTGCTGCGTTTGAGGGCGAACCGAGGCGAGGCGATGTGGGATTCGGCGCAGGGGCTCGCCGCTATTTAAAGAGGATGAGGAGCAGTCCGGAGCGGGGATGAGGCGCGGGGAAACCGTGTCGGCGGTTGCGCGCGGCGCGTCGCGGCGTCCGGCGGTGTCCTGCTCGGACACGAACTGAGGGAGGAGAAGGGCTGACCGGTGGCCCTGGGGTGTTAGAGGAAGAGAGGGGAAACAGGCGCGCCGATAGGTGGGGTCACCAAGTCAGAGAAAGAGAGAGGGAGGAGAGGCGTGGGCGGTGCTGGGCCGAGGGAGGAGCCAGCCCACTCGGGTGAGAAAGAGAGTGGGAGAGGGAGGCCGCGGGACTGGGCCGCTAGGCCAGAAGGGTGAGGTGAGGGGGTTTTTTGCCTTTTTCTTTTTATTTTCAGAATTGAAATTTGATTTTGCAAAAATGATTTTCAAATGAAATTTTCTAGGGTTTTGCAAAGCCACACAACCAAAGAATGCATGAGCATGCAATGCACAAACATGTGCAACCCTAACATGAGATTTAATTTTAGTTTTATATATTTAATTCTATGCATCACAAAAAGATTTGAAAATCAAATTAAACTCAAATTCAAATCTATTTTCTAATTCAAATTTTAGGGTGTTACAGCATCCCTTCGGGCTATAAATAGAGGTCAAATGAGCTAAGACTTGCATTGATCGGTAGCCGTTTTCTATTGGCATCGGAAGGTCATCGGTCAATTTTACTGATGAGAGTGAATGCTGCGAAAGGGATAAGTTTGTTGCCGATGAAAGCTGGACGATTCTTGCCGATAGGAGTTAATTGGTAAAGCTAAGTTACCAGTGGAGGTGAAGAGTTGTCGATTGGAAGGTATTACCGATAAGGAGATGATGCCGATGGGCACAGAGTGACGTGGCGGTTGACGTCAGCAGGGGATTGCTGATGACAATAGAAGGAAGTTGCGGATTGAAGAGTCTGTCGACGGAAAGTTTCATCGAAGAGAAGACATAAGGAAACTGGTGATCTTATACCAGTATTGTTATAGAAGTTTTATTCCGACTCTTGCACGAGTCGTTTGTTTCCTTAAAAATAGAGGTGTATGTTTAGGAAAATAGCATTGTTGTTTGGGTCCGACTCCTGCGCGAGTTAGTTATTTCCTTTAAAATAGGGGTTTGTTTTGTTTAGGAAAGGTACGAGTCGTGTCTGTCTACAACTCCTATTGCCGGAGTATAAATATGTACCTAGGGGTCATGAGGAATCAATCCAATCATATATCAAACAAATCAATTACTTTTTATCTACTTTTCAGCAATTCTACTTTTATCGTATTAGATCTAGTTTACCCACGAGTTCTTCAAGTCTCGACAGGCTGCATCTCTTCGATCTCCTGACTGAGGTGTTGACACAAAACGCATCAGGATCTGCGAACACCTCGGGCTTATACCCGAATTCGATATCCAAAGGTGTGCCAGTCGATTTGACCAGTTAATCGACAAGGACGATAACTAGAACAAGGTCGATTTGCAAGTTTCTTTTCCCCATCAACTTTGTAATCCTTTTCCCCTTTCTTTCTTTGATTTTTTCCGAAACCTAGGAAATGTACAACAAGGTAGTAATCCCTATTGAGCAATCCAACTTTAACTGCCTAGGCCCAATGGGAAACACCGATCCCACCAATCTGATCAACGCAGAGACCAACCGCATTCCCTTCAGATCTGAGTGCTTTAGCCTAGGATTATGGAAAGATGCTTTCCGTTCATGGAACAAACCCACCAAGGGATGGAAGAACTGGTATCTCAGAATAATCAGAACACAGCAAGTTTACTGGGCAGAGCGCAACCTAGATTAGTGCATTAGACTCTCTATTTCCGATATGGCAAAGAATGAGAATATGATGATAGCCGCTTCTTATCTCTGGTTTGATACAATGAATGCCTTTTTATTCAGACACGGATCAGCTACTCCCACCCTTGCCAATGTGCATATGCTCACCGGCCTCGATGTCTCTTCTGCCGATCCCTCCAACCTTTTCGGAAGGAAAGCTGAGTATAAAGTGAACACACGCAATATTGGCGGTTGGACTGGATACATCTGAGAGAACCAAAAGACTGGATCGTAGGTCAGAGGGAGCACGCCACCTTCTTGAACATGTGGTTAGAAAAGTTTATCTTCTGTGGCAGAACAGTCGGACCTACCACCATGTACCTTTCCGCAGCAGAGCTTCTGGCCGATGGAGCAAGACTTCCTCTCGGCCGATACCTCCTTGGATCGGTATACCACCTCCTGCACCAAGTATCCAGGAAGCTATTGCTAGGCGAGCCCATCGGCAACCTCGGGGGTCCTTGGTGGTTCATAAACATATGGCTAAACGCACACATGTACAAGGTCCTCCAATTCGACTTGTTCAATCAGCAATTCCCAAGGGATATATCAGAGGGCTATGAATTTGATGATGATGAATCGGCAACTCGTCCCCCACTCGATTTTGGGGAAGCTATTATAGTGCTACCAGGAACCGATGCCAATGCAGATCAATTTGGCAGGTTCTTTCAAAAGCTTTACAATGGAATCCCTGCTGCAGAACGGCTTTGGTGGCCTTATGTTGATGATAACAACCGATTCCTCCTGTTATTCAACCTTACTGATTGGAACCTACCGCAGAATGAAACAATCATGAAGGCTACTATTGTTCCCCGAGCCATTCCAGTCAACATCTTTGGAACCGGGAAGAACGCTCCTGCATCTTATGAGTTCTATTATCCATCGGCAGCAGCAAGGCAGCTGGCATTCGGTCAATTACCGATCAAACTCAGCTACGCCAACGTGATAAAGCCAAGAGAAGTTATCTCCTATGCCATGGATTGGAACAGGATTGTCAATCTTTCTCCCCATGCCGATACATCAAACATCGACCTATCCTCCTGGGCACCAACATCTTTTATCACGGAGTCATACAAATCTTGGTGGCAAGAATGGAGAAGCCAACTGTTCGCCAAATCATCACACTACTATCGGCATTTGATCGACGCCGATCACATCATTCCCGATGATGCAGTAAGTTCTTCACTCTAATGCATTTCTTATTATTTATTTCTACTATCGGCATCTAACCCTCTTTTACTTAATAGGTTGATGATCCAATCCCCCGAATGAGCAAGAGCGACAAGCACTTCAATCTTCGAATAATGAACCCCACATCAATCATCGGCAATAAGGCTCCTACATTGGCTACCTTCACACCTCAAAGGGTACCTAAGGTTACCCTCAAGCCTAAGCAGACACCTGCAAAGACCATCGCTACTCCATCGGCTGCTGCTGCCATCTTGGCGCGAGCTTTTGTAGTAAGTTTTTATTTCACTTATACCGATTACAAACTCTCATCGGCAACATTCACTTCATTTAACTTGCACCAAATATCTTTTACAGGCAACGAGGTCATCGGCGGCTGCTCCGAATGTACAAGCTTCTCCAACTCATGCTGTCGATGCCCCCCAAGCTTCGCAACCGAAACGGGCTGGTTCACCAACTGCTGCCCCGAAGAAGAAACGCTTGAGGCGAGCTACTCTAGCTGCATCACCAACTCCTGTTGACGCACCAATAACAGAGCCACCATCGGCGTCCATTCCTGAGCAGCCAATGGACGAAACTTCTGACCAGGAAACGATACCACCGCCGCAGGAACCAGCTGCAACAATGGAGACAACATCGGCATCGGTACCAGCACCTACACCAGATGAAATCCCTGACCAGAGGACGGCATCATCGCCATAGGAGCCAGCCACCACAGCAGAGGCAGCACCAGCAACAGCACCACCAGCACCAACTGCTCCTCCTACGGAGGCAAGTTCATCGGCAACCGTTGCCGTCCTTCAAGATGATGCCATACCAGCTGTCTTCCCAAGTCCCAGGCAAGAAATCCGCTTTAAGATGGTAAGCCGACTATCATAAAACTTGCAATATAAACTTATGATCGGCAAACTCTAACTTTCTTATTTTCAGACCCAAGATTCCCCTGATAGCCTGTTCTCCTTCGCCGTCGACCTCCCCGATGAAGACGAAAATGAAGAAAGCTCTGCTCCGGCTTCAGGCCCTATATCGGCAGACATCAAGTCCAAGCTCGAAGTATTGCTACTTTCACTGCAACAAAGTACACCCCTCCTAGTTCAAAATTCCTCTGTAGTGAAAGTGGGGTTTAAGGAGATTCAAGGTTGTCTGCCTGCTGATATCAAAGAAATACTTTTCCAAGCAGCATTCCTTGAGAGCCGACAACTTCAATATCAACGGGCCTCTCGTCGTATTGCCGATAGAACCACTCAATCAAAGCTCGAAGAGGAAATGCTCCAATTCAAACAAGTTGCCGATGAAAAGCACAAGGGCATTGGCCATTTAGAAGCCTCTAGCATCGATCTTGAGCAAGAAATCACCCACTTATCAGCAAGAAAGGAAGAGTTGCTGGCTGAACTGAAGAAAGTCGATGAAGCCATAGACGCGACCGACCAAAAGAAAGCTCAACTGCCCGATGCTATTAAAGCCCTGCAACAAGAAAGAGATGCAAACGCTCGACAAGCTATCCTGCTGAAGAGAAAAATCAAGCCAGTCGAAGGGTCTGCCGATGATGACACCAGGGAGATAGAAGAAGCAAATCAGGTTCGCCTGCGTGCGATAACATCCATTCAATCCCTGTTGTAATCCATTGTAATCTATTGTATCGGCAAGCGTAAAAGTGATACTTGATTTTGCTTGTAATATAACGCCAGCACACTTTTTGCCGATGTCTTATAGCACTTTCTTTCATCGGCATTCCAACAGGTATTTTATGCATCTACCCAAATACTAGGGTAATATTTCTTCAAGTATTTACCGTTGATTGCTCTTGGAAACACAACTCCTTCGAGGGTTTCCAAAATATATGCATTACTATGAACAGACTGACTTATCCGAAACGGACCCTCCCAATTAGGAGACCATTTTCCAAACTTAGAACTCTTAGTCCCAATCGGTAAAATCAATTTCCACACCAGATCACCATTGGCAAATTCTTTCATCTTCACCTTTTTATCATACCATCTGGCAACCCTTTTCTTATTTTCTTCAATGCTGATCAAAGCCCTCAACCGATGACTTGCTAAGTCTTCTAACTCATCCTTCATAAGAGTATCATACTCATCGGCTGTCAATTGATCTTGAGAAAACAATCGCCTAGAACCAGTTTTAACTTCCCAAGGCAGGACAACATCGTGTCCATAGACCAATTGATACGGCGAAACTTTGGTTGCACCATGACACGCCATCCGATACGACCATAGGGCTTCATTTAACACTATATGCCACCTTCTAGGGTTTTCTTCAATCTTGCGTTTGATAAGCTTAATAACTCATTTATTAGTCACCTCAGCCTGACCGTTAGATTGGGCTTAATAAGGAGAAGAATTCAATACCTTGAACCCCATACCAGCAGCAAACTCATCAAACTCTCCCGATGTGAACATGGTTCCTTGATCGGTGGTAATAGTTTGAGGAATACCGAATCGGTAAACAATATGTTCTTTTACAAAATCTACCATGTTTGCCGATGTCACCTTCTTCAAAGGAATCACCTCAACCCATTTCGTGAAGTAATCGGTAGCAACGAGTATAAACTTATGCCCCTTGCTTGACAGTGGATAAATTTGGACGAAGAGATCAATAGCCCATCCTCTAAACGGCCAAGGCTTGATTATAGGATTCATTGCCGATGCAGGTGCCCTCTAGACATTACCAAACTTCTGACAATCCTGGCATCCTTTAAAATAGTTGAAGCAATCTTCAAGAATTGTCGGCCAATAATATCCATTCCGCCTAATCATCCACTTCATCTTGAATGCCGATTGATGTGCTCCACACACACCCTCATGGATCTCGCCCATCAACTCTTTTGACTCTTCTCTACTAAGGCATCTGAGCAAAACTCCATAAATTGTCCGATAATACAATTCATTGTCAAGGAGCACATACTTGGTAGCTTGAAACCTTAGACGCCTTTCAACCTTCTTAGACGGATCTCTTAAGTAATTGGCAATTTCTTTTCTCCAGTCATCAGCAACCATCACCGGTGTCATGACTTCTTGAATCGGCTGATATCCTGAAGCATTCTGTGCTAACCGATTGGCCTCTTCATTATTCAACCTAGGAATATGCTCAAGGCGGTACTCTTTTAATTCTTTTAATAACTGCAAACACTTTTCATGGGTTGCAATTAAAGCTTCACTTCGGCACTCATATGCTCCAATCAATTAGTTAATTACTAACATGGAATCACCAAAGATTTCAACAGCATCGGCATGTACCTCCCTGAGTAATTCCAACCCCTTTAGCAGAGCCTGGTACTCAGCCTGATTGTTTGTTGAGGTAGCAACAATCGGCAGTGAAATTTCATATTTCCGTCCACAGGGTGAGATTAAAACAATGTCGATACCTGCTCCTTCCTTGCATGTAGACCCATCAAAGAACAAAGTCCAAGGAGCAATCTCTGCAGATGTTATCATATTGCAATGCTGAGTAACAAAATCGGCCATCACCTGACCCTTAACTGCCTTAGCCGATTCATACTTCAGATCAAACTCTGAAAGTGCTAGAATCCATTTTCCGATTCTCCCACTTAATATTGGCATCGACAGCATATACTTAACCACATCATCTTTGCAGATAATAGTGCATTCAGCCGATAATAAATAATGCCTTAATTTTATGCAAGAGAAATATAAGCATAAACATAATATTTCTATGGCCGAATACCTGGCTCCAGCATCTACCAGTCTTCTGCTTAAATAATAAATCACACGTTCTTTCCCTTCAAATTCTTGGATTAAGGCTGACCCGATAACACCATCATCGGCAGACAAATACAACCTGAAAGACTTCCCGTGCTGAGGTGGAACCAAGACTGGAGGGTTTACCAGATATTTTTTGATCTCCTCCAAGGCTAACTGTTGTTCCTCCTTCCATGTAAACTCTTGATCGGCTTTCAGCTTTAACAATGGACTAAAAGATTTAATCTTACCAGATAAGTTGGATATAAATCTTCTAATAAAATTAATCTTGCCAATCAAGGATTGCAACTCAGTCTTATTTGTGGGAGCAACTACTTTGTTAATTGCATCAATAGATTTTCTGCCGATCTCGATGCCTCTCTGATGCACCATAAAACCCAGAATCTGACCTGCCGATACACCAAATGCACACTTGTTAGGATTCATCTTCAACCCATGCTCCCTTGTGCATTCCAGGATTTTTCGCAAATCGGCAAGATGCTTCTCAAAATTTCCGGATTTAACCACCACATCATCAATATAGATTTCGACTATCGTGCCGATGTACTTATAAAAGATAAAATTCATTGCTCTTTGATAAGTAGCACCGGCGTTCTTCAAGCCAAAAGTCATTACGACCCACTCAAACAAACCAACGTGACCTGGACATCTGAAAGCAGTCTTGTTTATGTCTTCCTCAGCCATGAATATTTGATTATATCCAGCATTACTATCCATGAAACTAATGATTTGATGTCCGGCAGCGGCATCAACCAACAGATCGGCAACTGGCATCAGATAACCATCCATCGGTGTAGCCTTGTTGAGATTCCTGAAATCAATACAAACACAAAGTTTTCCATTCTTCTTATACACAGGAACCACATTAGAAATCCAATCGGCATATCGACACTGCCGAATAAACCCAGCTTCAATTAACTTTGTAATTTTAGCTTTAATGTCAGGCAACACCATAGGATTACATCGGCGTCCAGGTTGCCGATGTGGTTGGAAACCAGACTTAATAGGTAACCGATGTTCGACTATTGATCGGTCTAAACCAGGCGTCTCTGTATAATCCCAAGCAAAACAATCTTTATATTCTTTTAATAAGTCAATCAATTGCTGCTTACATTGGGAATCTAACTAAGCACTAATAAAAGTAGGCCTATGCTTACTACCATCGCCGATATCTACATCTAATAAATCATTGGCCGATGTGAACCCCTGTCCCAGTTTTCCATCATCGGCGAATTGATCCATTAAAACTCTTCTTCAGGACCGACTGCTTGGATCGGTGTAATGCGGTAATCGGCAACTTTGAGGAACTCCGTGTCCCAAGCTTCACCTAATATGCACCTGGTTTGCTCATAAGTTTCCGATTCTGTTGATGCAACGATTGATGGAGTTTCACTCCGGACGACTTCAATCTTGTCTCCAACCCATTGCATGAGGCTTTGGTGCATTGTAGAAGGAATACAACAATTAGCATGGATCCAATCCCTTCCTAGGAGCAAGTTGTAGGTGCCTTTGCCACTGATCACGAAAAATGTTGTTGGCAAAGTTTTACTGCCGATGGTTAATTCAACACATACGACTCCCATAGCTGGCGACACATTGCCTTCAAAATCTTTAAGTTTCATGTCCGTCTTGACTAAGTCTTGGTCACCTTTCCCAAGTTTCCTGAACATGACATATGGCATTATATTGATTGATGCCCCACCATCCACCAGCATCTTTGTCACGGGCTGCCCATCTACTTTACCTTTGACGAACAGAGCTCTTAAGTGTTGCCTTTCATCATCGGCAGGCTTGTCAAAGATAGCTGTCATTGGATCTAACACCAACTGTGCCATCTCAGCAGCTTCTTCCTCAGCATCGACAGGTGCCATGAATTCCATCGGCCATATGATAACCATATTGATTTCTGCCGATGGATCCCTATCCTTGCGCTTTGGCCTCCACTGCTTGACTGGAGACTTTTCCCTTCAAGGATTTTCACTGTCACATAAATCTCCTTGGTGTTCGCGCTGAATCCTTCTTTTCTGAGTCTTTGTCAGACCTTTAGGGCACCATTGAGGAAGCTTAGTTTTCCAAACCGGCTAGTATTGTTTTTCACCGCTTGTATCGGCACCACGCCTTATGTTTGGATCTCTAGAGAATATCTCCTCATCGGGTACTCTTGCATTAGCCATCTCCTCAGGCTCTTCTTGAGGAATACGCTTGCCAAGCCTATCATGCACGCTGAGCTTGCCCCCCAGCCGGTCATGTGCCAATTTCTTCTCTCTGAGCGGCCTAGCATACCCAGATGTCCGATCGTCAAAGCAAGGCTTCTTTTCTGACCGATCGGCAGGGTAATACCCATTGCATTCGGGACAATTATCAGCAGTAGGTAGCTTGATGCCTTCTTCCCAGCAGTGAACGAAGAAGGGACACTTCCAGTGGTCCTTATGCCGAAGCCATTCTTGGTGCTCTTCTTCTTCCTGCCGATGTCGCTCCTCTTGCGATTGCCGATACTCTTGCCTTGGCTGCTTATGCGTGATTATAACACCAGGAGCTCTCTTGGCATTGCTACCTTCACTGGCAACTTTCTTGCCCTTTCTGTCATCGGCAAACCCCCTCTCATCACGCTCAGCTACTTGATGGTCAGGATCTACCGATGCATTCTTCCTGGCAGCTTCTGATGTCAGCACTTTAGTTTTTCCGCTAGTTTCCACCATATTATTTGGAAACGGGTGTTGATCAATCTTCATTGGTTTTTGGGCTTTAGAATTTTCAAATTTAATTCGTCTAGATTCAATTTCTGACTGCAACTGCTGCATGAATACTTTGCAGTCATTGGTACTGTGCAAAGTCGCATTATGCCACTTGCAATACCTGATCTTTCTGAGCTCTTCGACCGATGGAATTACTTGGTTAGGAGCCAACTTGATCCGCCCTTATTGAAGTAATAAGTCAAACATCCTATCGGCCTTGGTGATATCAAAGGTGAACCTTTCAGCTTCCTTCTGGCCAAACGGACAAGACACAAATTTCTTATCCTTCACCCATTCGGTAGTGCCAATGCTTAGCTCTTCATCGGAATCCTCTCCTTGCTCAATGAAGGTCACCTTCTTATTCCAAGTTTTCTAGGCTCAAAAGTCTTGACGTCCTGATCGGTAATTCTCTGCACAAGGTGGCTCAGACTTTCAAACTCTTGAGACGCATACTTATCTTTGATGTGCGGTAGTAATCCTTAGAAGGCCAAATCTGCCAATTGTCGATCATCAAGCATCAAGCTGTAGCACTTGTTCTTCGTGTCTCGCAGCCTCTAGACAAAGCTTCCCACCGATTCATCATTACACTGCCTCAGCTTAACTAAATCGGTAAGCTTCTTCTCATGCATGCCAGTGAAGAAGTATTTATGAAACTGCCTCTCCAGATCGGCCCATGTGATTATAGAGTTCGGAGGCAGTGAAATGAACCACGTGAACGCCGATCCAGACAATGATGATGAGAACAATCTCACCCTTAGCTCTTCTCTGCTGGAAGATCCTCCACACTGGATAATGAAGCGGTTGATGTGCTCCATCGTTGACGTGTCATCTTGGTCACAGAACTTGGTAAAATCCGGCACCTTGTATCGATTTGGAAGAGGGATTAAATTGTATCCCGGAGGGTATGGCGTCCGATAAGAGTATGTTTTAACCTTGGGTTTAATGCCGAATTGTTCCTTCATCACTTCGGCAATCTTATCGGTCCAATATGCATCCTGCTCTTGCCGACTCATTGACTGATTGTTGACTGGTGGAGCCGGCTGATGCGCCCCTTTAGGTCTTGGTAGAAGATGATGCGAAGTAATTGTCACGGGCGTAGCACCAGTCATCTGGACATTATGCATCGGCTTACTTACCAATGGATAATTTTGCACACTCACTGGTTATGTTGTGGAATCATATTCATCGGTTGCTGTACCGATGCTCCACTCTGAGTATTTGCTGGACTTCCATAATGATCCGTTAGTACACTAGGCTGTTGAACCGGCGGCTGATTGGTCCATCCAGGATTATAAATCATTGACATGTGACTTACCGATGGCTGATAGCTAACTGGCGCCTGCTACTCTTGCACCTTGGATTAATCAACAAATTGGTTACCTTGATGTGTTAGTACTCCAGCTTGAGGATTTATATGCATAGGTTGACTCCCAGTTGCTATGCTTTGTTGCATCGGCATAGAATTTGCCGATGGTGGCATCAGAGGTACTTTAGGAATCACCACCTAGAAATCTTCTGATGGAACCATCGGCTATGATTGCATTGCCGATGCCGTGGAGCCCTTCCAAGCTGAACTATCTCCCTACACCAGACTGGAACCAGCAGATGGATTTGGAGGCATACCGCATCCCCACTAGTTGACGGGAGCTGGATGATTCTGGATAGCAGGTCCCGACATTGTCGATGCCACTAGATCTGCACTAAGCTTGGTGACGCTTTTAGGGCTTGGCCTTGGTGGTATAGCCACATCGGCAGACGGATCCACAGGAGTAGAAGACGTCATTGGAGCTGCCGATGGGTTTATAGATGCCGATCCAGGTTGATTTTACGCTGGACCAACATACTGAGGTGCTTGTCCTTCTTTGAAAGATTACATAACAGCATTGTACATAGTATTGGATAGCACATTGGAGTGGCTAATTAATGCTTGATTTAACGCAGAATTAACCATCTCTTGCAACTTACTAGGATTGACATCAAACGTGACCTGCCGCGGCAACGGCGGATCTTGCTTCTAGATGGCTTCGCTGCTCCTGCCTAGGCTAAAGGACTTCAGATACAATTGCTTGTACTCCTCCATAGCCCGCTCCATAGCCAGCTTCTGATCATCTTTTAGATCGGCCTCGGAGACTTCAATGACATTCCTCTGATTGAAGACAGTATGATCACCCATAGCAGATGTATAATTTGTCCCACCGGGTGTGCCAAAAGAGGTGTTGACACAAAAAGCATCAGGATCTGCGAACACCTCGGGCTCAACCCGAGTTCGATATCCGAAGGTGTGCCAGTCGATTTGACCAGTTAATCGACAAGGACAATAACTAGAACAAGATCTGAACGAGACAACGGCGATGCGCCCGGATGTCATGGCTCGAACTTGATCAGGATAACTAGAGTAGAGCTGAACGAGACGATAGTGATGCGCTCGGACGTCAAGGCTCAGGTTGCTCAAACGCGGAACTTGCAAGGATTGACGGAGATCGAAGAGATGCAGCCCGTCGAGACTTGAAGAACTCGTGGGTAAACTAGATCTAATACGATAAAAGTAGAATTGTTGAAAAGTAAATAAAAAGTAATTGATTTGTTTGATATATGATTGGATTGATTCCTCATGACCCCTAGGTACATATTTATACTCCTGCAATAGGAGTTGTAGACAGACACGACTCGTACCTTTCCTAAACAAAACAAACCCCTATTTTAAAGGAAATAACTGACTCGCGCAGGAGTCGGACCCAAATAACAATGCTATTTTCCTAAACAGACACCTCTATTTTTACGGAAACAAACGACTCATGCAAGAGTCAGACTAAAACTTCTATAACAATACTGGTATAAGATCACCAGTTTCCTTATGTCTTCTCTTCGATGAAAATTTCCATCGGCAGACTCTTCAATCCGCAACTTCCTTCTATTGCCATCAGCAATCCCCTGCTGACGTCAACCACCATGTCACCCTATGCCCATCGGCATCATCTCCTTATCGGTAATACCTTCCAATCAGCAACTCTTCACCTCCACTGGTAACATGTCTTTACCAATTAACTCCTATCGGCAAGAATCGTCCAGCTTCCATCGGCAACAAACTTATCCCTTTCGCAACATTCACTCTCATCGGTAACATTGACCGATGGCCTTCTGATGCCGATAGAAAACGACTACCGATCAATGCAAGTCTTAGCTCATTTGACACATGCCGAAAAACGGTGTCAACAGTACCCCCATGGAGCCAAGCCAGATCAGAAGCTTAAGAGCTGAAACCCTAATTCATATCTAGTAGATCTAGGCTAGCAATTCAAGAGAGATTAGATCTATGTAGATCTAGCTCTATTTAGATATTATAGATCAAGAGTTGGAGAGTAGAGTTTTGGAGGAGTTCCGGCCTGTCAGTTCTTCTTAATCGCTGTATTCTTTCTGATCAGATTCCTCTCGACCAGGATCTGTATTTTGAGATACCCTGGTATTCAACTTTTGATTCAAGTAAGCATTTACTCTTATTGTTCTTTATGTGTGTATCTCTTCCTAAGTGCTTTGATCTTGATCATTACTTGATTGAAGTAGTAATTCATAGTGTAGGCGTGGTGCCTAGGCTAAGTTTACTTGCAATTGTCCCCTGATTTTCTGGATAACGGTAGCTCGCATAGGTGACTCTTATAGCTACGTTGATTCCTCTATAGTCCGTTTCCCGTAATAGGTTTGGCAAACATATAGGTGCTTAGTAGGAGAGAACTCTATTTTCTGCTCTTATTTAATTCATCATCCTTAAAGATCATAAAACATAAAGCTTACCTAGCGACTAGAACTAGAAAGTCCTTGGTTCTTTCTCATCTTATCAATAGTTATCTATACTTGGTTGTGAAACAGGTTAAGTTAATATAGACCTAGTCATCCCCATACACCGTTCCTTTGAGTTCGATATTTAAAACTGGGTTATCTCGGTGAAGTGGTACATCATTGTATATTTGTGCGCTTGCAGATAATTAATTTACTCGTGTGCTCTAAGAAACATCAACAAGCATTTCTAGCGCCATTGCCGGGGAACGGTTGTTTCTTCTTTGAGATTGACTTTAAGTTTAGCTTAATCTTGTATTATACTTTTATCCATTCTTTATTTGCTTTATTGTTTTGTTTTTATCTTTTTAAAATGGAACCCACACCTCAACTTTTATATCAATTTGGCACCATTGGGTTTAAGTTTGCAGCCAGTAGAATCATCTAAACCTATCACAACACCTGGCTATGAACTAAGCCTGGGGTTAATTCGCTTAGTTTAGGAAACCACTTTTTCTAGCAATTCTATCGAAAATCCCTATTCCCATTTAAATGATTTTGAAGAGACCTGTTCAACTCTTCACATTGAAGGCATGAGTAATGAAATGTTAAGGTGGAAGCTTTTTCTGTTCTCACTAACAGGAAAAACCAAACATTGGTATAAGTGTCATGTTGGGACTAGTCAAGGAGATTGGGAAACGTTATGTTCTAACTATTGTCTTAATTTTTTCCATATCGATAGAGTCGCTAAACTTCGTTTGGAAATAATAGGCTTTAAACAATTAGATAACGAATCACTAGGTAAGGCTTGAGAGCGTTTTGACAATTTTGTGAATTCGGGACCTTGTCTTGCTTTGCTAGAACCTATGCTTTTGCAACATTTCTTTTTAGGTCTTAATGAAAAAACTAGATCATATCTTAATTTGGCCATAGGAGGAGCATTTTTGTATATTACTCCTACACATGCTAAAACAATTCTTATGAATATCTTAAATGATCTTTATGCTGAAAAAGAAGAGTTGATAGAAGTAGAAACTCAGCTAGCTAAATCTGATCCTTTGTGTGAATCTTTTAAACCTTTAGCTAGCGTAGAGACTGAACTACCTAAAAAAGAAAAGAGAATAGCTCCACTTCCTGATTTTATGCTTGATTTTGAGGATGAACTTTTTGATCATTATGGAAATACCTCAAACTATCAAGTAATTATGAAACTTCAAGGATATAAATCCAAAGTTTTAAATCATGTTCATCATGATGAGGTAAAGTTCTTTAAAGAGACAACAAAAGAGTTAATCTTTTTTTTTGAGTGATGAGTGGTTAGAAGAATCAGAACTTTCATTTGATCCTATTCATTTAAATTCTTGCTCTATCACTCTTAAATGTCAAATTGATAAAGATCCTTTTGATGCTCTTTACAATCCTGTTGTAAGTATTAATATCATTTCTACTATGTTTTCAAAAAGATTTTTGAAAAACATGCCATTAATCCCTACAACTAAAATGCTAAAAAGTCTTTCAGGCCACATTATTCTTAGCTCAGGAGTAATATGTGCCTTTCCTATTTATGTTAATGGAGTCCAAGTCCTGTTAAATTTCCACATCTTTGATGTTTGGGAGTTTGACGTGTTTATTGGCTTACCAATAGGAAGGCTTATTCATGAAGGCCAAACAGGAAAAATTAGATATTAGATTAGAAAAAAAGTTTTAAGCTCTCCGTTCTAATAATTCATTCTTTAAAAACCAAGGAAGAGCTGCCTCTTTTCCAGATCCAATAGAGGAAATTAAAGCTATAAATTTTGAAGAATTAAATGACTCAGACTTAGATGATGATGCCTGGTTCTTCATTGAAGAAGAGGATGAGGATCCTATCGATCCTGAACCTCTCGATGAATTACTAGAGCCACCTAAGCCCTTTATTGAACTTAAACCTTTGTTTGCTGGTCTTAAATATGTTTTTCTAAATAATGATCAAGATTCTCTAGTTATTATAAGTGATAAACTTTCTCAAGAAGAATCTTTGCGCCTAATAACTGTTTTAGAAAAGCATCGTGTTGCTTTTGGATATTCACTCCAAGATCTTAAAGGCATTAGCCCTGTTCTTTGCACCCATCGCATCCCAACTCATCCAGAAATTGCACCATCTAGAGAGCCCCAACGTAGGCTTAATAATGTGATGAGGGAGGTTGTTAAGAAAGAGGTCTTAAAGTTGTTGCATGTTGGGATCATTTATCCTATGCCGCATAGTGAGTGGGTAAGTCATGTTCAAGTTGTTCCTAAGAAAGGTGGTATGACTGTTGTTAGAAATGAAAGAAATGAATTAATACCACAGAGAACTGTCACGGGTTGGCGTATGTGCATACACTATAGAAAATTAAATAAAGCTACAAAGAAAGATCACTTTCTGCTACCCTTCATTAATGAAATGTTAGAACGTTTGGCTAACAACTCGTTCTTTTGTTTTCTTGATGGTTACTCTAGATACCATCAAATTCCTATTTATCCTAATGATCAAAGCAAAACCACTTTTACATGTCCATATGGAACCTATGCTTATCGTAGAATGTCTTTTGGAATATGTAATGCTCTTGCTTCTTTTCAAAGATGCATGATGTGTATATTTTCTGATATGATTGAAGAAATCATGGAAGTTTTCATGGATGATTTTTCTGTTTATGGAAAGACTTTTGATGATTTCCTTGAAAATTTAGATAAGGTTTTGCAAAGATGTGAATAAAAGCACTTAGTCCTTAATTGGGAAAAATGTCATTTTATGGTTAGAGAAGGAATAGTGTTAGGACACTTAGTGTCTGAAAGAGGTATAGAGGTAGACAAAGCTAAAATTGAAGTTATTGAACAACTACCTCCACCGATTAACATAAAAGGGATCTAAAGCTTTCTTGGTCACTGTGGTTTTTATGGTTGCTTTATAAAAGATTTTTCTCATATTGCTAGACCACTGACTAGTTTGTTAGCTAAAGATGCTCCTTTTGAATTTCATGACACATGTTTAAAATGTTTAATATCCTTAAAGAAGCGCTCATCTCTGCACCAATCATTCAACCCCTTGATTGGTCTTTACCTTTTGAAATTATGGGTGATGCTAGTGATTATGCTGTGGGGGTAGTTTTGGGACAAACTAAAGATAAAAAGCATCATGCAATTGCTTATGCTAGGAAAACAATGATAGGAGCACAACTTAATTATGCAACCACTGAAAAAGAGCTCCTGGCATAAGCAATTGTTTACACTGATCATGCCGCTTTAAAATATTTGCTCACTAAGAAAGATGCTAAACCTCGTCTAATAAGATGGATTCTTCTACTCCAAGAATTTGATTTGGAAATAAAGGATAGAAAGGGAGTAGAAAATCCTGTTGCTGATCACTTGTCTAGAATATATTTTGAGAATTTGTAGGAACTACCTATCAATGACTCGCTAAGGGATGACATGCTATTCAAGGTAACAAAATCAGACCCTTGGTACACAAATATTGTCGACTTTATGGTTGCAGGTTATGTACCACCAGGGGAGAATAAAAGAAGGCTTATATATGAAAGTCGTCTCCACATATGGGATCCACCGTACCTCTTCAGAGTCTGCACAGATGGCTTGCTCAGAAGATGTGTGCCGGCGGAGGAAGGCATCCAGATCATACAGAAGTAGCATTCAGCACCATATGGAGGGCATTATGGGGTATTCCGCACTCATTCAAAAATTTGGCAGAGCAGATTCTTTTGGCCAACCATGTATGAAGACACCAAAGATTTTATCCGGAGATGTAGATCATGTCGAAGGCACGGGAACATCAATTCAAGAGATGCCATACCACTCACCAACAATCTCCAGGTAGAGCTCTTTGATGTCTGAGGAATTGATTACATGGGACCATTTGTAAAGTCAAGGAACTGCGAGTACATCTTGGTGGCAGTGGACTCTATATCCAAGTGGGTAGAAGCCATGCCATGCAAGTTAGCTGATTCAAGACATTGTAGAAAGATCTTCAAAGGGATAATATTTCCAAGATTTGGAACTCCAAGGATGGTGATAAGTGATGGAGGAACACATTTCACGGATAAGAAGTTTCACTTATATCTCAAAAGTCATGGGTTCCGTCACAATGTCGCTACTCCATACCATCCTCAGACAAGTGGCTAAGCAGAAACATCAAATAAGCAGATCAAAAATATTCTACAGAAGACAATAGATAAAATGGGGAAAGTATGGAAAGATTGGTTACCCGAAGCACTATTGACCTACCAAACTTCATATAAGACACCCTTAGGCATGTCACCATATCACTTGTTGTATGGAAAGACTTGTCATTTACCGGTAGAATTAGAGCACAAGGCTCACTGGGCTATCAAACGTTGTAATATGGATTTTAAAGCTACTGGAGAGAAAAGAAAAATGCAACTATCAGAGTTAGAAGAATGGAGAGAAAAAACTTATCACAATTCAAAGATCTATAAAGAAAGAACCAAAAGATGGCATGGCAAGAGAATCAAGGAGTTTACACCCGGAGATAAGGTATTACTTTTTAATTCTAGGGTCAAGTTATTCGGGTTCGAAAAACTATGAAGCAAGTGGGAAGGACAATTCACGGTGGTAAATACATCATCACATGGAGCGGTGACTCTACAATCACACAAAGGTACATTATTCAAGGTAGATGGTCACCCTCTCAAACTTTTTCTAGAACCTTCTAGACCACCTAAGGTAATAGATAAAATTTACTTTAGTATTTTGCCTTAAATGAAACTACCATTCTTCGTATCGAACTAAAATTGGAAAATTTACCTAACAAGATCTTCGCGGACCGTAGAGCGACATCACGGAAGGGCACCCCTGGAGGCTGCCAGGTGGGGCCGACCGGCCTTATAGGGTGCCGCCCGGCACCCCATCTCTCCCTCTCAGATAACTCCAAATCTCAGCGATCTCCCCTTTCCATTCTGTACCAGATCGCGACGGCTTAAACGGAAGTTCTCCTTAGTGCGTACGAATGCCTACCTAAATAGATTTTGAACCTACTGCTGAACCCCACTATAAATATGTACCCATACCTCCTTCATTCTCATCCCATCAAGCCTTCTCATCTCTCCAGTTAAACTCTCTAGCTCATAGTTTCCATGGCCAGCAAGGAGATGAACGTCAACGGTGCCAACCGGGACAAGAAGGAGGACTCCCTAGCTCTCATCCTTGCTCAGCCCAAGCCTCTCGCCACTATTCCACCCAAGCACCTAGCCAAAGTATCTTTGTGCCAGCACCATGAGCAATCCTATCATGTCCCAGAGCTACCTTCACCTCCATCAAGATTGTTGCTAGGAGACTGGTCACGAGGGCCACAGATCGCTATTCCTCAGGGGACCAAGCTGCTACCCGCAGTGGAGAATGAGAAGTTAAAGTCCGTCAAGTACAACAAGTCCGGGGACGTTACTTGTGCAAAGTATACGCCAACCTGTCCATCCTTTGAAGGAATTCATGTATCCTCGAGCCAAGTCTGCTACACCGAGCCCAGACCGGAACCAAAGAGATCTCCTCCTGTGCTTAACAATGCACCTAACCGCCCCAGAACCGCCATTGCTATGTTAGGGGAGAGGATTAACTCACTCTCCAATTTTGTCAACTATCTTCAGTCAGAGAGTAGGCTCAGAACTACGACCATGACTACAATGTATAAGCTCGTTGAGAGCAATATAAGGAAGATCAATGCGCTGGAAAGAAGCAATAGTCATCTTAGAGCCTTAGTCCTGCCGGACCATAAAAATAATAATGCTTAGTTATCCATGTAATAGGGCACACCTTAGTTAAATTTATTGTTTTTAAGTTAAAGAGTGTTAGTTAAATTTTACTTTCAGCCTTTAAATTCAGTTGTTTAGAGTGTTTGCTTAATCGTGAATAAAGTGCCCTATTGATTTCAATGTCTTTACTATCCACTCTACTCTCATATTTTTGGTATGTTTATTTTTGTCTCCACATATTGCGCAGAATAGAATACAAATAAAACAAGTGTGGGAGAGACACACCACGATTGCAAAATAAAACTAGCTCGAGAAGTTACTGCAATTCAGAGAAAGAATCAAACAAAGATCGCACCCGACAAAGCGGAATCGGCATCCCCCGACCCACTTCGTCCACGGTCAGGTTTGAGCTATACACTTTACTAATTATTACTTTAATTCAAATTGAAGTCCACATGTTAAATATTTTGAATTGCTAAAAAAGATAATTTAATTCATAGCTTAAGAATAAACTTACATAATACTTTTCCCACAAGTCATGTTTCAATTCAATTCAATAAAATAAATATGATTACTTAAGATGATTTGAGACTAAGATATAGTAAGATATGAGAACTTGATTCATGATATCTTGTCTTTGGAGCATTCATTCTTTAAATTCAAAAAAAACTTTGAAAGATTGCAAGTTGAGTACTTTGCCATGCTCCTATGATCAGAACTAAATTTGAATAAAATAATGATTTTACTTCATATGTTGAATCATCCTCCTCAGAAGAGTTACATGAGGATTATACAAAAATATGTGAAAATAATCCATGCCAAAAGATGCATGGGAGAAAATAGAGGGAATTAAAAATGGACAAAAGTCCGATGCACCCTCAAGAGGAATTAAAAAGGGACAAAAGTCCGACGTACCTCCGAAAAAAAGAAATAAAAAAGAAAAGAAAGCCCATACTTCTCAGAAGGAGAGGATGACAACATAGGAAGAATTAATAAAAAGAATAATAATTACAATTAAAGTATTCTGATCTGAGGAAATAGCGGAGTACTTTCTTACAACTTTTGCAGGGTTTCTTTTCAAAAAATTCTACAAACTCTCTAGAGACTTGATTGAGTGAGAAAGGTAATCTGTTCGATCTATTCCATTCTCCAATAACTTAAGAGTCATGAGATACATTTCTTTAACCATCCTTTTTCTCGAGACGAGTAAAAGCCTAAGTGTGGGAGTGCTTGTTGACGGTTGTTAGGATCAACTTTTAATACAATTATAAATAGAATAAATGGATCAATCATATATAAAATCTAGAAATATAGGGCTTTATATAACAAATTCCACGAGTTTTGGTGTTTCATTATTTTCCAGGGACTATTCTAGAAAAGAGCAATAAAGAGAATCAAATCAGAGAAGATATTGAATAAATCTCGCGGAGAAACACCTGCCAAAATACTCACGGAGGATCTCGCAGACACCGGAGCAAAGCGGGCCCCAGACCTGTCACACCCGGTTTTAAGAACAAAACCAGATATAACGTATATGTGAGCCCAGGAAGTCAAATCTCACATATAGCCACAGAACAAGGTAATATCAAAAGAAAATACTTAAATACATAACATATAAGGTCAAAGAATTAACCTTAAGAGAGGAAACAATAGTAAGACACTCCGAACTTCAGGTGAAGACTCCACTCCACAGGGACCAACTGACTGGTTGATCACAAGCCTAACTTTTCCAACTCTTGCAATCTGGTACCCATCCGGGATTTTTATCCAAATATTGGAAAGAATAAACAAGCGTAAGTACTTTCGTACTCAACAAGTAAACATGGGGTTCATGAGGCTCAAAAAGTATGACTCTAGTTAAACTGCGTCAGCTTTTATGTTGTCACAATTTTAGCATAGGAAAGCATCAATATATGCAGAAAGCCCATTAACCATATGATCAAGTGAACAGGATGTAATGCTTATATGAACAAGTAACAATAATAAATCACAGATAACAACTGATGAGCCATGACATAAGGACATCACACAGTAAGGAGCCCAAGCCACTCTTGACCGTGAGCACGGCTATTATAATAGTTTTACACTCTACAAAGGTCGTACATCTTTACCCATAAGTCGTGATCCCCATATGCCATCACCTCTACCAAGGAAGTGGAGCAGGGTACACTACGAGACCGTTCACAGGTTCCACTGGTCGGTAACAACCCGCTACAAGTTTCCTCAATGGTTAGTACCACCCCTCTTACGAGGGAACTAAGGTGAGCCCCTCTTGCACCCTTTCGGGTAAGTTGTCACAAACCAGTAGAATTCTGATACTGAGTCAAGCCAGAGCCCATTAGCTTATGGTAGTACTGTTTTCTCGGGGTGATCTCTTACAGAAATATCCCTATGAGTGAGAACACATGTGTGAGTTCCTGATGTTCCACCTATAGTCCACGTTGCTAAAAAGTAATCTTTTATTGTCATTTCATATATTATTAATCAAGTTTACATGATCATAGTTATTCTTAAAGAGCACTAGCTTGATCTACCCAAATGCATAAATTCCCAGGGTGACAAGGTATAAGGTGCAATACTATGATAACCTTATAGGGTAACAAGGAAACTCATGCATATGATTAATTAGTGCTTATCATGAATAGGACAACAAGGATAATCCCATGTAATACTTGCCTTAAAAGCTTAGATCCTTTGCTCAACTGATTCTCAACTTCAGACGACTTCTTCTTGATCTCCAACGCAAAACTCACCGATTGGACAATAATTAACAAATCACCACACAAGCATTCTGATCATACAAAGCATACAAACATGGATAAATTAGAACAATACACCAATCAAGTTAGGAGTTAACCATAAAATTACAGAGCTATTAACATGGTATTAAAGATCACTATTGAAAAGGTTATGCCGATACGAAACCAACGCAACTTGAACGGATCGAAACGGATTTGAAACGGAGAAGATATGATTTAAACAACATTTAGGGATTAAACTTGGAATTGAAAATCAATAAATAAATATTTATTTTTAAAGTTTGCAAAACAGATTTATTATGGTTTTAAACATGTAGATAAAAACTCTACGAATCTAACGTAATTCGAATGGATCAAATCAGAGTTAAAACGGGGTTTTAATGAGCAAAAGAAGTTCAATGGCAGTTTTGTAAATATAAGAAAACGTATTTAGCACTGAACCGAGAGCTTTTACGTTTTCTAAAAAGAAAAGCGTATTTTATAAAGAGCGCCACGGACTGCGGGTGCTGTGGTGCGGGGCCGGCGTGGCGCCACGTGGCGCCACGCGGCTGTGAACCAGATGCGGGGCTCGGTCCACCGGTCCATGGTGGAACAGGGGGCGTACCCCTTCGGGGATCTAATCCCAGCCGTCTGGGCGGGATCGGACGGCGCAGGGGGCTCGGGAGGTTTTGCAGGCAGGGCGGCGGCGCTGCCGCGGTGGAATGCCATGGACGTGACTCCGTGGTCGCCGGTGTTCGGCTGGGGGGGGGTGCTCCCGGCCTCGGCTGGACTAGGCGAGGGAAGCAGGGCGAAGAGGAGATGACGGCGAGGCCAACCGCGGCCTCAGAGGCGACCGCGCGGGGGTGGGGTGGCTCAGCCATGATGGTGCAACGGCGGGGTTGCTCGGGAGAACCGGCGCGTGTGCACGGAAGAGCAGGAGGAGAAAGGGAGGGTGAAGCCGGGGTCTTCGGCCTCCTTACCACGCTACGAAGCTCGGCGACCGGCTAGGAAGGGTAGTGGTGCTCGGCGTCAGAGGAACGGCGGCGGCGGTGGTGCGGCGGGGTGGAGGCGAGGTGGTGCGGGGGCGGGCTTAAATATCCCGGAGGCGTGTCAAAGTATGGAAGGGGATCATCCTCGGGTGCGCTCTTGCTCGGCAGAGAAGGAAGGTGCTAGCGCGGGGAAAGGAAAGGGGGATTTGGCGGGGGGGATTCGATCGCCGGTAAGGAAGGAAAGGGGAGCTGCTGTCGACCGTTGGTAGGAGACGCGTGACAAGTGGGTCCCACCAGTTAGCGAGGTGGCCAGGTGGAGGGACGCCTGTGTGGCCAGGTGGGTGCCGAGCTGGCCTGCTGGGCTGCGTGGCCCAAGGTGAGGAGGGGGAAGGGGGCGGGGCTGGCAGCTGGTTGGGTGGGCCGCGAGGTTGGCCGAGGCCCATGCGGGAAGGGGTGGGGAGAGGGAGCTGGGCCAGCGGGAAGAGGGGGGTGGTTTGGGCCTCTCGGGCCAGAAGGGATGGGGGTGAGGAGGGGTTTTGTTTTTCTTTTCTTTTTATTTTCTTTTACTTCAAAGCCCATTTTCAAAACCATTTTGAAATTCATTTTGAATCCTCATTCAAATTTTTGAAACATGCCAAACAAAAAAAATCCAAAATGCATGGCATGAATGCCCAAACATGTTTCTACCATAAGATAATTTTTATTTCAAAGAAAGGTTTTTATTTTCCTATATTTTTATGAGCACAAAATTAGGAATTAAATCAATTTAACTCTATTTTCATCAAGCAAAATTTGGGGTGTTACAAGACCCCACTAGGTGGGACTGGATGGCATTAGGTGGGCCGGGCGGCACCCCCTGGGCCCACTAGGCCGCCGTCTTCTGGAAGCTTCCTCCATAACCTTTGAAGATTAATCTAAGCCCTACCTTAAGTCGGTTTGATCCAACGGCTGTCCAAAACTCTACTCTCCAAATCTTAACGTCTAATCTCTAAATAGAGCTAGATCTACATAGATCTAATCTCTCTTGAATTGCTGGTCTAGATCTACTAGATAGGAATTAGGGCTTCATGCTCTTGAGCTTCTGATCTAGCTTGGCTCCAGGAGGGTACATGCCTTTATTTATAGCCCAAAGGCATGCACGATGGTCGTTGGATCAAACTGACTTAGTGTAGGGCTAAGATGACTCCTCAAAGGCGGTGGAGGAATCTTCCAGAAGACGGCGGCAAGTGGGCCCAGGGGGTGCCGCCCGGCCCCACCCCATGTTGGCTAGCCCCACATGGTGGGCTCTGGGGCCCCGTGTTGACACCAGAAGTGGCAAACGGGTAAAAGACTGCAAGCGTATGGCTGTCAAGTGTAGCTTTCACTGGGAGTATTCCAGGTATCCTATTATCCTCAGGGAACGAGAAGTGAATTAATTAGGAATAAGGTTATATCCTATGATGAGACAAATGAGTCTATGGTATTTGGGTTGAGAGGTTCTATATGGCAAAAATATCTAACAAGGCAAGCTGGTTATACTGGCTTTATTAGCCCTTCTCTTGCAGGAGGCGACGGGATAGATCAGTAAGACATAAAACTCCTACCGGACCACGCCATCATGTTGTATCGAGGCCCTACCTTTAAGAACTTATGTTACACACGTGGTGGAATACAAAGACTAGATAAGGCTGTCACCACCTACTAGCTACCACAAACAATCCATGTCATAAGTGGTTTACAAAGACAAGATCTAGTCTAGACACCACGTCTACACTGTTCTTACTACTTTAACCCAACATTAAGGCTAAAGCACTCTACTTAAAGTAAAGTGATGAACAAGCATGAAAAGATGTATAATAGCTAAACTAGATTTAGAATATCAAATGCTATAAAGAACTCGGATGTATCACTTACAAGAGGATCGCATCCACTGAGGTGCAGCTCCGGAGAAGATTCTTGACAGATCCAGGGCTTTCTCCAGAAGACTTCCCTCACTCTCTTCCAACTAGCATAGCACTACAACAGAGCTTCGCTAAGCTACTAAGAAGTAGTTTTCCTCTAATGAGTCATGTATGAGAGTGAAGGCCTACAGGGGTATTTATAGTGGAGAGGTGGAGTAGGGGCTACTCCACCACCATGTCATCTATCCGTGTGATGGATGATGAGAGCCCTTGGATCCTAACCGCCTTCAGATCAAGGGTGGAGAGAAATTGCCCATGTGCTTCTTTAATTCAGCATGTGCATCTTTGCATGCAACATGTGCTTCTTTGCATGGAGGCATGCAAATGATGGTGGGATAAAGGAGTGGCCACCAAACCACCTTGGGGGGTCGGCCGACCCCCCTATGACATGTGGGCCACTGCCAACCTTCTAGAAGCATGGTCCACCTGTCATGGAGTGGCTAGAATACTTGGTGGTTGCCATTTATAGGTCGGTCGATCTACACAAGAGGGGTAGTGACCCTCTTACTATGACAGGTGGGCCCTCTTACCATGTGGGTGCTTGGGATGGCTGGTAGGCCCCATAGGGTGGTCGGCCGACCCCCTATGGTGGGTCCCACTAGCTCATTTCTCTCCATTTCCTGTAGTCCTGCAAGAAATACTCTATGGACATGTGGAACTATTTATTGGATAAAATATACTCATGTAGTGTTATTCTACCCTTGAATCCAAGGCTGTTGACGGTATTTTGAGTATTTAAAAGTATGTTATACTTAGCGTTAACACCCTGCTTCACTCCAGTGTCTGCGGGATCCTCCGTGAGTTGATTGGCAACTATATCTCCGCGGGATTTATTCGATATCTTCTCTGATTTGATTCTCTTTATTGCTCTTTTTTGGAATAGTCCCTGGAAAATAATTAAACACCAAAACTCGTGGAATTTGTTAGATAAAGCCCTATATTTCCAGATTTTATATGTGATTGGTCCATTTATTCTATTTATAATTGCATTAAAAGTCGACGCTAACAACCGTCAACAAAGATCAAAGCACTCAAGAAGAGTTGCAAACATAAATAACAATAAGGATAATATTGCTTACTTGTACTAGAAGTCGAATACCAGGATATCTCAGAATATAGATCCTGGGTGAGAGGAATTTGATCCCAAAAGTATAGCGATAAAGAAGCACCGACAGGTGAGAGATCTCTAGTGTTTTGGTAATAGATGAAACCTAAGTACAAACCTACCTCTAAGTGAATGAGTAGGTATAGTACATATCTTGAATATGTCAAGTGATGGAGCAAGCAAGGTGGCTAGGAGAAGAGCCAAAAGATCAAGGATGATCAAACTAGAGCTCACACTTGGACAAGGTTGAAAAGGATGGAACCCAAAGATTCAAGGCAAAGGTATTTGATATGGTTTTCCATTTGGTAATCAACACACTTAGAGGGTGTGATCACATTTAGGTTAGACAACCATACTATTAAGAGGGAAAATGCAAAAGTGATTGCGGTTTGTCAAGTGCCACTAGGTGTTATCTATATTGCGTGTGCATTTAGGACCTAGTGAACTACACCCAGACTAATGACAAGTAAAACATGCCAAAAACCTACACACTAAAGAGTACACTTAGTGTTTGGCACCATGGAGCAAGGGTGGAATCGATTGAAGTTGAAACAGGAGTTTTTTGGGCGACGGATGCTGATGCACAAGGCATCGGACGCTATCCATCGCATCAGATGCTGGTGGAACCCTAGCAAAGTCCGATGAGTGTCCAGTAAGGTTCCAGAGAGGGTCGTTTTGCATCGGACACATCCGATGGCATGGCGTCGGACGCTGGGCAGCTTCCGTTTATGTAACACCCTAAATTTTGCATTTTTCCAAATAGTTTAAAAGTAATTTGAATTGCATTTTTGTGTGGGCATGAAAAACATCGGGAAGTTAATTAAAGGTTTCATAAAATAAAATTGAGCATCATAATAGAAACCATGTTGTTGCATTCATGCTGATGCATAGCTTTTGGTATTGTTTGGATATTTGCAAAGTTCAAATTTGGATTCAAAGTTTATTTGAAAATTGAGTTTGGAAATTCAAAAAGAAAAGAAAAACATTTTCTCTCTTCTCTCTCTCTCTTTCTTGCTTTCTGGCCCGCAGGCCACTCCCCCAGCCCAATTCCCTCCCTCCTCCCTTGCCGAATGGGCTCTGCCCCAGCCCGTTTTCCCCGGCCCATTGCCTTCCCGCACTCCCTCCCTCTCCCTCACTGACAGACCAGCCCCACCGGTCAGTTCTTCTCTCTCCCGCTGACAAGCCGGACCCGCCCGTCAGAACCATCCCCTCTCCTTTCCTTTCTCTTCCTCTTTCCCTGTTCGCCCGTGCCGATGAACTTCTGGGCCGGACGCGTTTCGGAGTAGGAGATCCTCCCTTCCCTTGCCCACGCGATCCCGTGTCGAGCAAGCCGCACCGCCCACCGGCTGCCTTCCTTTCTCTTCCTCCCCCCTCTTCTTTCCTTTCCCGGCAGCCGCCCTTTCCTTACGGCCGAGACCAAATCCGTGTCGAATCCTCCCCCTTCCTTCTCTATGGAGCGCCCCAGGGCTATTTAAGCCACACCCGACACCCTACTGCCCTCACCGTGCCCCTTGGAACGCCCTCGGAGCCTCACAGAACACCCAGCGCCGCCGCGACCTTGTCCACCGCCGCCGCCATCGATTCCGCTACTGCCGAGCTTCACCACTCCGTTTGAACCTCGCAACAGTCTCGCGTCGTGGTAAGGAAGCTCCCCGATGCTCCATAGTCACCTTTCATCCCTCCCCTATCTTTGCGCGCGATCACCGACGACGCCGAGCCGCTGGACTGTGTGAGCACCGCATCCCCGCGCATAATCGAGTCAACCAGCACAGTAGATGGCTTCGCCGTTCTTCCCTCTCTCTCCCAGACTTATTCGCGCAGAGAATGGCGCACTGAAACGCCTAATCGCGTCGCGCCGCCGCTCGCCGGCAATGGCGCCGCCGCGCCCGGCTCTGTCCCGGCCAGGAGCGCCGCCCACCTCCCCCGATCTAATCTGGGTCGCCCGTTTTTAATCGGACGATCCACAGCGCCCCGTACCCCTTCGGCTGTCTCTTTTGCAAAACAGACCCCGCCTTTTTCTAAGTCTAAACCCGTAGTCCCCTTGGCGTATTCCGAGTTCCCGTTTCCTCTGCTGAAAAACGTATTACTTTTTCAGTTTGATTTAATTCAAAAATAAAAAGAAAACCTTATTTACAGTTTTGCCACTCTATTTCAATTGCTCATAAATTGCTCATTTTAAATCCAAATCGCTCCGTTCAAGTTGCGTTAGATCCGTATTTTCATGCTCTATCCAGTAGTATAGTTTTCATCTATGTTAATTACTTTTGAAAATCAAAGAAAATTATTTCCGTAATGCTTTAATCTTGCTCTTTTCAAAATCCCGTTAATTCATATCTTCTTCGTTATAGCTCCGTTTTTCATGATTCAAGCATCTATGTGATCGTAGTGATACATAGATTTGTTTTATAAACTTTTAATCTTGTTTTATTATGTTTGGTGTACTGTTCTAATCTATAGACTTGTTTGTTTGCATGTTATGTCTCTGCGTGATTGCTTGTGATGTGATGATCGAGTACAAACGGTGAGCAGTACGTGGGAGACCAAGGGTTTTGCTTTGAGTAGGAGCAGCAGCAAGATCCCTTTGAGCAAGGCAAGTATTATATGGGATCTTCCTTGATGTCCTAATGATGAAGTTTTTCCAATAAAATCATATGCATGTGTCTAATACTGTTACCATAGGGTTTACCTAGATTTGTTTACCTCTATCCTTGAAATCCTAAGGGTTACTGTTGCATATGGGTAGTTATTGCTAGTGCTTCACTTTTATAAGCATGATCCTTTAATCTTGATTAAAAACTACATGAGATGATAAAGTAAAACTTGACTTTTTAGCAACATGGACTTAGGACCCCTTTCTGTCAGCAAAAGCTGGGACATACAGTACAACCATGAGGGCTATATGGCTCTGGCTTTAGTTCAGTATTAGGGTCACTCTCTCGCATGCGGCAGTTCGTGAAAGTTGCCATTGCCGAGCGGTTGCGGAGCGGCTGGAGTGGGGACCGCTGCGTGTGTGTACCACCGACGGGCTCCTATATACCCCTTGCCCGTGGATCCGTAGTGTCTGTGGTATGTCAGCGAACCCCTTTGAAAGACTTCATAGTGTTCCCTGCCTGCTCACCTCGGTAGTGTTAAGGGAGTCATGATCCCGGGGCATTTGGGCAAACACGACTCGTGGGTAAAGTGTACAAACTCTGCAGAGTGTTAAAAACTATCATGATAGCCGTGCTCACGGACACGAGCGGCCCGGAAAACTCACAGAACTCTTTGGTTACTTATGTTTACCTTTATGAATCATTTTATCATGATATTATGCTACTTGTTCAATTGTTTACTTGATCATGCAATTTAATTTGGGGACTTAAGCATAACATTGATCTACCACTTACAAAGTTTTGTTACAAATTAAAATGCTTACCGCAGTAAACCAGTGTCATACTATTTGAGCCTCATGAACCCCATATATACTTGTTGAGTACGAAAGTACTTACGCTTGTCTTCTTTCTTTTAAATTCTTGTATAAAAATCCCGGATGGGTACCAGGTTATCAGAGTTATGAGGAGTTTCCAGAGGACTACTAGGTTTGGGGTCAACCAGTTGACGTCCCTATGCTATGGAGCTTCGCGAGAGTTATCTTATTTCCGCTGTTTTGTAATAGATATTTATTTAAATACTCATTCGCTATGTATTAAACACTTGTGATGATACAATTTTGATAATTTGTCGGCTTATATGTGTGACTGATCTCTGGGCACACATAAGATTATTGCATCCTGTTTTGTCTTTAAAACTGGGTGTGACAGTTTATTAAATCGAAGTGTTTTCCAGAAACCCGAGAGTGACGAGTTCGCATTGGACGCTGCCTCCCAGCGTCCGTTGCCAAGCGATGGTGCGTTCGTTGGGCGTACAGTTTTAGAGCGGGAAAAATCTGGTTCAAACGGCTAGTTCTGACAAGGCGTTGGACACTGCAACGGAGCATTCGTTGCAACATTACCGAGCGTCCGATGGGCACGTTTTGAGTATAACGGCTAGCTTGTTTAGGGGAGTGCTATAAATAGTTGGTGGCCAGCTTGGGGTGTTCTCTCTCGCAGATTCGATCATCTTGAGACCCTCTAGAGCGTAGCACTCTCCCTCCCACTCATATCCATGCTTGTTTAGTGACAATCCAAAAGAGATTGAGTGATCCAATTGTATTTCACATATAGCTTGCATCTAGTGGCACTTGGAAGGTGTTCTCGCTACGGATTTCTTGTTACTCTTGGTGATTGCCATCACCTAGACGATTTGGAGCAGCGGAGGTGGATCGGGAAGAGTTAGTGATTGTTCTTCGCCGCCACAAGTGAAGTGTAAGGGGTTCTTGTGCTTTCCCCGTGGGAGATCACAATTGGCAACTCTAGTTGATTGCGCGTGGCTTGTGTGAGCCTCAACTTGTGTTGGTTGTGTGTCACCAGGTGACGAGTTTGGCGTGTGATGCCAATTAGCGCATGAACCTCCAAGTGAGTGACTCACCACAATGGGGACTAGCTAGTTGCCAAACTAGTGAACCTTGGAGAAAAATCAAGTGTCAACTTGTGTCTCCATCTTGTGATTGATTGGATTTCTTGGACTTCATCTTGATTGCTTCAATCCTCTACATGGCGGTATATCGATCACTCCTATCTCTCTTGTTCCTTGTTGTTCTCGCATAGTAGAGATATTAGGTTGTGCTAGTTGTTTAGTTCTCTAGTTTCTAGTTAGTGTAGCTTGTTAGCTCATAATAGTAGTTCTTGCGTTGGGTATCTTGTGTAGGAGTTGTGTGGCTCTAAAACTATTAGGCTAGCAATTGTGGTTAGGTGGCTTCGCATCACCCTCTAGGCTAGCGCAAAACTCGCTTCACTTGTTGTTATTCTAACTTGTTGTTTAGTTCTCTAGTTTCTAGTTAGTGTAGCTTGTTAGCTCCTAATAGTAGTTCTTGCCTTGGGTAGCTTGTGTAGGAGTTGTGTGGCTCTAGAACTATTAGGCTAGCAATTGTGGTTAGGTGGCTTCGCATCACCCTCTAGGCTAGCGCAAAACTCGCTTCACTTGTTGTTATTCTAACTTGTTGTTGAGCTTGGTTTAGATTTTATTTTAGGCTATTCACCCCCCCCCCCTCTAGCCATCACTTAGGACCATTCAAGTGGTATCAAAGCTAATGCACCATTGATTTGAGGCTCAACAACCTACGGTGTGAAGATGGCTCATATCAACAACATGAAGAAACCACCCAAGTTTGATGGCACTAACTATGGCTATTGGAAAGTCAATATGACCGCTCATATCAAGTCAATTAGCCGAAAGGTGTGGCTTGTGGTGGACAAGAAGTTTGAGGTGGCAAATGAAGAGAATCCCACTGCAGCCAAAGAAGAAAAGTTGCAACACAATGATATTGCTCTTAGTGCTATCCATGAGGCTCTTGATGAGAAGGTGTTTGAGCAAAACAAGAATCTAGAGAGTGCTCATGAGGCTTGGAATAAGCTTGAGGAATCATTTGAGGGAACTCAAGCCGTCATGGGAGAAAAGGCATACATCCTCAAACAAAAGTTTTCAAGCTTCGACAAGGACTTCTCTCACAAGTTCTCGAGGTGTCTTCCTCCCCGGTTTGACACTCTTGTAACCTTGATTGTGAGAAGTGGATTGAACACCGTGACTCCTAATCAAGTCTTGGGAGATGTGATGACCGAACACACTTATCGGGACAACAAAGAGGAAGATGTGAAGAAAGAAGAGAAGAAGGATGAGAAGAAGAAGGGTGTAGAATTCAAAGCTACTTCATCACACAAGGGCAAGAGCAAGATTGAAGAATCAAGTAGTGAAGACTCAAGTGCTAGTGATGTGGATGAAGAAGAAATGGCTCTCTTTGTGAACAAATTTGGCAAGTTCATGAAGAAGAAGGGCTACCGGGCTAGAAGAAAGAAGACCTCTTCCAAGAACTTTGATGAGCCAAGAAAGTGCTTCAAGTGTGGAAGTTTTGATCATATCATTGCTCATTGTCCTTACAATAGTGACAAAGATGATGATGATCACAAGAAGAGAGGAAAGAAAGAGAAGAAGGGCTACTCTCACATAGTGACATGGGATAGTGATGCTTCTTCAAGTGGTGACGAAGATAATGAAAAGAAGACATCTACCAAGAAGACGACATTTGCTAGCATTGCTACGAAGGACAAGATCTCTCTATTTGACACTCCATCATCATGCTTCATGGCTAAGTCCGCTAAGGTACTTTCTCATGATGAGAGTGAGAGTGAAAGTGAGAGTGATAGTGAGGATGAGGGTCCCTCCAAGGAGGAACTCATGGACATGCTTGAACAAGCTAAGGAATACATTGACAAGAAGACGAAGGAATGCAAGGAATTGTGCAAGACCAATGAGGCTCTTGAGAAAAACCTTGATGAGGTTGTAGCATCTCATGAGAGGCAAATGGAAGCCCATAGGAAGCTAGAGAAGTCTCACACCAAGCTTGAAAGAGCTCATTCCTCTCTCTTACATCAAAGTAAGAAAGAGATTGTTCAAACATGTGACATGGGAGTAACTTCTGATATTCTTGATGAATCCTTTTATACTCCTATCATTGTTGCTCCCACTAACCCCTCTTGTAGCACTACTACTTCCATTTCATCTACTAGTGATGGTTCTACTTGTGATGCCTCACTAATGGTTGAAAATGAAACCCTCAAGAAGGAGGTTACAAAGCTCAATCACTCCTTAGCTAAGGCTTATGCAGGTGAGGACTGCTTGCTTATGTGCTTGGGTAGCCAAGGAGCATCTCTCTACAAAGAGGGATTGGGCTATACCCCCAAGAAAGGCAAGGCCACTTTTGCCCCTCACAAGACTCGTTTTGTGAAGGACACTAGTAGGTATTTCAAGAGTTGCAAGCAAGGCTAAGAAAGATGTATCCTCCATTAGAATTGGTTCATTCTATGTCCTTTCCAAGGTTACTAATGGAATTCATGCCAAGTTTATTGGTGCACCATGGATGGATTCGAAGAAGTCTATTTGGGTACCAAAATCCTTGGTAATCTTGGAGGACCCAAGCAAGTTTGGGTACCTAAAAATAATTGATCTCTCTTGTAGGTCAATTATAAAGCCGAAGGGAGGCATTGGGTACTTGATAGTGGGTGCACTCAACACATGACCGGTGATGGAAGGATGTTCAACTCAATCAGCCAATATAATACTCATGGCTATGATAGTATCACTTTTGGTGACAATGGCAAGGGTAAGGTGAAAGGGCTTGGAAAGATTGCTATTTGCAATGATATAAGAATCAACAATGTGCTTCTAGTTGAAAGGCTTGAGTTCAATCCATTGTTAGTTGACCAATTATGTGATCTCGGTTTCAAGTGCATATTTGGTGTTGAGGATGTGGAAATCATTAATTTGGATGGTTCTAACATGATATTCAAGGGAGTTAGATATGAGAACCTCTATCTAGTGGATTTCAATGCTAGTGAGACCCAACTCTCAACATGTCTCATCTCAAAATCTAGCATAGGTTGGTATTGCATAGAAGGCTTGGTCATGTTGGCATGAAGCAACTGAACAAGTTAGTCAAACATGATCTAGTGACGAGCTATTGCCTTGTCGCTTTGTTTCCGCCTTGCTCTGAATGGCCTCCTTGAGGGCAATGCACTCCCACATGGTGTGTTTTCCTTGTTCGAGAAGGGGGCAAGGGCCATCGAGGACCTCTTTATGGTTGTTGCTACGTCGGCGCTTTCGCCCTATGCCATGGCTTGCGGGATCAGGTATCGAACGACGTCACGGCGCTTCCGGGGTGATCTTCTTTCGTGCGGTCAACGCATGCAGACGGAGTCGGCGGCGAGCGGCGTTGATGAGGCCGAGGCATTCGGCGAGGTCTTCGTCAGCCTGGTCGACAGCGCTCGCAAGATCATCAGGAGCGACACGACCTGGAGCGCCTTGAACCATCTTGGTGGTCGGATCTTCGATCGAAGGAGAGTTCGGCGCGAGGAGTCGTGCGGGTTCTGTAGTTTCGGAGACGGAGACGGTGCCACGGATAGTCTAGACCATAGATCTGATCTGGAGGGTGGCACCGCCTGTGGGGATGAGCATGGATCCGGGGAAGGTAACCGCTTGATGAGCCATGGAGTCGATGCACACACCCCGTACCTGGCGCGCTAACTGTCGATGAAATATGCGTCACAGTCTACCTATGGGGTACTCTACGGTAGTAGATTGTAGGCGGAGGTGTGGCGACGGCTATCAAGCGTAACACAGAGAGCGTAGACATGTTCGGGCCGACAAATCACCGTAATACCCTACGTCTTGTGTTTTGGTGGCTCGATTGATCTGAGTATTAGGTTACAAGATCCGTAGATGATTTGAGAGAGAGATTTTGGAGGGGTCCCTGCTCGCCTTATATAGCTGGGGAGTAGGGTTACAGTTTCCATATCCTAACAGATTACGATTGGTCCCTTAAGGCAAGGGATCCGAGTCTATCTACTAGGGTCTTCCTTGGTGAGCAAGACTTCTTCGGAGTCCTTGGCGAGCACGACAGGCTGGTCGCATGCCACAAGACCTCGCAGGCTAGACCGTCTTCTGGTCGGTAGGCCCATAAGGTCCCTGGGATATGCCAAGGTAATTTCCCCAACAAGGCTTGAAGGATGTCACATTTGAGAAAGACAAGCTATGTAGCTCATGTCAAGCCGGAAAGCAAGTTGGAAACACTCATCCAAAGAAGAGCATTATGAGTACAAGCAAAGCTTTTGAGCTATTGCACATGGATCTCTTTGGACCAACAACATACACAAGTATTGGAGGAAACAAGTATGGTTTTTTGATAGTGGATGACTTCACAAGATACACATGGGTATTCTTCTTGAGTAAGAAGAGTGACACTTTTGATATCTTCAAGTTATTTTTCAAGAGGTGCCAAAATGAGTTTGAAAAACTATCAAGAGAGTTAGAAGTGACAACAGGAGTGAGTTCAAGAACACAAGAGTTGGTGAACTATGTGATGATTTTGGAATCAACCATCAATTCTCTCCAAAGTACACTCCTCAATCCAATGGGATAGTTGAAAGGAAGAATAGAACCTTGATTGACATGGCAAGATCAATGTTGAGTGAATACAATGTTAGTCATTCTTTTTGGGCCGAAGCTATCAATATGGCTTGCTACTCTAACAACCACCTCTATTGCCATGGAATGCTTGAGAAGACTCCATATGAGTTATTGAATGTAAGAAAGTCAAACATTGCTTATTTTTGGGTATTTGGGTGCAAATGCTATATCTTGAAGAAAGACGTGAGGCTAAGCAAGTTTGAAAAGAAATGTGATGAAGGCTTCCTACTTGGTTACTCTACATCAAGCAAGGCTTAAAGAGTGGAACTCATCTAGTGGAATTCTTGAGGAAGTGCATGATGTGGAATTTGATGAAACACAAGGCTCTCAAGATGAACAAGAAAACCTGGATGATGTGAGAGGTGATAAGTTGGTCAATGCAATCAAAGATATGGATATTGGTGACATTAGACCAAGACAAATACAAGATGAAGATGAAGATCAAGTGACCATTCCAACTAATGAAGAAACTAGTGGCTCTTCAACTCAAGATCAAGCAAGTACTAGTGAAGCTCAAGTACAAGATCAACAAGAAGCTAGTCCATCACCATCTCAACCGATTGCTCAAGACATTCACATGCAAGTGCTTCAACCTACAAATATTGCAAGAGATCATCCATTAGATCAAGTCATTGATGGAATTCAAAGTGGTGTGCAAACAAGATCAAGATTGGCTTCATTTTGTGAGCATTATTCTTTTGTCTCATCATTTGAGCTAACCAAGATTGATGAAGCTTTGAACTTAGTTACTTCCTTGGACTTCAAATAAAGCAAATGAAGAATGGTACATTTGTGAGTCAAGGCAAGTATATCAAAGATATGATCAAGAAGTTTCGATGAGAAGAGGCTAAAAGCATTAGTACTCCTATGGGGACTAATGGGCATTTGGATAGTGACACAAGTGGCATGATGATTGAGCAAACACTCTATCAGTCTATGATTGGAAGCTTACTCTATGTGACTGCATCAAGACCGGATGTCATGTCTAGTGTATGCATGTGTGCAAGATTTCAAGCATCACCTAGAGAGAGTCATTTGAAAACTACAAAGAGAATATTGAGATATTTCAAGCATACACAAGATGTTGGATTATGGTTTCCCAAGGGGTCAAGATTTGAATTGGTTGGATATTCGGACTCTGATTATGCGGGATGCAAGGTTGATAGAAAGAGCACTAGTCGAACATGTCAACTATTGGGAAGATCACTAGTTTCATGGTCATCCAAGAAGCAAAATACTGTGGCACTCTCTACCACCGAAGCTGAATACATTAGTGCGGGGAGTTGTTGTGCACAACTACTTTGGATGAAGGCCACATTGAATGATTATGAAATCAAATTCAAGAAAGTTCCCTTGTTATGTGACAATGAAAGTGCGGTGAATCTTACAAGCAATCCCATCCAACATTCAAGAACAAAGCACATAGATGTGAGACACCATTTCATAAGAGATCATCAACAAAAGGGTGACATTTTCATTGACAATGTGGGCATCGATGATCAATTAGCCGACATATTCACCAAGCCACTTGATGAGAAGAGGTTTTGCATGTTAAGGAATGAGTTGAATATCTTGGATTTTTCAAACATGAGTTGATGCACCCCACTTATGACATTACTCTACTCCAAGATAGCAAGGTACAATTGATTGACATATGCATTCATCCTTTGCTAAACTTGTGTAGGACATATAGACATCATTCTTATTCATCTAGGCTCATTCATGAAAAACAAATGATTTGTATGTACATATGATGCCACTATTGCTTCTATGTCTTGATTGATCTAGTGGTACCATATGACATGTTGATAAGCTTGCAACCTCATATGTTTAGTCTAGAATACTTGCTCTATATGTTTAACCGACATGGATAAAATAACCGTTGCAAGACGAGTGAAGAAGCTTGTCCTTGGTTTAAACTGTGTTAAATATTTAGGACAAGTGATCTAGATTGAACTAAAATTAATTTTAACCCCACTTCTTTCTAAATTGACTTCATACAACTTTAACACGTAGTTCCTTTGTGGTAATGTATGACAAAGGGGGAGAGAAAAAGGGTGATAAAAAAATATGAAGATAGATACACAGGGAAAGATTTTGACTAGTGAAAAAATAAAATTTGAGCACACAAGTAGGGGAGAAAGCTTATGAACAAGTTGTTGCATTTGGTTGTGCATTCACACATATGCTTGCTTGCATTATATTTCAATTCAAAATGAAATGCTTGTGTGGTGTATTCTAAGTGGTATTCTTGGATGATGGGTGCAACCCTCTAGCCATCTTAGAATGCATAGGAGTTAGCTAGATAACCTTCCATATCGTTTGTATATCCTTTTGGTATCAAGCTAACCATGTTGCTAAGGGATGTATGATTGGCTCACTTCGATTGGTATCATGCTTCAAAGGTCCATCTCTTATACCTTAGCATCATGTCATAGTTTTCTAGTTGTTCATCCATCCAAAAGTTCTATCTAAGCATATGTGGAAAGCTTTGACTCTTATTCATAGAAATGCACATATGTTGGGGGAGTAAACGCTATCAAACCAACTTAGAAATGTTTGTCCATTTCCTTTCATGATATATTGCTTGGATAAGCATCTCAAATTGAATCAAAATCATATTTCATATCTTTTATATTGAGTTGTCATCAATTACCAAAAAGAGGGAGATTGAGAGATCTCTAGTGTTTTGGTAATAGATGAAACCTATTTACTAACCTAGCTCTAAGTGAATGAGTAGGTATAGTACATATCTTGAAGATGTCAAGTGATGGAGCAGGCAAGGTGGCTAGGAGAAGAGCCAAAAGATCAAGGATGATCAAGCTAGAGCTCACACTTGGACAAGGTTGAAAAGGATGGAACCCAACGATTCAAGGAAAAGGTATTTGATAGGGTTTTCCATTTGGTGATCAAGACACTTAGAGAGTGTGATCACATTTAGGTTAGACAACCATACTATTAAGAGGGGAAATGCAAAAGTGATTGCGGTTTGTCAAGTGCCACTAGGTGTTATCTATATTGCGTGTGCATTTGGTACCTAGTGAACTACACCTTGACTAATGACAAGTAAAACATGCCAACATAAACCTACACACTAAAGAGTACACTCAGTGTTTGGCACCGTGGAGCAAGGGTGGAATCGATTGAAGTTGAAAGAGGAGTTTTGTGGGCGACGGGCGCTGATGCACAAGACATCGGACGCTGTGCGTCGCATCAGATGCTGGCATCAGAAGCTAGGGTGAAACCATAGCAACGTCCGATGGGTGTCCAGTAAGGTTCCAGAGAGGGTCGCTTAGCATCGGACGCGTCCGATGGCATGGCGTCAGACCCTGGGCAACGTCTGTTGATTAAATCGAAGTGTTTTTCCAGAAACCCAAGAGCGACGAGTTCGCATTGGACGCTGCCTCCTAGCGTTTGTTGCCAAGCAAAGGTGCGTCCGTTGGGTGTACAGTTTCAGAGCGAGAAAAATTTGGTTCAATCGGCTAGTTCTGACAAGGCATCAGCCGCTGCAACAGAGCGTCCAATGGGCACGTTTTGAGTATAACAGCTAGCTCGTATGGGGGAGTCCTATCAATAGTTGGTAGCCAGCTTGGGGTGTTCTCTCTCGCACATTTAATCATCTTGAGACCGAGCACTCTCCCTCCCACTCATCTCCATGCTTGGTTAGTGAAAATCCAAAAGAGATTGTGTGATCCAAGTGCATTTCGCATATAGCTTGCATCTAGTGGCACTTGGGAGGCGTTCTCGGTGCGGATTTCTTGTTACTCTTGGTGATTGCCATCACCTAGACGGTTTGGAGCAGCGGAGGTTGTTCGGGAAGAGTTGGTGATTGTTCTTCGCAGCCACAAGTGAAGTGTAAGGGGTTCTTTTGCCTTCCCTGCGGGAGATCGCAATTGGCAACTCTAGTGGATTGCGCGTGGCTTGTGTGAGCCTCATCTTTTGTTGGTTGTGCAGCACCCAGTGACAGGTTTGGCGTGTGATGCCAATTAGCACGTGAATCTCCAAGTGAGTGACTCACCACAAGGGGACTAGCTAGTTGGCAAACTAGTTAACCTCGGAGAAAAATCAAGTGTCAACTTGTGTCTCCATCTTGTGATTGATTGGATTTCTTGGACTTCATATTGATTGGTTCAATCCTCTACATGGCGGTATATCGATCACTCCTATCTCTCTCTTGTTCCCTGTTGTTCTCGCTTAGTAGAGATATTAGGTTGTGCTAGTTGTTTAGTTCTCTAGTTTCTAGTTAGTGTAGCTTGTTAGCTCCTAGTAGTAGTTCTTGCCTTGGGTAGCTTGTGTAGGAGTTGTGTGACTCTAGAACTATTAGGCTAGCAATTGTGGTTAGGTGGCTTCGCATCACGCTCTAGGCTAGAGCAAAACTCACTTCGCTTGTTGTTATTTTAACTTGTTGAGCTTGGTTTGTAGATTTTAGTTTAGGCTATTCACCCCCCCTCTAGCCATCACTTAGGACCTTTCAATAGGCCGGAACTCCTCCAAAACTCTACTCTCCAACTCTATATCTCTCATATCTGAATAGAGCTAGATCTACAAAGAACTAGTCTCTCTTGATTGCTGGTCTAGATCTACTAGATAGGAATTATGGCTTCATGCTCTTAAGCTTCTGATCTGGCTTGGCTCTAGGGGGTACAGGCTCCTATTTATAGCTCAGTGGGATGAACGACGGTCGTTGGATCAAACCGACTTAACGTAGGACCGAGATGACTCCATAAAGGCGGTGGAGGAAGCTTCCAGAAGAAGGCAGGCAGTGGGCCCAGGGGGGTGCCACCCGGCCCCACCCCATGCCAGCCGGCTCCACATGTAAGGGTCTCGGGCCCCGCTTTGCTCTGGTGTCTTCTGAGTCCTTCTTGAGTCCGATGGAAACTATATCTTCGTGGGATTTCTTCTATATTTATTCTCATTTGATTCTCTTTATATGCTTTTCTGGAATAGTCCCTAGAAAATAATAGAATACCAAAATTCGTGGAGTTTGTTAGATAACCCCCTATATTTCTATTATTTTATATGTGATTGATCCATTTATCATGTTTATAATTGTATAAAAAGTTGGCGCTAACAACCGTCAACACTTACTCAATTGGTGCCCGTTGCACCTGAGGGAGCACCAGTTGTAGTCAAGGGGGAGGCTACGTCATCCAGCAGCAGCACCCGCCGGAGAACATCATCGGCGACATTGACCGGCGAGTCATGCGGTCCTGGTCATATCGCATCTCTCACTTTGCTCATTCTACATTTTTTGCTTCTTTCAAGCCTCAAGATGTTGGGCACGCTTTGTCTTATCTGGATTGGGTCAATGCCATGCATGAGGAGTTAGAAAACTTGAGTGAAACCAAGTTTGTGTTTGAGTTCCACCTCCACTAGAATGCCACCCCATAGGTACCAAATGGGTTTTCAAAAACAAACAGAGTGAGGATGGGGTGGTAGTGAGAAACAAAGTGAGGTTGGTAGCCCAAGGATTTTGTCAGAAGGAGGGGATAGATTATGAGGAGACCTTTGCCCCTATTGCTCATTTAGAGGTCATTAGGATCCTTTTAGCTTTTTTGGCTTTTGAGGGTTTTAAGCTTTTTTAGATGGATGTGAAGAGTGCCTTTTTGAACGGGTATATAGAGGAAGAGGTCTATGTTAGAGAACCTCCCGGATTCAAAAATCCCAAGTTTTCGAACCATGTTTTTAAACTTCACAAAGCTTTGTATGGTTTGAAACAAGCCCCTAGAGCATGGTATGATAGATTGAAATCATTTTTGATTCAAAAGGGGGTTCAAAATGGGATTGGTAGATAAAACATTTTTCTCCTCAATCAAGGCAATGATTCTCTTTTGGTTCAGATTTACGTGAATGATATCATTTTTTGTGGCTCTTCTAAGCAGGGAGTTCGAGATGAGCATGATGGGGGAGTTGACCTTCTTCCTTGGGCTGCAAATCAAGCAAACCTGAAAAGGGACATTTGTGCACCAAGGGAAGTACACCAAGGACATCTAGAATAAGTTCGATATGGGTGAGGCCAAGCCTCTTTCGACACCCATGTCGACAACGATGGCATTGGATGTCGATGAGGAGGGGGAGCCCATGGACCACATAGAGTATTGGAGCATGATTCGATCACTCCTCTACCTGACGGCGACGAGACCAGACATACAGTTCGTCGTGTGTTTGTGTGCACGCTTTCAGGCGTCGCTGCGCACTTTACACCGGCAAGCTATCAAGCACGTCATGAGGTACTTACGCTTTACTCCCGAGTTTGGTCTTTGGTTTTCATCATCTTCCTCTCTTTCCCTTTGTGGCTATCTAATGCTGATTTTGTTGGCTGCCGCTTGGATCATAAGTCCATGTCGGGGACTTGTCAGTTTCTTAGATCTTCCTTGGTTTCTTGGTCCTTCGCAAATAGTCCAGCGTCGCCCAATCCACCACAGAGGCTGAGTACGTTGTCGCTGCAAGTCGTTGCTCTCAATTGCTTTGGATGATCACTACCTTGAGAGATTTTGGCTTGAGCTACACCCACGTCCCACTTCTATGTGACAGCACGAGTGCTATTAGTGTAGCCAAGAATCCAGTTCTCCTCTCCAAAACCAAGAATATTGATGTGAGGTTCTAGTTTCTGAGAGACCACTATGAGAAAGGGGACATTGACCTTTGCCATGTTGACACCCACAACCAGCTTGCCGATATCCTCACCAAACCATTAGACCAAGCTGCTTTCTCCCGTTTGCGAGGGGACTTGGGTGTTTGCTTCCCTTTTTAGTTGAGGGAAGTTTTGTATCTTAGTTTTTCTACTTCTTCTTTGGTTTTTGTTTTTTCTTTTTGTTTGTATCATATTGCATTTGCATATTATAGCATCATGTGACATAGAGCATTTTCAGCTTCATGTATATAGCTAGCCTAATGAAACTATGCTCTATTTGAGTTGATTTATGTGCTTATGTTGATGCTTAGATTAGTCTCGTTTTGATCACTTGATACATGCTTGAGCTAAGCTAGTAAGGATTTTAAAATTGAATTTCATTCTATATTCACCTCTAAAATATCTACTAGTATGTAGGGCTTTATTGAGATCCCTGTTGCTATCTTGTGCATGCTAGGTTATTATGGCTCTAACATTGAATCATTCATGTCCTTAGAGTCTCTTGTTTGTGTTTCAATTGGTATTAAAATGACCATAGCTCTAAGAGAATAGTGATTTGATAAGATCGAGATGGGTTTATGCATGTTAGCACCTCACTGTATCAAGACTGCTTCTCTTTGCACCCTGAGATGAACTTGAGCGGTGTAGTGCATGACCAAAATCGGTGCTTTAAGTTCTGATTGTCTTTTGACATAGGCTTCGCCCGGTTGATAAGTGGCTTAACTGTTCTTACATCCTCTCGCATTCACATGCTTCTGTCCTAAAAACTTGTTTATGTTGTAAACTCTGATAAAATTTTAATTGCTACAAGTAATAGGGTCTTTGGCATGATGTTTGATCCTTGCTAGGGATAGTTCACTTTATACATAAGATTGTTTTAGGTTGATCTTATTCATAAGCCATATTAGATGCTAGTTCAGTGGTGATTTTCATAATTTGCTCACACATGCTCCTATCTAGTTTTTAGCTCATGAGTGACCTTTTGCTCAACTTGAGCCTTTGCTAAGCACTTGTAGCTTTCATGCTTATTTCACAGGATCACTCACTTAGAGCATCTTTTCATTGTGCTTGCTCTATTTATGAAGCTTTGCATTCATATGCACACATGACATTTGTGGTCGGAGAGCTTGAATGTAGTGCATGTGTCACCAAGGAGGAGAGAATTGTGCATTTCAACCAATCTTCTTACAAGCAAAGCTGTTTGGTGAAAACAAGAAAACACAGATTTAACACTTAACTTGTAAAATGCACACAAGTCAAACTAAACAGGTTATGACTGTGAAACTTTAACACAAGATAGATTAACAAATTATCTACAACATTGCCAATTGCATGTACTGTTGAAACCAATTAAAAGTAGCCCAAACAAGGAAATAGGTTTTAGCTGAGCAACAGATTCAAGCAATCACTTTAAACAGTTGTACAGCTTCAACTATCATTCCAAAAATCATGATAAAATTAGACAAGCAAGTTCACATAATTACCTACCAATTTGGTATTCACATTATTAACAGCAAACACATTTAAAAAGTGGTTAAGACCACTACCTTGCTGGTGATGAGAAAACAAGCATGTTTTACCCATAAAACATTTAAACAATTTGAAAAGTGTGAAACAACAGATTTCATATTTTTCTTAGCTCTCACTAATCAAGTAGTACTTGTAAAAAATTACCAAGCATAGAACATACATCCATTTCACTTAACAAATAAAATCAGGTTGCATTTAATAAATAAGCATTCAACCAAAATAACTACAACATGCAGTTGAAAAGGAGCTTACTAGTACTTAAACATTTTTCATGGCCAGTGCATGCTAGAACAAGCATAACACAACAGGAATCACGATTTTAGCACACACCAAACTCCAGATATGAATTAAATAAGTTAATATAGACATATAAGGCTTGGTGTTCATTTTTAATTAATCAGCACATAAGAACAGTAACAACATGTCAAAATATATTTTTCATGCATAGAGAAAATCATAACAAAACTAACAGAATTTATTTCACATTATTTCCATTTTTCTACATTTAGTTATGTATTTCCAAAGTTAGCCAACAAATCTGAAAAACAAAAAAAAGAAACACCACACACTGTCTATGATAGGTGGGACCCACTGGTCAGCCTTCTTCCCCACAACAGCGAGCAAGCAAGGTGCTTGACCGGCGGCCTTTCACCGGTGGTGAGGTCTCCAGCCAAACGGACTCTACAGCCATGTTCCCCTTCACCTCCCGCATCGATTCGTCTACTCGGTTGTACCCCACGACCACCGGAGCAAGCTCGACGGCATTCATGGCAACACGGTGGCACTAAGATGTTCATGCCGGCCATCACAGGCCTTCACGGCTTCCTCTAGCGTGGGCATCACCTACACCGAACCCTAACAGATGGATTTAGCCTGGATCAAAGATATGAGCAAGCGCCGATGAGCTCGGCCACATGCACAACGACACGACGCTGAGTTCACGGCGGTGCGACTCTTCCGTTCTGGCGCCGACGAGGCATAATCACTTCGATCGACTCCAGCACGTGTTCCTAGACTAACTCGAACGCTACTCCGACGAGCCTGAGGGGCGCTGAGTGACCCAGCGTAACCCTCGCCGGAGTTGCGGGTGCCGAGCACTCGCGCACGGCGGAGATCCCGTTCCGCCTAACCCTAACCCTAACGGATTCAACCGACTCCTCGGTGAGCCTCTACGTGACCTATGCAACCGTGAACAAGAGCTAGGAGAGAGGGAGCGGTGCTGGATGTGGCTGGCCACGGCAGCGCAAAGCTCGGCAGAGCTTCAGCGACAATGGCGTCCGCGGTGGTGTGTGTTCCGGCTTACCTAGCCTTCTAGAGCTTCAACCAAGCGGTGAGGATGGTAGAGCGGAGTGAGGCGGTGTTGTGGCTAGCGTTTGGCAGGCAAAGCGTCGGTGTGCGGCGTAGGCGAGCTCGGTGACGGCGGCGTGAGCTTAGTGCTGGCAATGGTGCGGCGCGTTCGCGAGAGCCAGAGAGGAGAGGGAGGGAGAGTGAGCGCGCGGGATGCCAGTGGAGTGCGCGGGCGTCCAAAGGCGCCACCGGCGCGGGGTGATCGCCGGTGTACGACCACCATGAGTCGCGCAATGCCTGAGCCGGTCGGCCACTCTCCGCGCGTCGCGGCTCTGCCTCCTCCTTTGAAACCCGATCAGCAGCGTCTAACGACGCATTTTGTTGAGTGATTAACTTGCTAATCACTGTGTCTTAGCTTCAATCAATTACACATTTTGATAGATCTATAGTTGAACTCCAACTATGATGTAACTTGTTTGAGCTAAAACTACCTACATTTCAAATTACAAGCATTCAAACAGGTGATCATTCAAACTGAAACTCAGTTTATGACTTGGGCAGATTTGGAATCCATAATCAGCCCCTAATTATGCCTTAATTGGCCAATTAGAGTATGTTAGGTTCCAAATCACCTTTGGGTGGTTAAACAAAGTTTGTTCCTTATAAAATTCTCTACATCTTTGCTTAATCCCACACTATCATGCAAGGTCATTAGCAAGGTTGATTGGTTAAGTCAAAGAAAAGGGTTCCTAGGGTCAACATAAGAGCTTATACCCTAGCAAGCCTAACTTGACATGATTATATATATAAACATGGTTTCATTTGCATCACTAAGTATGTCTAGTTGTTTATTAGTGATCATAACATCAAGCATTTGTTTATACAAGTAAAAGCCATACATAGCTAGGTGTAAGTTAACACATACACATGCAAAGGACAAGGTCAACACAAAGGTTATTATTTCATGTGATCTTATGAATGCATAGATGCATTGATGCTCATGCTTATGCTCATGAAATGATGTGTAATGCAAGCTTAACACCTAGGGTGTTACAACCCTTCCCCCCTTACAAAAATCTCGTCCCGAGATTTGCAAGGCTTACCATTTTTCATAGAAAGCAAGGTAGACTTCCTTAAGGCAGTCTTCCCGTTCCCATGTAGCATCTCGTTCACTTTGATTGTTCCACATTACTTTGTAAAATTTGATCACTTTGTTTCGAGTTACTCTTTCTTTAGTGTCCATAACTTGGACTGGTTTCTCTTCAAAGGACATGTTTGATTGCAGCTCCAAACCTGTAGGTTCAACATGTTCTTCTGGAACTCTTAAATACTTCTTAAGCTGGGATACATGAAGACATTGAAGATAGCTCTGATCTCTGGTGGTGCAACAACTTATAAGCTACTCTCCCACTTCTTTCAATGATCTTTTATGGTCCCACATACCTTGGAGCAAGCTTTCTTTTAACTCCAAACCTTTGTACTCCTTTCATTGGTGATACTTTCAAGTATACATAGTCACTAACCTCGAACTCAAGAGTTTTTCTCCTCTTGTCTGCGTAACTTTTATGTCTTGACTGAGTGGTGCGCATATGTTCTTGTATGATTCTAACTTTTTCTTCAGCCTCTTGTACAAAGTCAACTCCATAGTACCTTCTCTCACCTGGTTCAACCCAATTGAGAGGTGTTTGACACCTTCTGCCATATAAAGCTTCAAAAGGAGCCATCTGGATACTCTCTTGATAGCTATTATTATATGAGAACTCAGCCAAAGGTAACCAACTCTCCCAAGATCCTTCAGAAGATATCACACATGCTCTAAGGAGATCTTCGAGAATCTGGTTAACTCTTTCTATTTGTCCTGAAGTTTGGGGATGATATGCAGAACTGCGAACTAAATTAGTTCCAAGTTGTTTATGTAGATGTTCCCAGAAACGAGCTGTAAACTGTGGTCCTCTATGTGACACAATTATTCTTGGAACACCATGCAACCGAACTATGTGAGTGATATACATCTCTTCATATTCATATGGTCTATTAGTGGTGCGAACCGGTATGAAGTGAGCTGACTTCGTTAGCCGATCCACAATCACCCATATTGAGTCATGACCTCTTTGAGTAGGGGGAAGCCCTATGATAAAATCCATACTGATTTCTTCCCATTTCAATCCTGGAACTGACAAAGGTTGTAGGAGTCCAACGAGTTTCATGTGTACCGCTTTCACCCTACAACACACATCACATCTTGCCACAAACGCGACAAATTCCTTCTTCATCTTCGTCCACCAAAACCGTTGCTTTAGATCATGATACATCTTGCTACTGCCTGGATGTATAGATAGCTTAGAGGAATGGGCTTCCTCTAAGATCTAGTTTCTTAATTCTTTATCTTTAGGCACGACAAGACTATCGTAGAACCAAAGGATTCCATTCTCATTAATTCGGAAATACTGAGAGCCTTCCATACTCATCTTTCTCTTAATGTGGAACACACCCACATCGGTTTTCTGACCTTCTATGATTTTACTCTCAAGAGAACAACTGACTATGAGATTGTACAATACTGACGGATGTAACAAGTTGAAACCATCTTCAAGCAAGAGTTGCACAAGGTGACTGTGCAACTTCCTGCTCAAAGCATCAGCTACCACATTAGCTTTCCCTGGATGGTAATGAACCTCAAGATTGTAGTCCTTGATCAGTTCTAACCATCTTCGTTGCCTCATATTCAGCTCTGGTTGAGTAAAGATATACTTGAGGCTCTTATGATCTGTATATATGTGACATACGTTGCCAAGGAGGTAATGTCTCCATATCTTTAGGGCATGTACCACTGCGGCTAACTCTAGATCATGTGTTGGATAGTTAGCTTCATGTTTTCTGAGTTATCGAGAAGCATAAGCTATCACTTTTCCCGGAGGCATCACAATACACACAAAAGGTTTTGTTATGTCTGGTTGCGCAGAAAAGGGTGCTGAAGTAGTAGAGTTCATAAGGTAAGAAAAGTTGCTTCACATTCTGGAGTCCATTCAAACTTCTTATCTTTTTGCAACAAGCTAGTCATAGGTTTTGCTATCTCGGAAAAGTCTGGGATAAAACGATGGTAATACCCAGCCAGACTAAGAAAACTACAAACCTCGGTGATAGAAGTTGGAGCTTTCCAATCCATAACCTCTTACACTTTATTGGGATCAACCGATATTCCATCAACGGAAAGGATATGTCCAAGGAAAGGTACTTTATTAAGCCAAAACTCACACTTACTAAACTTGGCATACAACTTATGTTCTCTTAGCCGTGCAAGAACTACACGTAGATGTTCATCATGCTCGGCTTCACTCTCCGAGTAGATCAAAATGTCGTCGATGAACACAACCACAAATTTATCCAACTCGTGCATAAAGACGGAGTTCATGAGATACATAAAGTAGGCGGGAGCATTAGTTAGCCCAAATGACATAACCAAATACTCATAAAGCCCATACCTCGTTGAGAAAGCAGTTTTGGGTATATCTTATGGTCTGATCTTGATTTGGTGATACCCGGATCTCAAATCGATCTTAGAAAACACTTTATCTTTCGATAACTGATCAAATAAAATATATATCAATACGAGGTAAAGGATATTTGTTTTTGATCGTTACAGCAATAAGTGGTCGGTAATCCACGCACATCCGTAAGGATTTATATTTCTTTTTAACGAATAGTGCGGGACAACCCCACGGCGATGAACTAGGTCGAATGAGACTTTTATCTTGCAACTCTTGTAGCTATTTCTTTAGTTATGCTAGCTCATTTGGTGGCATTCTGTACGGCCTACGAGATATAGGTGTCATGCCAGGTACCAACTCGATAGCAAACGCAACATCTCGATCGGGTGGAAGACCGGGAAGATCATCCGGAAACACATCTGGAAACTCACACACTACTGGGATATTCTTCAGAGCAGTAACTTGGATAGCACAGGTCATAGCACAAAGATCAAGTTTTTGGGGAAGGGAAATTTGGAAGGTTTTAGACTTCTTCGGAGTTCTCAAGGTGAGGATTCTATTTCTAGTATCAATGTTTACCCCGGAGTGGTGCATCCATCTCATGCCTAGGATCACATCCAAACCTAAACCAGGGAGGATGATAAGTTCTGTTTTAAACTCATGTTTCTGTATTATGATGCTCACATCTCTGACTGCTTGTTTAGTTGATATGTCAGCCACTGCCGAACTTATGCAGTACCCCACATCCAAATTAGATATGCTCATGCCATGCTTAACAATAAAAGCTTTACTCATGAAGGAATGCGAGATCCTGAGTCAAACAACACAACTACAGGATGATGGCTTACAAGAAACATACAAGCTGTGACGGGTTCTCCCTGTGGCACTTCTTCCACTGTAGTATAGTGCACTCGCCGTTGATAGGCTTGATTCCTCTTTGGAAAAGGGCATTCTCTAGCAAAGTGCCCTGACGTTGACAGTTGAAATAAGGTGCATTGTTTGGTGGAGCCTTCTGATTTCCAGAACTGCCTTGTCCTGGGTTGCCTTTTGGAAGAGCAATTGTATAGGCCTTGGGATACTAACCCTATTGTGCACCCTTAGCTGGAGCTTTCTTCTAAGGAGGCCTGAACTTAGCCCCTGCCACTGGAGGATGATAAGTAGAGCGGTTGACAAAAGGAGCCCTCTGCTGAGACGAGCTTGCCTCAAATGCCCTCTTGCGGCCTTTAGCTACAGTGTGCAAGTTATTTTGATTCTCTTAGGTCAAAGCATCACTAATGAACTCATTGAAGTTAGTATGAGTGGAATTAGCAAGAGTCTTCATCAGTTTAGTTCCCATGCCTCTCTTGAAGCTATCGATCTTCTTCTCATCGGTATCAACAAACTGGGAAGCATAGCGTGCTAGATTGTTGAAAGCATGAAGGTACTCTGTTAAGGTCCCGGTTCCCTGAGTGAGCCTCAAGAACTCAGTTGCCTTCATCTTCATCAAGCCTGGTGGAATGTAGTGGCCCCTGAAGGCGGTTTTGAATTGATTCCACGAGACTAGAACATTGGCAGGGTATGTGGTGCGATGGTGAGACCACCAGATACCTGCAAGGCCTTGCAGTTAGTTCAAGGCATATTTTGCTTTTAGCTCCTCATTTACTCATATCAAGTGGAACTTCTGCTCTAAGGTGTTTAGCCATTCATCTGCTTGGAGTGGCTCTTCAGCCTCCTTGAAGATAGGCAACTTTGTGTCCAAGAAGTCCTTGAACATGCTGAACTGGTTTCTAGCTTGCCGATCCCGGTTTCCTTGGTTCTGATTGTTCTCAGCCATGTCGCGTAGCAACTCCTCGATGTTGCGCTGGCCACCGATGAAGTGGACCATGAACTACTTCGGGGTAAGTGGTGGTGGTGGTGGCGGTGGGTGTGGTAGAGGATCCTCATCCTCATCATGGTGGTTTCCACCACTTCTAGAACCATGTGAGCGAGTGTTGGCAAGCATCTGTATGAATTTGATATCAAGTACCAATGAGATTTAAGTAATTGTAGATGAATCATAATTATGCCTTAGTAAATCACTGTAAAGGAGATAACTTAAATCCACATAGGACATAAAAGATTTCATTCTAACAACACATCATCATTGGCATTCATACTTGCTACCATAGAATGCATTCATACAAGCCAAAAGTGTCAGCCTCAACTGGACTTTGAGTCATGGTGGTTACACAAACAACATGTCTCTCATGATGCAACAAAAGGCCAATGCTACTAAACGCAAAAGACAACTAAAGACTAGCATAGGGGAGTTATCCTAGTCATCATGGTCGTTGTCCATCCCCGATAGACGGCCACCCTTCTCGTTGTTGTCGTCGATGAAATCGAGCTCCTCTGGATCCTCCTCTTCCTCATCCTCAGCCTCTGGGTCGTCGTCGGCATATAGATCACTGTTGGATCTACCTCTGGTGCAACTGGCAGAGGAATTGAGTGGATCACATTGTTGAGCCTGTGGATCTCCTCCTGCAACTCCCAGACATGGTCATGGGCCTACTGAAGCCTCTCGCTCAATTCCACATCCCGGCGGTAGTAAGCGATGTTCCCCACCACCTGCTAGAGGCGAAGCATACGCTCATGTGCCTCTGCTGCCTCTGCGTGAAGTATAGCAGCATCTCTCTCGTCCTGGGCTATCTTGGCTACCCTCCTAAGTCGGCACATGTCTCTGTTCAGGTCCTGGCGGTACAACTCACTCTATCTGAGCTGACCCGCACAGACCTGGTAAGAGTAGTCTCTGGCGAAGAAAGCCCTGAGCATTGTATACATAGCACTCATAGTCAGTCCTAAACTGCCAGCTCTCTCATCCCTGTTCCTGATCTAGGAAGTAGCTCTGTCCTGATACCAGACTATAGTGTCAGGGTCAACTTTAGGAAAAGACCCTGCTGCACCACGGTCAAGGTCGCCACTGTTCCTCTGACAGATCTAATGCAGAACTGACAAAGCTGCTAACTGAGCGCCCTCCCAAGGGTTGCGACCCTTGGTGTCAGTTGTTCACTCCTGCCAAAGAGGAGCCTCAGCGTGTGTCGGGATAGTCACAGGCACTTGGTACCAAGGTGACTCTCCAAGCTGCTGCTGAGTCCAGTAGTACTAAGGTGGCTCAGTATACCCCACCTGGCTCAGCACGCTCCAAAGCAAAGTAGGAGTGCCAAACATAGACAGGAAATGATCGCTGCGGTGGGGACGTCCTGGTGCTGTCATCTGTAACAAGTTTTTAACCTTTTGTGAGAACATGTATTTTACACATTGGACATTTTACACATATAAGAGATACATATTTAGTAAGAGAGGGAACAAATGCAATGTATGATGACACATGATGCATGCACGTATCTTACGTCCTCACATTCCTATGAAAGCAAACCTTTCACTAAAAAAGTGCAAGACGGTGGCATACATATGTCCTCTCATACATATGCAACTAATCGTTCTAAACGATTCACTGTTAGTGTACCTATAGAAGATTCATTCCAGCCCAACCCCAACAGTATGTCTTATGCATTGTTGATATGTAAATCTAATACTCACTTAGGTGTATACCAAGTATACACGTAAGCAGTATATGCACCCTTCTCAAAAGTATTGCTCCACACATGGTGAAGAATCATGGCCCTATTGGTTTCGGTGATTAACGACAAAGAGAGATTATTATGGCTAATGTGTGTTTTGCAGAGGCTATGCATAGCTTAGCCATAGTGATCAACATGAATGGGCATCAATGGTTATCACTGAGCCCCCAAGATGGATATCGTTTCGGATTTCAAAGAGACATGGTGAAGACCCTAGAATGATAGGCTAAGTGCCATAAGGAGATGAAGGGCACTTAGAAATAGATAGGGCTTCTATTTGATCTTTGGCCGTACTATTAAGACGGGTTGAGACTAGTAGCTTGACTTAGGAAAACTTCATGACTTAGGTGCGGTGCACACTTGATTTCCTTAGCTCTAAGCAAGCCTATGGTGATCGTAAGATAGCCTAGAACAACTTTTGTATTCATTGCGACGAAAAACAAAATTGAGAGGGTTGAGTTCTGGGCGACAGACGCTCCTGACAGAGGCGTCGAACGCTGTCCGTCACGCCAGACTTAGGCGTCGAACGCTGGGGTGTCAGCCCCAGAGCGTCTGTCAGCCTTCCTGCTGCTCTGAGTTGTCCTGTGAGTTTTCGAGTGCGTCGGACGCTGTCCGTCGCCTGAGCGTCGGACGCTGAGTGAGCGTCCATCGGCCTTCCAGAGAGCCTGTTTTCACCCCGAGCCAGAGAGAAGCGTCGGACACTGTGGCAGAGCGTCCGTCGCCCCTGCGATGGAGCGTCCGTCGCTGGGAGTTTGAAGTCAGAACTAGCCATTGGGTAGAGCGACGGAGCGTCCGTCACCTTGGCGATGGAGCGTCCGTCGCCAACTTAAACTATGCAGTTTCTTCAGCCCGAGGCAGTTTTTGAAGGGGGTTATTTAGAGGCTACCCCTTGCCTTCCCACCTTGCCTTTGCTCATTTGGATTGCTGGTTGCTTTGAGAAGGTTGGGAAGAAAGCAAGAGCCCTAGAGAGAGAGGGTGTTTCGCGAATCCATCCATCCTCTCCTCTAGTTCATCCAAGAGTTCAAGTGTGCATCCTCTAGTTGTGAAGTTGAGTGAGTCAAGTAAAGATCAAGGCTTCTTACTCTTGGTGATCGACATCACCTAGATGGTCTGGTGGTGCTTCGGAGGAAGGTGATCGTCGGGGAGATTGTCGGCGGCCCTTCTTCATCGACTTGTGATCGGTTGTGGGTGGTTCACCGAGCCGGAGTGGCGAAGAACCAGCCCATAGAGAGCACTCATCCCTTGCGCGGGATTGAGGGGGAGCAATACCTTGCGAGGTGCTCCAACGAGGACTAGGGGGAGTGTGGACTCCTTGATACCTCGGCAAAACGTCGCCATGTCAAAAAATTCTTTCCCTAGCTCTTTCATACCGCATTACTTTCTGCACTTGTTCTTCAATTCATACTAGAATTGTGTAGGGTGTTTTCTCTTTATATTGACTTGCTACCGCTTTCTACCTAGGACACACAATCGGTAGGCACTAGGGGGTAATTGGCATTGCTAGGATTTCATATTGCTTTAGAAATTTGAAATAAGCCCAATTCACCCCCCCCCCCTCTTGGGCATCTTAATCCTTTCAATTGGTATCGGACCCTTGTTGCTCTAAATTAGGCTTCACCGCCTAGAGCAAGATGTCCCATGGGGATGGACCGCCACCCATGTTTGATGGGGATGATTTTTCTTATTGGAAAGTGCGGATGGAGGCCTACCTTGAGGCCGTGGATATCGGTGTGCACAAAGATGCTACCATAGGTGGCACCGTGTTTGCCGAGGATCCCTTCTTTGAGAAGAACAATGCCAAGGCAAAGAACATTCTTTTTCGTGGCATTGGCAAGGATGTGTTCAATCGTGTGCGGAATTGCAAAACCGCATACGATGTTTGGACAAACATTTGTGGGCTACACGAAGGGACCAAGTGTGAGCATGAGGAACGCTACCATTTGGTCATGGCTAAGTTGAACTCCTTTAACATGCTTGCTAATGAGAATGCTAATGAAATGTGGTGTGCAAGTCCATTCTTGGAGAGGAGTTGAATGGACTTGGGCTCACCCAAATATTCTTGTAGAAGAAGGATGGCAAGGCTTACATTGTTGGAGATTGGCTCACTGACATTGAAGATTCAAGTGAGCCCTCCGATAGTGAGAGTGAAGATGAGAAGGTGGCCGCTTTGGTGATTGGTTCTTCTACTCCACCACCACCTCCTCCATCACCGGGCTCATCCTCTACACACCTATGCCTCATGGCTAAAGGTGATAAGAAGGTACAAAAAGAGGATGATGGTAGTGATTCCTCTAGTGATGAGAGTGATGATGATGAAGACACACCATCCTATGATGAGCTAATTAAAATTTGCAACAAGTACTCTAGCATCATAAGGAAGTACAAAGCTAAAGATGATAAACTTCTTGTGATAGCTTGATGCCTTGTCTAGTGCTAATGATGTTTTGAAGCTTGAGACTAACACTCTCACATCTAGCACTAGGGAGCTCAAAGCCTCTCTTAAGCAAGCTAATGAGAAACATGATAAGCTTGAGAGGTCAACACAAGAGCTCCAAACAAGGTATAACTTGCTAAAAGATGACTACAACCAAGTGAAAAATGAACATGGCATACTTGTGGTAGCTAATGAATTGCTTACACATGATCTTGCTACACATGTTGCTATTAACCCGGTTGTTAAGTGTGATATAGCTACTTCTTGTGAGGACTTGCTTGATGAAGTTGTTAGTGAGCAAAAAGCTAAGTGCAAGGGCAAGAAGATAGTTGAAGCCGACAAGTATGATGATTATGTGAAGATGAGGGAAGAGAACTCAAAGCTCAAGGAAGAGCTAATCAACCTCAAGGCAAACAAGCCTTTCACTATCAAGTCGGCCAAGGAAGATGATAAGGATGCCTCTACCTTGATCAACACACTTAGAGAAGAAAATGCAAAGCTCAAGAATGAGAAGATCAAGCTAGCAAGTGGTTTGGAGAAGTTCACCAAGGGTCATAACCTCCAAAGTGAGCTCTTGATGAACACCGTGATGAAGAATGACAAGATGGGCATTGGGTTCAAGGAGAATCAAGTGATGAAGGCCAAGGTCAAGATTGAAGCAAAGAATTACTACAACAACAAGTACAATGGATACAATCAAGACAAGCCAAAGCCCAAGCCTAGAAGATGCTTTGGATGTGGACAAGTTGGTCATCTTGAGTTCCAATGCAAGACACCACCTCCCAAGACCTTGCCCAAACACACAAGGCCATTTGCTCATGATGCACACATTGTCATCAACAAGGATTCCAAGGGAAGACCTTTAGTGGTGTTTCTTGGTCCACCCATGAAGAACAAGCCTAAAGTGTTGTGGGTTGCTAAGGAGTTGGTTGACAAGGCTATGGGTTCCCGCAATGTGTGGGTTCCCAAACAACAAGCTTAACTCCAAGTTGCTTGTGTGTAGGTGAACAACAAGACCGGTGGTAGCCATTGGGTAATTGATAGTGGTTGCACTCAACATATGACCGGCGACCCCCGGATGTTCACCACACTTGATGAGGATTGTGCAAACCAAGACAAGATTACATTTGGGGACAATTCAAAGGGAAAAGTTCAAGGGCTTGGCAAAGTAGCAATCTCCAATGATCAATCAATCTCAAATGTCTTGTTAGTGCAATCTTTGAGCTTCAACTTGCTATCGGTTGATCAACTTTGTGATCTTGGTTTCCAATGTTTCTTCACTCCCAATGAGGTCATTATGTCCAAGATAGATGACAAGTCATTGATATTCAAAGGGTTTCGGCACAACAACCTCTACTTAGTGGATTTCACCTCAAATGAAGCTAGCTTGCAAACATGTCTATTCTCCAAGAGCTCTTTGGGTTGGCTATGGCATAGAAGACTAGCACATGTGGGCATGTCAACCTTGAAGAAGCTTGTCAAGAAGGAATTGGTTAGAGGAGTTAAGGGTGTGGTGTTTGAGAAGGATAAACTTTGTAGTGCATGTCAAGCCAGCAAGCAAGTGGCAAACACTCATCCAACCGAAGCTTTCATGTCAACCTCAAGAGTCCTAGAGCTTCTCCACATGGATCTATTTGGACCTACCACTTATGCTAGCCTTGGAGGCAATCTCTTTTGCTTGGTGGTGGTTGATGACTACTCTAGGTACACTTGGGTATTCTTTCTTCAAGACAAGGGAGAGACAACCGAAGTTTTCAAGAAGTTTGCAACTATAGCACAAAATGAATTTGATGTGAAGATCAAGAAGATAAGAAGTGACAATGGCACCTAGTTTGTGAACACCAAGATTGAAGACTATTGTGATGAAGTTGGCATCAAGCATGAAGTGTCTGCCACATATACTCCACAACAAAATGGTGTAGTTGAGAGGAAGAACCGGACTCTAATCACACTCGCTAGATCCAAGCTTGATGAGTACAACACCCCCGAGAAGTTTTGGTCGAAGCAATCAACACCGCATGCTATGCGGCCAACCGGATATTTGTCCAAAGGCTTCTAAAGAAGACCCCCTATGAGCTTGTGAATGGGAAGAAACCAGATATTTCATTCTTCCGGGTGTTTGGATGCAAAGTCTACATCTACTAGAAGCGCCAACACTTGGGGAAGTTTCAAAGGCGTTGTGACATTGGTTTCCTTGTTGGTTATTTGCTTAAATCCAAGGCATACTGTGTATTTAACAAAGCCATCGGCTTAGTTGAAGAAACATATATCTTGGAGTTTGATGAAACTAATGGCTCCCAAGGAGCGCTTGAGAATCTTGATGATGTAGGTCATGAACCCTTGGGGGAGGCTATGAAGAATATGCTCGTTGGTGCTATCAACCCACAAGAGGTGGAAGAAGGAGAAGATGGTGCAAATCAAGAGCCTTCTCCACCCTACACGCCTCAAGTTGAGGAAGATCAAGTGAGGGAAGCACATGAAGATACTTTCATCCCTCAAGATCAAGCCGAGGCAGAAACTCAAAATGTTGAAGCACCACATCCTCCTCCTCAAGAAATTACAAGAAGATCTACACCTTCTCTTCAAGCTCATCCACAAGAACTCATAATAGGAAGTCCATCAAGGGGGGTAACAACTTGATCTAGACTTGCTTCTTATGTTGAGCATCACTCTATTGTTTCCTTTGGTGAACCTACTAGTGTGGAGGAAGCACTTGTGGATCCGGATTGGGTGAATGCCATGCATGAAGAGTTGAACAACTTCACCCGAAACGAAGTGTGGACACTAGTAGAGAAGCCCAAAGGAGCAAGAATCATTGGCACCAAGTGGGTGTTTCAGAATAAGCTAGATGATCTAGGCATGGTTGTGAGGAACAAGGCAAGATTGGTGGCAAAGGGGTTCTCCCAAGTTGAAGGCTTGGATTTTGGGGTGACATTTGCACCGGTTGCAAGACTAGAAGCCATTCGTATCCTTTTGACGTATGCTTCACATCACAAATGAAACTCTTTCAAATGGATGTGAAGAGTGCTTTCTTAAATGGTTTCATTAATGAACTTGTCTTTGTCTCACAACCTACCAGGTTTGAAGACCCAACTTGTCCTAATCATGTGTATAGGTTGTCCAAGGCACTCTATGGATTGAATAAAGCACCCTGTGCTTGGTATGAGAGGCTAAGGGACTTCCTACTCAAGAAGGGCTTCAAGATCGGGAAAGTTGATACCACACTCTTCACCAAGGTGCTAGATGGAGAGATCTTTGTTTGCCAAGTATATGTCGATGACATTATAATTGGGTCAACAAACCAAGATCATAGAAAGGAATTTGGTGCATTGATGTCCAAGGAGATTGAGATGTCAATGATTGGCGAGCTAACCTTCTTCCTTGGCTTCCAAGTGAAGCAATTGATGGAGGGAACCTTCATATCTCAAGAGAAGTACACTCATGATGTGCTCAAGAAATTCAAGATCGAGGATTGCAAGCCAATCAAGACCCCAATGCCTACCAATGGACATCTCGATCTTGACGAGGGAGGTAAACCGATCGACCAAACTCTTTATCGCTCTATGATCGGTAGTTTGCTTTACCTCACCACATCTAGGCCGGATATAATGTTTAGTGTGTGTATGTTTGCTAGGTTCCAAGCAAACCCTAAGGAGTCGCATCTATGTGCGGTTAAAAGAATCCTTAGGTACATAAGGCACACCCCTAGCATAGGCCTTTGGTATCCCAAAGGAGCACCCTTCCTACTTGTTGCTATTCCGATTCGGATTATGCCGGGTGTAAGGTTGATAGGAAGAGTACCTCCAGCGGGTGCCACATGCTAGGAAGATCACTTGTCTCTTGGTCCTCCAAGAAGCAAAATAGTGTGGCATTGTCTACCACTGAGGCGGAATACATAGCCATGGGAGCAAGTTGTGCACAAATCTTATACATGACCCAAACACTTCTTGATTACGGCGTGTTTTTAAAAGATGTTCCACTCTTGTGTGATAATGAAAGCTCCATAAAGCTTGCTAATAACCAGGTTCAACACTCTCACACCAAGCACATAGATATTCGCCATCACTTTCTTAGAGATCATGTGGCTAGGAAAGACATCACACTAGTTGGAGTTAAGAATGAAGAGCAATTGGCGGATATCTTCACAAAACCACTCGATGAAGAAACTTTTTGTAGGTTGCGAAGCGAGTTAAATGTGCTTGATCACTCTAATTTCACTAAGAGATGAGTTTGTGTGAACCATGCATCATATGTAAAATAACATGTTAATCTTGTAATGCACATAGGCTTGGCTAATGCAGTTAGAATAACCATCCTTAAAATGTGTGAAGAAGTCTAACCGCGGTTCAAACTTGCAAGCAACCTAGATTCAATTTCATGTATTGCATAGCATATGCATGTGCTGCTTTGTCGTTTCTTTTCGGTTAAGTTTTGAACATCCGTTGGGTTCGTCCACTTAGGGGGAGCATTCCAAGCTCAAGACACTTCTATACCCCTCTTGTGGCCCTATGATGTCTCCTTGCAAGGTTCCATTCGAATATTTTGAGCTAAAACTAGTTTAAAGCCTATGGCAAACTATTTGCAAATGAGAGTTTGAGATATGGTTCTCATATCAAGTCCAATCAGGTGTTATTTGGATCTTATTGGGATTGGGACTTGGTTGGGAGAAAGATGCAAAAACCTGTTTTGAAAAATCTTTTGAAAAGAGGCGTCGGATGCTGCATCGGAAGCTCAGCGACAAATGCCTCAGCGTCCGTTGCGACCGTCCGTTGATTAATCATTGCCTGTCTGCGGGGCGACGTACGCTCCCCAGTGTCCGTCGCGGAGCGTCCGACGCGGTCAATGTGTCGAGGCGTTTCACACCCGTTCTGTAAGCCCGACGGATGGTGGCCTCTGCCACGGAGCGTCCATCGCAAACTTAAGGGCCTATATCGCGTTTTGAAAACCGCTTTCCCCCTCGGTCATTTCAGTCTTCTACGTATGCCGTCGCCGCCCGCCGCATCTCTAACCCTATTCGTCGTCGCCCCAATCCGCCGTAGTCCCCGCGCTCACGCCTCACCGGTGCCCCTTCGCCGCCGGCGGATCCAGTTCTGTGCCGCCGCCTTCTAGTTCTGCTGCGCCACTTCACCCTTCCCTGTCTCTCTGCGTGTGCGTTTCTAGCCACGCAGAGGAGCCGTTCTTTGCCATGGTGGTGCTGTGAAGGCTTGTGCAGGGCACTCTTTTCTCCTTGGAAAGTGCCCATCCCCTGCTGAGAACATCCCTAGGTGATTCCCCCTTTTCTTTTGGTTGATCTCTGTTTGAGTTAGGGGTGTTTCAAAATTCAGCAATGCCTCCCCTAAAATCCTTTGTTCACCAAGTTCTCCTAATTCCCTGTTAGGTTGCGGATTATGGCTACTTGAACGAGGTTCTTACCCCTTCCTTTTTGGTCAGCTTGGTCAGAGGTATTCATGGCAATTCGATTCTACCCTTGTCTAATTCATGCTTCTAAATAGACCTGCTCACCTCTAGTTACTTGCTTATAAGTTATATACCTCTCTTTCTATCGAGCAGGGTCAGAGGGTCAGTGTGGCAATGATAGTGAACTCGGGGCAAAGCCCACAAGTAAGGAACAAGGCAAAGCCTCAAGAGGACAGTCCAGGGCCGGAGTGCCATTCTTGATAGTTTGATTTGCTTAGTAGATCGTCAGTTGGCAGTGGGCAGTTGGTTTGTTCTGTGTCAGTGATTGCTTGGGTATTCCTTCTGTGGTAGTTGATCTTTCAGTGTTACTCTTAGTGCCTAGCAATGGAAAGGACGAAGAATGCAGGTCCTGTCCCCGGGAGTGGTGGTGACCCTCCACCTCCACCGTGTGGACCCACCGACCGGGGAAAGGGCAAAAAGAAGCAAGTGTCAAAGAAGCGGAAGAGGCCACTCATGGTCTCGGATTCAGTGGTAGCGTTAGCAGTGGCAGAGGCAGCAGAGCGAGCAGAGCAAGGTGGACGTCGTGCCGGCTTGAGGCTTTCGCCTCGCCGTAGAGCGTGTCGTGAGTCCCCCTCGCGTCCAGAGACAGAGCCCGCAGAGGCTACTTAGTCAGAGGAGGCAGAACCAGCTCCAGAGAACGAGCAGTCAGAGGCCGCGGGCCACTCTTCGATTGGTGAGCTGATGGCTCGTTGAGTTACACGCTCACGTGGGTCAGGAGCTCTAGACAGTCCTCTAGGACCACGTCTACCAGACCCCGTGAGGCAGCAGGTCAGGGTGCTTATAGCAAAGCAGGTGCAACTACTTTGGTTCGTCGATTTCCAGACTTGGTTCCCTCCCCAACGTGACCCTCGTGCCAGTCCTCAGTTCTACACTCCTCTGCATGAGGATTTCTACCGAGGCTATGTCCAGACAGATGCACCACTTCGTGCACACCGCGTGTGCCCACTCCAGCGTATTGAGAGTGTCGGAGGTCCAGAGATAGCTCAGCACTTGCAGTATCTTCAGGGCCTGGCAAAGTTGATGGGACGAGCTGGCACATACCAGGAGGACTGGGTTCGACAGTTCTACGCCTCCCTGTGGATCTCACCTGACCACGCGTTCTTTCACTACAGCTACAGAGGTCGAGACTACAGAGTCACAGCTTAGAGGTTTAGGGAGATCTTCCACCTGGAGGCCTTAGAGACGAGGATCCATAGTCTGTGTTATGGGGATCAGGAGGCACCACATCGACCTCACGACGGGATAGTGTTGTCTACTGACTACGTGAGGCCCTGTTTCTTGCAGCCGTTCACAGAGGGTTCGAGCCGTACTCCACGTGACATCACGCTACTTGCTCGGACTCTCCACGAGGCATTGAGGAGGACTATTCTACCCAGAGTTGGAGCCCATGACACACTCACTCACCTTCAGTTGTGGCTCCTAGCTCATGTGATCAGAATAGAGAAGTTTGATTTGTGGGATTTGATAGTCAGCGAGCTGGAGGACATCATAGTAGTAGGCTTCCGTGGGCACTGGTAGTTGCAGTATGCCCACTGGATCTCTTACCTGATGGTCTCTAGGGTCGGGTCCCCTTCCATGATTAATACACTCACCTGGTCATGCACAGTGTTCCCTGAGTACCAGATGAGCCAGTTGGTCATCCACGGGAACTTTTCTCGCCCTAGCAGAGCTTACCGTCCAGGCACTAGGCAGACAGGAGTGCCACCTCAGTCAGAGGAGCAGACAGATGCTACAATTGAGCAGATTGCACAAGCAGAGCTTGTCGATCTTGATGCAGAGATAGATGTAGCTGCCGATGCCACCTACAGAGAGGATATAGCCTCTGACAGCTCGGATGAGGACTACAGGCCAGTTCCCGAGTACACACCCATGTCTCATGATCATGAGGTAGGTGGATCAGGTGAAGGTGCAGCTCCAGCTCCAGCTCCAGCCTCAGGTACTTTAGAGTCCACCTTGCTTACCATCCTTACGAGGATGCAGGAGGAGCAGTCACGACAGGCTCAGGAGCAGAGGAGGCAGGCTGAGGAGGTCAGGAGACTCACAGCTCAGCAACTAGCAGCTCAGGCTCAGGCTCAGGCCCGACAGGACGAGTTTCAGAGACAGTTCCTGCCCTATCAGATTCAGCAGGCTGAGATTCAGAAGACCCAGACACTGTTGCTAGAGCGTCTTCTCAGTTTGAGCTCCGGGCCGTCTTACACTCCACAGCTCTAGTTGCCCGGGGTCTCCCAGCAGTAGTACACCTACCAGGCTCAAACACCTCCTGTGGTTGTCCCGACTCCAACGTTACAGCCAAGCGGGCTTCAGAGTCAGGCACTAGTGTCACCAGTCTTCCAGACACCCATGACCCCGGTGTCATTGTCGCTAGCTTCCCCCGGTGACCTTCAGACTGGATTCACTCCTACCCAGGGGGCTACGCTTGCAGATGCTACACGTGACCTCACAGCATCATATCGCGAGATTACCGGAGAGGATTCACCAATAGTAGCAGCTCCAGAGACCCAGCTCTCAGAGGAGCACCCTCCGGCGGCAGGCACCTACCTGTCTTCTGTTGCTTCATTGGAGGCTGCACCAGAGTGCTCGACTCAGACAGTCACCACTCCACCTCGGGCTGTCGTTCAGACAGAGTCGACCATTGTTGCAGCCGAGGCAGTTGAGTTAGAGATCTCCACTCAAACAGAGGGTCAGCTTGCAGCTGATGCAGGAGCAGTCACAGTGGCAGTGTCCTCACCAAGTACCTCTCAGAGCCAGCCAGCAAAGCTTGTTGCAGCAGTTACACTTACATCTCTGGCAATGACTACTTCCCCAGCACCGCGTGTGTTCACTCGTCGGGCTCCGAGACCCGCTACCACAGAGGCAGGACCGTCTGAGGCTCCAGTTCAGACAGCTACTCCTTCAGAGCCTCAGGGGGAGCTAGGAGAGGCAGCGGCAGCTTCTGACCCGGCAGCTCCAGTTCCAGAGGTCACCCTAGCGGAGCCTACACCGGCAGAGACAGAGGCAGATGGTGAGTTAGATGAGTCAGATCTTTAGGACTTCATCATGCTTGATCGCAAGGCTGCAGCTACCTCAGCTCCACCCCCAGCTCCAGATGCATAGTTTTTGGTGCTAGACACCAAAGGGGGAGAGAGGGTCGAGTATCAGAGATAGGGGGAGAGTTGTGAGATAGGGGATTTGGTTCTTACTTGTGTGCTTTTCTTTCCCTGTACTCATGTCATCATATCTACCTTTCATGCATTATATATATGTGTGTTGTTTGATGCTTGTGAGATACTCTCCTTTGTGTGACAAACTCTTATGCTTATCACTAATACATGTTGTGAGTTGTCACATGTTCATGATATGTCTCTATGATCAATGTATTTGAGCTTCCGCGACTTACTCCGATATATTATTGAGAATATCATGAGGTACTCTAATTCCATTTCATATCTTTAAGTACCATGTGTGTGGCTTGGCTTGGATGAGCAAGTATTGTTCAATCTTATTCTCTAACCCTTGCTCAACCAACCAAGTCACTTGAAATCCTAACCTTTAAACTCTTATATCTAATTCTTGAGAAGTATTTTCGTCAATCACCAAAAAGGGGGAGATTGAAGAACCATGGCCCTATTGGTTTTGGTGATTAACGACAAAGAGAGATTATTATGGCTAATGTGTGTTTTGCAGAGGCTATGCGTAACTTAGCCATAGTGATCAACATGAATAGGCATCAATGGTCATCACTTAGCCCCCAAGATGGATATCGTTTCGGATTTCAAAGAGACATGGTGAAGACCCTAGAATGATAGGCTAAGTGCCATAAGGAGATGAAGGGCACTTAGAAATAGATAGGGCTTCTATTTGATCTTTGGCCATACTATTAAGAGGGGTTGAGACTAGTAGCTTGACTTAGGAAAGCTTCATGACTTAGGTGTGGTTCACACTTGATTACCTTAGCTCTAAGCAAGCCTATGGTGATCGTAAGATAGCCTAGAACAGCTTTCGTATTCATCGCGACGAAAAACGAAGTTGAGAGGGCTGAGTTCTGGGCGACGGACGCTCCTGACAGAGGCGTCGAACGTTGTCCGTCACACCAGACTTAGGCGTCGAACGCTGGGGTGTCAACCCCGGAGCGTCCGTCGGCCTTCCTGCTGCTCTGAGTTGGCCTGCGAGTTTTTGAGTGCGTCGGATGCTATCCGTCGTCTGAGCGTCGGACACTGAGTGAGCGTCCGTCAGCCTTCCAGAGAGCCTGTTTTCACCTCGAGCTAGAGAGAAGCGTCGGACGCTGTGGCAGAGCGTCCGTCGCCCCTGCGACGGAGCGTCCGTCGCCTTGGCGATGGAGCATCCGTCGCCAACTTAAACTGTGCAGTTTCTTCAGCCCGAGGCAGTTTTTGAAGGGGGCTATTTATAGCCCACCCCTTGCCTTCCCACCTTGCCTTTGCTCATTTGGATTGCTGGTTGCTTTGAGAAGGTTGGGAAGAGAGCAAAAGCCCTAGAGAGAGAGTGATTCGCGAATCCATCCATCCTCTCCTCTAGTTCATCCAAGAGTTCAAGTGTGCATCCTCTAGTTGTGAAGCTTGAGTGAGTCAAGTGAAGATCAAGGCTTGTTACTCTTGGTGATCGACATAACCTAGACGGTTTGGTGGTGCTTGGGAAGAAGGTGATCATCGGGGAGATTGTCGGCGGCCCTTCTTCATCGACTTGTGATCGCTTTTGGGCCGTTCACTGAGCCGGAGTGGCGAAGAACCAGCCCATAGAGAGCACTCATCCCTTGCGCGGGATTGAGGGGTAGCAATACCTTGCGAGGTCCTCCAACGAGGACTAGGGGGGAGTGTCGACTCCTCGATACCTCGGCAAAACGTCGCCGTGTCAAAAATCTCTTTCCCTAGCTATTTCATACCGCATTACTTTCTGCACTTGTTCTTCAATTCATAATAGAATTGTGTAGGGTGTTTTCTCTTTCTATTGACTTGCTACTGCTTTCTAGCTAGGACACACAATCGGTAGGCACTAGGGGGTAATTGGCATTGCTAGGATTTCATATTGCTTTAGAAATTTGAAATAAGCCCAATTCACCCCCCCCCCCTCTTGGGCATCTTGATCCTTTCACATGGGTATCTCACTATCCACATAAATGTACATATGCAACAATTTGACACATTATATATTCACTGCCTAGACCGACGATTGTCCGCCATACTCTCACAACTCACATTACCTTTGCATAGGTGCGACATTGCAAAAATTAATTCTATCAGCATATATGGCTAATTTATATATGAAGGCTACCTCGACCATTTGACCACAGGGTAGCGTAGTGCGGTCCTGTATACACACCTTTGCCCGGGCATAGAGGTATTGATCCATACAACACCATTCATGTGAATGCCCCCCATACTATTTCAACCTGTATGGACAGGTAATCAAAAATATGATGCAATCCCCCAAGTTAGTACTTATAAGCCACCTGGCATCCTAATTTGGGCAATCAGGGACATAACCAATGGCACACTTATAGTTTGCAAAATACTTTTAGTACGCACACAAAGTTTTGTAGTCAAAAATAGTTTTGGAAACAAAATCTTGTGTTGGAAATACACTAATGAACAGTAGTATACTGAATCTTGCTCTGATACCAGTTGTCACGGAACCGCCCAACCTATAAGAGCACTAGTGTAATGGTCACCATTTCTGGTCACTCTGTCACAGTAGAGCCCATATAAGCCCGGTAGTCCTTGAAATTTCGAAGGATTTCAAACCACAATAAGTAACAACCCGAGATCGTACTCCATTCAGTAACCACACATTCACAGCGATAAGTTCGAAATGAAATCATATTACATCAGAGTTTAACAGAGTGCTATTACAACACCGAGTTCAAATAAAAATAGCGGAAGTCTTTGTTTTGAAACAACCCATTGCAAACTGTTTTAAACCACATACAGTGCCATGCTTAGTACAGTCGCATCAAAAGCAACGAGAAGAGACATCAGAAGCCACCATTGCCCATGGTCCTCACTCATCATCACATGCAGGATAGAGGCATGCCTGACAGTAGCCAAAATAGACCATGCCATCTGCAGCAAGGGTAAAGAAAACCTGAGTACTCAATTGTACTCAGCTAGACTTACCTGATGTTGACATTCCTTAGCAACATACTAAAAATATTCCCAACCTTAGTATGGCACCAGAAATGCAAGAGTCACTTTCTAACATCACTTAGCACTAAGTTGTCATCCCTAACATGGTATCAGAAAATGTTGAAATAAATCTACACTTGACAATTCATAAAATAATTCTCTAGAATATATCCGCAAGCGCACAGATAATTCTCCTATTGTAGCATTTCACCCGATGAGATTGTCCGAGTATCGTTAATTTTTTTATGCCAAAAGGAAAACTTTCAACTAATTGCAGGAATTAAATAGGGATAGAAAAAGGAAACCTAAATGCATATAGTTAGACTATAAATGTGCAGACCTAAGATTAGACCGACCTTTCTTATGCTTTAACAGGGGTAAGTCATGTCAAGATAAATAAATATGATAATAAAGGTATAAGATAAATGGTATTCCAGAGATAGAAATAGACTCACTAATAAAATAGACAGGCAACTCAAGATTCGGTTAAAGTAAAAGAAATCTAAATAAATAAAAAGAAACTAAACACACCCTACTATTATCTATAGCATAATTGACTCAGAAAACATCATAACGAGCATCAACTAGGGAGGTTATTAAGATGGAACTGTCACCTCCGTCGCGACCGCGCTCTGCCAAGCCTATGTGCCAAGGATGAACTGCAGAGGAATCAACACAACTATAAACCTCACTTATGCGAACTACCACATGACACGGCACATCAAGAGACATCTGTAGGTACATATAATATCTAGGCACCACGCCTACATAATACATACCACCTAACCCACTCGAGTATTGAATTAGGCGCTTTACGATCTTATAAATATAATCATCACCAATCTTATCTATATCTAATGTGCAAATAGAATAAACTAAACACTCAACAAGTAACAATATAATAATGAAGTATAAAGTCATAATGAGATACAAGATAAATTACCGATCACCAGACGAATCTGGAATCCCGAAAGTATTGCACAACTCCACTTGAATCTTGCTAGCTACCTAGCTAATAACTTGAAGCACTAGAGTTCAAATCTAATCTCCGGAAACCCTAGATCTATTCTAATCTTGCTCTGGCTTTGACCTAGATCTATTCTTCTGATCTCTAGTGATCCCAGGGGGTACAGGGCTATATTTATAGTCCGGTGGGATGCACCATAGCCGTTGGACAAACCGACTTCACGTAGGGCTCATATCAATCCTCAAAGGCGGTGGAGGAAGCTTCTAGAAGACGGTGGCCAGTGGGCCCAGGGGGGTGCCGCCCGGCCCCACCCATGGCTGGCCGACCCCACATAGTGGGGTCTAGGGCTCCGCTTCGCTCCGGTGTTTGCGGGATCTGTTGTGAATATTTTGGCAGGTGTTTCTTCTCGGGATTTGTTCGATATTTTCTCTAATTTGCTTTCCTTTATTCTCTTTTCTAGAATAGTCTGTGGAAAATAATGAAACACCAAAACTCGTAGAATTTGTTAGATAAAGCCCTATATTTCTAGATATTATATTTGATTGATCTATTTATTTAATTTATAATTGCTTAAAAAGTTGACGCTAACGACCGTCAACAAGCTCCCCCAAGCTTACCCTTTGCTAGTCCCTAAGCAAAGTCCAAGTGGAATTATTTATTTTATTCATTTAATATAAATGTCTTTAGTGAAAAACACTGTCTCTTATGGAACTTATTACTTACTCTAGTCATGAGTAACTACAAAACAGATAGGTTTTATTAGAATTGTTTTTCTCTTATTCCTTGATCAATTTTCTTTCTGGAGTTTTTGATATCTTTAAAAAATAAAGTCCTGCAAAAAGAATTAAAGAGAATACTCTGCTATGCCCCTAAGATCAGAATGATTAGTTTGCAAAACATACTTTTTATATTTTTTTGACTTTTCTATGTTCTTCTTTCTCTCCTTCTGAGAAGTATGGGCTTATAATAATTTTTTTAAGAGGTACGTCGGACTTTTGTCCCTTTTTAATTCCTCTTGAGGGTGCGTCGGACTTTTGTCCCTTTTTAATTCCCTCTATTTTTCTCCCATGCATCTTTTAGCATGGATTATTTCTCATACTTATTCATGGCCAATACAACTCTTCTAAAGAGAAAGATTAGAACACTTATAAAAATTATTTTTATTTAGATTAATTCTGATCATAGGACATAACAAAATACTCAACTTCAATCTCTCAGAGGTTTTGGAATTTTGAGTATTTAAATAAATTATCCAGAAATTAAATCTCTGTTAGAACAAGATCATAGCAAAATCTTTTTATTCTCTATCTTATTTAACAGTAACTTAGACAGGAACAAAATATTTTATCCCACTAGATTCAGGTTATATATATATGCGAGAAGCACATATATATACATAGTTATTTATTCATTATCCTAGCTAATATATTTTTATTTATTTTTCATTTTTCCAGTTTTTATTTTCTTTTCTTAAATAGAAATAATAGCAAACTTAATAAAAAAGCGAATTAAATACAAAAATATAAATATGATAGTGTACTTACCTTGCAAGGGATCTCCCCCAAGCTGTCTGATGACGTGGTCTACAGCTCTGGTGGTGGCGGTGGGTAGCTGAAAGCCTATTGGTATTTCTTAACACAAACAGATAAATCCGCAAGCACACAGATACCACTGTAGCTTTCACCCATGAGTATTCCAAGGGTATCGATTTCCACGGGGAACGCGAAGCGTACTAGATAAGAACTAAGAACGTCCAAGGATAGATAAGATAAATGGGTAGAGAGATTTTAGATTTTTCTAAGGAGTTTATCTAATCAAAGGCCCACTATACTATACTTACTTTGGAGCAACAGTACCTTCCTGACTCTCGACAAAGACTGGGAAAAAGGTAGTCGGGAGGAGGCTGCCAAAAGCTCTACGAAAACACCAACCCGAACGTGGTGGACTACAAAGGCCTTACAAAGCTGTCACCCCTAGGGCTACCATAACTATCCGTAGGATTGGGCGCAAACTCAGGTAATTGCAAAACTAGGCACCACGCCTAACCTATTAATTACTACTCTAGCTCCGCGAAGACTAGAGAACTCAATACGAGCAGAGATCCCGTAAATAGAATAAAGCAAGAACTGAAATAAGATACTTAGAAATAAATGAAGAACCTGGAGATTGCTCGATCAGAACCAAATGCTGCAAAGGTACAATGTTGAGAAAGATCTGACAGATCCGGCTCCTCCTAGCTCTCTCCTCCTCTCTCTCTCACCTCCAATTACAACTAGATGAACTAGAACTAGAAGAACTAGATCTAGACAACTAGAGGGATCTCTCTCCTTCTCTACTTATGATTGAAACCCTAGGTTTTGCTCTGGAGAAGAATAATGAGATGAGATGATCCTCAGGGGGGTTAGGGGCCTTGCTTATATAGCCTCCGCAAATGAACATCGGCCGTCGGATCAAATCAACCTTAGGCGAAGGGTTTAGATTGATCTTCAAAGGCGGTGGAGCATAATCCGCGAACTTGAGCCTGATTGGCTGGAACGGTAGGGCGGGCGCCCTGACTCTGGGCCCGTTTTGCCTCCCGTTCGTTCTGGTGTCTCCTGGAACCTTCAAGAGTACAAAAAATTATGCGGTTGATAAATATCTCTATGTAAACATGACATGTGGGCCTTTCCTTGGTATTTCGTGATAACCCCCTGTAGAAATAGACATTCACCAAAACTTGCGGAATTATGTTAGTATAAACCATAGTTCTAGCTATTGGTTTCATTTAGATCATTTTCCTTGTTTAGTTGACGGTTAAAATTGGTACTTAAGGACCGTTAACAACTCCCCCAAGATTACCTTTTGCTCGTCCCTAAGCAAAGATGAACTCAATGATGGATCAGGAGTTGCTACAATGCTTTCACACCTTAAAGGTACACATGCATTCAAACGAGAATTCTCCTCTGGATTAGAGCAAACTATTCTGACTTTCAAACTTACCCATAGTACCTTTAACCATGGGGCTTATAGCCATCACTTGGGTCTTGAGTAATTGAAAACTAGAATGATCAAGCCAAGCACTATGTCTCGAGCTCTTCACTTTACCTTCATCCTAGAGGTTTTTCAAAGTTTTTAAAATAAAACTCAAAGTTTCTTTTGTATGACCCTCTCAAGTCTCTCAATATGTGGTATTTGTGGATCCTTGCCAAGGCAATCATGGTGTTATGCCTTTTCTCTCTCACCCTATAACTAATAGCAATATATGGAGTTCATAGGTGGGGAGAAACAACACATACATACTTGCAAAGAATATATTGTAAAGTCAAACAATGGATCCAGAGAAACATGGCATACAATCAAATCAAGATGTGCATGTGTATGAGATATTGTTGACAGTAATTATGAGCTAATTTGTCACCATCAAAATACCATCAACATCCTCATATTCAAGGGAAAACAAGTATAACCTGAACATTTTTGTGCCAAATAACTAGTTCCACATGTCCCTTGACTATTTGATGCAGGTAATGACAAATGGGGACTTTTGGGAGCTAGTGGGCCCACTTAGGGGGTCGGCCGACCACCCTGTGGAGCCACTAGACCTCCCAAGCCCTCATGATCCAAGAACCATCCTCTAGAGCACTCTCTAACCCTTGGATCCAAGTGTGTTACCTCTCAACGGTTCAGATTCACCTCACGAGGATCCATGGGCCCACATTAAGAAGATAAGTGTGACAATCAACTCAGAACCAACATCCAACGCATATGACAGGTGGGACCAGTAGCTAGAAGGCAGAGGTGGGCCACAGACCACTATAAGTGGTCGGCCAACCTACAGATGGGCCCCACAAGCCCCCACTTGGTCCATGACCAGTGGGCCACCATCTAGAAGGAGCAGAGAGGGCCCACATGCCAGTAGGGCGATCGGCCGACCGTCCCTATGGCGGTTTCAACCCCCTCAACCGTCTCACTCACTCCCCACATGGTTGAAATCATCACCCTTCATCCTTAGGCGGTTCTGAAGTTTGTTGGATCCAACAGTGGTTGATGAAGGTGACGCGGATCGCTGATGTGGCACCGGAGTAGCCCCTACTCCACCTCTACCTATAAATAGACCCCTAGAGCTCCCTTCTCATTCATGCCTCATTGAGAGAAACACTACTCCTTAGTCTCTTAGCGAGGCTCTCTAGTAGTGCTATGCTAGTTGGAGGAGAGTGAAGGAAGTCTTCTAGAGAAAGCCCTAGGCCTATCGGGAATCTTCTCCGGAGTTCTTCCTCAGTGGATGCGAGTCTCTTGTAAGTTTAGCACTTGTAAGTGACTTCTTCTGAGTTCTTTATAGCATTCAGTATTCTAAATCTGGTTTAGCTGTTATACACCTTTTCACGCTTGTTCATCGCTTTGCTCTGAGTGAAGTACTTTAATCTTAGGCCAAGGTTAAAGTAGTAAGATAAGTGTAGCCCTGGTGTCTAGGCTAGATCTTACCTTCATAAACCGCTTATCGCGCGGATTGTTTGTGGATGCTAGTAGAAGGTGACAACTCTATCTAGTCTCTATATTCCACCACGCGTGTGAGATAAGTTCTTAGAAGGTAGGGATTCAATACAACTAGATGGCGCGGTCCGGTTAGAGTTTTGTTCTCTTTCTGATCTATCCCGTCACCTCATGCAAGAGAAGGGCTGATAAAGCCAATATAACCAGCTATACCTTGTTAGATATCTTTGCTATATCGAACCTCTCAACCCAGTTATCATAGTCTCCTTTGGTCCATCATAGGACATATCCATATTCCTAGTTAACTCACTTCTCGTTCCCTATGGAAAATATGATACCTGGAATACTCCCAGTGAAGTGCTACAACGGTATAATATGTGCGCTTGCGGATTTATCCAATAGTCATAAGAAATACCAACAAGCATTTCTGGCGCCGTTGCTGGGGAACAGTAGCTGTTTTAACTAGTACCCTTTGGTCCTATTTTATCTTTGTTTGATTTCATCCTTTCATTCCACATACACATATGGATCAAACCCCCCTTTTCGAGTATGATGCTCCAAAGGGCGCTAACTTGGAGCCGCCTAAATCATCACAGGCCGTTTTGGCCGTTCGTTATGAACTTTGCCCGAGTCTCATAGCGATGGTTCAGGAAAAACCATTTTCTGGGGACGAAGACGAGAATCCCTATACTCATATACGTGACTTTGAACAACTATGTTCATGTGTCCACATCCAAGGGATGAGGCCAGGTACCCTTAAGTGGAAGCTATTTCCGTTTTCTTTAACGGGAATAGCCAAACGATGGTACGCTCGCCACGTAGAAGACGCGAAAGGAGACTGGGAAAAATTGATGCCTAAATTCTATTTGGCATTCTTCCCTATCCCTTGTGTCATTAGTCTTCGAAAAGAGGTCATCAACTTCTCACAAAAAGAGAAAGAGTCTCGGGGTGATGCATGGGCCCGTCTTGTAGATCTAGCAGCTTCAGGCCCTGATCTCGCTATAACCGAGCCTACAATGTTACAACATTTTTATGGCGGTCTTAGCAGAGATTCTACGCAACTCCTTGACATATCTTCCGAGGGAGCCTTCCTGTGTTTACCCCTTAGTGCAGGGAAGAGTCTTGTCACGAAGATTCTTGATAATACCCCCTATACTAACGTATATTATGAAGAACCCGTGGAAGAACAAAAACCAACCCCCAAAATAGAAACAACATCGATAGCCGAAACTCTTCCCTCTACATTTCAAGATCCTGCTATCGAACCTGAACCACCAAGGGAAGAAGAAATTCATCTCTTGGAATTCCCCCTTGATATCGAGGCTGATTTTTTTTCCGATTTTGGAAATGCCTTGAATCAATTTGTGCAAAAGAAGTATGTTGCTCGAAAAGCTCCGAACCTTCATATTCCTAGTCGCATAGAGGATGCCTATCTTCAGGAGATGGTTCAAGAGCTAGCTTCTATCATGAGCAATGAATGGTTAGAAGAGGCCAAATCTTCATTCGAGCCAATTCAAATTCTTTCTTCCTCTACAACCATTCCTTGTCAAATCAATATAGCAAAGTTAGACTCTCTTTACGATCCTGCCGTAGGAGTTAGCATTATCTCTAAGTCATTAGCTAATGCTCTCCTAGGCAAGGTAAATCTAACTCCAACCAATAAATTCTTGAAGCTTTCTTCAGGACAATTGATTAAGAGTTGTGGTATTGCACAGACCATTCCTACGCTAATTAACAAAGTCAATATCCTCTTGAATTTCTTCATATTTGATATAGAAGAATTCGACTTGTTAATTGGACATCCACTCATTAGATTCCTTGATGGATCTCTTGATGGAAGTCTTAAAGGTCATCTTCGGAGTAGCATCAAACTATCGATTCCACTCACCAATTCCATAAACGCCATGACGGAATCACTCCCAGAATCTGACCCCATAGAGGAAGTAATGGTTGCATCTCTTCTAGAATCATCTCATCCTGATCTAGAAGAAGAAGCCAAAGATTTCATCTAGGAAGAAGATGATATAGAAGAACCCATAGATCTGGAGAAATCAGAGCCCCCATCTAAGCCCTCTATAGAACTTAAACCCCTTCCAGCTGGTTTAAAGTATGCCTTTCTAAATGTCGATCATGAGGCCCTTGTGATCATCAGTGACAAACTCTCTCCTGAAGAGTCCTACAAACTCCTCACCATCTTAGAAAAGCATCAGTCAGTCTTAGGCTATTCTCTTCAAGATCTCAAGGGCATTAGTCCCGCTCTTTGCACACATCGCATCCCCATAGAACCTGAGGCCCTTCCGTCTAGAGAGCCCCAGCGTAGATTGAATAATGCGATGAGGGAAGTAGTGAAGAAGGAAGTCTTGAAACTCTTGCACGCAGGGATCATCTACCCCGTTCCTCACAGTGAATGGGTTAGCCCTGTGCAAGTTATGCCTAAAAAGGGAGGTATGACGGTCGTTCAAAATGACAAGAATGAGTTGATTCCTCAATGAACCGTCACGGGTTGGAGAATGTGTATAGATTACCGGAAACTTAATAAGGCCACAAAGAAAGATCATTTCCCGTTGCCTTTCATCGATGAGATGTTGGAACGGCTTGCAAAGCATTCTTTTTTTTCCTTGATGGTTATTCGGGATATCATCAAATACCAATCCACCCTGATGATCAAAGTAAGACTATGTTCACATGCCCTTATGGAACATATGCATATAGGCGAATGTCTTTCGGCCTGTGCAATGCTCCTGCTTCTTTTCAGAGGTGCATGATGTCCATTTCTCCAATATGATAGAAGAAATCATGGAAGTTTTCATGGACGACTTTTTCGTCTATGGAAAGACTTTTGATGATTGCCTCAAGAATTTGGATAGAGTCTTATAGAGATGTGAAGAAAAGCACTTAGTCCTGAACTAGGAGAAACGCCACTTCATGGTTCGCGAAGGCATAGTGCTAGGACATAGAGTGTCCGAACATGGGATAGAAGTGGATAGAGCTAAGATAGAAGTTATAGAACAACTTCCACCTCCCACGAATGTCAAGGGAATTCATAGCTTCCTTGGGCACGCAGGCTTCTATAGGCGGTTTATCAAAGATTTCTCTCAAATTGCCCGTCCTTTAACAAACCTGCTAGTTAAGGATGCACCCTTTGACTTTAGCGATGAGTGCTTAGACTCCTTCCATATTCTCAAGAAAGCACTCATCTTCGCTCCAATCATTCAACCCCCTAATTGGAAGCTCCCCTTTGAAATAATGTGTGATGCTAGTGACTATGTTGTCGGTGCGGTGTTAGGCCAAACCAAAGATAAGAAGCATCATGCTATTTCGTATGCTAGAAAAACCTTAACAGGGCCATAGCTAAACTATGCAACAACTGAGAAAGAGTTGTTGGTCGTGGTGTTTGCTATAGACAGGTTTAGATCTTACTTAGTAGGAGCAAAAGTTATTGTCTACACAGATCATGCTGCTCTTAAGTACTTGCTCATTAAGAAAGATGCTAAACCACGCTTAATAAGATGGATCTTGCTACTCCAAGAATTTGATCTTGAAATAAAAGATAAAAAGGGAGTAGAAAATTTTGTTGCCGATCATTTGTCTAGAATGCAATTCAAAGAAGTATAAAATTTGCCCATTGACGATTTTCTCAGAGATGACACACTCCTCAAGGTGACAGAGTCCAACCCCTGGTATGCAAACATAGTGAACTTTATGGTTGCAGGCCACGTCCCACTAGGGGTAGATATGAAGAAATTAGTTCAGGAGAGTCGAGTGCATCTCTGGGATGAGCCATACCTCTATAGAGTATGCAATGACGGATTACTAAGAAGATGCGTACCTATGGAGGAGGCGATCAAGATCATGGAAAGATGCCATGGAGTAGAATAGGGAGGCCACTATGGAGCATTTAGAACTCATGCTAAGATTTGGCAGAGTGGGTTTTTCTAGCCAACCATGTACAAGGATACCCATGACTATGTCAGAAGATGTGCAAGGTGCCAGAAGCACGGGAACATCAATACCCGTGATGCCATGCCACTCACCAACAACCTACAAGTCGAGCTCTTTGATGTATGGGGCATCGACTACATGGGGCCCTTTCCTCCATCGAAAGGGTATTAGTATATCTTAGTGGCGATGGACTATTTGTCTAAGTGGGTAGAAGCATTACCCTGCCGCAAAGCTGATGCAGCCAATTCAAGTGAATGTTCTATGAAGTGATATTCCCCAGATTTGGAACCCCAAAGTTAGTCATAAGTGACGGGGGATCTCACTTCATTGACAAAGGCTTCCGCCAGTTCCTAACTAATCAAGGAATCCGGCACAATGTTGCAACTCCATACCATCCTCAAACAAGTGGTCAAGCAGAAACATCCAACAAACAAATCAAGAACATTTTGCAGAAGACCGTGGATGAGATGGGTACGGCTTGGAAGCACAAGCTACCAGAGGCACTTTGGGCATATCGGACCGCATACAAGACCCCAATTGGTATGACACCATACCAACTTGTATACAGGAAGACATGGCATCTACCTGTGGAATTAGAGTTCAAAGCACATTGGGCAATCAAGAAATGGAATATGGATTTGCCAATTGCTAGAAAGTTCAGGAAAATGCAAATCTCTGAGTTAGAAGAGTGGAGAGAGAAAGCATACCACAATGTCAAGATATGCAAGGAGGGAACCAAGAAATGGCATGACAAGACAATCAAGGTCAAGGAATTCAACCCAGGAGACAAGGTCCTATTATTCAACTCAAGGTTCAAGCTCTTTGGTCACGACAAACTAAAAAGCAAATGGGAAGGACCATACCTTGTCGTCAACGCCGTGACCCATGGAGCAATCACACTCCAAGACGACGACGGCAAAATCTTTAAAGTAAATGGCCAACGTCTTAAAGTTTTCCATGAGCATGAAATTCCTGAACAAGAAATTGATATGATAGATTTTGTTCTTATGCCCAATTAGAACTAAAATCTACATGTTTAATTTAGTTTGTTCAAATTCCAAGAATGACCTTAGAAATAGCCTAGACTTAGGCTTTGTTGGTATTTATTATGCTCATGTAGAATATTTCGCAAGCGCACGGAAATATCGTTGTAGCATTTCACCCAGGAGTATTCCAGGGTATCGTATTTATCCTCGGGGAAGCAATGGTTAAAGAATATGATAGCTAACCATGATGATCCACTAACTAATATACCAACCAAACTATGGTAGGGGTAAATGATATATATGATAAGTGCAATGACACACAGGAGAAGTTCCAATGATAAAGAGTAGTTTAGTGAGCGAGGAGGACAACGAGCGAGCATAAGGTTTTCAAAAATCTATCTCTACTTGCATGGTCCCAACTTAGCAAGACAAGTCATATCAAGCAAGAACAATATTCATACACAATTGCACTTCGGGCCACTAGGCCGCTTAGAAACAAAAGGGATGAGAAGGGTGCTAAACCGCCTAGCACAAGAAGGCCTACGCTTTAAGAACTTGGCCGAACGTGGTGGGATAAAAGCCTAGATAGGTCTGTCACCCCTACTAGGTACCACAAACAAACCGTTGGACAAGTCGCAGACACAGGTAAGCGTATAGTCTAGACACCATGTCTACACTATATCTCACTACTCTAATCCGATATCCGGTGAAATTGATTAGAGCACCGGGTTAAGGGCGGTGAACCAGTGCAAAGGTATACTACCATTATCTTACTATCAAACAACTATGACTATGGTAACAACCACTACAACATAACTAGTCATGCTGCAATAAAGTAAAGTACTAAGGCAAAGTAGAGAAGATAACTATATAAAATAACTCAAGTCTTACAAACAAAGAAATGAATACTAGAAGCATACCAGACCTCCTGGAAGACTAGAGCTGAAGACCAAAGGCTCACTCTAACTCCTAACAACACTAACACTACTACAAGTGCTACATCTTGAGAGAGAGTGGAGAGCTCCTCCTTGTGGTGTGTCTTGAATGAGAGGGAGTGAGGGGGTATTTATAGTGGAGAGGTGGAGTAGGGGCTACTCCACCGCCACGTCATCGATCCGCGTGATGGATGATGAGAGTCCTTGGATCCCAACCGCCTTCAGATCAAGGGTGGAGAGGAATTGAGCATGTGCTTCTTTACATGCCTCCATGCAAAGGAGGTGGGCTCCCCCTAGGCCTTAGGGGGGGTCGACGGACCCCCCCTATGGGTGGTGGGACCTCCCCTGTCCTTCTAGAAGGTGCCCCACGTGTCTTGGAGTGGGTGTGCACAGGTTGTACCACTTTTGGACGTCGGTTTGTTCTCTTGTGGGCCCATGGATCCATGTGAAGTGAATATGAGCCGTTTAGAGAAAACACAAGTTGATCCAAGGGTGGAGGATCACTTGGGAGTGCTTCTCCTGGATCATGGCTAGCGTGGGAGGCTAGTGGGCCCCATGGTGAGGTCGGCCGACCTGCACAAAGGGGTTAGTGACCCTCCTACGATGACATGTGGGCCCCTCTTATCATGTGGGTGCTTGGGATGGCTGCTGGGCCCCATAGGGTGGTCGGTCGACCCCCCCTATGGTGGGTCCCACTAGCTCATTTCTCTCCATTTTCTGTAGTCCTACAAGAAATACTCCATGGACATGTGGAACTATTTATTGGATAAAATATACTCATGATATGCTTATGTCCCTTCATTATGAGGCCGTTGACGGTGATTTTGAGTATAGAAAATTATGACATTTTCACCATCAACAAGATCCCCCAAGCTTAAGTCTTTGCTCATCCTCAAGTAAAAGTTAAAGTAAACATGAACATAACACCTTAAGATATATAGATAGCATAAAATTCATTCCAAAACATTTCTTAAACAAGTGGGATATGTGGCATTAGCTATCATATATCCTTGAGCAGTTGAAAAGTGGAACAATTCTTGAAGCAAAGTCATCTTCCCAACCCATTTCTTAGTAACTTGGAGTTTTTCAAAGTTTTCACAAATGGTACTCCTCAAATGGTACTCTCATATCATTCAATGGTGTATGATTCCTCACCAAGGCACATATCAAAGTTTGCCTTTTTTCATCCTATCTCTAAAGGCTTATGTGGAGCTATAGGGTAGGATAAGGAATGTAGCAAACTTATTTTGCATATGTTGTAAAGTCAAATTCCAGATCCAAGGAAATAAGTGTCATACTCTTAGATCAAGATGTGCAAGTGTGTGAAACATGGCAAATGATCAATACTCCTCTATTTAATATGATCTCTCTTTCTAACTTATAATTTTGAGACATAGCTATCTTTATTTTTTTTCTTTTTCTATGAGCTTTGATTTGCTGATCATTTTTTTCTAAAACTTGGGACCTTCATGTGCCCCTATATTTTTTCATATTTTTCATAATTTTGCATAGTCGATGTCTCATTGACTAACAACATAGTAGAGAGAGAATTTCTATTAGAACGTGGAGCATGAACTATGTGGAAAATGAAAGACATGTTTCTACGTACTTCTAGTGTAGAAGCAGCATATATATGTGATGTGTACGTGATCTTGATCTTGGGAGCATGATAAATCTCTCAACAAAGGTCACAAAACTTGACCAAACTCAACACAAAGCAAGTAGCTTATGTAGAAAGCTTATATCATGAAAGAACATATATGGCTTTGGTAGGAATTTTCACCATTGAGGAGTATGTGACACTATGGTTTTATGACATTTTATCAAAAGCAAGATCTCCAAGCACTTTGAATAGAAAAGGTAGGATTTCTAAGATAGAACTATATCACACATCACAACAACTTAGTCAATATGAGTTTCCTATTAAGATATTTTCCCACAAGCATAAGCACATATATATGGAATAAAATTTATGCAAGCTTCTATCTTAAGAATGTCTTAAGCATGTCACTTTTCAAAATTTCAATCCAGGTTTGGCTTTAGTTCACTTTGGGTTGCATAAGATCATGTCAAAATATCACACATGTACCAAGAAGAGAGGAGGATGTGTCAAACCAGCGTTTTGAAGTGAAGTATCAGTAGTGGAGGATGACAGGTGGGGCCATGGCTCCATGATGGGGTCGGTCGACCCCATCAGGAAGCATCTGGACCTCGAAGGTGTGTCTCCTCTTTGTCCTCTAGCATACAGCAAACTTCAGCTCAATTGGCTACTCTTGGGCCGTCAGTCGACACCCATATGGTGGCCAAATTGGCTCAAGTTGTGTGTGATAGCATCTTGTTAAGTGTGCATCACTACTGCATTTCAGATTCTTCGCTTGTGGACACAAAGATAAGATAGAGATTAAGTGCATGGGTCCTGCTGGTGGAAAAACACCAGCGGAACCAAAACTTCACTTATCATCATTTTTTAGCCTTAAGCACATTGAAGATTATTAAGTTTATGTTATATGATTTGTTCATTCTCATGACATGGTTGATAAAATGAGAAGGAAGAGATGAGCATTCATGTGAGATTTGAAAACATTTGACAAAAGGGGGTTTAGTTGCTCAACCTATTGAGATGATGCCCAACTTACAACTTATGCATCAATGACTTTTTTTCCAGGATAGAAAGAATAAGATATTTATGAAGCATATGAGCAGGAGGTCTTTGTATTCTTTTTTTATTCAATGTTTATTATAGATGCAATGAAATACAAGTGAGCGATAAGAATATATACCTTAGTGGGATAATAATACTTACCTTAGTGGGGGAGGACCTCCCCAAGCTTGCTCTTTTCATCACACTTGTGCTGCAAGGATTAGTAGGGGGAGGGGCTCCTCCCCCAAGCTTGTCTCCTTGATGGGGGAGAGAACCTCCCCCAAGCTGGTTCTTTTGAATGCCCTTGTATGACCATGGTGTTGGTGTTGAGCAAGGGTCTTACATCTTGTCACCCTACCTCACCTAAGATACCTCTACACCTTTCCACATTCTCTAAGTCAATTTTTAGTCTCCATAATTAATACAACCAATACCTCTCGCATTGGAGAGGGATTTTGATTGTATAACCATGGTGAAGCATAGACAAAGACTAGTTTGATTCATTTTTTTAAGCATGTGTCGATAAGGTGTTTGAATATTCTAGGTATAGGTATGAAGAGTACCAAGGCATCATTTGCAAACACAAGGATTATGAAATTCTAGTGACAAGAAAAGATTATTCAAAATGAGCTAATGTCATGGAAGACATCTTGTCATCGAGGTATCATGCTGAGAGAAACAAGCACTTGGAACTCGAGAGAGAATGGCTCAAGAACAAGAGGGAATTTCAAAGATTGCTCTAAATTTCCCTCATGAGTGAAGGGTGAAGAAAGAAGTGACCGAAGGTGATAATGCCAGGTCAGGCGACCTACTATTGCACCCTCCACTAGGAATACTCAGTGGCATTTGCATTGGATTCCTAAGTAAAGCAGAACAGGAAAAGAAAGGAGGTGATAGGCCGCATATAGGGGTCGGCCGACCCCTACATGTCCCCTATCTCTTGCCCAAAGCTAAGGTTCTTGCTCCTAGTGTTTAGTGAAAACAAAGAATGCAAGCTCGAGTGCATGGGAAGACAAAAGGAGCACTAGAAGATCACTCATTCATGCTTTGGCTAGTTGTATGTGTCATGAGTGGTGAACAGAAAGGAAGAGGAGGCATGGAAGGACCTGAGGTCTATCATGAAAGAAAGCAAGTGATAAGACCAAAGGGATCAAAGTGCAATCAAACTTCAGAAATTTTAGAGCAATGCACCTTGGATACTTATGCAAGCAAAGTGGGAGGCACATGGTGATGTGATGGCTCCTTGGCCAGGTCGGCCGACCCATGTGTGGCCTCTCCACACTTCCCCATGACATGAAACATTTATTAACATGATTCGAAGGTGCAACAAAGTGCAGGTAGCACCATGGTGGGGTCGGCCGACCCCACCTTAGGCACAAACTAGCTCAAAAAAAATCATGTTGTGTTTACCTTAAAGTTTTATGTAGGAAGAGATGTTGGGTTCTTGAGATTTCAAATGTGATAACCCAAAATGAAACAGAAAAGGAGGAGTGCAATGGAGAATCAGATGTGGATACATACCGAATTACCTCACGACGAGGGCTCTTGGTTCAGGTCCAATGAGCAGCAATCCTGAAGATGTGGATTTGAAAGACTTCTTTCCGTCATTCCTTTCTTGATTCTTCTTTTGATTTTGGTTTGGCGGATTTGTTTTGTGTTGGATGAGTGGGCTTCACCTCCTTTCTTATCCTTGGCATGCCATCTTTTTGCCCCATTGTTTTGTTTCATTTCTCAAGCCTTGATTTGTCTCCAAGAATGATCTCATGACTTTCCCACCAAAATTTTAGAGGTTTCCTACAGGGGTTAGTCCAAACATCCAAACTCTATACAAGGATATTTTGATTCAAAAATCAAACTTGACACCATGCCTTGTTTGATTAAGGTAGACTATTTAACCTAAGCACCATGCTCAATTTAAAAAAGCCTACGGGAGTACGTTCGAACCATACTTCCAAACCAAAACATACATGAATAGAAAAGGAATCATTGAATGAGATTGATTTAATTAGAGACAAGAACATGAGTGGTGAAGCAGAGGAGATTTTTTTTGATATAATTTTTTTATGCAAATGGGGTGGAGAAATGCATTCAATCAAACATGTTATGGTTTTGGAAAAGGAAATTAATGTAAATGATGGATATGCATGAGTCTCTAGATTTAACCAAAAGAAGCACTAGAGACATGATGATTTAAGCAAACATGCAGTGGTAAGAAACAATAAAGAAGAGTGCAAGGATAATGTCGGGTTGCCTACCGATAGGGTCTCACTTACCTCGATTGATTCCATGTTCACCCACAATTTGAGACAGAATTGTGAGTGCTTTTGCTCCGTCACATGTTGATTTTCTTTTTCTTTTTTTTAGAGACGGCGACCTTCTCTTTATATCTAGACAGGGTTAGAAAAATGTATACATATACACACCTGTGAGATGGCAGGGATGAACAATTGATTGTTCATGAATGATCTAACACCCTGGGCTCTTTGCTAATTTTTTTCTTTTTTTCTTGTGGAAAGAAAACATCAATAGGTCAAGACGGATGATTTCCTGTTTATTCCACACTTAATAGAACAAGGGTAATCCCACAATAGCTAGTGGTAACATAGATTAGCAGACATCAAAGTTAGTATCAAAATCTTTTGCCAATTTCTTCCCCGGCAACGGTGCCAGAGATGCTTGATGGTATTTATTATGCTCATGTAGAATATTCCGCAAGCCCACAGAAATACCGTTGTAGCATTTCACCCAGGAGTATTCCAGGGTATCGTATTTATCCTCAGGGAAGCAATGGTTAAAGAATATGATCGCTAACCATGATGATCCACTAACTAATATACCAACCAAACTATGGTAGGGGTAAATGATATATATGATAAGTGCAATGACACACAGGAGAAGTTCCAATGATAAAGAGTAGTTTAGTGAGCGAGGAGGACAACGAGCGAGCATAAGGTTTTCAAAAATCTATCTCTACTTGCATGGTTCCAACTTAGCAAGACAAGTCATATCAAGCAAGAACAATATTCATACACAATTGCACTTCGGGCAACTAGGCCGCTTAGCAACAGAAAGGGATGAGAAGGGTGCTAAACCGCCTAGCACAAGAAGGCCTATGCTTTAAGAACTTGGCCGAATGTGGTGGGATCAAAGCCTAGATAAGTCTGTCACCCCTACTAGGTACCACAAACAAACCGTTGGACAAGCCGCAAACACAGGTAAGCGTATAGTCTAGACACCATGTCTACACTATATCTCACTACTCTAATATGATATCCGGTGAAATTGATTAAGAGCACCGGGTTAAGGGCGGTGAACCAGTGCAAAGGTATACTACCATTATCTTACTATCAAACAATTATGACTATGCTAACAACCACTACAACATAACTAGTCATGCTGCAATAAAGTAAAGTACTAAGGCAAAGTAGAGAAGATAACTATATAAAATAACTCAAGTCTTACAAACAGAGAAATGAATACTAGAAGCATACCGGACCTCCTGGAAGACTAGAGCTGAAGACCAAAGGCTCACTCTAACTCCTAACAACACTAACACTACTGCAAGTGCTACATCTTGAGAGAGAGTGGAGAGCTCCTCCTTGTGGTGTGTCTTGAATGAGAGGGAGTGAGGGGGTATTTATAGTGGAGAGGTGGAGTAGGGGCTACTCCACGGCCACGTCATTGATCCGTGTGATGGATGATGAGAGCCCTTGGATCCCAACCGCCTTCAGATCAAGGTGCAGAGGAATTGATCATGTGCTTCTTTACATGCCTCCATGCAAAGGAGGTGGGCGCCCCTAGGCCTTAGGGGGGTCGACCGACCCCCCTATGGGTGGTGGGACCTCCCCTGTCCTTCTAGAAGGTGCCCCACGTGTCTTGGAGTGGGGGTGCACAGGTTGGACGAGTTTTGGATGTCGGTTTGTTCTCTTGTGGGCCCATGGATCCATGTGAAGTGAATATGAGCCGTTTAGAGAAAACACAAGTTGATCCAAGGGTGGAGGATCACTTGGGAGTGCTTCTCCTGGATCATGGCCAGCGTGGGAGGCTCACAAAGGGGTTAGTGACCCTCCTACTATGATATATGGGCCCTCTTATCATGTGGGTGCTTGGGATGGCTGGTGGGCCCCATAGGGTGGTCGGTCGACCCCCCTATGGTGGGTCCTAGTAGCTCATTTCTCTCCATTTTCTGTAGTCCTACAAGAAATACTCCATGGACATGTGGAACTATTTATTGGATAAAATATACTCGTGATATGCTTATGTCCCTTCATTATGAGGTTGTTGACGGTGATTTTGAGTATAGAAAATTATGACATTTTCACCGTCAACAGGCTTTACTCCCCACACAAAAAATTTCGGCCCATTTGGCCTCTAAAGGCGGTCGGCCGACCGTGCTTTTAGGCCAATCGGCCCGAAACTTCACGACCTGACTCACCTGACCCGAACAAGATCAGAGCCTTGCTAGGTCGGACCATAGCTTTCAAAAAGCGATCGGTCGACCGCGGTTCGAACTCGTTCAAACGTCCCGTTGCTCAGGAATGTTGGACCAACGTTCTCCTTCGGTTTTCATCGCGATCCAAGTGAGAACGAAGGTCCCGCACGTTGGGTTTCTCCTTCTTAACCCCCTCTTCTTCTTCATCCTCCTTCCACCTTGCTTTCCTTCACAACCAGCAGCACCAACACCACTCCTTACACTCCTCCACACTCACCTTGATCACCACCATGGCTCCAGCAAGAAATAATGGCAAGATGCCAATCGTTCCCGTCAATGGAAGCCCCTCCAAGGGTCAATACTACATCAACACCGATGCCATGGCCATCGAGATCCTCGACGTCACCCCTCTCGCCTCGGCACCGCCACCGGCCCAGCTGAACTCCCCTAGGGGGGTCGGCTGACCGGGCAGTGGAGCTCGGAGCGGATGCGGAGCATCGGTCTATCGATGTCTCCATGCCATAACCTGAACAAGCCACCGGAACGTTCAGTGACGCCCAAAAGGCCAACCACTGGCCAATGGGGGTGAAGAAGGCCCTCGTTTCCTCCACCGACGGCGACACGAGCACGGGCTACACCCACTCTTACGCGCCATCAACACCACCATGGATGCGCCTCCAGTGGGCTCATGGTGGACCGGGGATAGTCAAGGTGCTCATCCCTCCTCTCACCTCTGAGGAAAGGAGGGAGACACGCGGATCCCTTGAGACGGAGGAGTCTTGCAAGCCAGTCTGGCGGACTAGCAACCGCCATCCATCTCCGGACCTCCAGGCCAGTTCGAGGATGAAGATGAAGAAGGTGACATGGAAAAGCTTCTTCGCATAGTCGCTAGGCTTAGGGAAAGCAACACTAAGCTAGCAGAGCGGGCAGCAGAGGAGAGAATGGTCCGCTTGGATCTAGAGGATAGTTTTAAGGATCTTCGCATTAGCACCAATGCGAAGATCAAGCGTTTGGCCCCAGCAATCTAGAGAGAGGATCTCTTTGCCCCTCCATCTCCTTAGATCACTAGTTCACCAATAAGTTAGGCACTTAGATTTATTGTTTCATTCAATTTTCCCTTCTTCAATGTAACATGTGCCTAAGAAGATTTGAATTAAATAAAAAGTTTGGTTCTGCTAGTATTTTGCTGAGCAGAACCCCTGCATTTGATGTGTCTCTGTCACTGAATTCAGCATGCCTCGAAACAAGTATGGGGGAGGTTCGTCAACACTCCAACATGTCAAAACATCAGAACGACCACTGAATCATGTTGTACACATCCATGACACGATCCACAAAAAAGTTGGACTGAAACGGCCACTTTTGTGCATCGGCCGATGCACTTTGGAGGCCAACATTCAGAAAAGATAGAGCAAAGCAATATTCAGAGGTAAGGGATCTGAATGCAGAGTTAGAAGTGGCCAAACGGCCCCAAGGAGCGGTCGGCTGACCGTGCTTATCGGGCCTAGACCCACCAGCCAGCATCCATTCAACTTCAAATGTCTATTCTGACTGGTTTGCCACATCTCTCCCCTTTCCTCTATACTTTTTCATTTGTTTATTCTCTTTCCCTTCAAAAATAAAAATGAAATAAAAATAATTTTGTCATGAAATTCATCACTTAGTTTAATTTCCTTTTAATGTTGAATAAAACAAGAAGATCGCATCCGAAATTAAAATTTTGAAAAGTGACATGGTATATGACATTTAAAGGGCAAAAGCATCATAAAGACAAATTCTTGCTTTTTGCTTATGCTAGTGGGAAAACATTTTGATAGGAAGATCATATGGACTAAGTTGTTGATTAATGTGATATAGTCTCGGCTCATGATTCATACCCTTTCTATTTAAATTTCTTGGAGATTAATTTTTGAAAATGTCATAAAACCATAATGTCACTACTCCTCTATAGTGAGAATAAAATCCTACCAAAGCCATAACTACTTATGCATGTTCAAAACCTTCCTCATATGCTTCTTGTAATTACTTTGAGTTTTGTCAAACCTTGTGACCCTTGTTGAGAATTTTGTCATAGTTCAAAGATCAAGATCACGTACACGCCACATACTTTTCGCTGCTTCTACACTAGAAGTACGCAAAAACATGCCTTTCATTTACATGAACCATGTTCATCCAATAAATACTCTTGAAATAAATGTTATGATCTCTCTCTAAATTCTTCAAAAAGAGAGATGGTTACCATAAATGAAAAAATGATGATGAGCAAAGCTCACAATATATATATATATATATTATGATGATAGCCATGTCTCAAGTAATTCTAAAGTTAGAGAGATCATAATCATAGTTAAGGAGTACATGTTAGTCATATATCATTGTCCACACACATGCACATCTTGATCTAGGATTATGACATTCTTCTCCTTGGATCCTTGTTTTGACTTTACAATATAAGTGATGCAAGATTGCTACATTGTCTATCCCTACCTAAGCTCTAGATAAGCCATTTAGAAATAGGGAGATACAAAGAAGGCAACCTCTTTATGCCTTGGTAAGGAATCATACACTTTGAGTGACCTAGAGTGTTATAAGAGGAGTAAGTTGACTTATGAGATTTCTTTTTGAAAAATTTATCAAAAACTCCAAGTACTAAAATATGAAATGGGAAGATGACTTTGCCTTGAAGAACTGTTCCATTTCTCAACTTCTCAAGGATATATGTTAGCCAATACCACATATCCCATTAGTATGACAAAATGACATGAGTGAATCTTTATGCTTGCTTTATACTTTGAATAGCATAGTCTTATTATCTTTTATCCTTTACTCGAGGACGAGTAAAGAGGTAAGTATGGGTGATCTTGTTGACGGTAATTATGAGCTAATTTGTCACCATCAAAATAACGTCAACATCCTCATATTCAAGGGAAAACAAGTATAACTTGAACATTTTTGTGCCAAATAACTAGTTCCACATGTCCCTTGACTATTTGATGCAGGTAATGACAAATGAGGACTTTTGGGAGATAGTGGGCCCACTTAGGGGGTCAGTCGACCACCCTGTGGGGCCACTAGACCTCCCAAGCCCCTATGATCCAAGAACCATCCTCTAGAGCACTCTCTACCCCTTGGATCCAAGTGTGTTACCCCTCAATGGTTCAGATTCACATCATGAGGATCCATGGGCCCATATTAAGAAGATAAGCGTGACAATCAACTTAGAACCAATATCCAATGCATATGACAGGTGGGACCAGTAGCCAGAAGGCAAAGGTGGGCCACAGACCACTATAAGTGGTCGGCCGACCTACAAGTGGGCCCCACAAGCCCCCACTTGGTCCATGACCAGTGGGCAACCATCTAGAAGGAGCAGAGGGGGGCCATAGGCCAGTAGGGCGGTCGGCCGACCGTCCCTATGGCGGTTTCAACCCCCTCAACCGCCTCACTCACTCCCCACATGGTTGAAATCATCACCCTTCATCCTTAGGCAGTTATGAAGTCGGTTGGATACAACGGTGGTTGATGAAGGTGACGCGGATCGTTGACGTGGCACCGGAGTAGCCCCTACTCCACCTCTACCTATAAATAGACCCCGCTTGTTCATCGCTTTGCTCTGAGTGAAGTACTTTAATCTTAGGCCAAGGTTAAAGTAGTAAGATAAGTGTAGACGTGGTGTCTAGGCTAGATCTTACCTTTGTAAACCGCTTATCGCGCGGATTGTTTGTGGATGCTAGTAGAAGGTGACAGCTCTATCTAGTCTCTGTATTCCACCACGCGTGTCAGATAAGTTCTTAAAAGGTAGGGCTTCAATACAACTTGACGGCGCGGTCCGGTTAGAGTTTTGTCCTCTTTCTGATCTATCTCGTCGCCTCCTGCAAGAGAAGGGTTGATAAAGCCAGTATAACCAGCTATACTTGTTAGATATCTTTGCTATATCGAACCTCTCAACCCAGTTATCATAGTCTCCCTTGATCCATCATAGGACATATCCATATTCCTAGTTAACTCACTTCTCATTCCCTGTGGAAAATACGATACCTGGAATACTCCCGGTGAAGTGCTACAACGGTATAATCTGTGCGCTTGCGGATTTATCCAATAGTCATAAGAAATACCAACAGATATATGGTGGATGTATGAGGGTGAATATGTAGTGGATATATAATGGTGGATACATGAGGGTGTATGGTGGAAACCTATTTGTACTCTGCTCTTTAAATAAATATATATATATATATATATCTTTTGGAACTTGGAACTTTTGAGAGAACTTGGACTTGCTTTTTTCGGAGAGGCGGGTGTTGATATTGTTAACGCAGACAGAAGAATCACTGGGAAATAATCCACAAGCGCACGAATAGCGGTGAGCACTTCACCTGGGAGATTTATCTAGAGTATCGTTATTTGTTTTTCCGCAGGGAGAAAGGGTGCATCTGACTAACCAAATCTATTGCTATTAACCTTTAGGCTACAAACAAGGTGATTTTGATATGAGCGATTAGAGAAGACCGCGACTGCACTCTCATTCTAGTCTATATAAGATATGCATTATTATTCTATTGGGAAGAACCGTCGAGATAAGAGACACCTCAGAGGATGCTTAGCACGCGGCGTATAAACCCTACCGATCCTTCTAATGGGATTGTGGAATCCAAAGGTATCTACAGAATTGTCACTTTCTGAGCTACTACCATAGATCTGGCTAGACAAGGGATATCTATGAGTATCCTAGCCCAAACACCACGTTTACGCTAGAGACGATTGTCCTACTCTCTACGTGAAGAGAATAAAGTAAACTCACAAACCAAAGAATACTAAAACTGGGAACTTACTAGAATTAGAAGTCGAATTACTGAAGAAATCCTAGGAGCAAGCCTCAGGTTAGGAGACTTGATCTCGTCGATACAAACTGGAGAGGAGACACCGACAGGCCGTGCTTCCTCCAATTCACACCTCCACTCTAACTCTCTCAATCTAGAAGAGTAAACTCTAATCTCAAATAGAAACTAAGGATAGTTTCTCTTGATTGCTAAGCCCTAGAGAATAGATCCATAAGGGATCCTCTTTGGCGAATCCTCTCTAGAAAATATGCAAATGAATAATGGATTGCATTTAGCTAGGGGGCAGGGGTCCTCCTTCTATAGCCCCCTCAAATGAACGTCAGGTGTCGGATCAAACCGACCTTAATGGAGGTGTTAGATTGAACCTCAAAGGCGGTGGAACCCTAATCCGCGAGGCTGGTGCTGATTAGTTCTTTGGCTAGGGCGGCCGCCCAAGGGGGTAGGGCGGGCTCCCTGCCCCTGGGCCCGCTCGCCTTCTCGTTTCTTCCCGCGTCTTCTAGAACCCTCTAGAGTATAGAAAATTCTACAGTTGATAATTATCTCTATGTAAACATGACATGTGGGCCTTTCCTTGGTATTTCCTGATAACCCCCTGCAGAAACAGACATTCACCAAAACTTGTATAATTTCATTAGTAAATCCCCCTATATCTAGATGTGAATTTCACATAGATCCTTTTTCATGTTTAGTTGACGGTTAAAATTGGTACTTAAGGACCATCAACAACTCCCCCAAGCTTACCTTTTGCTCGTCCCTGAGCAAAGATGAACTCAAAGATAGATCAGAAGTTGCTACAATGCTTTCACGCCTTAAAGGTACACATGCGTTCAAACAAGAATTCTCCTCTAGATTAGAGTAAACTATTCTGACTTTCAAACTTACCCATATTACCTTTAACCATGGGGCTTATAGCCATCACTTGGGTCTTGAGCAATTGAAAAGTAGAATGATCAAGCCAAGCACTATGTCTCAAGCTCTTCACTTTACCTTCATCCTAGAGTTTTGCAAAGTTTTCAAAATAAAACTCAAAGTCTCTTTTGTATGACCCTCTCAAGTCTCTCAATATGTGGTATTTTTGGATCCTCACCAAGGCAACAATGGTGTTATGCCTTCTCTCACTCACCCTATAACTAATAGGCAATATATGGAGTTCATAGGTGGGGAGAAACAGTGGATACATACTTGCAAAGCATATATTGTAAAGTCAAACAATGGATCCAGAGAAATAGGGCATACAATCAAATCAAGATGTGTATGTGTATGGGATATATGGTGTATGTATGGGGATGAAATGTATGGTGGATATATGAGGATGTATGGTGGAAATATGAGGGTGTATGATGGAAACCTAATTCTACTCTGCTCCTTGCATACATATATAAATATACATCTCTCTTTTGGAACTTGGAACTTTTGAGAGAACTTGGGCTTATTTTTTTTAGAGAGGCGGGCATCTAAGTACCCATTGTTTTTATAGGACACTTGTCCATGTTTTACTCTCTTTATTTTTTTATATATATATTATTTTTTGTTTTTTTACAACCCCAAGTCTCTTTCTATAATAACACTTTTGAGAGATGATAACAAGGAAATCTTTGGAGCAGTTACATATGTGGTAATGGAATATATGGAAAGGTGGAGAACTGGAATATTTTTGGTTGCTTACTCCCAAGGTAGGAATAGAGCATTTTTCTGGTAGATCTGAATGGCATATATGTGGATGCATACTTCTAGGATAGAAGTAGCATATATGAGTGGAGTGTACGTGATCTTGATTTTAAAAGCATGACAAGTCTCCAAGGGTCAACAAAGATTGACAAAACTCAATGCAAATACAAGTAGTAAATATGATAGTGAATGTTTTCCTAATCTACCAGGCATGTATATATGGTTGTGGTAGGAATTCAAGCTCTCGTCATACAGAAACTTATCATGTAATATTTTCAATTTTCAAAAGATAAATTCTCTAGAACTCTAGTATTGCTAGGAACAAGATAAATAGTAGCTCAGACTTTTTCATATCATACCTATCAACTACCTAGACTTAGCTCAAGAATTTGCAACCCACAAGTTTTAGGTTCAGAGCAAATCTTCATGTCAAAACAATTATATCTAAAACTCGGGAGAATTCAAGGCTGAAAACTAGGTACTTGAAAGGAATTACGGCAGAGCAACTATTCATCATTTCCAAGACTAAATTATTGTTTCTGGCTTTTATTGACTCTAAACAAATTAAACACACACCCTAACTATATATATATATATTATATATATCTTTATTTAGGACTCTTAAGACTTGACAGACATGGACCTTCATATGCCCATATGTTTTTAGCAATTTTAAATTTTCGTATGATACTATGGTGAGCCTTCATGTGTTCACATATTTTTGATATTTTTATGACTATAAGATAGACTCGATAATAGCATAGATATACTTACCTGATAACTGTGGGATGCCCTCCCCCAAGCTGGATGTTTGCTATAGTTGCTTTGAATGATCTTTGGAAGTAGCCTCCTAGTTGGGCTCACTCCTCTTTGGTGCTTTTAATCATGCATGGTTATACTCCGACAAGAACAAACAAAACTCAGGGCTCCATTATGACAATGGGTTAGCGGTCAACCAAAAGAGTAATTGAATTTTCTTATGAGCTAATTTAAACTTTAATATGTTCTAGCAGGAATTGAATATCTCATTTTTAGAATTTTCTATTTTATGATGCAAGCAAAAAATAAAAATTATTTTTGTGCCACCATAGTAAATTCCCTTATGGTATTACCATAAGTTCTCTCACATGGGGCTTAAAGATTTTTTGCAATGCAGAAATGTAGATATGTCATGGTAAAGATGATTATGCAATGGAGGATATGAGGAATAAAGCTAGGAATACCTATAAGTGATATGCTAGAGTGCAATTAATGCAATTAAGTATCTTAATAGATTGGCGCTAAGGATTTGTTTAAGTTTATGTAGGTGATTATGCAATGGATGATAGTAGAGCAAAACAATACTAGAAATTTCGAGTGTGTAAGCTAAACTAATGTAGTGTGAAAATTAAATATGCAAATTCAATTTTATGTTGGTTAATAGCGCCAGAATTAATTATGGTGGCAGAATGCAGAATTAAATATGCAGATAGCTTACCGAGTTTACCTTTCGGCCAAGGTTTGGAGATTTAGGTCCGTCGATCCAGACATTTCTTCTGGTTAAAATATCTTCAGGACTGCCATCCAATCCTGATGAGGACTTGGATGTTTGTTCACCTTGTTATTAATGTTTTTAATGAAGTCTCTTCTTCCACCCTTTCTTAGTCTGAGGTTTCACTTCCTGTGATTCACTGTTTTGAGGTTCTACTTCTTCTTTGCTCTCTGTAGCTTGTGATACATCCTCTATTGGTGGTACAACTTTCTTACTAGGAGATCTTTATCTTCATTATTGGATTGGTCTTTATATCTTGACTTTCTCTTGGATAATCTGTCCATCCATCCTTGGTGGTTTGTTTCATTTGGCATTGAGAGCGATGCTTCCTTGTCTTCTCATAAGTGGTATGGCTATTGGAAGTAGTTCTCTTTTGATATGAAGATGATTGTGCTGGTGGTGTTGAGGAAAAATCTTCCTTGAATAAGGTGGACTCCATCTTTATCTCCCATGAAACTATGAAGTTGGCGGGAACATAGTGATCTTTGATTATGATGTCTTTTGTTATTCCCTCCAGAAATTGGAATGATTGATCTGCTAGCTGAAGTTGTACATATGTCTGGTATAGTGGTCTATTGTCGTATAAATGTTGATAGGATACCACAGATACTGTGTTGCCATTTGATCCAATGTTGCAGAATGTCTTGTGGGATGTACTTTCCTTGATCTTGCAATCAATGGTAGGTACTCCTAGATCATCCAGCTTAGCGAGGTATTTGATAGAAGGAGTTGGCCATCCCTAAATCAATAGTGTTGATCATCTGGGTCTTCTCTTGGTTGTTAAGCTTTACTCTTTCTCCTTTTATTGTTAATGTTCTACTTCCTTGTAACAACAGTTGTGTCCTCGTAGATGTAGACCTCTAAGGATGAGTAGGAGCCTTGAGTGTATGTTTCTTGAAAGTGAACCTCTCCTTCTCATCCTTGATTGGGAAACGATCTTGGCGCTATCCGTGTAGATGATGGTATTAGCTATTCTTAAGAATGGGCGCCCAAGATAATGAGAGATTTCTCATCTCTGTCTATTTCTTCAATCACAAGGTTTACTAGTACGAACGAGTGCCCAACTCGTATGCTGATATATTAAGGAATTGCCTTGGGGTAGCATAGTGTCTGATTTGTAAGCTTAGCATGATGTTGACATTTGCTCTAAGGTCACAGATAGCTTCTTCAAGAGTGCAAGCTCTAATGGAGATTGGGATGATAGGTTATGAATCTCCAATCTCCATTGGTGGGGTGTCATCCACCCATGCTCTTGATGGTATGGTGAAGAAGTGTCCTGCTTAAATAAACAAGGCAGAGATCAAGTGCATGGGCTCTGTTGGTGGGAAAACACCAACAGAACCAAAGTTTTATTCATTCTTCTCTAGACTAAACATATCGAGAAAAATTGAGTATTTTGCTTAACCATAACATGGGTGATAAGATCAAAAAGATAAGTATGAATGTAGCACTATTTTAGCTCATATGGTTAAATTTGTGAGAACAAGAATATGGTACTAGGAACAAGCTTTAAAGAACTAACATGTTGAATTTATGAGGTTGGATCAAATAATGTTGTAGCTCAACATGTTTTAGATATTTATTTATGTGAATACTAGAATCAAAGAAATGCTTTTAGAGTGATGATTACTTACCCTTAAACATAATTTAAAAGGTATATGAAGATTCTTCAAAACCTAAACATATACTATAGCAAACAAAGGTAGCATGAAAGTATTATGGAGATTTACTCATATGAAGTGTAACACCCTAAAATTTGCATTTTTCAAAATAGATTAAAAGTAATTGAAATGCTTTTTTGGTGGGCATTAAAACCTAGGAAAATAATTACAATTTCATAAAATAAAACTATCACAAGTAGAAACTCTTTTGTTGCATACATGCTGGTGCATAGAATTTTGTATTGCTCTTTCAAAATTCAAACTTGTTTTCATTTGGAGTTTTGAAAATGGTTTGCAAAATAAAAAGGAATTTTTCCTTTCTATCTCCCCCTCTCTCCATTCTGGCCCGAGGTCCTTTTGTTCCCCCCAGCCCAGTCCGGCACTGTTCCCCCCCCCCTCCCTCCTTTCCCTCCTGCGTGGGCCTCGGCCCACTGGCCGCCCGGCCTGCTCTCGGGCGCGGACGTGCGCGCCTCCCTGCTCCGACTGACACCCTGGCCCCACGCCTGACGCACGAACCTGCATGTCAGCCACTCCCCCTCCTTTCCTGCTCTCCCGCGCCGACGAATCCTCCTCGCCGTGCGCGTTTGGAGCTCGGATTGATCTCCTTTCCTTCTCTGCGGTACACCCCGAGGCTTGTGAGCCGAGCGCTGCACACCCCATCTCCCTTTCCTTCTTCCTCCTCCTCTCCCTTTCCTTCCCTGCGCGCCGCCGCTTTCCTTCTCGGCCGAACGCAATTGGGAGCAGGGAATCCCCCTTTCCTTCGCGGTCGAACCCCTAAGGCTATATAAGGTCGGGCACCGCACCCTACCGCCCTCACCTCGCCATCTCGGAGCCCCGCAGAACCACCCAGCACCGCCGCAGCCCTAGCCCCGCGCCGCCGCAGTCGAACCGCCCCTACCGAGCTCCTCCGCTCCGTCTGAACATCGCTCCAGTCTCACGTCGTGGTAAGATAGCTTCCCGATGCTCCAGAACTCCCTTTCATCCCTCCCCCTATCTCCGCGCGCACTCTTCGGCGATGCCGAGCCGCTGCTCCGCGGGCACCGCCGCGTGCGTCGATGAATCAGGTCAACCGATGACACCTTCGAGTTCGTCGTGTCTTCCTCTCGCTCCCGGTCCTTTCTGCACCGCAAATTGTGCTCTAAAACGGCGTATTGCGTTGCGCCGCGCTCCGGCCATGGCGCCGCCGCGCCCTGTTCTGCTCCGGCCAGAAGCGCCGCCCTTTCCCCCCCTTTCTAACCTCATCCGTTCGTTTTGAATCGGAGGGATCACAGAGCCCCGTACCCCTTTGGCCGGCTCTTTTGCAAAATAAACCCTGCTGTTTTTAATGTGTAAACCCGCCGTCCCTTGGCGTATTCCGAGACTACGTCTTCTCTGCTGCAGGACGTATTTCCTTCCGGGTTTTGTTTTAATTCAAAAATAAATAGAAAACTCTATTTACAGATTTGCCACTCATTTTCTTTTGTTTATAAAATGCTCATTTTAACTCCGTTTTCACCCATTCAAATTGCGTTAGATTCGTATCTACGTAATATACGTGTTAGTTAGTTCATAGTTCATGTTAGACAACTTTTAAAAACAGTTAATCACTTAATCTCTTTTAATCTTTGGTTTAATTTATGAAACTTGTTTAGTTCATATCTTCTTCATTATAGCTCCGTTTTTCGTGATTCGAACGTCTATGTGCTCATAGTGAGACGTAGATTTGTTTTATAAACTTTTAATCTTGTTTTATTATGGTTGGTGTACTGTTCTAATCTATAGCCTTTGTTTGTTTCATGTTATGCCTCTGTATGATTGCATGTGATGTGGTGACCGAGTATAGACGGTGAGCAGTATGTGGGTGACCAGGAGGTTTTCTTTGAGCAGGAGCAGCAGGAACCCTTCGAGCAAGGCTAGTATTATATGGGATCTTCCTTGATGTCCTATTCATGATGTTTTAAATAAAATCATATGCATGTGTCTAATTTTGTTACCATAGGGTTACCTAGAATTGTTACCTTGAACCTTGAAATCCTATGGGCTATTTGCATCTGGGTAGTTATTGCTAGTGCTCCATTTAAATAAGCATGATCCTTTAATCTTGATTAATGACTACATGAGATGATGAAGTAAAACTTGACTTTTTAGTAACATGGATTTAGGACCCTATCTGTCAGCAAAAGCTGGGACATACAGCACAACCATGAGGGCTACATGGCTCTGGCTTTAGTTCAGTATGAGGGTAACTCTCTCGCATGTGGCAGTTCACGAAAGTTGCCATTGACGAGCGGTTGCGGGTTGCGGCTGGAGTGGCGACCGCTGCGTGTGTACCATCGAAGGGCTCCCGTATACCCCTTGCCCGTGGATCCATAGTGTCTGTTGTTGGTCAGCGAGCCCCTTTGAAAGACTTCATAGTGAACCCTGCCGACCTTCCTTGGAAGTGGGTTAAGAGGATCGCTACCTCAGGCGAAAGGGCAAATCACAACTTGTGGGTAAAGTGTACAACCTCTGCAGAGTGTTAAAAACTGATATATCAGCCGTGCTCACAGACACGAGTGGCCCGGAAAACTCACAGACTAATAACGGAAAACTCACAGAAACAATGTTTACATGTTGGTTATTACTTGTGAATCACTTTATCATGCTATTTGTGTTATTCATTCAATTGCTATATGATCATGTGGTTTAATTTGGGGGCTTAATCATAACTTATTACACATCAATTGTAAAGTTTTGAATCAATTAAAAATGCTTATCGCAGTAAACCGGTGTCAACATTTTGAGCCTCATGAACCCCATATATACTTGTTGAGTACGAGATGTACTTACGCTTGTTTTCTTTTCAATCTTTGGATAAAAATCCCGGATGGGTACCAGTTTGCGAGTCTCGAGCAGTTAGGCTTGTGATCAACCAGTCAGTTGGTCCCTGTGGAGTGGAGTCTTCGCCTAAAGATCGGAGTGTCTTTCCGTTGTTTGCTCTCTTAAGGTTATTTCTTTGGCCTTATATGTTATGTATTTAAGTGTTGTCTTTTGATATTACCTTGTTCTGTGGCTATATGTGAGATTTGACTTCCTGGGCTCACATATAGGGTATATCTGGTTTTGTTCTTAAAACCGGGTGTGACATGAAGATGAAAGAGTAGGATGATTTTTTTTAGTAGTTGAGCATGCCTTAAAGGTAGGTACAACTAATATACTGTAGCAACATGGCAAGAGATGTTTGTATGATGGGTTATCCCCCAAGCTTGAATTTTGCAAAAAATATCAAGATTGGATGAATGTAATTTCAATGTTGCATAATAATTGGTTGGATATACCTTATGCTTGTTGTTCCTTCAATCTTTCTGCTCCAAACCTAGAAAGGTTAGTGACAAAAATATCTAAGGGAACATAATCATATATTTCTATGCTCGTTTCACAAGGTAGGCAACAAAAAGGGTGAATACTCATGTTAAGCTCTGAGAGATGCTTGTTTTCAGACACTAAGCTTTTCTTAGGGAAACCTTTCAAGATGTGCTTTTAGAAAAACAGTTTCCCCTTCATTACCTATCTCAAGATTTATACAACGAGATCTACAATATTTATGATAGACATACGCATCGACAACCACCCTTTTAAAGTTTTTGTAAACAGAAAGAGTGAGGGTGTTGAAGATGTCATAAATGGTAATGATAAAGAGACCAATGGGTATGGGAGATGTCTCATATGAGCATGGATTTAAAGAGATAGTTATGGAATAAATTCCATGCTCATTGATATCATCTTCCTCTCCAATCTCTATGGTTGATTCTTCATGTAAGTTCAAAATTCCACTTGGATTGTTAACTCTCAAATTGGTCTTGTTTGGGGCCTCCTCTATACTTGGATAATTCATATTTTCAAATCAAGTTAAAACTAAACCAAGACTAGAGAAAGATTTCTCCCAAACCATGGCTATAGAAGCAGGGTGAAGTTCATAGCCATTTATAAGAATATGGGATAAAGATGGTGGAGTCTCCAACAAGTCGCCCTTTGGAGTAGAGTATTTATAAATGTGGTAAGAAAAATATGGTAAGGTGAGAAAGATGGTAAAAAGGAAAAAAGGAAAAAGGTAAATGGATGACCATAGTTCAAAACTAGCACAGTATTCCATAATGATAGAAAAGGTAAGAAATAAAGAAATTGAAAAAGATAAGAAAAGATAAAAGTATAGGTACAAGAAAATAGCAAGATTCAAGGTTATCTCAGCAAACCATCCTTCTCCCTGGCAACGGCGCCAGAAATTCTTGTTGATATTTGTTAATGCAGACCAAAGAATCACTGGGAAATAATCCGCAAGTGCACGGATACCGGTGAGCACTTCACCCGGGAGATTTATCCAGAGTATCGTTATTTGTTTTTCCGCAGGGAGAAATGGTGCATCTGACTAACCAAATCTGTTGCTATTAACCTTTAGGCTACAAACAAGTTGATTTTGATATGAGCGATTAGAGAAGACCACGACTGCACCCTCGTTATAGTCTATATAAGATATGCGTTATTATTCTATTGGGGAGAACCGTCGAGATAAGAGACACCTCAGAGGATGCTTAGCACGCGGCCTATAAACCCTACCGATCCTTCTAATGGGATTGTGGAATCCAAAGGTATCTACAGAATTGTCACTTTCCGAGCTACTACCACAGATCTGGCTAGACAGGGTATATCTATGAGTATCCTAGCCCAAACACCACGTTTACGCTTGAGACGATTACTCTACTCTCTACGTGAAGAGAATAAAGTAAACTCACAAACTAAAGAATAATAAAACTGGGAACTTACTAGAATTAGAAGTCGAATTACCGAAGAAATCCTAGGAGCAAGCCTCGGGTTAGGAGACTTGATCTCGTCGATACAAACTAGAGAGGAGACACCGACAGGCCGGGCTTCCTCCAATTCACACCTCCACTCTAACTCTCTCAATCTAGAAGAGTAAACTCTAATCTCACAAAGAAACTAAGGATAGTTTCTCTTGATTGTTAAGCCCTAGAGAATAGATCCATAAGGGATCCTCTCTGGCGAATCCTCTCTGGAAAATATGCAAATGAATAATGGATTGGCTTTAACCAGGGGGCAGGGGTCCTCCATATATAGCCCCCTCAAATGAACGCCAGCTGTCGAATCAAACCGACCTTAATGGAGGGGTTAGATTGAACCTCAAAGGCGGTGGAACCCTAATCCGCGAGGCTGGTGCTAATTGGTTCTCTGGATAGGGCGGGCGCCCTGCCCTGGGCCCGCTCGCTTTCTCGTTTCTTCCCACGTCTTCTGGAACCCTCTAGAGTATGAAAAATTCTGCGGTTGATAATTATCTCTATGTAAACATGACATGTGGGCCTTTCCTTGGTATTTCCTGATAACCCCCTGCAGAAATAGACATTCACCAAAACTTGTGGAATTTCATTAGTAAATCCCCCTATATCTAGATGTGAATTGCATATGGATCCTTTTTCATGTTTAGTTGACGGTTAAAATTGGTACTTAAGGACCATCAACAGCGGGCATCTAAGTACCCATTGTTTTGATAGGACACTTGTCCATGTTTTACTCTCTTTTATTTATTTTTTATATGTTTTTTTCATGACCCCAAGTCTCTTTCTATAATAAAACTTTTGAGAGATGATAACGAGGAAATCTTTGGAGCAGTTACATCTGTGGTAATGAAATATATGGATCGGTGGAGAACTGAGATATTTTTGGTTGCTTACTCCCAGGGTAGGAATAAAGCATTTTTCTGGTTGATCTGAATGGCATATATGTGGATGCGTACTTCCAGGATAGAAGTAGCATATATGAGTGGAGTGTACGTGATCTTGATTTTAAAAGCATGACAAGTCTCTAAGGGTCAACAAAGCTTGACAAAACTCAATACAAATACAAGTAGTAAATATGATAGTGAATGTTTTCCTAATCTACTAGGCATGTATATATGGATGTGGTAGGAATTCAAGCTCTCGTCATACAGAAACTTATCATGTAATATTTTCAATTTTCAAAAGATAAATTCTTCAGAACTCTAGTATTGCTAGGAACAAGATAAATAGTAGCTCAGACTTTTTTCATATAATACCTATCAACTAACTAGACTTAGCTCAAGCATTCGCAACCCACAAGTTTCAGGTTCAGAGTAAATCTTATGTCAAAACAATTATATCTAAAACTTGAGAGAATTCAAGGTTGAAAACTAGGTACTTGAAAGGAATTACGACAGAGCAACTATTCATCATTTCCATAGAGTTATCTTCAAAGTTCTTCTTTTTATTATTAGCAACTTCTAAACATACCTATTATTATTACTAAATAGAAAACTCACTTAAGGATAAAATAGCCAATAAAATTCCATAGATATAAAAAGTGTCTAGTTGTAACTTTTATAATTATTTAAGCGTGAACCTTCATGTGCTCACATTTTTTTTGAATTAATTTATGTAACTAATATCTGAATACATGTATATCTAAGAGGATAAGGATACTTACCTGGATACATGGGGATGCTCTCCCCCAAGTTGGTTGTTGGCTGAGTCGTTCATCTTGACACTGTAGACATACTTCACTCCTCTGAGACTTCAAAGAGTTGATGTAGACTTCTCAAAGTGGATGAAGATATCTCTAATCTTGTCTTATCTTTCAAAATCCTACTAAACTCAAATAGCCAGCAAAGCTCGTGGAACAGATTAAGCGTTAGCGGTAAACCATTTATTCCTTGATTGTCTAGAGCCTTGCAGAATTCGAATATTCAAATATTTTTGAATTTTCAATTTTATATGCAGATAACTAATGCAATATTTTTTATGCCTCCACAGTAAACAGTTGAAAACTTATTCACATGAGGCTTAAAGATTTTTATTTTTAAATGCAATGCAGAAATATAGATTTGCTATGATAAAGATGATTATGCACTAGATTAGACTAAGAATGATATATGAATAGTGCCATAAATACTTATGGAAAGTAAATAGGCTAGAGTGCAACTAATGTAATGTAGAGAAATAAATATGCAGATAACTTACCGAGTTTACCTTCCGGCTAAGGTTCGGAGATTTAGGTTTGAACCGACCTCTCTTCTGGTTCAAATGTCTTAAGGAGCATGGTCCAATCATGATGAAGACTTGGATGTTTGCTCTTCTTGTGTTAGTGTTTCTGACGAAGTCTCTTTCCTTTTCCACACTTCCTCAATCTGAGGTTCTGCTTCTTCTTTCCTCTGTAGCAGGTGATACATCCTCTATTGGTGGTACAACTTCTTTTAGGAGAAGTCTTATCTTTATTATTGAATTGATCTTCATATCTTGTTAATTCTCCCAGATAGTTTGTCCATCCATCCTTGGTGGCTTGTTTCTTCTCTTCAGGAAATAGGAAGTGGATCTCTTATGATTTCATGGAAATGATTGCACTAGTGGTGTTGAGGAAAGATCTTCCTCGAATGAGGTAGACTTCATCTTCATCTCCCATATCTAAGACATTATGTTGATGTTTGATCCAATATTGTAGAATATCTTGTAGAATGTACTTTCCATGATCTTGCACTCAATGGTAGGTACTCCTGGATCATCTAGCCTAGCGAGATAATGGTGATAGAAGGAGGTGATCAAACCCTAAATCGACAGTGTTGATCATCCACACGGAGTCTTCTCTTGGTTGTTGAGATTTATTCCTCCTCCTTCTATTGTTGATGTTGTTCTTCCTTATAGCTGCAGTTGTATCCTCGTAGGTGTACGGCGTCTGAGGACGAGTAGGAACCTTGAGTGTAGGCTTCTTGGAAGTGAACTTCTCCTTCCCATCCTTGATTGTGAAACATATCTTGGCACTCCACCTGTTTCTTCAACCTCAAAGTCTGCCGAGACAAACGAGTATCCAACTCCTATGAAACTATCTTCAAGAACTCCCTTGGGGTAGCATAGTGTCTGATCTGGAAGCTTCGCATGATGTTGACACTTGCTCCGAGGTTACAGACGGCTTCTTCAAGAACTCCCTTGGGATAGCATAGTGTCTGATCTGCAAGTTGGCATGACGTTGACACTTGCTCCAAGGTCACATACCACTTCTTCAAAAGTGTAAGCTTCAATGGAGATTGGAATGACAGGTCTCCCTGCATACCTGTAACACCCCAAATTTTTGCTTTTTGAAAATAGATTTAAATTTATTTAATTATGATTTTTGGTGTTCATGAGAATATAGGAAAATTAAAACTTTTCAGTGAAATAAAAATTATCCTAAGTTAGCTACATGTTTGAGCATACATGCCTTTGCATTTGTTTATTTGTATTTTTGACATGTTTCAAAATTCAAATGAGGAATTTGAAAACGGTTTTGCAAAGAGCTTTGAAATAAAGGAAAAAAAACTAAACCCTCCCAGCCCACCTCTCTCTCCCTCCCCCTCTCCCCCCCCCCCCCCCCCCCCCCCGCCGCGCCAGCCCACCCAAGCCGGCGGCCCAGTTTCCCCTCCCCCTCCCCTCCTTCCCCCGCCTGGGCCTCACCCAGCAGGCGGCCCAGCTGCCCTCTCCTCCAATCCCCCCCACAGCAGCGGCCCACCAGGCCACCAGCAGGCCAGCGCGGCCCACTCGAGCAGCAGGCCCAGCACCAGCGCCCGCCAGGCCGCCCCCTTCCCCCGCTAGGCTACTTTCCCCCGCCGGCCCACCCGAATACCAGCCGCCCAAAACCCTAGCTGCCAGCCCCCTCCCCCTATAAATAGAGCCCCTCAGCCCCTCTTTTCCCCACGCCGAGAGCAGCCGCCGCCACCAAGCCGGCCCTGCTCCAACAACAACTGGGCAGATCTAAAGCGCCTACTGGCCTTGCGCTTTTTGCCTTGGAAAGCGTGTTTCCACGCGGTAATTATTTTATTCTAAAAATAAATTTCAGTTCTACCATCAGTTTTCTTTTGTTTATAAAATATTCGTTTTAACTCCGTTTTGATCCGTTCAAATTGCGTTAGATTCGTAGAGTTTTTATCTGCATGTTAAAACCATAATCAATATGTTTTGAAAACTTTGAAAATAATATTTGTTTAATGCCTTTTAATTTCCAAGTTTAATCTCTAAATTTTGTTTAAATCGTATATTCTCCGTTTTAGATCCGATTCGTTCCGTTCAAGTTGTGTTGGCTTCATAGCGGCATAACCTTTTTATTAGTGATCTTTAATACCATGTTAATAGCTCTGTAATTTTATGTTTAGCTCCTAAACTTGATTAATAACTATGCAACTTGTTTTATATATAAAATATGATTAGTTCTACTTTTATTTCAAGATCCAAATATAACTTTGACTTAATCTAACTTGGGTGTTTCTTTGAAATACTTTACACACTCTTTTATATAGTTATAAAATTTATAAAGCCTATAGTTCTCTTTTATAAAAACAAATCTTTCGTTAGTTGTACCTGTCTAATCGTAGATCCGTTTAGTGTGTTATTCGCGGCTGTGTGATCGTAGAGATGCGTAGTTTTCTTTTAAATCTTTTCATTGATTGGTGTATTGTTCTAATTTAGCCATGTTTGTATGCTTTGTATGATCAGAGGCTTGTGTGGTGATTTGTTAATTATTGTCCAATCGGTGAGTTTGCGTTGGAGATCAAGGAGAAGAAGTTGGTTTTCCTGAAGTTCTTTGAAGACTAGAACTAGAACAAGGATCTGTTTTAAGGCAAGTATTACATGGGATTATCCTTGTTGTCCTATTCATGATAATCACTCATTAATCATATGCATGTGTTTCCTTGTTACCCTATAAGGTTATCCTAGTATTGTACCTTATACCTTGTCACCCTGGGAATTTATGCATTTGGGTAGATCAAGCTAGTGCTCTTTAAGAATAACTATGATCATGTAAACTTGATTAATGATATATGAAATGACAATAAAAGATGTCTTTTTAGCAATGTGGACTATAGGTGGAACATCAGGAACTCACACCTGTGTTCTCACTCATAGGGATATTTCTGTAAGAGATTACCCCGAGAAAACAGTACTACCATAAGCTAATGGGCTCTGGCTTGACTCAGTATTAGACTTCTACTAGTTTGTGACAAGTTACCCGAAAGGGCACAAGAGGGGCTCACCTTAGTTCCCTCGTAAGAGGGGTGGTACTAACCATTGAGGAAACGAATAGCGGGTTGTTACCTACCAGTGGAACCTGTGAATGGTCTCGTAGTGTACCCTGCTCCACTTCCTTGGTAGAGGTGATGGCATATGGAAATCACGACTTATGGGTAAAGATGTACACCTCTGCGCAGAGTTAAAAACTATCATGATAGCCGTGCTCACGGTTACGAGTGGCTTGGGCTCCTTGCTGTGTGATGTCCTTATGTCATGGCTCATCATTTGTTATTGGTGATTTATTATTGTTACTTGTTCATATAAGCATTACATCCTGTTCATTTGATCATATGGTTATTGGGCTATTGATAATATTGATGCTACTATAATGTTAAAATTGTGACAACTTAAAAGCTGATGCAGTTAAACCAGTGTCATACCTTTTTGAGCCTCATGAACCCCATGTATACTTGTTGAGTACGAAAGTACTTACGCTTGCTTTTCTTTTCAATATTTGGATAAAAATCCCAGATGGGTACCAGATAGCGAGAGTCTTGAGCAGTTAGGCTTGTGATCAACCAGTCAGTTGGTCCCTGTGGAGTGGAGTCTTCGCCTGAAGATCTGAGTGTCTTTCCGCTGTTTGCTCTCTTAAGGTTATTTCTTTGACCTTATATGTTACGTAATTAAGTATTGTCTTTTGATATTACCTTGTTCTGTGGCTATATGTGAGAATTGACTTTCTGGGCTCACATATGGTGTATATCTAGTTTTGTCTTTAAAACCGGGTGTGACAGATTGGTATCAGAGCAATGCTGACTGTAGGACGCAAGCCTAGATAGAACTGGTCGTTTTAGCAAGCTTTCTACCTTGTCTAGTTCTTGTTTTCTCTCTAACCTTGATATATGTTTAAAATGATGCTCACTCTATCCCTATTCTATTGTAAAAACACTATCACAATTCTAACGTTCCTCTCTCTGTCTCTTAGATGGATCTTACCGAGATGCCAGCTAGCCTCAGAGATCTAAAAGACCAAGCTATGACATCCTTGATCGCGCCCGATAATGAAAAGCTATCAACCATGCAGAACTAAGTGGCTGAAGAAATGACTCAACAACAACACTTACCTCTAGGACAGATCAATGTGCCAAGGTCCCATAGGGAACAAGCGCAAGGAAGTAAAACATAGCGGAACTATAGCGAAGGCAAGTTGTACCATGTGGATGTGTCTACAATTCCTGGAGCAAAGAAGGTCGTGTATGGTATGATTCGAGTAGGCTCAGCAAATGCCATGGTTCTATTTGATCCTAGAGCCACGCATTCGTTCATGGGCTCTGCTGATGGGAAAACACCAACAGAACCAAAAGTTTATTCATTCATCTCTAACCTAAGTATATTTGAGCAAGAATGAGTTGTATTTTATTTAGCCATGACATGAGTGATCAGTCCAGAGGATAAGCATGAATGTAGTATTTCATAAACACTTGGCATATTAGATTGCTTTAACACATGGAAAGATTATCTAATTATTTTTTACATGATTGAGATTATCATCTTCCAAGGTTGGATGTGCAACATTTTAGATGGTTAAAACTATGAGATTAAGAAGTGGTACTATGATCAAGCTTTAAAGAACTAACATGTTGAGATAATCAGGTTGGATCAAGTAAAGTTACAGCTCAAACATGTTTAGATCTTTATTTATGTGAATACCAGAATCAAAGAAAAAAACTTTTAGAGTGATGCTTACTTACCTTTACCTTTATCATTAAAGAATGATGGCATCGTAACCCTCATGGAGGTTTCTCTTGATCATCTGGTTGTGCATTATCGACTTGTATTCCTGTTCCACTCTTCTCTCATCCTTGTTCTTCTGATCTTGACATCTCTGTTGGTCTTCACTTGAAGTTTTGTTCACCCTCTTCCATGGAATTGAGCGGTTGTAGATTTTGTTCTTTGTCTTCTCCTTGCTCCATGGAATTCATCTATGATGAATTAGTTGCGTTTCTCTTGTGAAGGTTGTTGAAGTTCATGTATCTCTCTTCATCTCTAGTATGAGTTCATCTCAGGACTTCCCAATTTAATATTGTAAGTTTTCCTACAGGGGTTAGTCCAACAAAATATCCAATATCTACTACAGCATACTATCAGTTCAAAAATCAACCTATACACCACGTCTAATTTGATTTAGGAAGACATTTTAACCTAAGCACCACGCTTAATTTAAAAGCCTTTAGAAGTAATATCCAAATACCTTTTGATTTAAACTAAGCACCATGCATAATTTAAAAGGTGCATGAATATACTTCAAAACCTAAACATATACTATAGCAGACAAAGGTAGCATAAAAGTATTATGGAGATTTACTCAAGTGAAGATTAAAGAGTATGATTTTTTTCCTTTTTAGTAGTTGAGCATGCCTTAAAGGTAGGTGCAAATAAGATAATATAGCAACATGACAAAAGATGTTTTTACGATGGGTTATCCCCCAAACTTGAATTTTGCAAAAATCAAGATTGGATGAATAAAATTCGATGTTGCATGATGATTGTTGGACATACCTTATGCTTGTCATTCCTTCATTCTTTCTGCTCTATCATCTAATTCTATGCTTGCTTCACAAAGGTAGGCAACGAAAAAGGTGAACGCTTATGTTAGGATCTCAGAGGTGCTTGTTTTAGGACACTAAGCTTGTCCTATGGAAACATTTTAAGATGTGTTTTTAGCGACATGGTTTCCCTACTATTACCTATCTCAAGATTTACACAACGAGATCTACAATATTTATGATAAACATATGTATCAACAACTACCCTTTTAAAGTATTTGTAAATAGAAAGTGTGAGGGTGTTGAAGATGCCATGTGTGGTAATGATAAAGAGACCAAAGGGGTCGGGAGATGTCTCATATGAGCATGGGTTTAAAGAGATAGTTATGGAATAGAGTCCATGCTCATTGATATCATCTTCCTCTCCAATCTCTATGGTTGATTCTTCATGTAAGTTCAAAATTCCACTTGGATTGGTAACTCTCAAATTGGTCTTGTTTGGGGCATCCTCTATACTTGGATAATTCATATTTTTAACTGGATTTAAAACTAAACCAAGACTAGAGAAAGATTGCTCCCAAACTATGGCTATTAAGCAGAGTGAAGCTCATAGCCATTTGTAAGAATAGGGTGTGAAGATGGTGGAGTCTCCAACAAGTCACCCTTTGGAGTAGAGTATTTTTGAATGTGGTAAGGTGAATATGGTAAGGTGAGAAAGATGGTAAAAAGGAAAAAGGTAAACAGATGAACTCGGTTCGAAACTAGTCCAACTACCGTTCTCCAGCAACGGTGCTAGAAAGCTTGTTGGTATTTCTTAACGCAAACAGATAAATCCGCAAGCGCACGGATACCGATGTAGCTTTCACCCATGAGTATTCCAAGGGTATCGATTTCCACGGGGAACGTGAAGTGTACTAGATAAGAACTAAGAACGTCTAAGGATAGATAAGATAAATGGGTAGAGAGATTTTAGATTTTTCTAAGGAGTTTATCTAATCAAAGGCCCACTATACTCTACTTACTTTGGAGCAACAGTACCTTCCTAACACTCAACAAAGACTGGGAAAAAGGTAGTCGGGAGAGGCTACCAAAAGCTCTACAAAAACACCAACCCGAACATGGTGGACTACAAAGGCCTTACAGAGCGGTCACCCCTGGGGCTACCAACACTATCCGTAGGATTGGGCGCAAACTCAGGTAATTGCAAGACTAAGCACCACGCCTAACCTATTAATTACTACTCTAGCTCCGCGAAGACTAGAGCACTCAATACGAGCAGAGATCCCGTAAATAGAATAAAGCAAGAACTAAAATAAGATACTTAGAAATAAATGAAGAACCTGGAGATTGCTCGATCAGAACCAGATGCTACAAAGGTACAATGTTGAGGAAGATCTGACAGATCCGGCTCCTCCTAGCTCTCTCCTCCTCTCTCTCTCTCACCTCTAATTACAACTAGATGAACTAGAACTAGATGAACTAGATCTAGACAACTAGAGGGACCTTTCTCCTTCTCTATTTATGATTGAAACCCTATCTTTTGCTCTGGAGAAGAATAATGAGATGAGATGATCCTCAGGGGGGTCAGGGGCCTTGCTTATATAGCCTCCTCAAATGAACGTCGGCCGTCGGATCAAACCGACCTTAGGCGAAGGGTTTAGATTGATCCTCAAAGGCGGTGGAGCATAATCCGCGAACTTGAGCCTGATTGGCTGGAACAGCAGGGCGGGCGCCCTAGGGGTTAGGGCGGGCGCCCTGACTCCAGGCCCGTTTTGCCTGTCGTTCGTTCTGGTGTCTCCTGGAACCTTCTAGAGTACAGAAAATTGTGTGGTTGATAAATATCTCTATGTAAACATGACATGTGGGCCTTTCCATGGTATTTCTTGATAACCCCCTGCAGAAACAGACATTCACCAAAACTTGTGGAATTATGTTAGTATAAACCCTAGTTCTAGCTATTGGTTTCATTTAGATCATTTTCCTTGTTTAGTTAACGGTTAAAATTGGTACTTAAGGACCGTCAACAAACCCAAGCTGCGAATCGGGTACTGTAGGTCCTGATGCTCCTCATACTGCTGTTGATGTATCTCTTGTAGTTGATTATTCATCTGATGTTGAGTATCTATACTCTGGTCCAAGGTAGCCTGGAACATGTTCTGTCTTTGCTGCATAGTTGCAAGCTGGTGGCTAAAATCATTAGTGAAAATACTGGGAGTACCGTCACCTGACTGTGGAGGCTCCATATGTTGTTCTGGTAGAGGATAGTAGTTATTTGCTGGAGGATGATGGTACGTGTACGGTCCTCCAATGTTGAAGTCCGTATGCGTCCGGGTAGAGAAAGACATGCGTCCTCTATGGAATCCTGCTGAGGTACCTGGATCCTGCGAATAAGTAGTAAAATTGTCTGGTCCCCAGCTATCCCATCCTGCTGATGTTTCCTGATATGTAGGCTGCTCCTCCCATCCTGAGTTATGGCCCCATGGCTATGTGGACTAGTATGATGGACCTGCCTGATCAAAACCAATATGGTGAGTAAAAGCTGGCCCTGCTGGTGTAGCGTCTGCCCCTTCATAATTTCTTCTTTGTGATCCGGTGAGGCGCGCCAAAGTGCTTCTCCCGACTGTAGGTCCACTTTTCTGCATATCAAAAACAAAACTCTCTACTGCGTAGAGACCAAGTGCTCTGTCTAGTAGTGCATATTCATTTGTGTAATTCTTATAAATCATGATTATTATATTATTCTTTCTCTTGACCAAATGAGCACAGAAAAAGAAGTCATATCCAATTATTCTTCTTGCAATAGGAATATAAATAAGAGATGCATTTCCTAATAAATTTAGATTTGTGGCTAAACGTGTAATCTAAGAAGTAAATGACACGCCACATTTCTTCATTGAAGGAATAAGTACCCAATATTGTAACATTAATTTCACGGTGGATACTTTCCTCTTTTTAATCATGGCATAGAGTAACTTCATTTCTTCAACTCTTATAGTGCCTAATTCTTCTTTAGGAAATAAAGTAACAGCTATCCATTTATGCAAAAAGCGTAAGGTTGCATGGTGGATTTCCTCTGTGGTTAGTTTGCGACATGCTTTTAATCCAGATATACTTTCCCAAACACATGTTCTATCAAAATCATTTAAAATATCATCTATATCACATGAGCAACCACTAGCAAAGCCTATCATAACACTAAGATTTTTCCATGAAAGAGTGTGTGATTTATTAAACATTCTAAACTTAACCTCATGATCACTGAGCTCTAAGGTGCATAAAAATTCTATGGTGGGTAACTTGCTACCTTCCTTAGTTATGTTACATGCATTTTCCCAACCAATATTTCTAAATACGAGCTGGAATTCAGAATCCATACCTATCTCAAGAAGTAGTGTATCATCGAAGGTCGGGGTATGTGTGAATTATTTGTCCTTGATGGCATCGTGGATGTTTCTTTCCTTCTTTGACTGCAATTTAAGATGAGTATCTCTAGTAAGCACATACCTCTCTTGCTCACCATGATGAGAAGAGGATGAACTTCTCATGGGTGATGGAGTGTCTACGTCCATCTCGGAACCGGCTCTTGATGGCGCTCTTGATGATGTTTGGCTCCGAGTGGTGTAGAAGGAGAGAGCCTTCCCGACACTCTTCGCAGCGCTGATTAATTTCTTGCTCATGTTTCTTGCAAAATTAATCAATAACAAACAAAACTAGTGGAGAAATTAGAGGCGGTTAGAGGTTGCTTCACCAGGGGAACCTTGAGTTTAACCCAAAACTCTCTCACTCTTGATTTTTCTTGATTAATTGAAGGATTTTGTGTGTGTCGTATTTTCTAGAATGAAGAACAGAGAGAGGTGGTGTTCTTTGTGGATGAAAATGAGAATGGAATGAGTGAGAGAAAGGAGAGAGGGAGAGGGGTTTATGGGGTGCCGGCCGGCATGGTGTGGGGCTGGCCGGCCCCACCTCGTGGCTTCCTGGCTCCTCCTCTTGCTTGTGTCCTCTACTTGATTAACATGATCAGATGCATGCACCCTTGGATTCTATTTCGGTGGAAAAGGTTGAGTGCAAAGTTTGGATGGTGGTGCATGCATGAATAAGTGGAGGTTGGATGGTAGTGCATGGTGGTAGGTGTGAGGTGATGGGTGGGGTCCCACATGTCTCTCGTATTTATACAGTATAAAAGGTACAAGAATGAAAAACTAAATTACTTCATGAATCTATGAGAAATAAGAATTCTAATGACGGTTTTTTTTGTAATTTTCTAAAACTGCAGTAAAGATGACTTACTGTGAATTTTAATTACTGGGAACTAAAACTCTACCATGCAATAAATATTTTTTTTATTTTGTTTTAATAATGCTAGAAATAATGCTTTGGAAAGTAATGCGGAATTAAATTACGTGATAACATACCGAGTTACCTCACGGCGAGGGTTTGGGGTTTTAAGTCCTCCGACTGGACTTCTCCAAATTGATTATTCTTCAAGCTTGATCTCCTGAGCTGGAGATGATGACCTTGATCCTTGCTTTTCATGACATTCCAAATTCTGACAGTGCTCCGGTCTTGGCTTGAATGCGAACCGTACTTCTTCTCCGGCCCCAACATTTACCTTGATCCTTGCTTTTAATGATGAGTTTGATTTCCCTGGTCCCAACATTTATGTGTGCATTTGCAGTGTTGAGGAACGGTCTCCCGAGGATGAGTGGTGTCCTCATTTCTTTCCGCATGTCAAGTACTACAAAATCTACAGGAATGAAAAAGTTTCAAATTTTTACCAGGATATTCTCTGCAATCCCTGCAGGGTAGCGAACCGATTGGTCGGCTAGTTCAGACACATTGATGTGGGTGTGAGCATAGAGTAGTCGAGCTTGTCGAAGACCTTCTTGGGCATAACACTAACGCTTGCTCCAAGATCACATAAAGCATTATCAAATCTTTGATTTCCGATTGAGCAATCAATAGTGGGGCACCCTGGATCCTTCTTCTTGATAGGAGAAGAATTCAGAATTGCCACACTACATTCCTCTGTTAATTTGATAACTTTGATATAAGGTAGTGGTATTTTGTTGTTGAGGATGTCCCTTATATACTTCGCGTACGTAGGTACCTACATGGCATCTAGCAACGGAATGTTGACATATAACTTTTGAATTACCTCAACAAACTTACCAATTGTGTATCTTCTTTGGCCTTCTTATTTCTACGCGGGGATGATAGGATAGGGGTGTCATGGTAATCTTGATGTAATTCTTCTGGTAAATCTTGTAGTAGAACTTCTTCTTTTGGGTTGTCTACTTCTTTTTCTACCTGCACTAATTGTGGTGGTCTACGTGCCCCTTCTGGATAAGGTGGATCACGAGTAGACTTACCCTTTCTTGTAGTTATTCCTTTTATCTGCTCATGATTAGTGACAGTAGACAGAGTAGAAGCCAAATGTGTTATTTGTAATTATATCTTCTTATTAACTATTATTTGTTCTTTTATAGCGGAAGAGAAATTATCTAACTTAGAATTTATTCCTTCTAAGATTTGGTCATTATAAGCAAGCTTGTTATTAATAATTTCATTAATTTTAGTTTGTTCTAATAGTAATGCTCTTAAGGGTGGAAGTCTTTGATTAGAGGAATTATTACCTTGGTACTTACCTTGACTGGTAGACTGAGGTTGACTTCCTTCTTGCCTCTACGGAGTTGATTTGACGATGGCATTGTTATCTTTTGGATGATTGGCAAATTCAACTCTACATTGATTCTGAGCATTGAATGCATCTTGAATGGCTTGATGATCTCTTTTGTAATTGGCTCTTTGCTCTAGCCAATTCAATAATACATCCATCTTAGTTGATAGTGCACACACCTCCTCTGGAACTGTTTCATTCATATGACAATCTTGACAGGTACAAGTCCAATTCTAATTTTCTGCCATCTTTTCCAATAAACTTCTAGCTCTTCCAGGTTTGAGTGACATGAATGACCCTTCAGCAGTGGCATCTAGTTGTTCACACGATCTCTGAATTAATCTATGGTAGAATGTTTGCATGAGCAACCACTCTTCCATTCCATGATGTGGGCAATCTGAAATATATCCTTGAAAATAGTCCGAGGCTTCTGGAATTGGTTCATCTTTCTGCTGATGAAATTCTGAAATCTTTTCTCATAAGGCATTGGTCTTACTTACGGGGAAAACTTCTCTAGGAAAGTTTTTAAACATTCTTCCCATATCTTGATCTGATCTTTATTCTGATAGAACCACTGCTTCGCTCTTCCCTCTAATGAGAAAGGAAACAAACGAAGTAGCACGATGTTTTGAGATATGTTCTTGATGTTGATGGTGCTGCAAACCTCCAGAAAATTCTGAAGATGAACACTTGCATCTTCATCCTTCCTTCCCTTGAATGTGATAGCTTGCACCATGTTGATGAGGCTTGGCTTGAGTTCATAGTCTTTATCTTGAATGTTGAGCTCTGGTCCAACGTGAATATTCTCAATGCTTGGTGCAGAGAATTTACATAGGGTCTTCTCAGCCATGGCTTCTCCAACTGATGTTAAGCTTCTTATTCCTTGGTTGTATCTGATTAATGTGAATTGATGCTTCGCAACCAAGACTGATCTTACCCTATATAGAATGTAAACAGAGTCAAAACAAGGGTAAGCCTGCTAAAGCAAAAGGTTTTGGTCTATCTATAGGTATTTATGTCAAAGCTATATTTTTATTTTCTTTTAAATATATTTTATGAAAAATTTCCCTATTAAATTATATCCTAGCTAATTAAATTGATCATCGCCTCCCCGGCAATGGTGCCATAAATGCTTGTTGACATTCCTTAACGACATACTAAAAATATCCCCAACCTTAGTATGGCACCAGAAATGCAGGAGTCACTTTCTAACATCACTTAGCACTAAGTTGTCATCCCTAGCATGATATCAGAAAATGTTGAAATAAATCTACACTTGAGACTTCATAAAATAATTCTCTAGAATATATTCGCAAGCGCACATATAATTCTCCTATTGTAGCATTTCACCCGGTGAGATTCTCCGAGTATCGTTGATTTGTTTATGCCAAAAAGAAAACTTTCAACTAATTGTAGAAATGAAATAGGGATAGAAAAAGGAAACCTAAATGCATATAGTTACACTATGAATGTGCAGACCTAAAATTAGACCGACCTTTCTTATGCTTTAGTAGGGGTAAGTCATGTCAACATAAATAAATATGATAATAAGGGTATAAGATAAATGGTATTCCAGAGATAGAAATAGACTCACTAATAAAATAGTCAGGTAACTCAAGATTCAGTTAAAGTAAAAGAAGTTTAAATAAATAAAAAGAAACTAAACACACCCTACTATTATCTATAGCATAATTGACTCAGAAAACATCATAAGGAGCATCAACTAGGGAGGTTATTAAGACGGAACCGTCACCTCCGTCACGACCGCGCTCTGCCAAGCCTATGTGCCAAGGATGGACTACAGAGGAATCAACGCAACTATAAAAGTCACTTACGCAAACTACCACAACACGGCACATCAAGAGACATCCGTAGGTACATATAATATCTAGGCACCACGCCTATATAATACATACCACCTAACCCACTCGAGTATTAAATTAGGCGCTTTACGATCTTATAAATATAATCATCATCGATCTTATCTATATCTAATATGCAAATAGAATAAACTAAACACTCAACAAGTAGCAATATAATAATGAAGTATAAAGTCATAATGAGATACAAGATAAATTACCGATCACCAGACGAATCTGGAATCCCGAAAGTATTGCACAACTCCACTTGAATCTTGCTAGCTACCTAGCTAATAACTTGAAGCACTAGAGTTCTAATCTAATCTCTGGAACCCCTAGATCTATTCTAATCTTGCTCTGACTTTGACCTGGATCTATTCTTCTAATCTCTGGTGATCCCAGGGGGTACATGCCTATATTTATAGTCCGGTGGGATGTACGATAGCCGTTGGATCAAACTGACTTCATGTAGGGCTCAGATCAATCCTCAAAGGTGGTGGAGGAAGCTTCCAGAAGACGGCAACCAGTGGGCCCAAGGGGGTGCCGCCCGGCCCCATCCTTGGCCAGCCGGTCCCACACAGTGGGGTCCGGGGCTCCGCTTCGCTCAAGTGTCTGCGGGATCTGTTGTGAATATTTTGGCAGGTGTTTCTTCTTGGGATTTGTTTGATATTTTCTCTGATTTGCTTTCCTTTATTCTCTTTTCTGGAATAGTCCCTAGAAAATAATGAAACACCAAAACTCGTGGAATTTGATAGATAAATCCCTATATTTCTAGATATTATATTTGATTTATCCATTTATTTAATTTATAATTGCTTAAAAAGTTGACGCTAACGACCATCAACACCCGACAAAGAGATAGATAGATAACCATATGACACGTCAAGGATTATGCAAGGCTTTATAAAGTGGGTCTTATGAGATAGCATAACTTTTGCATAAAAGAACATTGCTTACTTACTCTAGTCTTTCAACATTTAAAACATCTCTTTTAGCATCAGGATTAATAGAATTAACCAAATTCTAGATTAGCACCAGATCTAGAGCAATCACGGAGTTATCATCATAATAGTAACCATACCATGTTTGGCATGTAACCCATATAACCATCTTTTGGTTATTAGAGTTCAAGTTTCTACAATGGAAGGAAGATCTTTCAAGTTTCTCACTAATGAGGAGAGACCGTAATTCGAATCGAATTCCTATCCAGCTGGAGGTTTATTCCTCAATCACACCCAAGTCTCCCCCGTCGGGTTGACTTTTGTGGGTTACCTTCAATATAGCTTGGGTAGCCGTGGATCCCCAGGTACCGGCATGACTAGCGACTCACAGTAGCCAGGTTGTCCAAGTCGATCCTGCCCACGGTCCCGACCAGGTAGCTTAGGTCGTACTTGCCCACGGTCTAGTATTCTGCTCGCGGTTTTCATGACCCAACTAGGGGGGATTCCGCCCCGAACGTATAGAGTTAGGCTTCACAGCCAAAATGAGTTATTCGGCCAGCTATGAAGGAGGCATGCGTTCAATCTCGGCAGATGTCCGACCATGATCCAGTGCCTAACGACACAGGCGGAGAGAACCTGCTCACAAGACCTCCAAGTCAAGTGGCTCACATACACCTTGTCCGCCCGGTCTCCATTTATTACTTCCACATGGTTATTTTCCACGATAGCAAAATATAGCCAACCGTGACCAGTATCAACCTATCATCGTGGGGGATAATAGACCACCCACTCTACCGGTCTAAGCAAGGCTAAGCATATGTTTCGATCCTGTGCCTACAATGTTCTTTAGTTGGACAAGGAAGGTATAATGCAACAAGGGTTTCATCCAACACCTACTAACTTAATGCACAAGCATGTGATAGTATTATATTTAAAATACTTGAAATAGAGTAAGATAGGTGTAAAATGCTCCGGAGCTTGCCTTTCACAAAGGTGGAGGGTTGGTGGTTCGGGCACTCAGGAAGCTCAGAACCTTGTTCTCCGTCTTCTGGAACTCCGGGAGCCTGAATCTCTTGTGGGACTCCTCCTTCCAACTCCCCGAACTCCAAGAGTGTCACTCCCTCTAGTGATCCTGTATGTATGCATGTATGATGATCCAAAATATATGACAAGTCATATACTAGAAAACGAGACATGTCTAATGCATATGGATGAATGCTCATGATGTGTTATGCAACATTTTTATTTCGTTGACTGAGTAGGTGCAAATCTCTTCTCCTGTAGAGAAACTAACACTTACCCTTCTTTAATAACCTGTAATAGAGATTTTCGTCTTCCGTTAGCTCTCTAACACCTGCAACTAACCACATTCATTTATTAGGTTACTTGCTTAAGCAACACACAAGTTTTCACTACTAGAAAACCTACACAACACTGCATGCAAACACCCCAAACAACAGCTGAAAGAAAACAGTACAACAGGAGCTACACAAGACCAAAAATTGCAAACTTGGACTTTCTGGAAAGCTTAAGAAATTTTCTACAACTCATTCCATACACTCTCCAGCTCATTCCAACTTTAAATTAGTCTAACAGCCACTTCAAGCAAAGCTATTTGGTGAAAACAGGAAAACACAGATTTAACACTTAATTTCTAAAATGCACACAAGTCAAACTAAATAGGTTATGACTGTGAAAATTTAACACAAGATAGATTAACAAATTATCTACAACATTGCCAATTGCAGCTACTTTTGAAACCATTAAATGTAGCCCAAACAATTCAAGCAAGGAAATAGGTTTCAGCTGAGCAACAGATTCAAGCAATCACTTTAAATAGTTGTACAGCTTCAACTATCATTCCAAAAATCTTGATACAAATTAGGCAAGCAAGTTTATATAATTAGCTACCACTTTGGTATTCACATCATTAACAGCAAACACATTTACAAAGTGGTTAAGACCACTACCTTGCTGGTGATGAGAAAACAAGCATGTTTTACCCATAAAACATTTAAATAATTTGAAAAGTATGAAACAATAGATTTCATATTTTTTCTTAGCTCTCACTAATCAAGTAGTACTTGTAAAAAAATTACCAAGCACAGAACATACATACATTTCACTTAACAAATAAAATCAGGTTGCATTTAATAAATAAGCATTCAACCAAAATAACTACAACATGCAATTGAAAAGGATCTTACTGGTACTTAAACATTTTTCATGGGTAGTGCATGCTAAAAGAAGCATAACACAATAGGAATCACAATTTTAGCACACACCAAACTCCAGTTATGAATTAAACAAGTTAATATAGACATATAAGGCTTGCTGTTCATTTTTCATTAATCAACACATAAGAACAGTAACAACATGTCAAATTATATTTTTCATGTATAGAGAAAATCACAACAAAGCTAACAGAATTTATTTCACATTATTTGCATTTTTCTACATTTAGTTATGCATTTCCAAAGTTAGCCAACAAATCTGAAAAACAAAACAAAGAAACACCAGACACTGTCTATGACAGGTGGGACCCACCGGTCAGCCTTCTTCCCCACAACAGCGAGCAAGCAAGGTGCTCGACCGGCGGCCTTTTGCCGGCGGTGAGGTCTCTACAGCCACGTCCCCCTTCACCTCCTGCATCGATTTGTCTACTCGATTGTACCCCACGACCACCGGAGCAAGCTTGACAGCGTTCATGACGGCACGGCGGCACTGCGATGTTCACGCCGGCCATCATAGGCCTTCATGGCTTCCTCTAGCGCGGGCATCACCTACACTGAACCCTAACAGATCGATTTAGCTCGGATCAAAGCTATGAGCAAGTGCCGATGAGCTCGGCCACATGCACAGCGGCACGGCGGCGAGTTCACGGCGGTGTGACTCTTCCGTTCTGGCGCCAGCGAGGCGTAATCGCTTCGACCAACTCCAGCAAGAAGTGCATGTGTTCCTAGGCTAACCCTAACGCTATTCCGACGAGCCTGAGGGGCACTGAGTGACCCAGCATAACCCTCGTCGGTGTTGCGGGTGTTGAGCGCTCGCGCACGGCGGAGATCCCGTTCCGGCTAACCCTAACCCTAACGGATTCAACCGACTCCTCGCTGAGCCTCTACATGACCTAGGCAACCGTGTACAAGAGCTAGGAGAGAGGAAGTGATGCTAGATGTGGCTGTCCACGGCGACACAAAGCTCGGCGGAGCTTCAGCAGCAATGGCGTCCGCGGTGGTGCGTGTTCTGGCTTACCTATCCTTCTACAGCTTCAACCAAGCGGTGTGGATGGTAGAGCGGAGCGAGGCAATGCTGTGGCTAGCTTTTAGCAGGCAACGTGGCGGTGTGTGGCGCAGGCGAGCTCGGCGACGGCGGCGTGAGCTCGGTGCTGGCAATGGCGCGACGCGTTCACGAAAGCCAGAGAGGAGATGGAGGAAGAGTGAGCGCGCCGGGTGCCGGTGGAGTGTGCAGACGTCCAAAGGCGTGGCCGGTGCAATGTGATTGTCGGTGTACGGTCACCACGTGTCGCGTGATGCCTGAGTCGGTCGGCCACTGTCCGTGCGGCGCGGCTCTGCCTCCTCCTCTGAAACCCGATCAACGGCGTCTGACGGCGCGTTTTGCCGAGTGATTAACTTGCTAATCACTACGTCTTAGCTTCAACCAATTACACATTTTGATAGAGCTATAGTTGAACTCCAACTATGATGTAACTTGTTTGAGCTAAAATTGCCTACATTTGAAACTAAAAGCATTCAAACAGGTGACCATTCAAAGTAAAACTCGGTTTATGACTTAGGCTGATTTGGAATCCATAATCAGCCCTAATTCTGCCCTAATTGGCCAATTAGAGTATGTTAGGGTTCAAATCACCTTTGGGTGGTTAAACAAAGTTTGTTCCTTATAAAATTCTCTACAAGTTTGCTTAAGCCCACACTGTCATGCAAGGTCATTAGCAAGGTTGATTAGTTAAGTCAAAGAAAAGGGTTCCTAGGGTCAACATAAGACCTTATACCCTAGCAAGCCTAACTTGACATGATTATATATATAAACATGGTTTCATTTGCATCACTAAGTATGTCTAGGTGTTTATTAGTGATCATAACATCAAGCACTTGTTTATACAAGTAAAAGCCATACATAGCTAGGTGTAGATTAACACATACACATGCAAAGGACAAAGTCAACACAAAGGTTATTATTTCATGTGATCTTATGAATGCATAAATGCATTGATGCTCATGCTTATGATCATGAAATGATGTGCAATGCAAGCTTAACACCTAGGGTGTTACAGCGAGTGAGTCGAACGGGGAGGCTCATGAGCACTTAGCACCGGGCCAGGCAAGGATGAGGTGGCACGAGTCGAGCGGTTTGGTGGTTTGGGCCTCAAAACCATGAGGACGGTTTCCGAGTTTAGGCCTCAAAACTCAGGGTTCGGTGGTTGAGCCGCAAAGCCACCAGTGGACGGTTTACGGGTTTGGGCCTCAAAACCTAGGCGGAGCTTTCAAGGAAGTGGGGGCGGCACGTGGAGGAATCCTGAAGGTTACATTGAGGCGATGACAAGTCCGGGCAAGAAGCGGAGCCATTTGATTAAGATGAAGAAAATATCTACCGAGTTGGATCGCAATGTCTTAGGGCTAGTTGATTCTCTCATGTATCCAGGGGGTGTTTTGGAAATATCCAAACGCATCGGTAAGTATGGATGATGGGGCTCTTAGCACCCTCACCTCTTTCATTCCCTCGTTCCTCCCTCCCACTCTATAGCTCTGTCCCTCGTTAGGTTTCTTGATCATGAGGTCCTCGGATTGATTTTTCTGGTCAATTCGTGTAAACACTCGAACCAAGTTTTGTGCGGGAATTGGAGGCCCTAACCTCCATGCGCCTTGGTTAGTTCTTATCTCGAATCGATGTCCCAAATTGCTAGAGTTCTTGGTGTTCTTGTTTTTTCCCTTTTCCCCCTATTTCTTCATGAGATGAGGTCTTTCCTTTTGGGGCATTTAGGTTGATTCTGCTTGAATCAAGTTGTGCTAGGACGTGAGTTGATCACTTCTACCGAAGGAAACACTTGAATCCTCACAAGCACATAGATCGAGCGAAATCAATTTTGTGTTCTTCGTTTTGGGGATTTTCCCGAGTTCATCCCTTTTCTTGTTGTTTCACTCCAAATTGAGCGATGATGTCCTAGAGATAGCTCCCAACTACCTTGTGATCATGCACACAATGTTTGCTTGAAGTTGGTGTTGACTTGGATGAGTTTTGGAATGATTTGGAGCTTAGGAGATTTGAAATCGCTCTGTCCAGGCAGTCGCAGATAGTCCGCCCCCAGGTGTGGACAGTCCAGGGGTCGGGGCGGAGCACAAGGGAACTCATCTCCGCTTAGGTCCCCAGAGCGCGGACAGTCTGCCGCTAACCTACGGACAGTCCGGGACTGGTCCAGTAGCCCTTGCACGGAATTATTTTTCTGAGAATTTTGCCAGCGAATAGTCCGACGTGCAAATCGTGGACAGTCCGGGGCTATACCAGTTTTCTAGACATAACTGTTTCTCATCTCGGTGTTTTCGGTTTTTGGCCTACGAACAGTCTAGGGTTGGACTGCGGACAGTCTGCCGTTGCCCTGTTACTGGGAGCGAACGGTCCGGGCTCAGGGGCTGGACAATCCGGGGTTGTTTGCCTTTGCTGATTTGTGTTGAGCTCTCTGAGGCTCGTTCGCCGATCTTTCTTGATCGCTCCGCTGTACCTCTAAGACCTCTCCTAAGCTATCCACCCATGTGTCGTGAACGCATTATCCTTGTCGAGTGGTTGTGTCGGGCGTGATTTTGGGACAAGGGCCAAGTTTTTGGAGAAGCTTTTGCTGTCTCCCATTCACCCCCTCTAGTCGACGTTTATCGGTCCTTCACTTGGCCACTATGCCTTCTTATGTAAAATATAAATATGATATTGGGTTCACTCCCTGTAAAACGACGCAATGGTATTATATCTGTGCGCTTACAGATACTTTCATTGTCACTTCAAAGATAAGTAGCATGTTTATTAATACTAAACCCAAAGCATTTTAGGTGTCATTGCTAGGGATGACAACCTAGTATTTATGACGATGCTAAGAATGCTAACAAGGGGTAGGAGATGGTTCACTGTCCCCCATCCCCATTTCTCGCATCCCCATTATAGTCCACTAGCTCTTGGTTCAACACATCACACTATCCCAAATATCACTTTGCTTTGCCCCTATTCTCTAAAGGCCCAATGGTCTAACACTATCCATGATGCTAGACTTTGCCATTTCTAGACTCCCAAGCAAATAGCATCCACCACCCCTAGGGAAGAGTAAGGCGATGAATCTCACTCCCACAACTAGGAAATAATAGAGTGCATCTATCCATGTAACCCCAAGGAAAAAAGATAGATCCATCATCGCCTCATTTGTGGTAGGGGAGGAGGACGAGACGATGCTAGTGCTGCTAGCTAGGAAAGGGATGATGCCTCTAGATTTCCACCTGTGAAGGACAATTTAGGCCTATTTGGGTGAGTATTTCTTCATCGAGGAGCTCCACCACCTTTCTACTAAAGATACATTTGTTTTGGTTTTTGGAAGGTGTTTTTGCTTCAAAGAAGCCAAAAAGGGCTATTTTGCCTACTTCAATTCTCACAACATCCGGCGAGCTGGTTCTAGCAGCTGTGAGCTCAAGCTTTTCATATAATTTACCTGCCTTATGACTGGTTATGTGCGTACCCCTTTGATTCATCCTTTTTCATTGTCATCTTCCTTGTTCTTTTTGTCTCTCCCCCCTAGTATAGAGCATGTCTACATGTTAGGGGATGTGGCGCCTAAGGGCGACGTGGCACATCCTGCATGAAGGCCGACCTCTCCACTTCGGTGAGCCCCACTCCACACTTACCTTCCCGGGCCCCACTTATGTTCTTAATGTAGCATTTAGATTGAATGACTATGAAATTACACGACACGACCATCCCTGTCACCCATTGTGCGTGTCGCACGGGTCTTAGTGGAGCAGTGCCGCCACCGCCCGTATAGTAGCTCGACCACCAGCCGTGCCAGCGAAGCATGCTGGTCTGCCCCCGGTGCAGCTGTGTCTTGTGTGGCTCCCGCAGCAACTCCGGAACGTGCATAACCTCAGCCTACATAGCGGCCTCAACGTTGGTGCAGTCATGCTTCGCTATGGGTGGAACTCCGACCTGCGCCGTAATGGAGGCCATGCTCTGCCACGGGCGTAGCTCCAAGGCCTCCTCTACTCTGTTGAAAAAACCAAAAAATATAAAATTATGTATTTAGCGGTTGACATGTGCGGTCACGATAACATTTTTTGGAAAATCACACACAACATTTGGACCCACTAACAGCAGTTTGTTTAAGTTTCATAGTTGTTCAATCAAATGGTTTTATGCTTTGTTACAGGCCACAACCGACAACATTGTTTTTTTTAAGGCCGTGTTTAGTTCCCTCGCCGAATCGGCGGTTCTGGGCACTGTACCAGTACAGTGTCCAGAACACTGTAGCATTTTGTTTTTATTTGTGAAATATTGTCCAAAAATTCTCAAACTAGGCTCAAAAGATTTGTCTCGCAACGTACAACAAAATTGTGCAATTAATTTTTGATTTCATCTATATTTAATACTCTATGTATGTGCCAACATTTTGATGTGATGGAGAATCTTCTTTTTGCATAGTGGAATTTGGGAGGAATTTGGGAACTAGGCCTAAGTTTTTGAGAAGCTGCAGCTCAATAAAAAGGACCTGAGTTTTAATGGGTGAGTTGCATGTGCAGCGTGGGAGAGAAGGCCCATCTCGGTCTGTCCATGTGAAAAGAATAGGAAAGCAAGCAGCCCAATCGGCCCTGCCAAGAAAATCTGAAGCCCATGAAACCCTGCGAGCCCTTGTCCACTAGGCTAGTATTAGTACGCGGCCAGCCGCCAGAGGCGGGTCGGAGTTGAGCACTTGAGTTCCCCTTCTCCCCTTCACCTCCCGATTGCCGCCACCACCACCGCGCCCCCAACCCCAAGCACTCCAGCGGCCATGGTGTCGGAGGCCAGCAAGAAGAAGGCCGCCCAGAAGAAGGCTGCCGCAGCCGCCAAGAGAGGAGGCAAGGCCGCGGTGGCGTCCTCATCGTCTTCATCTGCGGCCGCGACTGCGACCGCCGATAAAGCGGCGAACGGCGTTGCAGCGCTCAAACTATCAGACCGCACCTGCACCGGGGTCCTCGCATCTCACCCGCTCTCCCGCGATATCCACGTGAGCACCCCTTTTCCGATCGAAACCTCGTCTTCCTGTTCTTTCGTGATTCGTGGTGTGAATCTTTAATACTCCTGAACTCTCCCTAGACGCAGAGGACCTAGTAGTTTTTTTTTTCCTATTAGTTCTATCGCATACCCCATACGCATACTGGGTCAGGTTTACGACGCTTGGAATCGCCGAAATCTTTGATCGATCTCTAGAGATCTGTACTGCTCTGTTTCATTCCGCGGCGAACCGATCTGTCTTCTAGAGTAGATTTTGAATAAGTAGACTTATTTATTTTGTTAGATATGGTTCCCCAAACATGTTGATGGGGAAATCGTTTTGAGGGGTAGCGAATGGAAAATTGGATTTTGGTTTTACTGAATAAAGATGGGCACATAAAGGGACAAAATCAACGAAGCCCTCTGATAACGCATCCAGTATATATCTGGAAAAGCAAGTGATAATGTTCCTCGTGGGTATCTTGCTTTCATTTTTTTTTAATTTGAGGAACTTCTGCTTATAGGTTAATTGTTCCAATCTCTAGCACAATCTCTATATCTTGTTGCAAGACTATCTGTACCATTGATCATTGTCTTTAATATATCACTGTCCTAATTAAATGGATGTATGTGAAGCAGTCTAATTCCAGGACCATGTAAATGGTAGTCAGTTGGCAGATATAATGGAACATACAGCTATGACAACAATTCCATGTGAAGTTCAAGTTTGGTTTCTATGTAGATTGTTATTATTTAATACAGGCAGTATCTTCTTTCCTGTTACTTGTCCTGGCACTTCCTTTTGCCATTAAAGGAAGTGAAAGATATATTTGGCCTCTTTTAAATTAAAACTCTCATTTCAATACTTTGGTGCTGCATCTCCTGTTGATTTGTTTAGCCCTTTGCTGATTGGTTCCCTAATAATCTATGTTTTGGATGTTGCAGATAGAGTCTCTTTCTTTAACATTCCATGGGCATGACCTTATTGTGGATTCTGAGTTGGAGCTGAATTACGGGAGGTAAAAACGTATAAATACATAATGCTACGATTCAGTTACGAGCAGGTATGCTGTTGGAGCATGTCACTGATACGTTTTATCTGTTATATTTGTATTTGATATATCAGGCGATACGGTTTGCTTGGGTTGAATGGCTGTGGGAAATCTACTCTTCTCACCGCCATAGGATGCAAAGAACTTCCTATCCCTAAACACATGGACATATACCATCTAAGCCATGAGATTGAAGCATCTGACATGTCTGCACTGCAAGCTGTGGTTACTTGTGACGAAGAAAGAGTGAAGTTGGAAAAGGAAGCTGAAATTTTGGCTGCACAGGTTGAGCTCTTGGAATCACATAAGTGTTACTTTCCCATGTTCCTTCTCAATGTACCACCTTTCTCAAGTTGCAAACTCTAACTTAATGCTGGTGTCATTTTTAGGACGATGGTGGTGGCGAAGCTTTGGACCGTGTTTATGAGCGTCTAGATGCAATGGATGCTGGAACTGCAGAAAAGCGAGCTGCTGAAATATTATTTGGTCTGGGTTTTAACAAACAAATGCAGGCAAAGAAAACTAAAGATTTCTCTGGAGGTTGGCGTATGAGGATTGCTTTGGCAAGAGCACTGTTTATGAATCCAACAATCCTTTTGCTTGATGAGCCCACAAACCATCTAGGTAAGTCTTGGGAAATCTAAAATCAATGGAAATGTAATTAGAATACTATGTTTTCAGTAGACAGAAATTTAATTGGAACCCTGCCATCTGTGAAATATTTATTTATACAATAAGTTGGATCTTCATATCCATATGCACATTTGCACAGCCTTACATTTCATTAACTAAGTAAGGCACCTTCCTTCAAGCATCGATAAATAGATTCACCCAAACAAAAATGATACCCTGTAAATTCTTGTGCACATTTGCACAGCCTTACTTTATACTTTTGAATAATACTGCCAAAATTCAATAATTCTTATGTGTCCTGTCAGTTTTTTATGGGCTGTTTTCAGCTCAGATCTTGAAGGCCTCGCTTTCTAATTCTTTACACTCATTTGCAGATCTTGAGGCTTGTGTCTGGTTGGAAGAGACACTAAAGAAATTTGATCGCATACTTGTTGTCATATCACACTCTCAAGATTTTCTAAATGGAGTGTGCACTAACATTATCCATATGCAAAACAAGAAGCTCAAATTATACACCGGTAACTACGATCAGTATGTTCAAACTCGCTCCGAGCTTGAAGAGAATCAAATGAAGCAGTACAAATGGGAGCAGGAACAGATTACTTCAATGAAGGAGTACATTGCTCGCTTCGGTCATGGTTCTGCAAAGCTTGCTCGTCAGGCTCAGAGCAAAGAGAAAACTCTTGCAAAGATGGAGCGAGGTGGTCTCACTGAGAAGGTTGTTAGGGACAGAGTTCTAGTGTTCCGGTTTACAGATGTTGGCAAGCTTCCCCCACCAGTTCTGCAGTTTGTTGAAGTCAAGTTTGGGTATACACCAGATAATCTCATATACAAGAGTCTTGACTTTGGTGTTGATCTTGACTCTAGAATTGCATTGGTTGGTCCCAATGGGGCAGGGAAGAGCACTCTTCTAAAGCTTATGACTGGCGACCTTGTTCCATTAGATGGCATGGTTCGGCGCCACAATCACTTGCGCATTGCGCAGTACCATCAGCATCTGGCGGAGAAGCTGGATCTGGAGATGCCAGCTCTGGCTTACATGATGAAGGAATACCCTGGGACTGAAGAAGAGAAGATGCGAGCTGCTGTTGGCAGGTTTGGCCTGTCAGGAAAGGCGCAGGTGATGCCGATGAAGAATCTTTCTGATGGGCAAAGGAGTCGTGTCATCTTTGCATGGCTGGCATATAGGCAGCCACAGCTGCTACTGCTCGATGAACCGACCAACCATCTGGATATTGAGACCATTGACTCCCTGGCAGAGGCACTGAATGAGTGGGATGGTGGTTTGGTCTTGGTTAGCCATGATTTCAGGCTGATCAACCAGGTTGCTCAAGAGATCTGGGTGTGTGAGAATCAGGCGGTGACAAGGTGGGAAGGTGATATCATGGATTTCAAGGCACACTTGAAGAGCAAGGCTGGTTTATCTGATTAGAAGGTTTTTCTAGCATGCATGAGCTTTTTAACTCTTGTATCACGAAATCCTAGTTTTCCAGTAGCAAACTATCGGAGATACTGTTATTGTATCGGATTACTTAGACTTCCATCGCAACCCGAGTGCCTCATACTACCTGGAATATTTATTTATATATTTTTTGAAATTTTATTATGTGTACGATAAGTTTTGTATGTTTTGGAAGTTTGGATTTGTCAGATTTACTGGGTTCTACGATCATTGTCGACAGACAACCTAAATTTAGTTTCTAATTGAACTGAAATTTTATTTCTAAAGAAAAATGGTTTTGTCAATCATTTGATTTTTGTTTTACAATTTGGTGGCACTTGTTTGGAGTGGTGTTTACACATTACGTTTGATGTTTACTTTACTGATGTCATGAGTTTCATACCATCAGTTCCATTTGTCTGCCATTTGTTTGATAGACATGCACTCCCTCTAGGTTTCTTAACTCCACTTTCACTCTTTAAGAAGTGAGGCTAAGAAGTAGGTTAAGATGGCAATCTGGCGGACGCAGATTCACTGACTTGCCTTCAGCAAGTTATGCCGCCTTTAGCAGAAAAATAGCCTACAAACAGTTGGCAATAGCCGATGTGACACATCGCCTTTAGAGCAAAAATAATAAAAAGAAAAAGGGTATGTGTGCACAACAATGGGTACTTGCATATATTGAAGACGACCGAACAATACAAAAGAAGCTGGCATTTTCAGAGAATTTTGCCGGCTAAGTAGTTCGAGGCCAAATCCACCTACGAGTGGGTCACTTTCTACTCTAGAAAGAGACTACCCAGCAGCTCGTCTGCAGGCGCCACCTCGACGATTGCTCTCCCCATTGACTCGAAACTATCCAATGAGTCAGGGAAGATGTCCCTGGTACGGGCGTTGACAAAGCGGGGGTTGTCACATCATAGAACTCCACGTCAGCAACTTCTGCTGCAGCCAAGGCGAAGGAAGCTCCATGAGAAATAGATTGAAAGATCAGTTCCCGAACACGCGCTGGCATATCGTCCAGGCGCTCCTCTGGCGTTGAACCCCGGGCGTGAAGAAGGTCGGCCACTGCGGCGATGGCCAACGTCAGCTCTATCACACATGAAAAGTTCAAGCGGCAGAAAAGGAGATTACGGAACGACAACCAAGATAGTCGGGACGAGCAAAAAGGTTTTTGATCGGCCAATTAGTCAGATCTGGAATCAAGAAGCATACGGTCGGTTCTGACTAAAGAAGACCCGAGAAGCGCCTGGGCACGATGGAGAGAGGCCTTTACCATCGTCAGCTCATCCTCCGCACAAGCACGCTCTCGTCGTTCATCCAAAAGCAGAAGCTCGACCTGAGAAGCGTCCCTCGGGTCGGCATCGACTACCGACGAGTTAACACTCGGCTCAGCCGACCGAGAAAAGCTAAAGGACCAGTTAGGATCTCCTCGCGAATCGAGACAAACAGGGAGAAGAGGTCCGGATGACCATTTACCGCGGGAGTCGGCGCCGTGGCGGCTAGGAAGTGCTATCGGCAGAGCTAAACGCCGAATAACATATGAGATCGGCCATGGATTGGAAAGGCTACTATAGACAAGGGGACAGTTTGACGGAACAGTGGAGAAGGAGGATGTAGGACTCACTGGCTCTCATTTCGAAAGTCCAGTCGCTATTTAAGGCATAAGGGTGATGAGTTGGTAGACTGAAGTCAAAGTCTGCCACAGTGTGAATCGGCTGAAGCGGCCGATTTAATCTTAGGAGCATACTGCTAAACAGTCAGCCGACGATTCAAGCGAATGGTACAACCAGGCGAACGGACAATACGGGAGCAGTCAATAGTAGTTCAGGGTCACCGCAGTCACAAGGTGCAAATATTATGAGATAATATTGCAGATATGAGGCCAGTTCGACAGCCTCCAGAGCACCTAGGCGAGATTGGTCCACCTCAGCTAGTACTCAGTGATCGTCTTCTGTGGAACCTGCTATCGGACACTGCTTGGATACCCTTCTCTTGATGGCATGACGGAAAGGTATCATCTCTCTTCATCAGGTAGTCCGGCTTGAGCCTCACAATCTGCGAAACTAGATTGGGCTCTGAGGAAAGCTGGTTTGGACTGCTTTATGTAAGCAACGACAGGTAACACATCCCTCGGGACAGGTGGCATGGTGCCTTCGACTAAGTAAAAAATTTTCCGGACTCTCGTTGCATCATATATTGAGGATAAAGTGTTCACTGACAAAGGAGGGACCAATGACCTGAGTTGGGTCTTCACATCATCGGGGAATGAAGCAGCATACGCCGGTTGTGGGGTATCGGCTCCTTCGGAAAGAACATAATCTTCCAGAGGAAAACGGGCATGAATTTGGCAAGATTGTTCCTAAAAACAGTGCGCGATCATTATCGATGGGCTGTATAACGGACTGATGGATCCTACTTGATCCTGGGAAGCAGTCTTCGGGGTGAGAACAACCGATGAGCCTTCAGGGAAGTATCTTGGAGATTATGCAGGTTGGTCAAATAATCATGTTAAAGGGTTATCGGCTAATGATACAGAATACCTTGGTTGGCATCGGATGACGTGTCATTAAGAACATTGTTCCCATGTATACACTGAGTTCGGCTTAGAGGCGGTTTGTTCTTTCCTCATCCTAAAGGGTCAAAAGACATCGGTTATGGTTTCAACAAAAAGGATGAGTGAAAACAACGTGCCTCTTCAGCGGCGGCATCGAAGTTCGTGATCAGACGGTTCATTTATCTCTAACAAAGATAGAAGGAGAGATCTTTCAACCTAAATGAGCCGGTTGAACTCCAATCCTGAAAGCACTGGATCCCTTGTGCGGAGTTTGTCCGTAAAGAAAAAAATTTGGAGGTAATTGTCCAGCATAGAATGTCAGTCCGTATACCGCTCGGGAAATCTGAAAGTGCAGAGGAGTTCGAACGCGAAGACATCCAAGTAAGCAAACCCTTCCAAGATATTTGCAGAGAATTCTTTATAGCATAGCCCGAAGAATTCCCCAGCAATTTTGTTGATGATGACGACCGGTGCTGCTTCGACAAGTAATACGCATCAGCCAGAATTTTCTGTCTCCGGTAACTCTTCTTCGTCATCTTCCAAGAGGACCTTCGAAGGGTAGGATAAGGATGTCAGGACTGAAGTGACTAAGGAAGGATGCACTTGCAATTTTAGGAACGAAATGAATTTCGTCCCAAAACTGGGGGGGGCATGTGTTATCACCGCATTTTTGCACGACCAAGCAAATCCGGATGGACCCCAAAGAGGGAGGAATGAGGTGTACAGGTGGACCTAGAAGGCTTGTTAAGGGAACCGACTCGGAAAAGATAACGCGTATCGGCTGTTGAGATGCGTTCGGTGGGTTGCGCCAAAACTGAGGCCCAAGACATCCAGGTTTCCTTATTTCGGCCAGCGGCCCGTTTTACGCTAGGGTTATGCTATGTGGTCTATAAATAGCAAGGGCTAGGAAACGAGAAGAACATCCAATCAATCAAATACACAACTTAGTTCTTAGTTTCCGGCCTTCGGCCACCCCTAGGAGTAGGAGTAGAGTAGATTTCGGTGAACCTTCGACCTAGTGGACTGCATCGACTAGATCGACCTCCGGTTTGTATGGCTGTATTATGTAACTCGTGCAAGCTCAGTATGAGCTAGTTATCGGTTTGAATCTATTGTTCATGGGGTTGCATTGCTTCAATCTCACATGAATCATGGCTTCAAGCTAGTTATCGACTCTATTAGATTGGTGATCTAATAGATTCATTAAGTTATCGATATTGTCTGTCATGCTTTGTTTAATCTATCGCTACAATATCTTGCCCAATCTCATCTAATGGATTGGCATGTGCTTTACTTTTCATCTAGATCTATTGCCTCCTATGCATCTATCATTATACTTAAAGGGGCGATAGATCTAAGATCATATCAGTTAATCCATTAGTTGTGGTTGTTACATGTTGCGGGTTCGAGACATGTGTTCGGTTATTAGATTGGTTTGAGCGTGGTTGGATCTAGTTTAACATATGTGGTATAGCTGCATCTACCAGACCCCACTGCCATTGTATGTTGAGTTATGTCTGTCTAGACTTAGATCTATCTGAGGTTGAATGCATGGATCTTGTTCAAACCTCATGGATCCCATATCGGCTAACACAGCTGATCTGGTTATGCTTCAATCATACGATGCATGTACGTTGTCATCTTAATCTATCGGATCTATTAAATATACTAGACGTGGTTCGACTTGTTTACTTTTATGGCTGCACGAAAACACCCCAATGCTAGTAAATCGGTCGGGTTATCGGGTTAATTGTCATCATGGCTATTGACGGTAATTATGAGCTATTTTGTCACCATCAAAATACCGTCAACATCCTCATATTCAAAGGAAAACAAGAATAACATGAACATATTGTGCCAAATAACTATTTCCACATGTCCCATGACTATTTGATGCAGGTAATGACAAATGGGGACTTTTGGGAGCTAGTGGGCCCACTTAGGGGGTCGACCGACCACCCTGTGGGGCCACTAGGCTTCCCAAGCCCCCATGATCCAAGAACCATCTTCCAGATCACTTTCTACCCCTTGGATCCAAGTGTGTTTCCTCCCAACGGATCAGATTCACATCACGAGGATCCATGGGCCCACATTAAGGAGATAAGCGTCACAATCAATCCAGAACCAACATCCAACGCATATGATAGGTGGGACCAGTACCCAGAGGGTAGAGGTGGGCCACAAACCACTATATGTGGTCAGCCGACCTCAAGGTGGGGCCCACAAGACCTCACTTGGTCCCTGACCAGTGGGCTATCATCCAGAAGGAGCAGAGGGGCCCACAGGCCAGCATGAGTGGTCGGCCGACCACCTATATGGCGGTTTCACCCCCTCAACCGCCTCACTCACTCCCCACATGCCTGAAATCTACACCACACACTCAAGGACGATGCTGAGGTCGGTTGGATCCTACGGTGGTTGATGAAGGTGACGCGGATCGCTGACGTGGCACCGGAGTAGCCCCTACTCCACCTCTAGTTATAAATACCCCCTAGGCCCTCACTCTCGCTCATGCCTCATTGGAGAAACACTACTCCTTAGTCTCTTAGCGGAGCTCTTCAGTAGTGCTATGCTAGTTGGAGGAGAGTGAGGAGAGTCTGGAGGAGAGTCGGGCCTGTCTAGCGTCTTCTCTGGAGTTCTTCCTCGGCGGATGCGAGTCTCTTGTAAGTCTAACACTTGTAAGTGATACATCCGAGTTCTTTATAGAATTTAGTATTCTAAATCTGGTTTAGTTGTTATACATCTTTTCGCGCTTGTTCATCACTTTACTTTAAGTAGAGTGCTTTAGCCTTTAATGTTGGGTTAAAGTAGTAAGAATAGTGTAGGCGTGGTGTCTAGACTAGATCTTGCCTTTGTAAACCGCTTATCGCACGAATTGTTTGTGGATGCTAGTAGAAGGTGACAGCTCTATCTAGTCTTCGTATTCCACCACGTGTGTCAGATAAGTTCTTAAAAGGTAGGGTCTCAATACAACTTGATGGCGTAGTCCGGTTAGAGTTTTGTCCTCTTTCTGTATTGTTATATGTTTTTGCTCTTTAATAGCCTTTACATCAATAGTCTATGATCCTTGTGGCCTTTCTCGTATGCGATCATTGCCTGTCATAGAGTGCTTTGATTATAGATCGTAGTCAAAGTAATAAGTTGTGTGTAAGTGTGGTGCTTATACATCACCTTATCCTTGGTTACCGCTTGTTGCACAGATAGTTGTGGTAGCTAGCAAGAGAGTGACAACCTTGTCTAGTCTTTGTATTCCACCACATATTTTTAGGCAAGTTCTTAAAAGGTAAGGCCCCCGTAAGAAGAGGGCGCGGTCCGGTAGGAGTTTTGTCCTCCTAGTGATCTATCCCCTCGCCTAGCATACTTGTATTGAGGAGGCAAACTATAGTGTTTAGACTAGTTAATTGGCTAAGTATATTGAAGTAGAGTGAATTACACAAGAGTCCCTTTACTCTCTTGTTGTCCTCCCACCTAGCTATACTATCTAGTCCGTTCTAAGTATCATTTACCTTGGCTTATTCATTTATCAACCCTTCCTATCACGTATATCGTTTACGCCCCTATACTAGTTGGTACTAAGTTGAGGTGCTCTCTAGGATCTCTCTCTAATTATCATTTCTAGCTCAGCTTTCCCTTGGGAAAATATAAAATATGATACCTTGGAATACTCCTAGGTGAAGTGCTACAACGGTATAATCTGTGCGCTTGCGGATTTATCCAATAGTCATAAGAAATACCAACAAGCATTTCTGGCGCCGTTGCTGGGGAACGGTAGCTGTTTTAACTAGAACCCGTTGGTCCTATTATCCTTGTTTTATCTTTCTTTTCATTTTATCCTTTTCACACCATGAACGAATCATCCATCTCTCATCTTGCTTTTCCAAAGGGCCATAGTTTGGAACCACCACCATCATCACATCCCATTCTTTCACCTAGCTATGAGTTTCGCCCTAGCTTCATAGCCAAAGTTCGGGAATAATCTTTCTCTGGGGATGAAGATGAAAATCCTTACACTCACCTACGTGACTTTGAACAATTGTATTCATGTGTCCACATCCAAGGGATGAGGCGAGGTACCCTTAAGTGGAAGCTATTTCTGTTCTCTTTGACGGGAATACCCAAACAATGGTACTTTCGCAACGTAGATAGTGTAAACGGAGAACGGGAAAGGTTACAATCCAAATTCTGCCTAACTTTCTTCCCTATCTCTCGTGTTGTTCGTCTTCGAATAGAGGTCCTAACCTTTAAACAAAAGGAGAAAGAACCTCTAGGTGCGGCATGGGCCCGTCTCTTAGATCTATCATCATTTGGCCCTGATCTTGCTATAACCGAGACAACATTGTTACAACACTTTTATGGCGGTCTTAGCAGAGGTTCCGCACAACTTCTTGATATAACTTCTGAGGGAGCCTTCCTGTGTTTACCCATTAGTGTAGGGAAGAATCTTCTCATGAAGATTCTTGAAAACACTCCCTCTACTAACGATTATAATGAAGGGCCCGAGGAAGAACAAAAACCAACCCCTAGAAAAGAATCCTTGATAGCCAAATCACCACCATTCCTATCCAAAGATTCTGCCATCGATCCTGAACCACAAATACCACAAATCTCGAAGGAAGAAGAAATTCAACATCTAAACCATTCCTTCGAGTTCGAGGCTAACCTTTCATATGATCTTGCTGGTTTTGGGAATGCCCAAAATGATCCTTTCCTAAAGAGACCTTCTAAGAAACATCTTTCTAGACCTCTCATGAAGGGATCTCCTCAAAAACCTCCCAAATCAACATCACCTTGTGCCTCGACTTCCCACATGGCACATCAGGAAAAGCTTGGGATATTTGATGAAGAAATGTCGAGTGAGCTTATAGAAGAAGAACTAAAGTGCTTTGAAGCCAAATCTATCCTCTCCTTCTCTATGCCCACCTTTAACTTATCCTACGAACCTATTTCTAAACCCATCCTTGATCCTGATGACCCCCCATGTGTTCCTTTATTCAAGTCTTATGATGACCCACTTAATGACTTTGGGAATTCATTAAGACACCCGAGGCATGGAAGCCATGATGGCCATAAATCTGACCAAGAGGAGCATAATCAACGGTTAGAACCTCTGTCTACCGTTGTAAGTCAAGAATGGTTGGATGAGGCCGAATCTTCCAAAGAAGTTGCTAAAATGCCCACACATGTAAGGAGGATATCCTGTCAAGTGTTGGGCATTGATTGCGACATTTGCTACGATCCTAGCCTCGGGATCAACATCATTCCTCATTTCTATGTTCCAACATCATCAAAGGATCGTTTATCCCAATCACAAAAACACCTTAGACTCCCCAATGGTCAAATCCTTGATTGTTTAGGAGTCCTCCATGATGTTCTTGTGGTGGTTGATGATCTCAAGATCTTTCTAGATTTCCATATCTTTGACCCTCCTGGACTTTCCTTTAATCTCACTTTTATCGGAAGACCAATCATGAGAATCTTGGAGAACACTTTTGGAAATGAGATGCTTGGTCATAGAATAAGTAAAGATTATCTACTCGTTTGGTCTTCCCGACCTCTCATCAAAGGGATAGAATCCAAACTTGTTCTTGATCCAAGGGTTGAGCTAATGTCAATCTTGCCAACAGCCATGACCCATTCAAGCCTTGAGAATGACTTGAAAAGTCATGAGAAAGAAAGTGCTCGCCCACTCCTTGAAATGGAGAATGATGTCAATGAGCATGGAAGTTATTCCCCGATCTTCCAATCAAATCCATGCTCAAAAGAGAAATCTCCCAGATCAATCCTTCCCTCTACCATCACTACACTCATGATCTACAACCCCTTCATTCTTCTTGTTTTGAAAATCTTTGCAAGAATGATTGTAGATGTGTTTGTCTATCATAAATTTTGCAAATCTCGTAGTGGTTTTGATCTTAAGGATAGGTTCGAGAATGTTGGAGTTGAAGGGAAACCGCTTCACCAACATGAGTTGCAGCTTGAAGGTTTCCCAAATACAAGTTTGTGTCTTAAACTTAAGAACTTTTGGGAGCTAACCCAAGTCTTCTTCTTTTCTATTAAACTTTACTTGTTAAAAAATAAAAATAAAAATATATAAAACAAAAATAAAAATATTTTTAGTTTCCCAAAATTCTGAAATAAATAAAATGATTTTGTAAAATGAGATTAAAGGAATATTTGTGAAAGTGTTCCTTCGGGTATTTTTGTCACTAACCATTTCAGGTTTGAAAAAAAAGAATGATGGAGCAAAACACAAGGTATGTCCAACAAAACATCTCTTAATAATGAAGCACATTCAAAAGAGTGTTCCACATCCTAGACTTAGATTTGCTCATTATCAAATGGTGTAAAATCCAAGTATGGGGGAGTGGAATTCTCTAAGAAATTCATGTCATGCTTCATTCTTAATTTTAATCGGTTGTCTCTACCTTGCTTTCTCTTTATACCTTGCTCATCTTGCTAAGTCATAGAAATAAATAAAAAAAGAAAGAAAAAAATGTTCATCTGGTTCACCATCCATGCTCTTGTCTCTTCTTAAAAGAATCTCTTTATGCCTTCATGCTTCCTAGTTCTGTTATGAGTATGCTTTGGTTTGGAATATCGATCGTGTTTCTAAAGGCTTTTTAAATTAAGCATGGTGCTTAGGTTAAACAGTCTTCCTTAATCAAATGAGACATGGTGTCAAGTTTGATTAATGAACCTAAAGTATACTTGTATGGAATTTGGTTGTGCTTTTGGACTAACCAATGCATGATAACTTCAAAATTTTGGTGGGTAAGTCATGAGATCGTTCATAGAGACAAATTAAGGTTTGAGGTAGTTTTGAAATAATCTTACACATCTTTGCCTTAACCTTGCTTGGTGGACAATTATGGAACATCTCTTTCTGTGCTAAAAATACTAAAGCCAACTTTTCTATAGCATAGAAGATGCCCTTCATTTCTATGACCACATTGCCCTTGCTTCAAAATATTTGTGCACTCCTTCGGGTATGTGTTGTCCACTAATCCTTCGCAGGAGAGAAGCAATGAATGGAGGAAAGGGTCTGAGTACAACGCGATGATTCACAGGAGAAAGACCATTCGTCATCATCAATGTCGTGACACATAGAATCGTCATGCTTCGAGGTTACGGCTGCAACACCTTTAAAGGTAAATGGTAAGTGTCTTAAAAGTTTTCATGAACATGAATCAGAGCATGAAATTGACATGGTAGATTTTGTCCATAATCCAATTTAGAACTAAAATCTACATGTTTTAATTTTTGTTCATTTTTTCGTGTTTGACCCTAGAATTAGCATGTACCTAGCCTTGTCACCTCCCACATGAAATCTTGGCCCATTTGGCCCCGAAAGGCGGTCGGCCGACCGCATGTTGAGGCTTCTCAGCCCGATGTTCCACGGCCTGCCTAACCTGACCTGTGGGACCTCCAATCCAGGCTCGGTCGAGGCAAACCTCTCTAAAAGCGGTCGGCCGACCGGGGTTTTTGCCCTTCAACCTTGCACGTTGCTCCTGAGCATTGGACCAACATTCCTATCTTTCTTCCAGCATGATCCAAGTGAAAATAGAGGCGAAGGACGTTGGATTCTCTCTTCTTAACCTCTTCCTATCCTTCTTCCTCCTCTTACCTTGTTCTTCTTCACCACCAGTAGAAATTCCATCTCCTATTTCTTCCCTTCTCATCTTCCTTGACCTCACCATGGTTCCACCAAGAAGAAGAGCGAAATGGAAAAGTTTCTATGAAAGCATTACCAACTTAGAAGAAACGGTTTCTGAGGAGAGAATGGAGCGTCTTGGTCTTGAAGATAGCTTTAATGATCTTCACATTATCACTAATGCAAAGCTCAAGATCTTATCCAAAGCCTTTGAGAAAGAGGATCTCCTTGCATCTCCTTCTCATTAGTCATCCCCTAGAGCCATCGAACCTACCTTATGGCTCTGATAGAAGAGAGCATGACAAGATGCTTGTCATCCCTTATGCTAAGGCCATAGGACCTTCTCTCCCTCCATCTTCTCCCTTGGCTTACCTTAGCCATTCATAGCAACAAGATACTTAGGCTTGATAGACTATCACTCATGAATCAAAGAACATATGCCTAAGCTATCAATGATAAAAGAAACTCTTGGTTCTGCTGGTATCTTACCCTAGCAGAACCCCTGCATTTGATCTCTTTCTATTCTACGCTCCAATATGCAGTGAAACAAGTATGGGGGGGATATCGGTCGACACCCCAACATACCATTTCACCAGATCGAACATGGAATCATGAGGTACATGGTCATGACACGTCCCACGAAAAAATTGGACCTCATCGGCCACTTTTGTGCATCGGCCGATGCATGTTTGAGGCCAAATCGCAGAACGGACAGAGCAGATCAATGTTCAGAGGTAAGGGAGTCTAATGCAGAGACCGAAGTGGCCAAATGGCCCCGAAGGGCGGTTGGCCGACCGCACCTAGAAGGCTCGGGCCCACCAGCCAGCGTCCACTCAACTTCAACATCCATTATGTCTGGTTTGCCATGTCTCTCCCCTTTTCCTTTATGTTTTATTTGTGTCGACAAAATATGCGTCGCAATCTACCTAGGGGGTACCCTACGGTAGTAGATTGTAGGCGGAGGTGTGGCGACGGCGATCAAGTGTAACATAGAGAGCGTAGACACGACGATTTATACAGGTTCGGGTCGGCAAATCGCCGTAATACCCTACGTCCTCTGTTTTGGTGGCTGGATTAATCTTGCGTATTAGGTTACAAGATCCGTAGATGATCTGAGAGATGTTGTACGAGGTTTTTTGAGGGGGTCCCTGCTCGCCTTATATAGTCGGGGAGTAGGGTTACAATTCCCATATCCTAACAGATTACGATCGGTTCCCTATGGAAAGGGATCCGAGTCTATCTACTAGGATCTTCCTTGGCGAGCAAGACTTCTTCGGAGTCCTTGGCGAGCACGGCGGGCTGGTCGCGTGCCGCAAGGCCTCACGGGCTGGGCCGTCTTCTGGTCGGCAGGCCCATAAGGTCCCTGGGGATATGCCGAGGTAATATCCCCAACAAGTCCCCGAGCACATTGCATTCTTCTGGCGAGCCCGCAGTGTCATCCTGGGAGGTGTTGAGCTGGTCGCCATCACGCGGAGTGGTCGTCGTAGAGTCCCGACTAGGGTGGCTGGTCGAGAACGTCGTAGCTTGATGCGCGAGCTGGTCGCCTTGCCGGATGCTGCGGCTGCTTGTTTGAAGAATGTGACGTGCTGAAGAAGAAAAAACTTTTGGAAAGTCCTTCCCTGGTGAAGTGTACCCACTTAGGCTCTGCAAAAACAACACAGAAAATAGCAGAGCTTTGCCCGAAAGAAAATTAGTACATTCACCGCAAGGTAAAGTGTACCCACTTAGTCCCCGAGCATGGTAGCAGGTGAAGTATGCACGTGGTGCCATGCTTTATAAAATAGTGCATAAGGTATGTAAATGAAGATTGAAGCATAAGTTTGCAAAAAACGACTGCAAGTACCCATAGTCCCCGAGCCTGATGTAAGAAACTGGGAGCTTCTTGTATCAGGATCATATATTGAAAATTAGAGAACTGAAATATAATTTTAGTAAGAAACGAGTGCGAATACCCATAGTCCCCGAGCCTGATGGAAGGAGTTTGAAGAGGTTCTTGCATCAGGGTCATTTGCTTTTCATTCGCAGTCCCCGGGTGTTGTCCTTCAGCGCCTTAGCCGCAGTCCCCGAGCCTTGCTCGGTGCGTAGTTGGACGAAGCCCCCGAGCCTAGTCGGGAATGCGATTAGCGCTCGGGTGGTAGTTGCTGTCGTCGAACTCCCCGAGTGTGTTTGTGTCGTTCACTCTGTGAAACTTGTCGGCCAGACTGCTGTAGTCGTTTGATGTTGCTGCATAAGAGTAACAAGTCTGTTCGTCCAGTCCCCGGGACTGTAGCGTTGGTGATATTGAAAAGATAAAATTATTAGCTGTAAATCAGAAATGGAAGGAAAAGAAGTAAATGGGCCGAAACAACGGGGCGGCCAGCGGCCCAGTTCACGGCGCAGAAAGGGGGCATGGCGGTTCCTTATTTGGTCATCGCAGTTTCCCAAAAACCCTCGACTGGGGATCGTTGTGCCCCAAGGCATAAAAGGGAAGCGGCGGCGGCGGCGATCTTCATTTCCTGGTGAAGTGTACTGCGTTCCTCTATCCGCTTTTCTCCTGCTCTGTGACCCACTGCAATCTTAGTTCTTTGCTGTCCTATCCTACCAATGGCACCTCGGAAGAGGCCAAATACTCGCTCGTCGGTGAAGAAGGAGGGAAAGACTTCGAAGATGATGGATGTGCTTCCGGATTGGACCCAGTATTGGTCCAGATGTACTTTGAAGGAGGAGGATATTCAGCTTCTTGTTACCGCTGGTATTCTTCAGGACAAGTCCATTGTGGATTGGAGGCCGGCGACCGGTGAGGAGTTCCGGACCCCTAATACTGGTGATCTTGTTGTCTTTGAGCCTTTCTTCTGGTGTGGATTCGGGGTTCCTGTTCACCCCTTTCTCCGCAGTCTCTTGAAGTTTTACAAGATTGCGTTGTGCAACCTCCATCCCAACTCGAAACTGCACATCGCAGTTTTTGTGCATTTCTGTGAAGCGTATTTGGGGATCGACCCGCATTTCGAGTTATTTCGTTATTTCTTCCGTCTCAAGCCGAACGGGACCGCCACATCCCGAGTTGTCGGTTCTATGTACCTTCAACTCCGGGAGGATATGGCGTATGTGTATCTTGCTACTCCATTGCCTTCGAATGTTGCGGAATACAAGTCTCGCTGGTTCTACATCCCCTAGGAGGAACCATATGCTCGTGGTGACCCGGCACACATCCCGGTGTCACAACCTAGCTGGTCGGCGGCCCCTTCACGTGCGACGATGGAACATGTGAAGGATCTGTTGTCGTTGATGCACCGGTCGTCGCTCGATGGTGTTTCGGTTGGTTGGAATTTTGTGATCAGGCGCTGTCAGCCTTGTAAGGACAGGGTTCATCCTGCCTTTCTTTACACTGGTCATGGTGATCCGACCTACGAGACTCCCCAAAAGTTGGATCCAGAGGATGCATTGGATCGTGTTGCTTTAATCTTTGATCTTTCTTTCCCCTATATGAGGAATCCACGTGGTGCATTTCGTGCTGGGCTATCGCCACCGTCGGTGAGTTTTGATTTTGCTTGTCTAGCAATCATCTAGCTTTTGGATTTTTGGTGGGTTTACTCAAATCTTCTTGGTCAGGATCATGCCGTCTTTGTTTCTCAAGTTCCGTCAATGGAATGGCCTCTCGGTGTTGATCAAACAAGGAATATCGAAGATATAATGAGTGGGGGTGGTCGCGAATCTTCTGGCGAGCGGGTAGTTCGTGAGCCCCTGGGTGAAAAACGCCGAGTACATGGCGACCGAGTCGGGAAGAGACCAGCCGACCTGCCCCGTGAGAAGGTGAAGCCTTCAGTTGGGACCGGGGGCAAGTTTGTTATCAATGAGGGCGTCGCGCATCCTAAGTCATCAATGTCTGATTTGTCTGACGATGGGTTGGGCGGGGATGACACGCCGGCCTTGACCCTGGATGGAGAAGGGTGTTGTAGCTCAGGTACCAAGGCGGCTGCTGGGACTTCTTTTGGAGTAGAGCATCCTGCTGCGTTGGTTGAGCATTCGCCTATGGGTGTTCCATCAGGCTATGAGGGAGAAGTTCCTGGCCGGAGGTTCGTGAGGGTTCGTCGGAAATCGTCCCTATAAGTGCTTCATCTCTTTTTTTGTCGAGTCTTAATCGCCTTTGTCGATGTGCGTATGATGTTGTTTTTGGGTAGGGTACCGGATTCTGAGGATCCGCTGGCGTCTCATGATAATAAATCGGGCGTCGCCGGTGGAGCGCGTGTTGAGACTCGCTCGGAGAGACATGGCGCCCCTATGCCTGCTGATTCTGCAATTTGTGAGGAGGATCCTGCTGCAAGTGAAGGGGCGATGTTTGTTGATGGTGCTTCTGGCTCTGCGACTGTTGATGCAGAACCGGTTTGCGGTGTTGTGCCGAATCTGTTAGCACCCTCGGCGCCGTGTCCGAGGCCGGAGAAGAGAAAAAGGTCGATCGTGCTGCTGGAGGATCTAGAGGTAGTGGAGGAGATTCCTCGAGCAAAAGACGAGTCGAAGTCGGTGCCAGTCCGTACTTTCCGCCGTGATGGTGAGGACTTTGTCGTTGTCGAGATGATAAGGCCGAAGAGGAAGCGGCTGCCTTTCTTAATGATGCTAGCGATCTGTTCGGGCGAATCAAGGTAGCTTCGGACCCTTGGCTACTTATGTGTTGTCTCTGTGCCTCCTTTGTTGAACTGTTACTGTGTCGTCGTAGGGACTTTTTAAGTCCGGAACGGAGTGTAAGGTAATGGCCGACCAGCTTGCGAAACTAACTGCTGAGAACGAGCACCTGCGTTGTGATGTTGCTCGTGTCGAGGGTCTGTTTGCGGGACTGGAGGAAAGCTCGGAGGCAGCAAACCAGCGTACCCAAGTGCTGCAAGCCACAATCCAAAATCAGGAGCGTCAAGTCACGGAGCTCTAGTCGCATATTGAGAAGGTCGATGAGCTTGCCGCTGGTAAGTCTTCTTTGCTCTTTGTTTGTAAAACTTGTTGCCTTGACCTGGTGGTAATGTTTCTTAGTTATTGTGTAGAGCTGCTTGGTGCTGAAGAAGCTAAGCGTCTTGCGAAAGAGAAAGCTTGTGCTGCTGAACAAGAAATTTACAAGATGCGAGCAATGCATGAAGTTAATGCTTTCCTACCTGTTGCTTTGATTTTGTAGTTCCCTTACTTGGTATTTGCTATTTCCGCAGCTTACCGGAGCAATGTTCGTCTTCAATTTGCAGACCTGCAAGGTAAGGTGGATTCTTACCACAACAACTTCTGGGCGTTGGCGCGGGAGATCGCTCCCGTGGTGGGATGTGTTGATGGCCGGGCGCTCATTCCTGAACCTGTTGATCAGGCGACCATGGATGGTGTGTTAACGAGGGTTCGCGGCCTATGGGGCAGACTTCGGTCATTTACGACTTCGGCGGCACGGAGTTTGATTGCTCATGGCCTGGCTATGTTGCAATCTCATTACCCGAAGCTTGAGCTTGGTCGCGTGGAGACCGGGTTCGCGTCAGGGACGTCGGATGAGGATACGGATCGTCTCGAGGAGGATGCTGATCGTGTCGCAGAGATTGTAGCTAAGGACGTTGATCTGTTTGCTGTTGGACAGCAGTAGTTTGTATCCCAGATACAAGGATTCGGACGTGTAAGTAAAAACTTAAAATGTCATGTCGTGCCTGCTAAGTCGTGAGCCGTAGCGATGAATCGTTTGGCCCTGGGTTCCCTGTGGCCCAGATCGTAGAGCCCGGAGCTACTGCGCGCGTAGGCGCCACGGGGATTACCGGGGGGTAGGCTGCTAGCAACCTGCAGCGCAGAGGGCGAACAACTCATGCACGCTTAGGGTGATTATAGGGACAGAACCCTTTTCCGAGAGGCTCGATCGTGGCGTGACTAGGGCCTGTGGAGAACCGTTCCTACAGACGCTGGGCACAAAGCCATGCTGCTTGTAGAGTCGTCGACCGTACCATGGTCGTATACAGATTCTGGGTGCATATCCTCATCGCCTTCAACACAGGTGATGTTTCTCGATTGTTGGATATGCATCATCTGAGAGGTCTATCAATACGATCATAACGTAAATGGTAGCTACTTCTATGCGTTATGAAATTGATAGACCAGATTTGAAGGTTTCCGGTTATGGCCAGGTTGTTTGGAGAACGCCGTAATGCGTTTGGAGGGGTCGTCGAACACTGTGGGAGTGTTTTGGAGAGCTCGTCAAACGCCGTACGCGTTTTGCAGGAGTCGTCAAACGCCGTAGGCGTTTTGTAGGGGTCGAATTGTATATGGGGTATAACGAAAAACATATCACTTTATTTATTTATTGGGATAGAGTACAAATTTCATTGACCCGCTTCAAGTATCTGGACTATTTGTATTGAAGGAATCGTAGGCCCTCATGCGTAGTTGCGAGAGGGGCTGGCGCCGATGATTGATGCTTGCGTTTCCTTTGACCTCTTGGCGGCAGGGTTGTCGTTAGTGCTAGAGTTGTATTTGTCGTGGGGACGGGGCCTCCCGGCGGCGTTTATTGTTTGCTGTTCACACTCATATGAGACTTCCAGGTCGGTGCGGAGGCTAAGGATGCCTTGTTGTGTCGGGATCTTCAACACCATGTAGGTGTAGTGCGGTACTGCCATGAGCTTTGCGAGTGCTGGACGACCAAGGATCGCATGGTAGGCTGTTTGGAAGTCAGTGACGATGAAGTTGATGTTCTCGACCCTAAAGTGGTTCTGGTCGCCGAATTGCATGGGGAGTGTAATTTGTCCTACTGGCGTGGATGCCTTGTCTGGGATGATACCCCAGAAAGGGAAATTCGCCGACAGGAGGTCCTTCTTTGAGTAATCGAGCTGGCGGAATGCGTCGGCGAAGATGATATTTAACGCGTTGCCGCCGTCGACTAGCACTTTCCTGAAATGGCACGTCGCGATGGTTGGGTCGATGATGAGTGGAAAATGGTTAGGGTACCTGTAGTCCATCCACTCGTCTTGCCCGGAGAAACTAATTGGCTGCTCCGACCAGTCTAGGTAGCGGGCGTCGGCCGAATCATCTCTGTTGGCGGCGACAGAGTAAATTTCTTCGCGAACTTGGCGACGTCGCCTTTCTCCTTCAACGACCATGCTACCACCGAAGATGGAGTACGTCGTTGAGGGTGGTCAGAATTTTGGTGCTGGTGGGTCTTGGTCTTCGCTCTTGCCAGAGTTTGCTCTCTTGTCTCTTCTTCCCTTCACTACTGACTTAAGGAGTTCGCAGTTTTGCATGGAGTGCTTGGAGTTCTTGTGGATGGGGCAGGGGCCGTCGAGGATCTTCTCGTAACTGGCGTCGTAGTCCGTCTTTGATTCGTCGTCTGCGTTGGCGATGTAACTGTTGTCTCGCCTGTAGTCGTACCTCTGCGGGTAACGCTCGGAGCTTCCCGACCGGTGGTCCCGGTGATGACCGGACCTTCCAGCGCTACGGTAGTCTGGTCGGCGGTCCCTGTCCCTCTCGCATTTCGGGAGACGGGAATAACGTCGCCTGTTCTGCCTGCTTCATGTGGCGTTGTCTTGGTTGGCATGGGGAGTCCCTGCCAACTTGCTTCTGGATTCGTCGGCGGATGAACCATTGGAGAAAATGGGGGTGGCCTCCATCTCTCTATCGCGGTGAGTGTTGTCGGCAGAGGTTTGAAAAATCATCCTTCCGAAGCCTAGGGGGTGCTCTGGGAGGTCGCTGGTCAATCCGTAGGAATCAGGTGTTTCAGGTCTCCGGGGTAGCGACTGAGCCTGAAGAGGCCGTGCCACCGAGGGATACTGCCTGGTCGGAGTCACTGGAGATCGAGGAGATGACAACGGTGTTCACGACTGGAGCCACCGGGATCTGGTCGAAGACTGATTGGTACAGTTGGCGCTGGAAAGCGGCGGCCTGATTACTGAGCCCATAAGGCATCATTGGAGAGGGGCGAGTGTCCCTGGTCGTCGTGGCCATCGTCTTCGGCGGGGATCGGCAACGGGGTGGTCGGCATCCATGGTTTTCGGGGAGTCGGTGTCGTGCCACTTGTATGAGGTCGAGGCAATCCATGATACTGCTACTGGAGCAATCGATGGCGTCGACCAGGTCGTCGACGCCGGTCTTCTTTCGTGGGTGGCACTTTGGCATGGTGAAATGATTTGGGGACAACGCGGTGAGACGACGTGGAGATGGCGGCACGTTTGCCACGCATGGCGCGGATCCGACGGTCCAAGATACAAATTTGATCTGGAGCGCGGTGCCAGGCGCCGGAAGGACCATCGAATCCGGGAAGGTGACCGCTTGACGAGCCAAGAAGTCGATGCACACACACCCTACCTGGCGCGCCAACTGTCGATGAAATATGCGTCGTAGTCTACCTAGGGGGTACCCTACGGTAGTAGATTGTAGGCGGAGGTGTGGCAACGGCGATCAAGCGTAACACAGAGAGCGTAGACACGGCGATTTATACAGGTTCGGGGTGGCAAATCGCCGTAATACCCTATGTCCTGTGTTTTGGTGGCTGGATTGATCTTGCGTATTAGGTTACAAGATCTGTAGATGATCTGAGAGAGGTTGTCCGAGGTTTTTTGAGGGGGTCCCTGCTCGCCTTATATAGCCGGGGAGCAGGGTTACAATTCCCATATCCTAACAGATTACGATCGGTTCCCTATGGAAAGGGATCCGAGTCTATCTACTAGGATCTTCCTTGGTGAGCAAGACTTCTTCGGAGTCCTTGGCGAGCACGGGGGGCTGGTCGCATGCCGCAAGGCCTCACGGGCTGGGCCGTCTTCTGGTCGGCAGGCCCATAAGGTCCCTGGGGATATGCCAAGGTAATATCCCCAACAAGTCCCCGAGCACATTGCATTCTTCTGGCGAGCCCGCAGCGTCATCCTGGGAGGTGTTGAGTTGGTCGCCATCACGCGGAGTGGTCGTCGTAGAGTCCCGACCAGGATGAAAACAATTGCAAAGTGACATGATCTATGATGTTCTAAGGGTAAAAGCGTCATAAAGATGAATTCTTGCTTTTGCTTATGGTAGTGGGAAAATATCTTGATAGGGAACCATATTGACTAAGTTGTTGATCAATGTGATATACGTTCTCGTCTCATGATTCATACTCTCTCTATTTAAAGTGTTTGGAGATTAATTTTTGAAAACATCATAAAACCATAATGTCATTACTCCTCTATAGTGAGAAAATTCCTACCAAAGCCATATATGCTCTTTCATGATATAAGCTTTCTACATAAGTTGCTTACTTTGTGTTGAGTTTGGTCAAGTTTTGTGACCCTTGTTGAGAGATTTATCATGCTCCCAAGATCAAGATCATGTACACACCACATATAAATGATGCTTCTATACTGGAAGTACACAGAAACATGCCTTACGTTTTCCACATAGTTCATGCTCCATGTTCTAATAGAAAATTCTCTCTCTAGTATGTTGCTAGTAAATGAGACATAGACTATGAAAAATTATGAAAATATGAAAAAATATAGGGGCACATGAAGGTCCCAAGTCTTAGAAAGAAAATGATGAGCAAATCAAAGCTCATATAAAAAAAGATAGCTATGTCTCAAAATAATAAGTTAGGAAAGAGAGATCTTATAAAGGAGTTTTGATCATTCGTCATGTTTCCACACACTTGCACATCTTGATCTAAGAGTATGACATTTCTCTTCTTGGATCCGGAATTTGACTTTACAATATATGCAAGGTTAGTATGCTACATTGTTTATCCCTACCTAAGCTCCACATAAGCCTTTATAGAAATAGGGAGATAGAAAGAAGGCAACCTCATGTTAAGCCTTGGTAAGGATTCATGCACCTTGAGCGATCTAGAGTACTATATGAGGAGTAAGTTGACTTATGTGCTTTCTTTTGAAAACTTATCAAAAACTCCAAGTACTAATATAAGATTTGGGAAGATGACTTTGCTTTAAGAACTATTCCATTTTTCAACCTCTCAAGGATATATGTTAGACAATACCACATATCCCATTAGTATGACAAATGTCTTGAGTAAATCTTTATGCTTGCTTTATACTTTGAATATCATGGTTATGTTAACTTTTATCCTTTACTCGAGGACAAGCAAAGAGGTAAGTATGAGGGATCTTGTTGACGGTAATTATGAGCTATTTTGTCACCATCAAAATACCGTCAACATCCTCATATTCAAAGGAAAACAAGAATAACATGAACATATTGTGCCAAATAACTAGTTCCACATGTCCCAAGACTATTTGATGCAGGTAATGACAAATGGAGACTTTTGGGAGCTAGTGGGCCCACTTAGGGGGTCGGTCGACCAGCCTGTGGGGCCACTAGGCTTCCCAAGCCCCCATGATCCAAGAACCATCTTCCAGATCACTTTTTACCCCTTGGATCCAAGTGTGTTTCCTCCCAATGGATCAGATTCAAATCATGAGGATTCATGGGCCCACATTAAGGAGATAAGCGTAACAATCAATCCAGAACCAACATCCAACGCATATGATAGGTGGGACCAGTACCCAGAGGGCAGAGGTGGGTCATAGACCACTATATGTGGTCGGTCGACCTCAAGGTGGGGCCCACAATACCTCACTTGGTCCCTGACCAGTGGGCCATCATCCAGAAGGAGCACAGGGGCCCACAGGCCAGCATGGGTGGTCGGCCGACCACCTATATGGTGGTTTCACCCCCTCAACCGCCTCACTCACTCCCCACATGCCTGAAATATACACCACACACTCAAGGACGGTGCTGAGGTCGGTTGGATCCTACGGTGGTTGATGAAGGTGACGCGGATCGCTGACGTGGCACTGGAGTAGCCCCTACTCCACCTCTAGCTATAAATACCCCCCTAGGCCCTCACTCTCACTCATCCCTCATTGGAGAAACACTACTCCTTAGTCTCTTAGCGGAGCTCTTTAGTAGTGTTCTGCTAGTTAGAGGAGAGTGAGGAGAGTCTGGAGGAGAGCCAGGCCTGTCTGACATCTTCTTTGGAGCTCTTCCTCGGCGGATGCGAGTCTCTTGTAAGTCCAACACTTGTAAGTGATACATCCGAGTTCTTTATAGCATTTAGTATTCTAAATCTGGTTTAGTTGTTATACATCTTTTCACGCTTGTTCATCGCTTTACTTTAAGTAGAGTGCTTTAGCCTTTAACGTTGGGTTAAAGTAGTAAGAACAGTGTAGACGTGGTGTCTAGACTAGGTCTTGCCTTTGTAAACGGCTTATCACACGGATTGTTTATGGATGCTAGTAGAAGATGACAACTCTATCTAGTCTTCGTATTCCACCATGTGTGTCAAATAAGTTCTTAAAAGGTAGGGCCTCAATACAACTTGATGGCACGGTCCGGTTAGAGTTTTGTCATCTTTCTGATCTATCCCATCGCCTCCTGCAAGAGAAGGTTTGATAAAGCCAGTATAACCAGTTATACCTTGTTAGATATCTTTGCTATATGGAACCTCTCGACCCAGTTATCATAGTCTCCCTTGATCCATCATAGGACATATCCATATTCATAGTTAACTCACTTCTCGTTCCCCATGGAAATACGATACCTTGGAATACTCCTAGGTGAATTGCTACAACGGTATAATCTGTGCACTTGCGGATTTATCCAATAGTCATAAGAAATACCAACAATGGCTGCATGGGAACAAACCTTTGTTGATGATTAATTTTTATTTGGTATGCTTGGTAGATCTGATGGTTTGATGATGATAATGTTACATGTATCGCATCTTTACCTTGTTATCATCATATGATCGGCTAAATTATGTACCTCGGGTTTAATATCTTGCGATAGCCGTTTATATACCATCGTAATGCTTTCCACTGTTCGGAGTTGACTCTTTAGTCAGTCTCCTATATTCATCGGCTATATGAGAGTCGCACACTCATGGAACTGTCTGGCAACAACCAGCAGGTTCCATAATTTGACGTTTCACCTCCTTATCAATTACATGTCAAATTGACTGGCACGCCTGGAATCGATCATCGAAGTGGCCTAAGCCGCTTAAGGGGTTTAGGAGATCAAGCTTTGCTGCTACACACGGTCTCCGCAGGCCCTACGCAGTGCTAACGCTAGAAGTCCCATTTTTGGCGTCAACAGAGCGATCAAATCCTCTCTGAACTTGGGGTCTAATTTGGCGCTGATGTTCGTCGGCCTAGGTTTGTCGCCATCTCCAATATCAACTGCTTCTAACTCATCAGCCGATGTAAATCCCATGCCTAGCTTGCCTTCATCGCCATCAACCGGTGTATGCATTATTCTACTTTTTTCATGCCGACTGCTCAGATCGGCTGTTGACATACAATGTTGAAAGTGAGGAGGTCTTCTTGTAACCTTCTACCTAAAAAGCAATCATAGGCATAATCTTCCACATCCCAGTGAGCAGGGTCAACGGTTGCTATAGAAATTGAATCATCGGCTGGAATGATCTCAAGTTCATCATTATCCAGCCATTGTACTGCGACCTGATGCATTGAAGATGGAATGCAACAGTTGGCATGAATCCAATCTCTCACCAGGAGCAGATTGAATGAACTATCCCTATCAATGACGAAGAAAGTGGTTAACAGAGTCTTGCAGCCGACTGTTAGTTCCACCTGCATGACTACCCGAGCTCCTGAAGTCCTTCCTCCGAAGTCACCGAGTGTTAGATCTATTTTGAGGAGCTTCTTCGACTCCAATCCCAATTTTGGAATGATGTGGGCTGGCATCAGGTTGATGGAGGCACCTCCGTCGATCAGTATCCTCCTGACAAATCTTTCATTGATGTATCCTTAGATGTATAGTGCCTTTAGGTGTCTATGCCTCGCAGGCTTGCCAAAGACCGCCTGGAATTCGCGCGTGAGCACACCGGTCTATTCTCCAAATTCCGACTCATCAAAGTCAGAGTAGACTTTAGTATCCACCGGTACCCTGAATTCCACATGTAGGAAGAAGCTTGCAGCGCGATATGCTACCTCACAACGTCGCCTGTCAGCCCTCTGACGTTGAACTCTCTGTTGACTCTAAGAATGACATACTTTTACATATCCAAAATACCGTCAATAGCCTCGGTTTCAAGGGTAGAATAACACTTCATAAACATATTTATCACTAAAAAGTTCCACATGTACTTGGATAGCCTTTGTTTTCGGGGAATGATATTTCAGGACAATCAGGGGTGCTGGAAGCTCCTTTTGCACATCTCCCGATGTGTGGTTTGAACCAAACTCCAAAACCTCTGTACCATGAGACTCCTGCATGTCCAAGAGCTCTCACAAGAAAGCCTGGCTCCAAAGGAGCCAAACTACGGTCGCCCGATCATGGTTTGGACCCTTCTGGCTAACTAAGCCAGCACGATCCATGACAAAGCTATTCCAACCCTTGGATGCAACCTGTGCTTTCAATCAACGCTCCAGATCAAGTGCACAAGGATCCATGGGCCCACATCAAGAGAACTAGCATGACAAACACCTCAAATGAATTATCCCAGCTCCATGACAAGTGGGACCACATTCTAGAAGGCAGTGGTGGGCCCAAGACCCCTAGGGGGTCGGCCGACACCCCAAAGGGGCAACCACCTCCCACTAGGTCCCTGACCAGTGCGGACATCTTCTAGAAGCCTTGGGCAGGGCCCACCTGCCATAGGGGGGTTGGCCAATACCCCCTAGGCCCTCTGAAGCTCCTGGTGACTCCCCCCACGCATTTAACACATGATGGAAATAAGAACCTTCCATTCCAGTCGGTTTAGAGGCGGTGGATCCAAGGGCTCAAGGTTGAAGCCTCCTAGATCGATGATGTGGCAGTGGAGTAGCCCCTACTCCACCTCCCACTATGAATAGAGGCTCACATCCCCCTCTTCACTCATGGTGGACAAGCCTACATGCTCAAGCACTTAGAATTATCTATATCTATATCAATATATAATGCATCGATAAAACTTCTCTAAAGCCACACTAACAAATGTCCCTAACAGTCATTATCTTTCTTAAGTGCACCCCAACAAATATACCTAGAAATAAAAAACTTTTGAAATGAACGCACCAAATTTACTTTACTCTCTCCTTTCTCTTACTCACTCAAATCCAATGGTCCAAGTTGTTTGGATCATACCTCGTCAGTCCTCCCATCCTCCCATCCCGCGCCTGCGATGGTGAATCTCCCTCTCCCCCGACGCCCCCTCTCTCTCTCTCCAACACAACTCTCCCTACCCTATCGTGTCATGGGACTCCCTCTAGATCCGCACGACCGAGCTCATCCACGTCGGAGCCCATGGAGGACAAGATCACGTCGTCGCATCCCTTGAAGCTGCAGCGACCCGCACTCGGCCGTGAGCCGTCACCGCGAGATCTAGTGGCGTCATCGTGCCGCCAACGCTGCTGCCTGAGATGGCGAGCCCCACGATTCGGAGGCTGGACGTGGCCTCGCCGGTGACAGCGGATATCGACGTCGCCAACTCCGTCGAGCCGCTCCCGGTCGCCGACGTCATGGCCGGGCTCGGGCTCCCCAACCGATCCAAGCTAAGACACACCTCCGGCTCAGCCCAGATGAGCGAGATACGGAGCAGTATCAAGTCCCGATGGCAGTCCAATCAGATCCGCCTCAGCCGGCGTAGATGGCGCGGCATCGACTGTAGTGTTGATGCTCTCCGATGGCGTCGCTGACGACAAGAAGCGGTGGCTCGCCGAGGGCATCGCCGGTATACAACAGAATGCCTTCTACGACACGGATCCTAGCTCGGCCCTCTCCCATGAATCCATGCCATCGCCATGCGGTTCTCGCCATCTGCTCGGCGTTGCATTTGTCGTTGGTTTCCATCGCCCAAGTACATTGTCCTCGCCCCTGCCTACCTGCCGCCTCGCCCGGCTGCGCCCTCTTCCTACTCTCTTAAATCGCTCTCTTCTCTATAGCCTTTGCCTTTCATGTTGGTGGATCGATTGCCGCGCTAGAAACCCATTTGTACCGATGCTCTTGTCCTTGAAGGGAGTGGGGTGATTGTTGCGCTCGAAGTGGGTGTCCGGTGCCTTCATGTTGACGTCTCCTAACTCAACAATCCAACACAAGTGTACACAACAGCTCCAGCGTGAGAGCAGAGGAAGGTCGTGGACACTTGAAGCGAACATTCATCTACGGATCTACTGCAACTTGGTATAGTAAGTTAATACCATGAAGTATTTTCATGCAAAGTTACAGTTGATCATTGAATTGGTGTATGGGCGTCTTTATCATAAGCAGCCCTCGTGCTTCCGTGGATTGGTGGACGCATGCATGTTTGTTTTATTCACGATTTTTTTAATCCTAGCCTACATGTTCTGCGATTGATGTGGTTCATTTTGTTGAATCCATGAATGCCAATGTCTCATGCTTACCACCTGTTTGTGAAAATGAGTATAGAAAATGTCACTTTAGATTATCCCCAATATTGACCGATTTGGATATTCACTATTCCATAACCATTTCATTAAGCATATTGATTTTTTATTCTGGGCCATCCAATGTTCTAAATAATACTGAAATTATTATTCTCTACTTCAGATGAGATTGTACAGCTTTGCTAGCGCTGATCACTGTTATATGGTTACATATAGATTATATTTAAATACTATTATTAACCATACAAGGAAGAAAATCATAGATGTAAAGTACAAATCATATATGAACACTATTATTACGTGAACTTGTTAATTCTTTGCAAATTAGTGTATCTGCTGTGAGAAGTTTCTAAGAAGCAACTAGATTCATGCAGGACGGCAACGCCTCGCTGCTTGGCAGGGCATGCAGGTTCATGGTCCAATATTTAACCTTGAGAAACATTTATCTTAACATATGTCCTTTTAGAATTGCCAATATGTCCTTTTATATAATTAGTCCATTGTATTTTATATGCCATGATCCTGATCCATGTCTTATCTGTTGCATGAGCTATTGCTTATATCTTTTTTTTCTGAATGCCTTGTTTATGGATGAAGAAATGTGGAGGCTGGACTAAAGAAGTACAAGAAAGACATAATTAGTGTCCACCCTCTCATTCAACACATCCTCGGTGGGTTTTAAAATGCCAAGGCCTACTGAACAGAGTAGTCTTTGCAACTGTGATCACAGAACTCAACACTTGCCACCCTATATGGTATATCCAGTTAATGATAAGAAAACATATTGTAAAGCAATTTGTTCACTTGATCTGACAGTTAGAAGAAAAAAACACAAGTTACATGCTGATGTGAACAGAAGTTACTGTCCCTCAGAAGAAGTTGCCAAGTGGGCAGCACTAGATGATCCCTTCTCAAACCTTCATATTCGGTCTTCCGATTTGACCATCATTATGCCTTACAGTTCTGGTTAAGGTATTTAGTTTACCCTAAGTTTTTATATTTCTATTCCTATTAATTTTAGTTCGAACTATACATGGTCTTTCAAATGGTAGTGATATTCATTTTACAAGAATGGCTGGGATATTCATTGTACAAGGTTTTGTCCTGTTGTGTTCAATGATATGCTGTATACCCCCAAAAGCGTTGCCTTTCAAGTTTCAAGAAAACAGAAAAATATGTCTATGCATTGATTAACTTGAAACATTTTTTTTAGTATGAAACCACTTATATCAGCATGATTTGAGGGAACTTGATTTAGACCCCAAGCTTCCCGTAGTGCTGCTCATGGGAGGTGGAGAGGGCATGGGTCCTGTCAAGAAAACTGTCAGAGCCCTAGAAAAATCCTTGTTTGATAAAATCTAATTGGGGAGCTTATTGTCATTCGTGGCTGGAACAAAACGTTAGGCTTCTCACTGCAAGTGTCAGTAAAGGCATAATGCACAACTTGTTCTTTTAATTATTTAGAAAACAACAGTAAATCCATAATATAACCATTTCTAGATGCTATTTTCTTTTTTCGGACATTGTTTATTTATCCGGGTTGTCTAACTAGATCTTTTTTGAGTGACAAATAACCAATCTCTGCTAGAACTATGTCTTTTCTATTGTGCCATACAACAATTGATATTCTTCTTGGTGCAACACATTTTTGTTTGTTTATAAATTAAAAAAAGTGTTTTGTGATCCAAAAATATTTCATGTCATCTTCTCTTTCAATATATGTTGGTTTCGTTTTTCTATGCTTACGGCCCATGCTAACTGTATCACCAAGCTACAAATTGCTATACCTTGATAAGCAAGGTGAATGTTTTTTTTTGTGATTGCTCCTACTATGTATGTGTATGCCTGTTTTGAAGATCTTTTTCGGAACATAGAATTTCTTTATGGTGTCTGAGCCTGAATGCAGTCGATTCATTTCTTCGATTTGTTTCATTTCATTTGTGTTATGTTCATATACTCAGTCTATGAAGTTATGCACATTTTTAAGTATAGTTTTCTAGAGTTGCACAAGATAAATTTCTCTATTTTCGTAATCCTTTGTCATGACTAATTTGTAAATTTGATTGAACAATATTCAGATATGCATTTTGATAAGATTATTTAAATTTCCACTAGGCTAAACTTTGATCTGTTGTCCTTTTGCCCTTGATTCCTCTCCTTCCAAGAGTGTGACTAAGTGATCTGTCTGTCTTTGAAATTGCAGTGCTGGCTACCAACTGAAGGCTACAAAAAAGAGGTCCTTGCAATCTTTGAAAGGGAATGGAAATTAGCCAGAGAATATAGCTAAAATAATAATATATTACTGATGATCTTACTTTTATTAGGAGTGTGCCCCGCAAAAAGATTGCATCACACGAGTTCATCAGCCTTGACGCACCTTGCCCCGCAAAAACATGCGAAAGATGAAGAGGTAGTAATCCCAAGCCATCTACTGGGGCCTGGGAACATGGATCTTGAAGAGGGGCAAGTGGAAGATATGCACCTCATGGATGATGACGTAGTTGTTGGCTGCAAAGGATCAGCTACTGGATACTTCCACTCAGCCCTATTTGTTTCCATTAAATCCTAGGAACGGTACTAGCATAAGAAGCACAGACTCTTGCTTATACTCCTGGGAACCTAAACATGTTATTGAGACTTGGGGAAAATTTATAGTTGTTGTTCCTTGATATGACATTTCTAGCCTCGAGATGAGTTAAAAGAGCCCGTGTTGAATCAAAGGAGTCTTCTATTCGTATCATCTACAGTGACCTGACAAGATTAATGTCATCATGTTGCCATCATGTTGCCAAACTCTTCACAAAATTCTTGATTGGTTGACCCAAGGATAATGTCATCCACATAGATTTGCAATACAAACAAGTCCTTTCCAATCTTCTTGGTGAATAGGGTAGTATCAACCTTGCCCATAATGAATCCCTTAGAGAGGAGAAAATTCCTCAACCTCTCATACCATGCTCTAGGTGTTTGCTTCAAGCCATATAATGCCTTCTTTAGCTTGTACACATGGTTGGGTTTCTTGTCATCTTCAAAACCGGATGGTTGTTCAACATATACCAATTCATTGATGTACCCATTGAGAAATGCATTCTTCACATCCATTTGATATAACTTGATGTTGTGAGCACAAGCATAAGCCAATAGAATCCTTATTGCTTCTAGCCTTGTCACCGGTGTATATGTTTCTCCAAAGTCAAGACCCTCTACTTGAGTGTACCCTTGTGCAACTAGTCTTGCTTTGTTTCTCACCACTATGCCATCTTGATCTTATTTGTTGCGAAAGACTCATCTTGCGCCAATAACATTGTGATTCTTTGGTCTCTCAACTAGTTCTCAAACTTGATTTCTAGTGAAGTTGTTGAGCTCTTCATGCATAGCATTCACCCAATCAATATTTTGCAAAGCTTCTTCAATCTTGGTTGGCTCAATAGATGATACAAATTAGTAGTGTTCACAAAATGAAGCCAATCTTAATCTTGTTTGTACACCACTAGTGATATCTCCAATAATGTGATCTATAGGATGATCTCTTGCAATAGATGTAGGTTGGAGTGTTGGAAGTTGATTGCTTGTACTTGGTTGGTCATTAGATTGAGATGATGAACTAGCCTCTTGTTGATCTTGAGTTGGAGAGGATGAGCTAACTTGATTGTCATTGGATGGAGCATACACTAGAAGGTCATTATCTTGCTCTTCATCCAATTGCCTCGGCCTAATGTCCCCAATATTCATGTTCTTCATTGCATTGGCCAATGGTTCACCTCTCACATCATCATGATTGTCATTTTCATCTTGAGATCCATTAGTTTCATCAAACTTCACATCATGTACCTCCTCAACTATGCCATGAGTAAGATTCCAAACTCTATGCTTTGCTTGTAGTTGAGTAGCCAAGTAGGAAGCCTTCATCACATTTCTTCTCAAATTTGCTCAATCTTGCACCTTTCTTCAAGATATAGCACTTGCAACCAAACACTCTAAAGTATGCAATATTTGGCTTTCTTCCATTCAATTGCTCATAAAGTGTCTTCTCAAGCATCTTGTGACAATAGAGTCGGTTGCTATAGTAGCAAGCCGTGTTGATAGCTTCGGCCCAAAAAGAATCACTCACATTGTATTCACTAAGCATAGATCTTGCCATATCAATGAGTGTCCTATTCTTCCTCTCAACAAGCCCATTTGATTGAGGTGTGTACTTGGCCAAGAATTGATGTTTGATTCCATATTCATCACATAGCTCATCAACTCTTGTATTCTTGAACTCACTTCCATTGTCACTTCTCACTTTCTTGATAGTTGTTTCAAATTCATTTTGGCATCTCTTGAATGTATCAAATGTGTCACTCTTGTCACTCAAGAAGAATACCCATGTATATCTAGTGAAGTCATCAACTATCACAAATTCATATTTGTTTCCTCCAATACTTGTATATGTGGTTGGCCCAAACAAGTCCATGTGCAAGAGTTCAAATGGTTTGCAAGTACTCATCATGCTTTTGGTAGGGTGAGTGTTTCCAACTTGTTTGTCGGCTTGACAAGAGCTACATAGCTTATCTTTCTCAAAAACCACATCCTTCAAGCCTCTAACTAGATCATGCTTGACAAGTTTGTTCAATTGCCTCATCCCCACATGACCAAGCCTTCTATGCCACAACCAACCCATGCTAGATTTGGATAGCAAGCAAGTTGACAATTGAGTTTCACTAGCATTGAAATCAACCAAGTATAGATTCTCATATCTAAAGTCTTTGAATATCAAGTTAGAGCCATCTATACTTATGATCTCTACATCATCAACTCCAAAGATGCATTTGAAATCAAGATCACAAAGTTGAGCTACGGATAGCAAGTTGAAGTTCAAGCTCTCTACTAGCAACACATTGGATATGCTCATGTCATTGGATATTGCAATCTTACCAAGCCGTTTGACCTTACCTTTGCCATTATCACCAAATATGATAGAATCAACCCCATTGCAATCATTTGGCTTGATAGAGTTGAACATTCTTGAATCTCCGGTCATATGTTGAGTGCACCCACTATCAAGCACCAAATGCCTCCCTCCGGCTTTATAATTGACCTACAAAACAATTCAATTCTTCTTAGGTACCCATACTTGCTTGGGTCCTCAAAAGTTAGTGACTAAGGACTTAGGCACCCAAATAGGTTTCTTCTTTGAGCTCTCATTGGGTGTACCCATGTACTTAGCTATCACACCTTTCTTGCCCTTGGTAAGAATATAACTATAATCAAAGCGAATAGATGTATGTGTAAATTTTATCTTACTTAAATTTAGTTTGCAATATTGTTCATCATGCCCTACTTGCTTGCAACTTGAGCAAAACCGGTCATTGCTCTTCACAAAGAGAGGCTTTGGAGTCACAAAGGCCGCCTTACCTTTCTTGGGGGTATAGCCAAGTCCCTCTTTGCAAAGGGAGAACCTTTGGCTACCCAAGCACTTAAACAAGCGGGCGTCTCCACCATAGGCATTGCCTAATGCTAGAGTGAGCTTACCAACCTCCTTCTTAAGGGTCTCATTCTCAACTATTAGTGAAGCATCACAAGTGAAACCATCACTAGTAGAAGAGGCAGAGTTAGAAGTGCTACAAGAAGGGTTAGTTGGGGTAAAGATGATGGGTTCATAGAAAGATTCATTGATTATGTCACAAGTTGTTCCCATGTTACTTGTTTGAACATACTCTTTCTCCCTTTGCTCAACAAGAGATGAGTGAGCCTTTTCAAGCTTAGAGTGAGCTTTGCAAAGCTTCTCATGGGCATCCTCTAGCCTCTCATGAGTAAGATTGAGCTCATCAAAGGATTGCTTGAGAGCTTGATGCTCTTTCCGCAATGCTTTGCACTCCTTTCTCTTGAGGTCAAAGTGAGTCTTAGCATCTTCCAATATTTCAATTAGTTCATCTTTAGTGGGTTCATCATCATCATCACTAGAATCACTCTCATCATCGGATTATACCTTAGTGGGTCGAGCCATGAAGCATGTAGAGGGAGTGTCAAAGAGAGAGAGATCTTGTTCTTCATAGCAATGCTTGCAAGAGCCTTCTTCTTGCTTGATCTCTTCTCATCATCACTTGAGTCATCATCAGTTGAGGAATCACTATCCCAAGTGACAACATATGAGCCTCCCTTCTTGTTCTTCTTGAGAGTCATCTTGCTCTCTTTCTTCTCTTTCTTCTTGCCCTTCTTCTCATCTTCATTGTCACTATGAAGAGGACAATCCGCAATGAGATGATCCTTGCTATTGCACTTGAAGCATCTTCTATCCTTCTCATTGAACTTGTGTGAGCTCTTCTTCCTTCTTGCTCTATAGCCCTTCTTCTTCATGAACTTGCCAAATTTCTTGACAAATAGAGTCTCTTCATCATCATCACTATCACTTGAGCACTCATCATAGCTAGATTCATCACTTTGCTTTGCCCTTTGATGATGATGTGGCTTTGAATGCTACACTCTTCTTCTTGTCATCCTTCTTTTCCTTGTTCTCTCTTATCTTGTCCTTGTCCTCTCTAAAGGTCTCATCGGTAATCACCTCACCAAGAACTTGGTTTGGTGTCATTGTGTCCAATCCACTTCTCATCAATAGAGTGACTAGCATCTCAAATCTTGATGGGAGACTTCTCAAAAATTTGAATGAGAAATCCTTGTTATCTACCTTCGGCACATTTTCAAGCCTATTGAACATCTTCGGTATATTTTCATCTTCTTTTATCTTGAAGCTTGCAAACTTCTCCTTCAAGATGTATGCCTTGGCCCCCTTCATGGATTGATTCCCTTCATAAGACTCTTCAAGCTTCTTCCATGCATCATGAGCACTCTCAATGTTCTTGGTTTGCTCAAAGACTTCTTTTGAGATTGCATCATGACTGACACTCAATGCAATGTCATTGTTTTGGAGCTTCTCCTCCTCGGTCGCGGTGGGTGCCTCTTCATTCACCACCTTAAACTTCTTGTCGACCATCAACCATACCTTCCGGTTGATTGATTTGATATGAGTGGTCATCAATACCTTCCAATAGCTATAATCAGTGCCATCGAACTTGGGTGGCCTCTCAGTGTTGTTGATAAGAGCCATTTAAACATCGTGGGATGTTAAACCTTTGTATGACGGTGTACTAGCTCCGATACCACTTGAAAGGTCTAGGAATGGCTAGAGGGGTGTGAATAACCTAATAAAAATTCTACAACAACACTTAGGCAAACTTGTTAGAATAAAACACGGCGAAAGCAAGTTTGCACTAGCTCTAAGGGTCGGCAAGCCACCTACCAATCATAGTTACTAGCAAGATAACAACTAGTGCACACAAACTAGCTAGCAATCTAGAAAGCTCTAAACTAAACTACACAAGTTAGAGAGCTACTATACTTTGCAAGAATGTAAAGAAGGTAATGCAAAGCTAGAGATAGGAAGGTTATACCGACGAGAAGAGTAGCAAAGAGATAACCAATCAATCACAAGATGAATCCTCGGTAGGGAGACAATGAGACACAATATTTTTTACTGAGGTTCACTTATTTGCCAACAAGCTAGTCCTCGTTGTAGCGATTCACCTACTTGGAGGTTCCCACGCGCTAATTGGCATCACACGCCAAACCTGTCACCGGGTGCCGTAAAACCAACACAAGATAGGGATCCACAAGCTATGCACAATCCACTAGAGATACCTTTCGCGAACTCCCGCGGGGAAGGTTCAAGAACCCCTCACAATCCACCGATCGGAGCCGGAGACAATCACCTTCCTCCGCTCAACGATCCTCGTCGCACCAAGTCGTCCAGGAGATGTTAATCTCCAAGAATAACAAGGGCTTCCTCGATGACGACGATCACCAAGTGCCACTAGTATGCAATCAATCAAGCAATGCACTTGGTTCACTCAATCTCTTATGAATATGTCAATTATGTCAAGAGGATGAGTGGTGGAGCTTCTCACAAATGAGCACAAGTGTGTGGATTGGAATGTGCAAGAAGTGCCCCAAAGGGCCAGCCATACAACCATATATAGCCTCCACTCACAACTAGTCGTTTTGCCCCTCAAAACAACTTCTCTGCGTGCCTCCAGAGGCACAAGACACAGGGGGTCCGGACCATCGCGCATGCGTCTGGACCCTCTGCCATAGAGAAACCTCCACTGCTCAACCTCTCCAGACGCGGACCTCCGGACGCGTGCAACGCGCCGTCCGGACAATCACAACTGTGTCCGGCCACTTCCCGATTCAAACGGCCTTCTTCCCGCGCAAGCCTCAGCGCGCCACGCGTCTCCGGACGCAACTGTAGCACGGGTCCGGACTCAACGCCTCCAGCGTCTGGACCCCAGCAGAGAGCTCCCGAGAGCCTCAAAACACTCTTGACGGCGTCCGAACTGGCGCATCCGGACGACTAACAGCGTCCGGATCTCCTTCCACAGAATAGCCTGCCTAGGGTATGTGTCCGGACGCACACGCAATCACTACCAGAAAATGGACATTTCATGAGTGTTGCATTTTTTCGTGAGAGTTTAAAACACACTCTCATGAAAATAATCTTTTTCATGAGAGTTACGCAAATCCCGTCATGAAAACAATTTTTCATGAGTGCTCCACACACTGCCATGAAATCAGTTGTTTTCGTGAGAGTGATCATTTTCATGAGATTCACTCCCACCACCACTAAATATGGTTTGTTGGTTTTTAGTACAAAAATAAGTTGCTTAAATACCACAAATTTGAGAACATGAACTACATTTTTTCCTTTTAATCTATAGCGAAAATTTATAACTAGTCTTTCTCCCTGATGTTAACTCCAAATGCGGTGATTCTTTTTTATAATTTTTTCTAAAATCATGCACTATCAATTCATGGCATTCTTTCTAATTTTGTATTGTGGTTTATTGGTCATTTAATTTCTCAAGCAAATGTAGAATGATCATTGTGAAGACACTTTAGGAAAAATGTCTTTCATACTTTGAAACTTTTTTAACAAGCAACATGCTATGTATTTATTGTTGTGGAAGAGTTTTAGAAGATTCAGAACTTATTTGACATTTTCTATCAGTTAAATGAATTTCTGCGTGATTACGAAAGTAATTCCAAATTGAACTATGCGTACTTCTAATAGGCACCATAAAAAATATTTAAAACATATTTCTACTCATGCATTTCACTCTATCTCATATCCCATAGTTGTTGGGGGAAAACATTTGTTTGCTTGGGATAATTCATCCTTCTATTTCTATATTACCATGAAATAATTGCAATAACTATAAGTTTTGTCAAAAAAATCTACATTTTGGTATGTTGGCTTTTTTTGTTACATGATCATTGTATAAAAAATTCAAATGATTTTAATAATGTGGTAGTATACATTGTTCACAAAATTGATAGATATCTGAAATAGTTATGTGATAATATGAAAGATGTGTCTAATTGTGAACAATATATACTTCTACTTTGTCGGATGGAGTAATCACCAATACAAAAGTTGTGGATATCATTGAGTTCTATAACTTTGTTGTTCATGACTTTTTCATGTGAAATCATTTACTATCTTAAAATATTGATTGAAGCTATCGTATTTTGAAATTCAAATTTGGAATCGTTCAAACAAAGTTTGATGTAGAAATGACCAAAGCAAAAGTTATAGATCTCATTAGTTTCTACAACTTTGTTTTTGATGACTTTTTTATTTGAAAACATTTACTTTCTCATATATTATTTGAAGTTTTGTATTTTGTAATTCAATTTTTGAATCATTCAAACAAAGTCGGATTGTGAAATGATCAAAATAAAAGTTGTACATCTCGATGATTTCTAAAACTTTTTAGTTGATGAATTTTTTATTTGAATTTATTTGTAGTTTACAAATTATGTCTTATTCAATTTTATAGTTTACAAATTATATCTTATTCAATTTAGAATTCATAAATTTTGGAAGAAAAAAAGAGTGTTAACAGCCCATTCAACTTGTTTTTGGGCTGGCACTATGCGGCCCAATGAATTCCAGCTGTTGGATGAACGCTTGATAAATAAGAGCCGTTGGATCGAAAGGATGAGTATATAATGACCTCTCCATCCCTCCCAAACCCTAACTCCTACTCTCTCGGCCACACCGCCACAGTCGCCCGGCCACCCTCGCGTTGGAGACGGAGCGCGGCCCCTCTCTGACCCCGCCACCGGCCTCCGGCACTCGCCCTCTCTTCCCCGAGGCGCGTTGGACGGTTGGGCATGGGAGTCAGCTGCTGGGGTGGCGACCGCGCAGGTTAAACGCTAGCAGGAGGTCATGCGCGGTGGCTACTATGTGGATCTAGCCTGGCAAGATGCGGCGGCACTGCCGCATTGGCTGGTGGTGGTGGCGGGCGGCGGCGGCGGCCATGCTGGCTCGGGCCAGGAGGCGGCGGCGGCCACACAGCCTCGGGCCCAGGAGGAGGTGCCGCATCGCTGGCTCGTGCGAGGAGCTGAGGCGGCGGCGGCCGTGCTGGCTCGGGCCAGGAGGTGGCGGCGGCCACACAGGCTTGGGCTCAGGAGGAGGTGCTGCATCTGCACTTCGTCCCCGAAGATCCCGTCCCGTTGACTGCTCATCCGTGCGCTTTGTCTCTGGAGGTATATATGTGTACTTATGCATCTGGTAGTAAGTCATGGTAGGATGCTGAAACCTACATTTTTCTATTACATTGAGAATCGACAAGATCTCTTACCTATACATGTATATAGAATGCTAGTGGCAGAGATAACATGTTCTTGCTATGTAAACAGACTTAAGGTTGGCCTTTATGTGTGCAGTGTGCCATAGATTTCAGCACGTCGTCACTCTCCAGCGCCATCTCTTGAACAACTACCAGGTCCCACGGCCCACGCCATCCATAGTCGTGAGTTTCCATGTCTGTTCAACTGCATGTGTGGTTGTGTCTATCTATTTTTGCTTCTATGTGCCGCTCCAATGTTTCCATGGCTAATAGTTTATTTATTAGCTTAAATCCTCATATGATCTGAAGCTACTAGCATGTGTGTTCAGATAGCCATTTGTTTTATCTAACAATAGTATTGTTAGGTTCCTATCCTGCCAATGGAACCTTATTTTGCTGTTCTGTGCACAAGCCTTATCTAGTTCTTGCACAAGACAGGGCATCTAAATTTGCTAAGTCCAATTGAACTTCTTGTAGGGAGAACTAAGGATTGAAAAGAACTGTTGGTGATCCTGGCAACTTGTAGGGGAAATAAGGACTGAAAACATTTGAAGTGGTAAAGCCGAATCTTACTCCTAATATTTATTGTGCTTTAGACCTATGAATGTTCAGATTCAGACTCATTGCAACAAGATGATCTAGATAGGTGTTTGTTGACAAACCTTTTCCAGTAGTGATGCCATCCGTGTGGTCGAGACCTCTATTGGTGGCACTAGAATAATAGGCTGACTCTGTGTTGGTTAATATTTGAAACTTGGCTTTGCTATCTGGTTTATTCTCTACTTGTTTTCACCTTCCTTTTCACTGTGATACAAGTATATAGCTTCTCAGTATGATAAAGGGATACTAATGTACACTTTTCAGTCATGTGGGATTTGGCATGGTTTACTAACTCTTGGTAACAATTACAAGATGCAGGCCTTGAGAAATGTGCCCAAGATAATTTTGTTGCTGCCATCATGAACCGAAAATTGCCTAGTAATAGTAGACTACCTGGAAATATGGATACAAAGTCTAGTTTGGTTATGTCAAGTATAGATAAGAATGTGTGTGTAGGTTTTTGTGCACTTGGTTGTTTATCCAATGCATTGTTCACCACTTAAGGTGTCGATTTGTACACATGACATTATGTTTGTTGATATATAATGTAACAATTAGAAATCACTCATGGATGTGCTGGATTGACATTTGGACCATATGTGTGGATTTGGAATTTGGATTCAGATGTCCCTGCGAGTTAATATTTATATATGCAAATATATTGTTGTGATGGTATAAACTAGTTTTCATGGTGTTCTCATGAAATACTATATTTTCTGTGAGTTTTTGAAATTTTCATGACGGTGACACTCATGAAATCCATTTTGTGGTGGTGGCTCACGAAACCCATTCGTGAAGCATTCGTGAAGGTGAACTCTCACGAAATACCAAACTCTCATGAAATCCATTCGTGAAGGTGAACTCTCACAAAATACCAAAAAACCCGTCATGAAAACACTGAGTAAATCTGGTGGCAACATTATTTTCATGAGTGTGGATGTCACGGACTCTCGTCACGAAAAGAATCTGTGGCGGTGAACTCTCATGAAAATGGTATTTTCGTGTGTCTATTATCGTGAGAAGTGATGCGTGACCGTGTACTCACGCATTATTTTCGTGAGAGTAAAACTATATTTCGTGACATGTTTTGCACTCTCATGAAATCGCAGGATTCTGGTAGTGAATGGTCCGGACACACCCAAACCCTAGCGTCCGGACCTTAGTTTGAAGCTCTTTCTTGCTTCCCAAACACTTCTCCAACTTCTCCAAGCTTCTAAGAGCCAACACTAAGTGATCTCAACACTTGTGCACGTGTGTTAGCTTTTAGTTCACAATTTTTCTTGGAATTAGTTGGTTGTTTCACTTGGTTCAATTGATTTTATATGCAATGCAAAGAACCTAGTGGCACATGATAACCGTAATCAAACACAAGAGCTCCCTCCTTGATAGTACGGCTATTTATCCTAAATGTGATCACACCCTCTATGGTGTCTTGATCACCAAACCGAAAATGGATTCATATTTCACCTTTTCCTTGAATCCTTTTCTTTCTCCTCCACCGTGCTAGAGCTTATGCAATCCACACCTTGATCCATCTTCCTCCATCACATAGCATGTACCAACCTATCTCATGATTCACACTTAGAGATCCAAGATTAGTACTTAGGTAGGTTTCATCAATTACTCAAAGCCAAACACATGGGGACTCTCAGGGGGTGCTACCTTCGAGCTAAAGCTAGCCTTGATTAACCTTGTGCAAGCTAACCCATTTAGTGGGAAGTCCCATGAGGATGTTACTTCCCATCTCAAACACTTCATGGAGGTGTGTGGCACGATCAAAGGAGTGACATTTGACGCCATTCGTCTTTGCCTTTCCTCATTCTTATTGCTAGGGAAGGCGAAACAATGGTTCTACGCTCACAAAGAAGAAGCGACCACCTAGAAGATGGACCTCTTGATGAAGAAGATAGAAAAAGGTTCCAAGAAGGAACAAGAGGCCATCTACCCCATCGCCGCCACACGAGCTATTGAAGTCGATCCATGATGCGAGGTGTGTGGTGGAAACGATCACTTGGGCAACAATTGTCCTGAGACATCGAGGGAGGACGTGAACGTCATCATCAACAACAACAACGGGTATCGACCCCAACAATAAGGAAATTGGAATTTGCGCCCCTTCTACCAAGGTAATGGAGGTAATAGTAATTACAATAATTACAATTCTTTCAATAATCAGCCTTCATTGAAAGATCTTGTTCTTGGCCAATCTAAAATTAATGATAGTATAAATAAAAAGATGATTACCAATGATAAAGTTCTAGAAAATCTTGGTGAGAAAATGGATAGCTTTGCCTCTGCCATGAAAAATCAATTGAGCTTTATTAAAATGGTAGAAACACAACTAGCTCAATTAGCTGCAGCTATTCCATCTATAGAACAAGGTAAGATTCTTGTGAAACCAGAGGATCCAATTGAAAATGTTAATATAGCCACAACGAGGTTCGGTAAGCCTCCACTTCGCTCCAATTGGGGCTATCTTCTCAATCCTCCCTTCATCATGAAGAAGGAAGATCCTCCCTTCAAATGATCGATTGGACAACAAACCTTCCACAACGCCTTTTGCAACCTTGGATCGGGTGTCAACATCATGTCCAAGGTAACTTATGATAATTTGCTAGGGAGGGCCTTGTTCCCTACATGTGTTCGCTTGCAGATGGCGGATCAGACAATGCCGTTTCCCGAGGGACTTGCTAAGGACATCTTGGTGAACATCCAAGATGAATACATCCCTACCGACTTCATCATCCTGGACATCGGTAGCCAATGTGGATGTTCCCATCATCTTGGGAAGGTCGTTCCTCAACACCACTAACGCGGTCATCTACGTGGGATCGGGACATATTCATTTCCAATTCCCAAGTCACAAGGTAAAATGTGCTTTCAATGGTTATAAAATTAACAAACAAGTCAAAGCACATCCACCAAGAAGAGTTCAAGCTCCACGCCAAAAGAAGCAACACTCGGAGGCCAAGATCAATGAACTCAAGGAGGACGAACCCGCCAAGCCAAGGTAGGTTTGGAAAGCAAAGGAGGTGCACACCCCTTGGTCTCCATCTCCGGAGCCATCAAGTGCACCCGAAGAATGAACCAGAAGGAGAAGTCCTTGTAACACCCTAGGTGTTTTCCACGAGTTAAGCAGTCACCAAGCCCAGACATATTGGATCGAGTGATCATCAGAGGCTATAGTTCATAAATTGCAAAGTGATGATAAGGTGTTCGTTCCATATGCCTTACCTCTATTTCCATCTATATGAACCATTGGAAAAGTTTCCTAAAGTTTGGAATCAAAAGTCACATGGAACGGTGATTCATATAATTACTCGAATTACTTTATGAAGTGGATATAATTATATAAGTTCAACCAAGTCTCACGACCTTGCCCAAAATACTACAATTGAACTCTACAACAAAAGTCGTGAAGGTTCATGTTGCCCGGAAACAGAGAAAATGCTCGAAAAATATTGGAAATAAGGGAACAAAAGGCCGGCTCTTCCCACGGTAGCTCACGCCGTGCCTCTTTCTCCCTCCTCACGCACGCCCCCTCCTCCCTTTCTTCTTCCTATCGGCATGGCAGGAGCCCCTGCTCCTTCTCCTTCGTCCCTCCCTCCTCCCATGGCTGGCCAAGCCCTAGCCCCAGCCAGCCCTGGTCGGCGCCCTCGCCTGCTCCCCTTTCCCTGGGCGCCCCTCTGGCCGCCGTGGCCGAGCCCTGCAACTCACCCTACTGCGGGCCTGCTCGCCCCCAACCCTAGCTCGCCCCTAGGCAAGCAGAGGCCGGGTGGACCTCGCTGCTGGGGCAGCGCCCGGTGCTGCTGCCCTGCCGTGCTCGCTGCTGCGCCGAGCAGCTATGCTTGCTGCTGCCACTGCAATGGTGTAAGAAGCACAGCAGCTTGGGCCTTGGGGAAGGGGAAGGAAGAACAAAGGAAGAACAACACGGAACTAGTTCGGGAAAAGCTTAGATGAACAGAATATTCGATACAATGTTCGTCGATACCCTTTCCTCTCTTTCCTTTGTACATATACTGCCTAGCAGCTAAGTCTACTAGGATGGGCCGACGTAGCGGACGTTGGGCCGACGCTGCCTCTTGGGCCATGGCGCGGGCGAGGTGGAGGCCGAGCCTGTCGCCTCCTCTGGATCAGTAGCAGCTGTAGGAAAGCCAGTGCTAACATCCCTTTGCTCTTTAGAACCGGCATGTCCCCATACCGGTGCACGAGGAAAACGTTGACGGAGCGGCACGAGATCCTCCCAGGTGGCGAGCTCCGGCGACGAGTTTGACCAGTGGATCAGACCTTGCTCCACGGACTTGTCTCTAGAAGTCCAGCGATGTTCAAGCACCCTGTATGGCACCTGAAACTGAAGCAAGTCAAAGGGAAGTGATGAGGCAACCTGCTGTCCACCGGGTGAGAGCTTCAGCTGGGAAACATGAAAAACATCATGGATGGCTGCTGAGGAGGGTAACTCGAGCTTATAAGCAACTACGCCAATCCTTTGAAGAATCTTGAATGGCCCGAAAAAGCGGAAGCAGAGCTTGTTGTTGGAGCAGTGGGCAATTGAAGATTGCACATACGGTTGCAGCTTAAGGAATACCATGTCCCCAACAGTAAATGTGCGCTCAGACCAACCCTTATCAACTTGCTTCTTCATTCTGGCATTAGCACGAAGTAGATGCTGCTTGACCACATCCAGCATAACTTCCCATTGAGCCATCCATTCTTGTAAATCTGGGACAACAGCTAAGGAATTGACATCGAAACCAAAGTTCCTAGGCGGGTGGCCATATATATAACACCTCAAACGGAGAGCGTCCCAAGGCCGAATGCGGAGAAGAATTATACCAAAATCCAGCCATGGACAGCCACTTACTCCATTGCGACGGACATGTGTGCACGAAACAGCTCAGGTATGTCTCCAAACATTGGTTAACCCGCTCGGTTTGGCCATCTGTTTGAGGGTGATAGGAAGAACTGAGGCGGAGGCTGGTACCTGCAGAGCGAAAGAGCAGCTGCCAGAACTTACTGGTGAAGACTCGATCACGGTCTGAGATGATTTACTTTGGGCAGACCATGGAGACGAAAAATGGTGTCCAAAAACAGCCTAGCCACAACAGCTGCGGAGAAGGGGTGCTTGAGGGGAATAAAGTGAGCAAACTTGGAGAACTTATCCACAGCGACCATTATAGCATTGGCACTGGCGGAGTAAGGAAGGCCTTCGATGAAATCCATTGTAATGATCTCCCAAGAAGTGGCTGGTACAAGTAGGGGCTGCAGAAGCCGTGGGTAGCGAACACGCTCGGACTTAGCTTGGAGACAAACTGAGCAGGACTAGACAAAGGACCAGACAGCAGCTTTAAGACCCGGCCAGTAGAACAGGCGCTTAATACGGCTGTAAGTAACCGGAGCACCAGAATGTCCGCCCACAGGGCTAGAGTGGAACTCGTGAAGGACGTGTTGCTGCAAGGCTGGACTGGAATCCAACCAAACACGATTCTTGTGTCGCAAGATGCCCTGGGACAGAGTGATGGGGGAACAGAATCAGGGGCAACTGATAACTTGGTGATCAATTTCAACTCCTCGGAATCAGACTGATAAGACGTGACAACGTCAGTCAGCCACTGATGTTGGACCGAAGAAATCGCCGTTATGTACTCAGGATGGGCGCGGCGGGACAGAGCATCAGCAACGCCGTTGTCACAGCCCTTACGATACTGAATGTGATATTGTAACCCCTAAAGACGGGCAAACACCTTTTGTTCCCACGCTGTATGGAGGCGTTGCTCGTTGAGGTGTGTCAAACTTTGGTGATCAGTATGAATTGTAAACTTAGCCTGCAAGAGGTAGTGGCGCCAATGATCGACGGCCATAAGAACGGCGAGATACTCTTTCTCATACACGGTGAGGCCCTGATTTCGCGGGCTGAGAGGCTTACTGATAAAGGCCAAGGGATGTCCATTTTGATGCAAAACAGCTCCAATGCCGATACCTGATGCATCAGTGTCAATATGGAATGGCTCTGAAAAATTTGGGTAAAGCTAACACAGGCGCAGAACAAAGCGCATCCTTTAACAGTTGGAAAGCCACTGAATGACTGTCAGTCCAAACAAAGAGTTGGTCCTTTTTAAGCATCTCTGTAAGAGGCTTGGCCAAAACACCGAAGTTGCGGACAAATTTTCTGTAGTAACCCGCAAGTCCTAAGAATCCGCGCAAAGCTTTAACTGTGTTAGGAATCGGCCAATCAAGAACTGCCTGTACCTTGGACGGATCAGTAGACAACCCAGCAGCGCTGAATATTTGACCAAGGTAAGAGATTGACTCCTGAGCAAATATGCACTTGGATAGTTTCAATTTCCACTTATCAGCACGCAGCCACTAGAGGACCTGGTGAAGGTGACTGATGTGTGCCTCGAGTGAGGGGTTGTAAACCAAGATATCGTCAAAGAAGACCAAGACAAATTTGCGTAGCCCCGGGGCAAGAGTGATATTCATGGCCCCCTGAAATGTGCCTGGCGCTCCTGTGAGTCCAAAGGCCATGACATTGAACTCATATTGGCCAAAGTGTGTTTGGAAGGCCGTCTTGTACTCTTCACCCGAACAGAGCAGAATTTGGTGGAATCCAGAGCGAAGGTCAAGTGTCGAAAACCAGCGAGCACCTTGAAGCTCATCCATGAGTTCATCAAAAACCGGAACGGGAAATTTGGACTTTTGGGTGAGAGCATTCAGGTGGCGAAAATCAATAGAGAAACGATATGAATCATCCTTCTTCTTAACTAATAAGACTGGGGACGAAAAGGCACTGACGCTGGGCCTGATGATGCCCTATCGAAGCATGTCTTGAACTTGGCGCTCGATCTTATCCTTCAATTTGGGTGGGTAGCGATAGGGCCGAATAAATATGGGTTGAGCACCTGGCACCAATGGAATTGCATGATCACAAGCCCGAGAAGGAGGAAGGCTTGAAGGTTCCTGGAATAGATCACTGAACTCCGCTAACAGTGGTTGTACTGCAGGGTGAACCGTAACTGTGTCACTGTCTTCAGTAGATAGTTCAGACATCAGATCAACCTGAAGGAGGACCTGCTGAGGAGGAGCTAGCGATAAACCTTGGAGAACTCGAATGTGCCCTTCGTGAGGGACAGCCAGCCACTTCTGGCGCCAATCCACTTGCATCGGGCTATGGCCTTCAAGCCAATCCATGCCGATGATAACATCAAAGTTGGCCAGTGGCAGAGTTCTGAAGTCAGTCTTGAATGTACACTCATCCACAGTCCATATTACCCCGCGCAAAACCGACTGACTGACCAAACGACCCCCGCCAGCAACCTGAACTGAACTTGGTGCTACCAACATTTGCACATCACCCAACTGAGGCAGCAGGGATTGATTAATGAATGATGATGAACTGCCAGAGTCCATCAATATTTGGACAGGGATTTGCTGAACAAGCCCCACCAATCGTACCGTGCGAGCAGCTATACACCAGACATAGCTGGCTTGGACAAAGCTAACTTGAGCTATTCAGGCGTGGTGTCCCCAGGAACGGAGTCTGCCAGGGAGTCATCAGACGAGAAAGAATCCCAAAGAGCATTGATTGCCTGCAGAACTTCAGGCACGCAACGGTGGTCTCGGCTCCACTTGGCGCCACACTTGAAGCAGAGTCCGAGTGTGCGCCGATACGTCTTGAGCGCTTGGAGTTTGGCATCTGTCGTAGACTGCACCGGTGCCGTCGGGGCAGGGATGTGCCGCTTAGCGCGTGGTGGTGGCGGAGGCAGAGGCAACGACACACGCGCCTTAGGAGCAGGCTTGAACACAGAATACCAATCACCAGCACGGACTAGTGTGGAATCGGCCACCTCTTCTTGCAACAATGCCAAAGAGCACGCAGTATCGAAAGTTTTCGGACGTTAAACGAGAACAATAGCTTTAATTTCAGGTTTGAGGCCATCAATGAAGCGCATGGTGAAGTATAATGGGTCAGAGTGGTGGGAATAGGCTTGGAGCTGGTCTTTTAATTCCGAGAACTCTGTCGCATACTGAGTGACAGTGGAACTTTGGTGGACTTGGAATAACTTGCAAATCAGGAGCTCATGTTGATCTCGGTCAAACTGATCATGAAGGAGGCGACAAAAGATGTCCCAGGAAGCGTGTTGTAGCTCATCTTGAACAGATTGGTACCAACGATCTGCTGGTCCTTCGAGGTATATCTCAGCGACACTAAGCCAGAGTGGCTCATCGACCTGGTACACAGAGAAGTACTTTTCGCAACGGCGACGCCAACGGCGTGGATTCTCACCGTTGAACTTGGGAAAGGGTAGTTTAGGTAGGCGGCCGAGGTTTGCTTGGACTTGAGCTAGATCTGGTGGTCATGGTAACTGGGATGACCCAGGAAGTTGTGGCCATGTGGGGTGAGGTGGGGGTCTGGTTTGGTAGTGTAGGCTTCGGGAGGACGATGGTGGACGAACCCAAGAGTAGCAGGTAAAGGAACATGGGGGGGTGCAGGTAGTGGCATACCAGATGTTGGGACATGGGTCCACGTCGTAACGACGCCGGACCCAAAATCCTGTGTAGACTGTGCAACGCAGCGTCCGCTGGGCAATTCGGCGCCGGCTCCGGCAAGAACAGATGCGGACGCCAAGGTTGGAGCGGTGAAGAGGCCGGGCTGTTGTGGCGCGGCGTCGAACACCACGCGGTCGTAGTGTTTGGCCATCTTCTAGACCTTGAGATTGAGGTCGTCGACGATCCCCTGCACTTCCGGGCGCCAGGTGTCGAGGTCGGTCGCGGCGGCCTCAAGCGCGGCGACACGAGCGGTGGATGTGCTCGAAGCGGAGGTGCTGGAGCTCGCCGCAGGCAGACTCCAGGGCGTCAAAGCGTGCGTCGACGGCCTCATCCCGGGTGCGACGGTCTTTGTCGAAGTCGGTGAACCGACGCTCCCACTGTGCTTCGTGATCGTCGAATCGGCGGCGGAAGTCCACCTTCGATTGCTGGATCTCGTCCAGGATCAACTTGAGTTGTGGATCAATCGCGCGGAGGGATTTCTGGAGTCGAGTAAAGTGATGGTGTGGTGGATCTGAGGCCAGGACGACGAGTCTGTGATACCAATTGTAAGAAGCACAACAGCTTGGGGAAGGAAGAACAAAGGAAGAACAACACGGAACTAGTTCGGGAAAAGCTTAGATGAACAAAATATTCGATACAATGTTCATTGATACCCTTTCCTCTCTTTCCTTCGTACATATACTACCTAGCAGCTAAGTGTTTCAGGATGGGCCGACGTATCGGACGTTGGGCCGACGCTGCCTCTTGGGCCGTGGCGCGGGCGAGGTGGAGTTCGAGCCCGTCGCGTCCTCTGGATCAGTAGCAGCTGTAGGAAAGTCAGTGCTAACAAATGGGGAGGCAGCAAGACCAGCACCCCCACGGCTTCCCAACAGCGACGACCCCCCGCACATCTCCATGGTTAAAGCAAGAAGCAAATCAGGAACAACACTTCTCCTCCTTCCTCTCCCTTCTCCGATTTAATTGTTTTCCTTGTATGCAGCGACATTCGAAAATCCATATAAATTCGTAGAAAAATCGCATGGATGTGTGGTTGCGCTTTTTGGAATGCTTGTTAAATTCTCTACGCAATAGGTCTATTGGATGACATGTGTTAATTTGATTTGTTTGCTGTAAAAATTGAATATGCAGTTAGGGTTTGTATGGTTAATTGTGTGATTTATATATTTGTTGCCGATGAGGATTGCTCCAAAAATTATGCAAAAATTATGGTGCATTGCTTTTTCTATGAAAAGTATTTGGTTCAAATTTCATGACTAGATGTTGGATAGTGTTTGAGTTATGAAGTTAATAAGTGTCTCATTCACTGTTTTGGAATGCATGCCTGAACTCTGAAGATTAATGTTTTGCGTGTATAAAATCTTGTTTTTTGTTGGTATGATAAATATCAAAGTTGTAGATGATGATATTATAAAGCTTGTATTAAAGTTTCATGATCATATCTCTAATAGTTTAGGAGATATGGATTTAGCAAGTTCATGATTGAAAATTGTCATTCTCTGGACAGATCTGAATATTTGTGTTGTTTGACCAAGTTAAACTTGGAATTATGTCTTGTAGCATGTTGGAACATTTGTAGTAGATTTCATAATATTTCTATAATGTCCAAGTTCATATTTTTAGGAGCTCTAAATCTTGAGTTATGAGTGTTTAAAGGAGGGTGTCTGAATCTGCCCTCTTTTTGGGACAAAGATACATTCTTCGCTTATTTAAAGTTGATTAAGCTTTGAATCATGTTAAGGTGACTATAAGAAACTTATAGTTAACTTTATAAGCTTTTCAACAAGTCTTGATCCATGGTTGTTGGAGTTCTAAAACTGCAGTTATGCATGTCTAAGTATTGCCATCAATTTATGTCTATGAAATGCATCACTGTAGTTAGGACTGAATATGTAGTGTTGCATATATAATTATTTTCATGATCTTACTATTGTTTGCTGTGGTTGATATGAATAGCAAAGTTGAGTATAATGTTTTAATCTTTTGAAAATGTCTAGAATTATCCTTATATCACTTCTAGAACTTAAGTTATGGATAATTAAAGTGGTATGTCCAAATCTATCCAAGTCTGGACAGAGCTACCATGTTAAGCTTGTTTAACCTTGTTAAATATAGAATCACCCTGTTATGATAATAAACATGTTTAGGTAATTTGATAAGATTTCCATGAAGTTAAGATTCATGATTTTTGGATGTTTGTAACTCAAGTTGTGCATGTTTGAATGTAATGTTACTTTTCTATCCTAGTTGGAGTAGGTATGAAACAATTGCATAATTGACTTGCTTAACTTTTGAATTAGTTTTTGATGATAACACCAATGTCGAAGATAATTTCATTACCTTTCCAGAAAGTTTAGATTCACCTCCGTTGGATAATTATATCTCCGGTTATGATAGAAACAAGTAACATCTATGCTGCTGCCTAGATTTCACTATGCATGCTAAATTGATTACTCTAGTTGGTTCCTGTTAATCGAGCCTTTGTGTTAGTTTTTGAGTGATGAGTGCTTGCAATATCTTAGTCGAGCTAGCAAGCATGTTACCTCTAATATGTTTTCTATCCTCCTAAGTTATGCTTGATTTAATATGATTAGTGTGCCATACCATTTAGCTAATAAATGGTCATCTATACATGTTGCCATGAAAAGACCTTGGCACATATATCTTGCTAGAATCTTAGTAATATTGGTGTTTGTATAGGAATGTTCTAAGCACTAATGTGTTGTAATTGAATCATCTTAACTCGTGGGTTATGTGCATCGAGTTAGAATGTGGCTAATAACTCATCTAATGGCTTAGCTTGGATGAAGTTAACTAGTATGTTACACTTGATATGCTTGATATCCTCTTGTGATATGTTTGAGTGGTAACTAGTTAAATAATTCTGAGTGCTTATATATGTATGGCATAGTCTTGTGCTTATATTGGATGTTCGTATATGTATCTCTTATGACCATTCTCCACATTCATACATGTGCATCTTACATCTCATCTAGGTATGATAGGTACACTACGTGGAGATGTGATTGTTGGAGCCAAACCCGAAGGTAGTGTTTGGTGGAGCTAACACTATGCCAGAAAACGTTATGAGTGACACGTGTAGAGGGCCATCAGTGACACATAAAATACGCGTCACTAATTTTGCATCTGTGATAAGGGCATATCAATGACGCGTAAATACGTACCACTGATAACCATCTATCAGTGACACGTGTAGCAAATACATGTCACTGATAACCATCTATCAGCGACACGTGTAGCCAATACGCGTCACTGATAACCATCTATCAGTGACGAATGTAGCCAATAAGCGTCACTGATAACCATCTATCAGTGACTCATTTAGCAAATACGCGTCACTAATAAGAATTTACGAAAAAAAAGAAAAACCTCTAGTCCTTTTTGCATTCCACATTTTTTCATTACAATAATCAAATTCTTTATAGATTTCATTGACAAGGTCTAAGTTTTCCATTCTGATTGTTGATCCGCACAATCCTAACTATGTTTAAAACACTTTGACTTCATTCTAGGCTAGCTGATAGCAACAAAATTACAATGCTCACAAAATTACAAAAGGGGGGCCTAGAATAAATGGTAATTCATATACCTCCTAGCTACTTCCTTTCCTCTCAACTCGATGTAGGCCAACTCCTCCCAGGCTACAACAAAACAACAACTAATTAATAAAGACATTAATTATCTGTACAGTTAAGAAAAACATAAATTTTTATGTGTTACATCTCTTATCTTAAATTTCATTGCTTTCACAAGATAATTTTAAGAGTTAAGAGTGGTCCGAATTACCTAACAGTTCACTAATTTTTTTTTTATGATCAAATAATATTTTCTAGAACTGTTATCATACTGTAGGTACTTTAATGGCTGATAATTGTTACTTATGAATAGCACCCAAAATTAGGTGTAAAAAAAGCCTAGTATATTGTGAAAAAAATCATTCACAACCAATCTCTAAATGAGACATTATCTATAGTACAAATCATAGAGTATGTTCCTGGAGTACACAACAATACACCACAAGCTGACACAAGTCCCTCTTAACTAGCAGGTCCACAGAAAAGATAATACTCTGGCTTTGTCTCTAAGGCAAACTTCACTAACCTTTAACTGAATTTGTATAAAAATGTATGAACACCTTGCAAAATTTACAACTAACAACTACTGACATGCCCTATCATCAGGAGCCATATCTGTTTTATGTTTATGAGTCTGGTGGCAGGCAGACCATGCTTGAGTTTCCAGTTCTGATGATTACTGCATGCTGAGACTCAATGGGTGGGCATGCTTGCTGATGATTGATCATGCAAATAAACATAAACATAAACATAAAGAGGTTTAGTTTGTACAATATAACAGGTTGGTGGGTTCATACAAGAAAGAAAAGGATTACTGATATGCACTAGTTTTTTAGAAACAATAAAACAGTAACATTCAATATTCTAACTCTACTATCAATATTACAACAGAACAGTTATATCCACAGAGACTGGAAGGGAACAGTACAAACTCCTTTTGGTCCTTTATGCATTGTATTCCACGGTTTTTTCTCCCACATGAAAAAAAGAATAAGAACAGAGGAGCTTTACTGAAGTCTGTAGTTATAGTAACAGTCTAAGTACTAGTGGAGAAATTAGACAAGGATCTTTCTCTTTTTTCGATATTTCAAAAAGAAATTAGACAAGGGAGAGTGTGCAGTACAGCCAAGATTTTGCAACCTTGGACTTCCTTTTAATCTGAGTTGAGCATATATGATTAGCCCCATGTAAATACATGGCATGGATTCTTACTTCTAAAATAGGAAATAAACTGAATATATGGCATGGATAGAACTAATTATGCAATAACAGCAAATGTACACTATTCAGACAAACGTACAGTATCAACCAAATGTACACTATATATACCTCTGAACATGCAGTCTATACTCAATACTACTGATTCACATCATACTTTTAGATATTATATTCCAGGATACAACTAGTGTAAGTTGCTAAACTTCTAGAGGCAGGCAAATGTACTCACTAGTATGTAAGCCTACTGTCAATGAATATGAAAAATAGCATCTTCACTACTATTATCCATAGGACAGCCAAATCTGTGAAATCTGTCATGAGAGTTCTAGGTGCCACTATAAAGCAACACGGCAAAAAGATAGTGCTAGGTGCCAATGTAAAACAGCACAGCAAACTGTCACATATATACAGTCCTTAACATTACTGCTGAACTGATCTACTGTAAGCTGACAATATTATATTTTTGTTTTGGTGCCATTACCTTAAAAGTAAAATGCTTAATTGTAGACCAAAACTGAACCAATTATCAAATGCATTTTATAACTAATCCAATTGCAGATATAATCTAATTATAACTAAATTGAACAGCCACTATACACCTCTCATTTGCAAGAGCTAGACTAAATAATCAGCAAAGTGAAGACATCTTCTAGATTTCAGTTAAAAACATGTGCTACAGTGAATCCATCTTTATTCTGGACTCAAAGCAAAGAGAAACTCTGATTTAGTTCTGCCTAACTTATGCCTAAAAACTGTAGGAGTTGCAATTATCTCTAATGCCTAAACTGCATGACTACAGGAGTAAAGTGAAGAGCAGAACTGTAGAAGTGGAAACAAGAACATTTCCAATAAATAACTAAATAATTAAGATCACCTTGCAGCGCTGCCACTATACACCTCTCATTTGCACGCCGTCTCCCTATTGGCATATTTCTAGCAAATATATACACACCCAGAGAAGAATAAAGTAACATAGAGACTTCGAAAGATACTAACCTGTAAGGTAGTCCTCAACAGTCCAAACTCCGAAGAACTCATTGCACATGCCAAGATAAAAGAAAAAAAAAATATAAGTTGTGAGATTCTACAACAATTAAGAAGCATTGATGGGGATGAATCCCTTCACCTCAGATTTTGGTGTGGATAATACGCTCAGTATCTAATCAGTGAGCAACTTCTGTCCTAATTAGTCATAATATCCTCAGTATCTAAATGTTCAGAGTTCAGAAAAGCAGAGAGCTTACGCTCCAGTAGTGATTGTCAGTGATGAAGTATGCTATGCCATGAATCATGGGACAAACTAATGGACAAACAGAATCAGCAAAAGAAAAAGCTCAAACTCATGAAGCAAATTTAAGAAGAAAGGTAGCTAGTCTAATACGAGTTAATCTAAGCACTAAATTCTAAAATAATCTCGGACAAAAAATTAGCTTATTAAAACAGAAGGTGAATCATGACAGAAATACTGAGTTAACTGCCTGCATTTCATGACAATTTTGCACAAATCCAATTACCAAATTACTAGTAAAACAAGCTATAGATTTTCAATGAACGCGACTAATCAAACAAACAAACATATGAGAGGCGTAAATCAGATATCCATCCCTAATTCATAATCCATCCAAATCCACCCATTCGAGCACATTCATCAGATATCCATAACCCTAGATCAGATTTGGGGCACATTAACACTAGATCCTCAAATCAGATATCCATAATCCATAATCCTCAAATCAGATTTGGGGCCACATAAACCGTAGATTCCTAAATCAAATATCCTTAATTCATCCATTCGAATCCATTCATCAGAAGCAGGAGGTAGCACAATGACTTACCAGAGTGGGCTATGCCCAGTTCGGAACTACTGTAGGTGGAGGAGCAAGGCACCGCCGGGGATTGTACCGATCCAGGCACACGGCTTGACAAAGATCCAGTTGGGCCATGTGCTCTGCTATATCATGTACTAATAAAGTATTTGTTAATTAGTCCAGAATATAAAGGTGCATTTGCTGCTGTGATCCACATATTAGCAAACTCTACAAGTGAATTCTAGAAATACTAACCATAATTGAATTTTAATGCTGTCTAGCCTCACAAATTGATTATAGTACGCTAGCAGCACTACACAAATGGAATCAGTTTTCAGTTAAGCATATTAGTGATTGGGTAAAGCAATAAACTTATTACCTAGGATGTTGTCACATAAATATGAGTTTCAAACAAATCTGAATATAAGCTAGCACATAGATTGCAGTTCAAACAAATTTAAGTTTTAGGATGGCGTAGCAGATAGATGAAAAATGAGTTGTGACAAATTAAGGATTTTTAGATGCAGCATGCAGGTATTTCTAACCGTTGAAATAAATTGCAAAAGGCTCCTCAGGAACTTAACTATGTCCAAAATATAGAATGCTAACTTACATCTTTGGGAATTTGCTTCACTGATATTACTAAGAAATCAGTTCTATACAGAGCTGTGACCTGCACAAATGCAGAGAAAACAACTATATGAGAAAAAGCAAGAAAGAAACTGGAAGATATATGGCCAAATTAGTCTTCATAATAAGCATATACTGAAAACAGCTATATGGATATGTCCACGAATGCAAGTAACAGCTAATTTGCACAAGGCAAGTACATTCTCAATGATGTTGCAGTATAGAACAACCAACTGGCACAGGTTCACATGTTCCTACTTCCTAGTGATATTACAATGGTGTACAGATCAACGGATGAACTATTAACATAAAAGAAAAATTGTAGGAAGCTACTAATGCACCGAATCTTACAATAACTTTAGTTCCACCTTTCTTCCATATAAGAAAGTGGACTAATCAAACCAGCACTAATCACTGGCATCCGCGATGTGTTCTGCTTCCAAGTTTACCAATACTTGGGCTAAACGGTCAACTAGTCGATTTAGTTTACAAGATAAATACTGCTCGATTATGACTAGGATCAGTTTAAACTGTTTACTTCATCAGCCAGACCTATCAAAATTGGAAGTGACTACTGGCTCGCAGGTCTCAGACAAAAGTAAACAACTTCGGCCACACATAATCCTACCGCAGACGTCCACCTCCTGTATTGCAGAACTGAATGGGAGAATCTGAAACCATGTAATGTAGAGCTAAGAAACGGAAATTACTGCTACTCCAATAGTCAATCAGATGAATCACATGGAGGAAGCCTCAATTGAGGATTACATGTATGGTTAAATGCCGAATTCTCCAACCAAATTCTCTAGCACAAACCCACACCCACACACACTGCAAACACTGCAAGTCCTAGAACTAGAAGGGGGTAAAAAAAAAGGACACCCGGCTGTAGTTCTACCATCAAGCAGCAGCTACTGCTACTAGTACTACTACACTAGACTGGCTAGCGGTAAAAAAAAAGAAAAGATCTAGAGAATTTTACCGCTGGTGTCGGGGCAGAGGTTGCCGAGCGTGCAGAGCTCGAACTCGGCGAGGCCGTAGCGGCTGAGCGTCTCGCGGACCTGGCGCACGGCATCGGGGTTCTTGTAGCGGCTGAAGCGCTTCACGTACTGCCGCGACTTCTCGAACACCTGGGACACCTGCGACGACGGGTCCGACTCCGACGAGTGCTGCTGGATCTGCTCGTACTTGTGCTCCAGGATGATCGCCACCTCGCAGTTCATCAGGCACTTGGCCTTGAGGAACTCTGCAGCGCCACAGGATTACGGGTGAGCTGGGTTCGAGAGGGGCGAAACCCTAGCCGCCCCCGCCCATGGACTGGGCGGTGCTTGAGAGAGGAAGAGGGAGGGATGGGGGCGTGGAAGAGAGAGCGGACCTTCGTCAATCTTCAGCTCCGCGGCGTTCTCCTCCTCCTCGTCGGACATCCTGCCGCCGCGGTTGCTGTTGCTGCTTCCGATCGGAGAGCGGAGAGAAATCGCTCGCTGGGTCGCAGACGGGAACCAAAGGAGAGGGGAAGCAAGGATGGCGGCGGCGGAGCGGGAGGGCTTATGCGTTGGGCCGGATCGGCGTGGGGTGGGCCTCAAACTGTTCTGTGTGGACTGAACTGGGGCCTCGGAGTCGGAATAGACCACCCCATACACTCACTCCGTTGCAAAAGGAAAAGTGTTCTTTTCTACTCATAAAAAAACACAGTGATTTGTGACGCGGGTTAACAAAGTGAGTCAAAGATATCTGCATATATCAGTGACGCGTATATAAAACACGCGTCACATTTCTTATCTGTGACTCATATTGTTAACCCGCGTCACTAATAAGTCATCTATCAGTGACGCACTAGAGCAACACGCGTCACATTTTTTATCAGTGACGCGGGTTCCGTTCAAGAGTCACTGATACATTGTTATTTGTGACGCGTCTTTGTCCCTGGGCATGGGCAACGACTAATCAGTGACGCGTCTCAAGAACACGCGTCACTGATAGCTTATCTGTGACACGTTTTGTTTTTGAGGCACTAATCCAGGTGTCACTGATAAGCTTTTCTAGCATAGTATAATCCGAACATGGTGTTGAATGATGAATCCAAAAGACGGAACAACCAGGAGTACGAGCATGGATCTGAAGAGCTCGTCAAGCGAGTGTCATCTAACCATCCTGACTTTGTGTCGGTTCCCAAGTCAAGCCCCAGAGCATTACAAGCCTCCTCTCTCTCTCTCTCTTTTTAAAATATTCACTTTTAATTCACAATATTGCTTGTGCATTAAGTTATAGGAGTTGAATAAAACCCTTGATGCATTACCTTTCTTGTCTAACTAAAATGAACCCTATTGAAAGTCCCTATGTGATTTTGGTAATTGAGTGACAACCTAGGTGAACTAATATGTGTTTAAGTGATATATACCTAGGAGATTAGTTCACATGTGATTATGTGATGAAGGAGCTTATTGCACATGAGAAATGACATGGAGTCATGTGACTAAGGTGGAGAAGATCAAGATGAGGCTTGACTTGATGGACCGGTTGCAAGTGTGAAGGGCAAGTGAGTGATGCTTGGCGCCGATTGACCAATGCAACGGTGAAGAGCAAGTGAGGTCAAGATCAATGAACCAATACGGTCATGTGATGATATGAAGTGGATCATATCATTTGATGATTGGTTGGTGCATGTGTTGCATCAACATTGGAGAAGGAGATGGAATGGAATGCACAAAGCAAAGGTATAATTGTAGGGCATTTCATTTCACCAGTCATTGGTGTATAGAGAAGTATATGACTGAGTTTATGATAGATGGTCATACTATCAATAGGGGCAAACTTGTTTGCATATCGACATCTAGTGCCACATGAGCGATCTAACATTGCGATGCATTAGGATCGAGTGGTGTGGTGAGAGCAAGTGAAAATCCTTTAAAAATAATTGTGAAAATGCTAACACACATGCACATGCTGATGTACACTTGGTGGTGTTAGCACATTTGCAAAGAAGAAGGTGTTGGAGTTAAATTGAATCAACTCAGAGAAGAGAAAAATGTTTTTCGGTATGCTCCTAACACTAGAGTGGCTCTTGGAATGGAATACTGCTTTGATTCATTGTGATATGGATCAAATGCATATGAGATATGTGTAGACCTCTGAGTTAGCTTTCCAAAAAGTTCAAGATCATCGAAATCGGAGTTCGGAGCTAAGAGTTACGGATGTTTCCATGCGGACTGTGCCGGTCCGGACGCACTGTATCAGTCCGGAGGCAGCTGTCCTGAGAAGCCTTTTTTGCGTTTCTAAAGGTCCGGACGCATGCGCATTGGTCCATACCTTCACTGCAGCTAGTGTCCAGATGTGTTTTTTAGCTGAGAAAAGCGCGCCAACAGCTCGATTCAAACGACTAGGTGGTCCGGACGCATGGGCAATGGTCTAGACCCTATGTGTTGGGCGCGTCCGAAGCTACGCAGAGTTGGGAAAATGGCTAGTTTATTTCCCTCTCTATATATAGGCTTGGTGGCTGCCTTTGGTCGGTTGCTGAGCACCCTTGAGCCTTTGTGGCTTGTGTAGGAGTGCTTGGGAGCCCTCTAACTCACATACACTTGATAGTGATCATCCGATTGTGTGAGAGAGCGATTTTTAGTGCGTTGCATTGCGAGTTTGCATCGAGTGGCACTAGGTGATCATGTTGCAAGCCGGTGGTGCTTGTTACTCTTGCAGGTTGCCACCTCCTAGACGGCTTGGTGACCGTGGCTCCGTCGAAGCACGCAAGAAGCTTGTGTGTGGCTCTGAAAAAGTGCTTGTGAGGGGTGTTGTGCTCGCCCCGTGGGAGATCGCGAGGATCAACTCTAGTTGGGCGTGTCATTGAGCTACCCTCACTTGTGGGTGGATTCTTACGGCGTCCAAGTGTTAGGCTAGGCTTGTGAATGCCTATTAGCCGTCGAATCACCAAGTGTGTGGTCGACACAACGGGGACTATCTTAGTGGCGACCAAGTGAACCTTGGGAGAAAAATTACCATGTCAACCTTGTGTATATCTTCTCGGTGGTTTGCATTCTCCAAATCACTAGTTTGTATTTACTTATTTATACTTGTGCTAGTGTTTAGTTATTGCTCTTGTAACTAGTTTAGCTTGTGTAACTTGCCTAGTTACATTCTAGCTTGTGTAGCATAGAAGTAGCTCTTGAGTGGCTAATTGGTTTGAGTAGCCTTGTTAGTCACATTGCTTAGTTTATGTAGCTAAGTAAGTTGAGCTCTCTAGTTGACTTGTGTAGTCTTGCTAGAGAGCATTGCTAGTGAGCTTAGATGCTTTGTGCTTTGCTTACTAGTATGTGTAGGAGCTCCCGGTTTGTTTAGAGTACTAGTTGCTTAGGTTTGTGTGACCTTGTAACCTAGACTTGTTTAGGTGAGCTTCCTAGCTTGGCACTTTAGTTAGCATAATAAACATATTTTGCTAGGTGCTAGAGTTATAGATAGACGTGTAGTCTTGGTTAGACCGATAATTTTAATTCTGCATTTGATTCGGTTAGCCGGAGCGTTTAAGTTTTAGAAAGGACTATTCACCCCCCCTCTAGTCCGCCATCTCGACCCTTTCAAGTGGCATCAGAGCATGGTCTCTCATTTGTGGTCTTTACCGACCCGAGAGGATGGTGGCTTATGGGCTAGATGTTGAGTGTCCACACATGTTTGATGGCACACACTTTGTACCGTGGAGAAATTGGATGGAAAATAATTATAAGTTTATTTCTCCCTAAATGTGGTGGATCGTGGATGTAGGTCTCTCTTGTGCAATTGAGAGAGAGGATGCAACTCAAGCACAAAAGAAGTGCCTACATCTCGGTTGCTAAGCTACTAACATTCTCTACCATTCTATGAAAGATAACATCTTTGGTGAGATCATGGGCATGAAGAGCGCTCATGAGATTTGGACCTATCTCATTGAAACATATGAGACGGTCTAAAATGATGATGATGATGTGTCCAAGTTGGTGGCACATGAGGATGTTGAGCATGACCACAACTCGGTGGTTGTGGAAGATTGCTCCACCTCATGGTCAAGTGATGATGAAGATGATCTATCTACCAAGAGATCACTTAACAAGAATTATGAAGGCCCAACATCAAGTGTTGCAATTGATGATGCTATTCTAAGCACACTTGATGATGATGATGATGCATGCTCGGGCTATAAGAGTGATGACTCCACAAGCTCTTCTACTTCATCACATTGCTTCATATCACATGGTGACACTAAGGTATCAATTGATAATGTGATTGTAGATTGTGATGACTCTAACTTTGAGCTTGTTGCAAACTCTCAAAGGCTTTATTAGAAAATGAGTTAAACAAAACAAAGAAACTAAAAGATGAAAACTCATTTCTAAAGAACTCATGTGAAGAACATAAGCACTTACTTGATGTTCTTAAATCTTCACATAAAGAACTAAAACTTGACCATGAGGAGCTTCGTGTGTCTCATGAAGACTTAGTTCACAAACATGGGTCTCTCATTAATGAATTGTTAAATCTTAAAAATGAAGAGAGCTCATCACAAGGGTCAAATGATCAATCACATATATGTTGTTGCTAACCTTTGTGATGTAGGAAAGAAGCATGTATCCACCTCTTGTGATGATTTACTTGATATGCCTTGTTTTTTTAAATATAGATGCTTGTTCTACTTATATGTCTTGTGAGACTAACCTTTTGAAGGAGAACAATGAGCTCAAAAGTGAATTAAATAACATAAGCAACAAGCTAGAGAGGTGCTACAATGCCAAAGTCACATTTGAGCATATGTTAACAAACAAGAGAAGCTATGGTGACAAGAGTGAAATTGGTTTCCACAAGAGCAAGGGAAAGAAAGAGAAGAAGCAAGAACAAAAGAAGTTATCTCATTTCATGTGCTTCAAGTGCCATGGGATAGGACATCTTGCAAATGTTTACCCAACCAAGAATGCTCAAGCTAAGCCCCAAGTCAAGCCCCAAGTGCAATACAAGATCAACCATCAAGATGGTGATTTGGGGATGACAAAGAAGAAGAAAACAAGAAGAGGTGGCAAAGTAAGAGCAAGGCATCCAACTCCTATTCATGATGTCAACAAGATGATGATGAACAAAGGTCAAGAGAAGAATCATTTGGCTCACATCAAGTGCTTCAAGTGTGAAGATATGAGACACTTTACCTCGAAGTGTCCTACCAAGCTTGAGATTAAGATTCAAGCTAAAGAGAAGAGGCAAGGCAATGAGAAGCAACATTTAAGCAAGAAAGAAAAGGCTCAATCAAAGAGAGTTTGCTACTCATGTCGGGAAAGGGGACACATGGCTCATTCATGTCCCCTAGGTATGACTTCTAAGCCTATTTCAATTGATGATGATCATATGCTTAGAAATGATGGTAATGGTACCTCTATGGTTGCTATTGCAAAACATCCCGCTATCCATACTAAGGCATTGCCTAAGTATGTTGCTCCTAACTTGAGAGGATCCAAACTAGTTTGGGTACCATCAACAAGTGGATGAATATGTGTAGGTACCATTGGCATTAGAGACTTGCTGATTCATTTGAGTTCATAAGTGTTCATCATATGATTGAATCAAGTAATTAAGCTTAGTGCTATTATCATTATAATGCCAAGACAAAAGAGTGAAGTCCAAGTGCTACAACATGTACATGATCAAGTTGTGGTGGTTTATTGGATACATTTCTTGGCTTGCAATTATTCAAGTTGAAGCCTGCTAATGGATTAATCATGATCTACTAAGGTATATCTCTTGTTAATTAAGTTCATTTGGGTGTGTATAAGATGTTTCAATTGGATATACACATAGTGCATATGAGTTGTTTGAATTGGATAATATATGTATGGACTAGTTGCTTGCTATAAGTTGATTGAATGGATTAAATGCTTAGTGATCAAGTTTGTGTTGATTTGGATGGATATGATCAAGAGACTAATTTTAGTAAGTGGATTGAATGGATATATGTCTTGAGATAGTATTCAAACAAGTTGATATCAAGTTTGATTCAAATTGAAGAAGCATAGCTCAATGTGTCAAAATCTGCCTTTTATTCAAAATCTAAGCTAGTTGTGATCATAGTTTAAGAGATCAAATTTATTTGGATTGGCTTGAAATTTAGTGTGCATGCTCTACACTTATGGTATTAGTTGGTTTGAAAATTTCATGAGTATTGGATAATGGATACTTCGGTTTTGGAGTGGATCTTGTCAACACATGTGCAGCAGTTTTCAGCATGTACCCATTTGGAAAGATATGAAATCTGGTAGGAATCTAGAAGTCCAATGAAGCTCAAATTTTTATGTCTACTAGATGACTTAGTGAAGCACACCTCCACTAAATTTCATTTTCATTAGATGTGTACTTTGGGAGATATGATATATTCTTTAGAGAGTACAGAATCTGCCAGAAAAGTGACAACCATTGGATTAATCAAGAGTCACTAAGATTGAAAGGTCCTCAAGTTGGAATCATGCTTATAAGTGACTGAGGCACCTATGCTTGATTTAAGTTCAAGCTAGAATCATGACAAGCAATGAGTACAAGGCCACTTGATTGTGGAGTAAATTTGGCACATTTTTGGTACTCAAGATGAAGGTCAATCAAACAAAGCTATTTCAAGTGAGTGTCAAGGATGGTTCTTATAGAAAGGTCACTTATCCCTTTTGTAGGGGCTTGCCACCTTGTGTAGGTAAACCAAGTGTGGTGCTTGGAAGGCTAATATAGAAGTGGTAATCTAGGGATCATTTGGAGATGCTTAGTTGAAGCTATCAATAGGATTGATCAAAAGAAAAGCAAGCAACACCCAAAAGAGAAATGCATGAACATTCATACAAGTGGTATCATGATTTACAAGTGGTATATCATTTGGTATTCTCTCATGCAAGTAAAAATCAAAGAAGAAGCAAGTCAACCACAATAAGAAAATGCACTTGATCATTAGTGGTTCTCAACTCATATGGGTGAAGATTGATATTCAAATTGGTTATCATTGGTCTTCACCAAGCTCTTAATTGGACTTCACATTGCTAATTGGAGATGAATCTATGTGACTATCCTCTACTCCAACATAGTAAAGGTGAAATTATTTGACATATCCATACATACTTGCTTAGGACATGTTTAGTGCATATAGTCATCCATAGTGCTCTTTCATGAAAAAAATCAAATGAATCTTTATGCTTATAGCCTACCCTATTGCTTGATTGATGATTTGTATCTAGTGGTAGTATATGAGTTTGTTCATGAGCTAGTAAATCCAAGTACTTGATCTATTTTGGATTGCATTTAAGTGACAAGTACAACCTCTATAAGATAACCGCTTAATGTGTGTGAATAAGCTTAGAGAGGATTTAAACCGGACTTGAAAGCTTATGCTATTCATTCTAGTTCAAGTCCAACATAGAAGCTCATGAAGACAAATCTAGTTCAAGCACAAGACAACAATGCAAATGGATATCAAGGTCTAACTTTCAAATTGTATCTAGACTTATCTAATCTTTCAAATAGTATCAACTTTCATATTGGTACATGCAAAAGATGTCTAGTTCTAGCATACATGTGATATTCCACAACTAGTTGATTCAAGCAATATCCTTCATGTGGTATCTCACTAGTGATATATTACAAGTGTACAAGTGATCCTCAACCTTATGTGATCAAATCATAGTTCTCTTGCTTGGAAAGCTTATTTGGATGACAATTGCTTTGACCAAAAAGAGTTGCCCTACTCAATGGTATCATGGCCAATGATCTTACATGAAGAGTCATTCAATATACATGTGTTAGTGTCCATTAAAAATGAAAAGATACACGTATCAACCATCTACCCTATTACAACGTTTGTATCAATATGAGCATACTTTTTATGGAAATTGATGACAAAGGGGGAGATATTAGTGCAAAGATATAGATATATGTTGGACATGCACTAAGAGGGAGAGACATGGACATGGATATAAGGGAACAAGATTGAAAGGATCAAAGTCTTGGACTAAGTGATGCACACAAGTAGGGGGAGCAAGCTCACGAACTTGATTGATTGCATTTGATATGTGCATATTCATGTGCTTGCCTTGCATATTGCATAAGTTTTTATCTTTATATGCATGCTTGTGTGGTGTATGCTAGTTATAGGAATTGAATGATGATTTGATAAAATAGCATGCATAGGTTGGTAAGCTAGATATATGTTCTTTCAATTGATATCTAGAAACCATGCTTGTAATGTTAATCCCATGGGGTTTCTAGTGTTGTTTGGGTATCTAGCTAACCATGGTGCTAAGGATGAACTTAAAAGTGCAACTACAATGGGTATCTTCAAAGGTTTATCCTATATCTCTTAGCATCACTTAGTAGTGCTAGCACTCCCACAAATGTCATATTTATGCATGTGTGCACAGCTTGAATCCAAATCAATTGAGCACACATGTAGGGGGGCTATCACTACCAAGGAACGTAAATTTCCATATCTTTGTAGAGTTGTCATCAATTACCAAAAAGGGGAGATTGAAAGTCCCTATGTGATTTTGGTAATTGAGTGACAACCTAGGCGAACTAATTTGTGTTTAAGTGATATATACACAGGAGATTAGTTCACATGTGATTATGTGATGAAGGAGCTTATTGCACATGAGACATGACATTGAGTCATGTGACCAAGGTGGAGAAGATCAAGATGAGGCTTGGCTTGATGGACCGGTTGCAAGTGTGAAGGGCAAGTGAGTGATGCTTGGCGCCGATGGACCAATGCAACAGTGAAGAGCAAGTGAGGTCAAGATCAATGAACCAATACGGTCATGTGATGATATGAAGTGGATCATTTCATTTGATGATTGGTCGGTGCATGTGTTGCATCAACATTGGAGAAGGAGATGAAATGGAATGCGCAAGACAAAGGTATAATTGTAGGGCATTTCATTTCACCGGTCATTGGTGTGTAGAGAAGTATATGACCGAGTTTAGGATAGATGGTCGTACTATCAAGAGGGGCAAACTTGTTTGCATATCGGTCATCTAGTGCTACATGAGCGATCTAAAAACTCGGTCTGTGAGGGGCAAGCCTCCCCCCGAGCATTAGTGTAAGAAGAAGGGTCTTCTCACGCAGACCGAGAAAACCCCCGAACCCTGGCCCCGCCCTGACACTGGGAAACGTAATCCTGTGAGAGGCCTGGGCCATACATGGACCTCAGGACGACCTGGACCGTCTCTTAACCAGTGCTTTGGCCTACGGGGCTGGCAAGGGGATTTTTTAACCACAGTCTGAAAATCCGCTCCCACGGGGAGTCGAACCTAGGATTTTTGGAGTGCCGCTCGAGTGTCTTAACCGCTAGGCCAGGCACCCTTTGGCCCACATGAGCGATCTAACATTGCGATGCATTAGGATCGAGTGGCGTAGTGAGAGCAAGTGAAAATCCTTTGAAAATGATTGTGAAAATGCTAACACACATGCACATGTTGATGTACACTTGGTGGTGTTGGCACATTTGCAAAGGAGAAGGTGTTGGAGTTGAATTGAATCAACTCGGAGAAGAGAAATATGTTTTTCGATATGCTCCTAACACTAGAGTGGCTCTTGGAATGGAATACTGCTTTGATTCATTGTGATATGGATCAAATGCATATGAGGGCTGTGTAGGCCTCTAAGTTAGCTTTCCAAAAAGTCCAAGATCATCGAAATCGGAGTTCGAAGTAAGAGTTACAGACGTTTCCATGTGGACTGTGCTGGTCCGGACGCAGCTGTCCTAAGAAGCCCTTTTTCCACGTTTCTAATGGTCCGAACGCATGTGCATTGGTCCAGACCTTCACTGTAGCTAGCATCCGGAGGTGTTTTTCATCTGAGAAAAGCGCACCAATGGCTCGATTCAAATGACTAGGTGGTCCGGACACATGGGCAATGGTCCAGACCCTAAGTGTTGGGCGCGTCCGGAGCCACGCAGAGTTGGGAAAAATGGCTAGTTTCTTTCCCTCTCTATATATAGGCTTGGTGGCTGCCCTTGGCCGGTTGTTGAGCACCCTTGGGCCTTTGTGGCTTGTGTAGGAGTGCTTGGGAGCCCTCTAACTCACATACACTTGATAGTGATCATCCGATTGTGTGAGAGAGCAATTTTTAGTGTGTTGCATTGGGAGTTTGCATCGAGTGGCACTAGATGATCGTGTTGCAAGCCGGTGGTGCTTGTTACTCTTGGAGGTTGCCACCTTCTAGACGGCTTGGTGATCGTGGCTCCATCGAAGCACGTGAGAAGCTTCTGCGTGGCTCCGGAGAAGTGCTTGTGAGGGGTGTTGTGCTCGCCCCATGGGAGATCGCGAAGAGTAACTCTAGTTGAGCGTGTCATTGAGCTACCCTCACTTGTGAGTGGATTCTTGTGGCGCCCAAGTGTTGGGCTAGGCTTGTGAATGCCTATTAGCCACCAAATCACCAAGTGTGTGGTCGACACAACGGGGACTAGCTTGGTGGCGACCAAGTGAACCTCGGGAGAAAAATCACCGTGTCAACCTTGTGTACATCTTCTCAGTGGTTTGCATTCTCCAAATCACTAGCTTGCATTTACTTATTCATACTTGTGCTAGTGTTTAGTTGTTGCTCTTGTAACTAGTTTAGCCTAGTTACCTTCTAGCTTGTGTAGCATAGAAGTAGCTCTTGAGTGGCTAATTGTGGTTTGAGTAGCCTTGTTAGTCACATTACTTAGTTTGTGTAGCTAAGTAAGTTGAGCTCTCTAGTTGACTTGTGTAGTCTTGCTAGAGAACATTGCTAGTGAGCTTAGGTGCTTTGTGCTTTGCTTACTAGTATGTGTAGGAGCACCCGGTTTGCTTAGAGTACTAGTTGCTTAGGTTTGTGTGACCTTACAACCTAGACTTTTTTAGGTGAGCTTCCTAGCTTGGCACTTTAGTTAGCATAATAGACATACTTTGCTAGGTGCTAGAGTTATAGATAGAGGGGTGTAGTCTTGGCTAGACTGATAGTTTTAATTCTGCATTTGATTCGGTTAGACTATTCACCTCCCTCTAGTCCACCATCTCGACCCTTTCACCTGTAGGCCCAGGATCAAAATATATGCTTAGCCATGCTTAGACCGGTAGAAGTCAGGTGATCTCCTGTCACCTGCGAGATATAGGATGATACTGTTCCTGGTTGGCTATATTTGCTATCGTGGAAAATAACCATGTGGAAATAATAAATCGAGATCGGGCGGCCACGGTTAGTAATGCTCTTTTCGCAAAATTTATGCTATCCTGTCAACTCCACTATATAAGCCTTGCATATCTTTGGGAGTCTTTTATTTCTCTCCTGTCGGGTAAGTCTAGCTGAGTACATTCGAGTACTCAGGGTTTATCCCACCCTGTTGCAGGTGAAGGGCAAGTATACGATGAACTAGGAATCAAAATGCTCACCATAGAGTTCTTGTGCTCCTTACAAGTTTCTCATGATGAGATATCCTTTCCCATGTTTAACCAAAGCTTTAATCTTTCTTGGAGCCAACTAAATGTTGCTCTTGGTTTTGATGACACATGCTTGCTAGACTTAGACGCTGCCATGAGTAGATTTAACAAGAAGGAATTTTGGATGTCCATATCTACTTTGAATGATTGATCCAACCCCAAACCTGAGGAAATTCATAATCCAAACCTTCGCTTTATTCACCTTTGGATGAGCATGACTATGTTTCCTAGAAATGATCTTACCATGCTAAGAGCTATAGAGTTAAAATTGTTATATGCCATGGTTCATAAAGTTCATGTCTCTCGTGTGAAATGCTTAGTAGCTTTTTGGCAAAGATCGATTGAAAGAAACGGACCCATACAATTCACATCCTTAATCACTCGTCTTGCCGAATCAATGAACTTGCTAGATGGAACCTATCCTTTTGAATATATTGATGCACCTAGAGCAATAATTTCTGAAGAATATCTTATACATGCTCACATGCTCAAAAGAGGTCCAAGAGGTGGCCTCAAAATGATTTATCGTGGCCATACAACTGAGGTTCCTCTTCCAAATGAGAAATGTCAGTTGTATAGGACCCGCCAACTAACCCTTGATTTAGATCAAGGAAGTAGGCAAAGAGGCGTTGCAGGTTCCAGCAGGAGAGCATGTGAGGGGCCACAGTTTGCTCATTTTGAGCAAGGTGGTCCTTCCCGAGGAGTGGATGGCGAGGAGGAAGACGATGCAACTTTCGATGCCATGGACACTTCCAGTGGCATGCCTCCTCGACCACCACGTCCTCAAAGACCACGGGCATCCTTCTCGTCCTCACGAGATATGGAGCATCGTGAGAGGTGGCAACAAATGGACAACCTCACCAATGCCATATGCGAGCTTCGCATTGAGCATGGTGTGACAGCAGGTATAGTCCAACAAACCACCGAACAACTCCAAGCATATCAAGAAGAAGAAATCCAGCGGTGGAGAATGTGGTGGCAACAACATCCATATCAGCCACCACACTATTGAGCAAAAGATAAGCTTGGGGGGGGTTCCCTCCCCCACCAAGGTAAGTTTTTAATTTTAGCATTTGCATTCATGTATTTTCTTGCTTATCTTTGCTTGCATCTAAATAAATATGAATATGATAAAAACAACAAAAATATTTCTCTCTACTCTCATATGTTCCATGAATGTTTATCTCCCTTATGGAAATGACGAACAATTACTCTGCTAAATGTTTCTCTAGTACTGAGTTTACAACTTGGTATTTCTCTAAGTATGGATTACTTGGCTAAATTGAAACCATCATGAACCTAAAACTTTGTGGGTTGCAAATGTTATAACTAAGTCTAAGTTGTTGTGAGGCATGATATAACAAGACAAGAGCTGGTATAATATTGTTCTAAACAAGGATGACTATCGAAGATTCATTTCTTAAAATGATAAAAACACTTTTTTGTTCTTCAATGGTGAAAATTCCTACCAAAGCCATATATGCTCTTTTATGATATAAGCTTTCTACATAAGCTACTTGCTTTGTATTGAGTTTGGTCAAGTTTTGTGACCCTTGTTGAGAGATTTATCATGCTCCCAAGATCAAGATCACATACATACCACATATATAAGCTGCTTCTACACTAGAAGTACGCAAAAACATGCCTTTCATTTTCCACAAAGTTCATGCTCCATGTTCTAAAAGAATATCTCTCTCTAGTATATTGCTAGTAAATGAGACATAGACTATGCAAAATTATGAAAAAGAAAAACAAAGGACTCAACCTTCAGTCACTGACAAGCGGGACCCACTGGTCAGCTTCTTCCACTAGAGGTGCTCGACACTCTCAAAGAAACCAACATACGCAACCTTAACTCGAAGATCAGGAGCACGGATTGGGTGCCGATGACGCGGACGCTTTTGTAATCTTCGCGAAGGAAAACACAAGAGCAAAGGGGTATAGAATCTCTCTCTGGGGTTTGTTATCACACAACTGAACAAAGGTTCGATATTTTGATTATCAAAAGTCTACGTTTGCTAGGATGCAATGGGTATATATACTAGCAACAACCCTATTAGATAGGTGTAAACAAGAGATGGAAATGAAAAGACTAAGAATGTGAAAAGGCCTCCACGAAATGGTCCTCTGAAGAGGATTCGTGAGGCTATTGGTTTCTGTGTAGTCTTCACCAAATTAGCAATATCTCCATCTTGGGAAGTCCAAATGACACACCGTTAAATGCGTTGGAAAGTTAACTTGAATATATTTCCAACCACGTATACCATGCAGCACGAGTCATTATAGAATGGTACAGTTTCGCATGGAAAGTTGTACAAACATTCTATCATGTGAAACCATTCACCTTCTAAGCAGTCTTCACTAATATGTTCGTATCTTAGTATTGGCACATCCAAAAGTGGTGAGTTGCTGCATTGGAATGTAGACTTGAAGAGCTTTCCAAAATGTCCACATGAGTCTTAAAAGTTTTTTGGAGTAGAGAGATATGATCATTTCTTCAACTGGTCCGTTTTGGACTAGACTGGTCCGTTTTCTTCCTGAGAGAACAAGTCTGTTTCTTCTTCTTCCTGAGAGAACAGGTCTGTTTCTTCTACTGGTCCATTTTTGGTCTGTAGTTTTTCTTCATGTAGAGTAACATCCTCCTCTTGATGTGTATACCTAAGTACAACTAAAGTAGAACACTTAGGTAGTATAACATTCTTAGAATTATCAAGATTAAAATCAATAAGGAATGAATTCACCTGCTCTTGGAGTTTCTTAGCGTGACTTCTTGTGAGTGGACCTTGAATTGTATCATTTATGTTTGATGATGGTTGCTTAGTACTTGAAGTAGCATGCATGGTTGAGATGTCCTCATCATCCTCCCCCTCTTGAAAAGGAGTCAACCTCGACGACTCTGAATCTTCTAATCCAAAGAATGGTGTTAATTCAGCAACATTGAAGTTTGTGCTAACACCATAGTCTTCAAGAAGCTCAATCTTGTAGGCATTGTCATTGATCTTGGACAACACTCTGAATGGACCATCTCCACGAGACATCAACTTGGATTTATGCTTCTGTGGAAAGCGATCTTTGCGAAGATGTACCCAAACCAAATCTCCAGGTTCAAATGTCACCTTCTTGCGATGCTTGTTTGCCCATGTAGCATAGTACTTGGACCTTTTCTCAATTGCTTCTTTGGTATTCTCATGAATCTTCTTGACATAAGACGCACGATTGGATGCTTCCATATCACTCCTTTCCTGCAATGGTAGAGATAACAAATCGATCGGAGCAAGTGGTTTGAAACCATAAACAACTTCAAAAGGACACATATTAGTTGTAGAATGTACTGCCCTATTGTAAGCAAATTCCACATGTGGCAAGCACTCTTCCCACTCCTTCAGGTTCTTCTTTATCATGGCTTGCAGTAACATAGAGAGTGTTCTATTCACAACTTCAGTTTGCCCATCCGTTTGAGGGTGGCAAGTGGTGGAAAACAGCAACCTTGTACCAAGCTGACCCATAATGTCTTCCAAAAGTAGCTCAAAAACTTGGTGTCACGGTCTGAAACAATCGTCTTGGGCATGCCATGCAACCTTACAATTTCTTTGAAAAATAGAGAGGCTACGTGGGAAGCATCATCACTTTTATGACAAGGTATAAAATGTGTCATTTTAGAGAATCGATCAACAACAAAAAAATTGAATCCCTTCCCCTCTTAGTCCTAGGTAATCCCAAAACAAAATCCATGCTAATATTTTCCCAAGGAGCATTTGGAGCAGGCAAGGAAGTATATAATCCATGGAGGCTCAGTTTTGACTTAGCTTTGTGACATGTGATGCATCTTTGCACGAGTCGTTGAACATCTCTTCTCATCTTTGGTCAATAGAAGTGATCAGCTAGCATCTCATAGGTCTTTCTCCATCCAAAGTGACCCATCAGTCCACCTGCATGTGTTTCCTATAACAACAAGAGTCTAACAGAGCAATGTGGAACACATAATTTGTTAGCTCTAAACAAAAATCCATCATGTAAATGATATTTTTCCTGTCCCTTTCCAGCGATGCATTTTGTATAAGGTTCTGAAAAGTCATGATCAGCAGAGTACAATTCTTTTATGCTTTCAATTCCAGGCACCTTTACTTCAATTTGATTTAACAAAACATTTTTACGAGATAAAGCATCAACAACAATGGTTTCCTTACCTTTCTTGTATTTTACAACATATGGAAAAGTTTCAATAAATTCAAACTATTTAGCATGTCTACGGTTCAGTTTTGCTTGACCCTTTAAATACTTCAAAGCCTCGTGATCTGAATGAATAACAAATTCTTTTGACCATAAGTAATGTTGCTAAGTCTCAAGGGATCTTACCAAAGCATATAACTCCTTATCATACACCGAATAGTTCAGTTGTGCTCCTCCCAACTTCTCACTGAAGTATGCAACGGGCTGTCCATTTTGCATGAGATCTCCTCCAATTCCAATCCCACTTGCATCATATTCAACCTCAAAGGTTTTAATGAAATCCGGCAATACAAGCAAGGGGCTTCGGACAATCTTTTCTTCAATTCTTGGAAAGCTTTCTCTTGTGGCTCACCCCATTTGAAAGCACCACCTTTCTTTGTCAACTCATTCAATGGAGTAGCTATGGTGCTAAAATCTCTAACAAATCTCCTGTAAAAACCAGCAAGTCCATGAAAACTTCTCACTTGGCTTACATTTTCAGGAGTTGGCCAATCTTTAATTGCTTTCACCTTTCATTTATCAACCTGAATTCCTAAATCTGAAACAACAAAACCAAAAAACACAACCTGATCTGTACAAAATGTGCACTTCTCAAGGTTAGCGAATAATTGTTCTTTCCTGAGCACATCTAAAACTTGCTGAATATGAGCAACATGTTCCTCCAATGTCTTGCTGTAAATTAGAATATCATCAAAGTAAACAACAACAAATTTTCCAATGAATGCTCTCAAGACATGGTTCATCAATCTCATGAATGTACTAGGTGCATTAGTCAAAACGAAAGGCATAACTAACCATTCATACAACCCAAACTTTGTTTTAAAAGCGGTTTTCTATTCATCTCCAATTTTCATTCTAATTTGATTGTAACCACTTCTCAAATCAATTTTAGAAAATATCATGGATCCACTCAATTCATCTACCATATCATCTAGCATAGGAATAGGATGACGATAACGAACAATGATGTTATTTATGGCTCTACAATCTACACACATCCTCAATGAACCATCTTTCTTTGGCACCAAAATAATAGGGACGGCACAAGGACTTAAACTTTCTCGCACATAACCTTTATCTAAAAGTGCCTGTACTTTCCTTTGAATCTCCTTAGTTTCTTCAGGGTTGGTGCGATATGCTGGACGGTTTGGAAGTTCAGCTCCAGGGCCGAGGTCAATTTGATGTTTAATGCCACACGAGGGAGGAAGTCCAGCAGGAGTTTCCTCTGGAGAAACATCTTCATATTCCTACAAAACACGTGCAACAACACTAGGGACAGAGGATAAGTCGTTACCTGAAAGTAATGTGTCCTTGCACACAAGTAGGTATAATACTTGTTCTGGGTTATTCCTCACATCTCTTATTTCAGATTTGATGGCAATCATCACTAAGTTCTCTCCCTCTCTTTTTTTGTTTTCTCTCATGTTTGGCTTGTGGCTCTCACTCACTGATTGGTGGAAGGCACTCAAATTTATTTTCTCTCCTTTTGCACTCTCACTGCTCACATCAGAACTCTTTTGCAAGTGCTCAACAAGAATTTGCTGCGATGTCATGGGTTTAAGAATCAACTCCTTGCCCTTCCACTTGATGGTGTATTGATTGGTTCTACCACAATGTAGAGATGATCGATCATATTGCCATGGTCTTCCCAATAGCATGTGACACACTGTTATAGGTGCCACATCACACTCCGCAGTGTCAATATATTCACCAATCTTGAAAGAAACTTTCACTCTTTGTGCAATCTTGATAGAACCTGAATTATTAAGCCATTGCACATGATATGGATGAAGGTGTTTCAGCAGCTTTAAACCAAGCTTTTCAACCATTTCTTTGCTAGCAAGATTGTGGCAACTACCATCATCAATGATCACCTTAACAACTTTATCTTGCACTCTAGCCCTGGTTTGAAATAGATTGTGCTATTGTACAGTTTCAGCATCACTCATTTGCACACTCAAAATTTGAGATACAACAAGAGCAGCACCAGATTCAAATTCACAGATATCCTTCTCATGATTATTCTCCTCTTCACTATCTTCTTGTTCTTCTTCACTAGCAGATTCATACTCTCCTTTGTCATTCACAATGATGGTTCGATTGTTTGGACACTCTCTTGCAACATGACCATGACCACCACACTTGAAACATTGAATTCCACTACTTTTGGTGGAAGAACCTACTAAAGTAGATGATGTATTTGCTGATTTGTTCTTCTCATTTGGAGCAGCCAACTCTTTGCCACTAGAAGCTCCAAAATTGCTAGATCGTGCACCAGCACTTGAGTTGGAGAATGTACCTCTATCTCCACTACCTCTTGGTGTGAATTTGCTTCCACTTGCTGCACTCTTTGTGCTAAAAGATACTCCTCGATTATACTTTATGTCCTACTGCAATTGACGTTCCGCTTTGTTAGCTTGATGCACCAATTCAATAAGATTGTGGTACTGCTGAAATTCAACAATGTGCTGAATGTTGCGGTGCAGCCTTGACATAAAACGTGCAATTGATTGCTCTTCATCTTCATACACATTGGCTCTAATCATTGCCTTCTCCATCTCTTTATAATACTCATCAACATTGAGACTTCCTTGCTTCAGATTCTGTAGCTTGTCAAAAAGATCACGATGGCAATGTTTAGAAACAAATCTTGTCCTCAATTCTCTGTTCATTTCAGCCCATGAACGCACATCACCTTGGCCAGCTTCTTCTCTTTCATTCAACATTTGCTCCCACCAGATTAGAGCATAGCCATCAAACTCAAAGGCAGTCATGGCAACCTTCTTTCGCTCATAATAATTGTGCAAGTAAAAAATTTTATCCACCTTCAACTCCCATGTAAGATATGCTTCAGGATCAGATCCTCCTTCAAACTTGGGCATGGTGAATTTTAATTTGCCAAACCTCTCCTCATTGGGCTGGTTTCGCCCACGATTTTCTCGTGACGACGATCATCATGATGAGGCTGTTCAACCTCTTCTTTTTCGTCCTCTTCGTCAGTCCTACTTTCTTCTAGTCCATGTTCTCTTCCATGACCAGCACCTCTACCACCATTTCCACGACCTGGAAGTGGGGCCTTCTTGCATTTATAACCACACGGTCTCTCTCCGTCGTCTTCGTTGTTCTCTTGCAAGACGAGCAACAGCTTGTTCTTCGTTTTCTTCAACTTCTTCATGGTGACTTGCATTTGCATCTTCAGGAGGAGGTTCTTGCAACCGAGTCATAAGCGCTTGAAGATTGGCTGTTAGTGTCTCCACGCTTTGCTTCATCTCATTGAATTGTGCCATGGTGACACAATCATCAATCTCAACGCGAGAACCCATCTTCCTGTCAAGTTAGTGATGCACAACAAATATATATGGAATAGGATAATATATGTGGAATCACACAACCTCACCTCTCTTACCAACCAAAGCTCTTATGAATTCCCTGCAGATTACAGAGGGTCAATGCGAGGTGGAAACCAAAAGTGATGGTTGGGAGAATACAAGATCAGCGTTCCTATGACGGTGGGTTATTTGTGGAGTTTGGTGGGGATATAATTAACAAGGAATGCAATCTGAATTCTCGATATTGTAAAGTTAAATCGCAGTCCAAAATAAAAGTTCAGTGCCTAGTGCTGACCACAAGATATGAATGATGTAATGGATCAAACACACACGCAAAGATAATTTCTGATTTGATGCAAACAAGGTGTATGCCTAGGATGCAAGTGTTGCATCAAACCCAAGCAAAATTTTGCACCAAAGGTTAGATAATAAACTGATTGTGCAACTTGATATAAAATTCAGAACTTGTGCACATAAACAAACTGAACTTTGACTTCTCTGTCTCAACCTTTCTCAACTTCTTTTTTTTGCACTTTTCTTTCTTCTCTTTTTTTGACACACTTTTTTTTATAACTAAGAACAAGACCAGAGATAACCTTATACACTTTTTTTAGAAACAAGACACAACCGTCAATGTTCTAACTTGATAGGATCAAAGGTTACGTGAAGGATGATACGAGTTTCTGATTTTTTTATATAGGGATTTGCAGATATATGAAAGAAGCTCAAATGACACACGAAGGATAATATGATCAACAACTAAACAAAGACTCTAATGAAACAAAATTTAACCAAACTTACAAGAACAATAGATTGAAACAAAGGGTTATGGAAGAATATTTTTGTGGATTTTTAGTGGATAGGACGAATACAAATATATATAGCTAAGGGTAAAAATTTCTACCGTGGCAACTGAAGCTTTGATACCAGATGATGAGGGACGGTCCCGATCTTCACGACATAGGATCTTGATCTTGATAACAAGCCAAAGATTGGCCGATAACTTGCTGCAAGCAGCGATAACTAGTGCAACCTGATGACATGCACAAGGAGCCAACCACCATCTCTATACGGCAGCCTGAACCAAGGATTCGCCCAACCACACCCTCAAAGAAACCAACCTATGCAACCTGAACTCGAAGATCAGGAGCACGGATTGGGTGCCGATGATGCAGCCGCTTCTGTAATCTCCGCGAAGGAAAAGACAAGAGCAAAGGGGTAGAGAATCTCTCTCTAGGGTTTGTTAGCACACAGCTGAACAAAGGTTCCATATTTCGATTATCAAAAGTCTACGTTTGCTAGGATGCAATGGGGTATATATACTAGCAACAGCCCTGCTAGATAGGTGTAAACACGAGATGGAAATGAAAAGACTAATAGTGTGAAAAGGCCTCCACGAATTGGGCCTCTGAAGAGGATTCGCGAGGCTGTTGGTTTCTGCGCAGTATTTACTAAATTAGCAATATCTCCATCTTGGGAAGTTCTAATGACACACCATTAAATGTGTTGGAAAGTTAACTTGACCATCTTTCCAACCATGTATACCGTGCAACACAAGTCATTATAGAATGGTACAGTTTCGCATGGAAAGTTGTACCAACATTTTGTCATGTGAAACCATTCACCTTCTGAGCAGTCTTCACTAATCTGTTTGTATCTCAATATTGGCACGTCCAAAAGTGGTGAGGTTTGCTGCATTGTAAAGTAGACTTGAAGACCTTTCCAAAATGTCCACATGAGCCTTAAAAGATTTTTGGAGTAGAGAGATATGATCATTTCTTCAACTAGTCCGTTTTGGACTGGACTGGTCTGTTTTCTTCCTGAGATAACTGGTCTGTTTCTTCTTCTTTCTGAGAGAACTGGTCCGCTTTTGGTCTGTAGCTTTTCTTCATGTAGAGTAATATCCTCCTCTTGATGTGTATACCTAAGTACAACCAAAGTAGAACACTTAGGTAGTATAACATTCTTAGAATTATCAAGATTAAAATCAATAAGTAATGAATTGACCTGCTCTTAGAGTTTCTTAGCGCGACTTCTTGTGAGCGGACCTTGAATTGTATCATTTATGTTTGATGATGGCTGCTTAGTACTTGAAGTAGCATGCATGGTTGAGATGTCCTCATCAGTGGGTGTACGTGTCGTGGAATTTGCAAAACCTTCTGGACTTGATCTCTTCGGCCAAAGGGACCTTGTAGCCTCCCATCAACTTGATCTGCCCCTTGTCGAGCAGGTAATCAAAAATTCTGTCGGCCTTTGTAACATCAAAACTGTTTTTCTTCATCCCTTCTGTGGTCTTGGCATTTTCCCACGGCATGTACTCCGAGTTCGTCTAGTCCCATTCTATGGCGGCGATCTCGTTGGACTCGTCATCGCTGTCGGCAGCTCCGGTGATGTCCTCTGTTGAGATTAGCTCCACGTTGCCGGTCTTCTGAGCCTTGCCAATATAGCATGGGTATCGGTAGTTAGCCTCAATATTGTTAATTTTGTTGGCCAACTCCGCCAGGCTTGAGCAATCCATCCCGATCTTCTCTTTGATCACCGGGATCAAACCTCGAATAGCAATGCTAATGACCTCCGCGTCGGACAGTGTTAGCCGGTAGCACTGATTTCTTACTTCTCTGAACCTCTAGAGATAACTGCTTCCTGGCTCATTATTCCCCTACCTGAGTCAACCAAATCTGTGACTCCCTTCTCCATACTTCCAGAGTCAAAGTATTGGTGGAACTTGTTCTCCAGGTCCTTCCACCCAGTAATAGATTGGTATGGCAAGGAAGCGAAATAGGAGAAAGCTGACCTCGATAGGGACAGAGGGAAGAAATCGAACCCTGAGCATGTGCTCATCGGCTATCTCACCTAGTTCTACCAGGTACTGACTAATGTGTTCCATGGTTGATACCTGGCTAGTCCCGGTGAACTTGGTAAATTCGGGTACCCTATAACTGTAGGGCAGAGCCACCCAATCGTACCATTCAGGGTATGGCTTTCGGTAGGCGATGGACTGATTCTTGGGCTTCAGGCCGAATTGGTGTTGCACCATGTCAGCCACCTTGTTCATCAGTTGATCAATCTGGGGTGGCACTTGTTGATGATGAACCGAGTCCCCGTAGTCCCGCTGACCATTGGGGTACCCCGGAAGGTTCTGGTCCCCAATCCTTCTTGGATGCCCAACGCTTAGTGGTAGGGAACATGGTGGTACCCCAAAAGAAATTTCACCGGCCGTCGCACCTCCAGGGAATGGCGATGCGTTGAAATCTGGGGTCGGTCTTGCGCCGTAAGAGGCATATTTGCCATCGGCTGCTGTGGTCTGCCCTGCAATTTGCCTCCTCCGTCACCGGGTGCACTGCTAATTCCGTGGGACCCAAAGAGTGGACCCTCCAGAGCCTTGCTTGTTGAAGTGTGGTCCACTGTCCTCAGAGGTTGTGCTGGAAGCTGACTCATGGATCTTCATCCCCATACATGAGTACGTACGAGAAAGGCCTTGTCCGCCTCCCGCCATCCTGGGTTTTGCTGAAGGACAATAGGCACTTGCTTTTGAAGGAGGCTACTGCCTCCTGGAGCAACAACTTCTGCTCCTCGTTGAGCACCTCCTTAGTCATGTTAAGCACGTGAGTGTTGTCCATGGTTGGCGATTGTGGTCCCACCGAGCGTGCCAAAATGTGTTGACGCCAAAAATGGGTCTCCTGGCGTCAACACCGCGCAAGGCCTGCGGAGACCGTGCAGTAGCACAACTTGATATCCTAAACCTCTAAAGTGGCTTAGGCCACTTCGGGGATTGATCTCACGCGTGCCATTCAATTTGATCTGCAATTGACAAGGAAGCGAAATGTCAAATTATAGATCCCGCCGGTTGTTGCCAGACAGTTCCATGAATGTGCGGCTCTCACATAGCTGAATGAGCGAAGGATATTGACTAAAGAAGAAACTCCAAACGGTATGAAGCATGATAATAATGTATAAATGACTTTCATAGGATATTAAGTGTAAAGTGCGTAATTAGCCGATCATATCACAATGGTAAAGGATGCGATACATGCAACATTATCGACCCAAAACATCAGGTTTACCAAATGTGTCAGATAAAGATTAACCATCAACAGAGGTGTGTTCCCATTCAGCCATGATGACAATTAACCCGATAACCTGTCTTGTTTACTAGCATTGGGGTGTTTCCGTGCAACCATAAAAGTAAACAAACCAAGCCACATCCAGTACATTTAATAGATCTAACGGTTAAGACGACAAAGAACATGCATCGTATGAATGAAGCACAACCAGATCGGCTATGTTAGCCGATATGAGATCCATGAGGCTTGAACAAGATCCATACGCTCAGCCTCGGACGGATCTAAGATTGGACAGATATAACTCAACACACATGACAATGGGGTCCAGTAGATGCAGCTATACCATGTATGTTGAACTAGATCCAACCACTCTCAAACCAATCTAACGACCGAATGTATGTCTCGAACCCGGAACATGTGACAACCGCAACCAAAGGATTAGCCGATAGGATCTTAGATCTACTGGCTCGATAAGTATAAGAGTAAGAACATTGGAGACAATAGATCTAGATGGACAATAAAGCGCAGGCCAATCCATTGGTTGAGATTGGGAAAGATATTATAGCAATAGATTAAACAATGCATAACAGACAATATCGATAACTTAATGAATCTATTAGATCGCCAATCTAATAGAGCCGATAACTAGCTTGAAGCCACGATTCAAGTGAGATTGAAGCAATGCAGCCCCGTGAACAATAGATTCAAACCGATAACTAGCTCAAACCGAGCTTGCACGAGTTACACAATACCGAATTCATACTGAGATTTGGGAGGCCACCCAAGGTATGTCATGTAAGGGTGTTTGGGTGCAAGTGCTTCATCCTCAAGCAAGGTAAGCTAGACAAGTTTGAGTCTAGGACTTCAGATGGTATTTTCTCGATTATGCTTCTCATTCTCGTGCATATCACGTACCTAACCTTGAGACTAACCGAGTGATGGAGACTTGTGAGGTTATTTTTGATGAGGCAATGCCTTGTGCTTGTTCTGCTTTTGAGCATGCAGGTTGTAACACCCTAGTGTTAAGCACTGCATTATTCTCCATAAGCATTTGCAAAGCATCTCATTCCATAAGCATCATGTGACATTCATTTCATTTGTTAATGATTAAACTTGATTTAATCAATTTGTTTTCTTAAACTAGCCAAATGGTGTGAAGTGATTGTTAGTTAAACAATAAAACTACATAAGGTATGTAAGATAAAAAATAGAGCCAACTTTATGTAAGAATATTAATTAAAAATTCCTTTTGAAAAATAATAGCTAAATTATTAAAATGGGGTTAAGTTCAGTTTTGTATTGGATTTAAAAATCTATTAGGAACAAGCTCAGGATCTTTTAAGAAAAGTTGTAGAATAAAATAATTGGAACAACATTTGTCTTTGGACCAAAACCTGAGTTTCAAATTTTAGAGCACTTTGGAGAAGAAAACCAATACAAATGAATTGAAAAATAGAATGAAAAAGCCTTTCTTTCCCTAACGGGCCGCCTTCCACCCTTCTGGCCCAACCGGCCTTGCAGCCCAGTCAGCCGCAGGCACCCGTGCCCATGCCGGCTCCCACCCTCGCCCCGTCCGTGGCAGGCCACGCTCGCCACGCGGCATGCACATGCCGGTGACGCCAGCCGCGTGGGAGGCGCCGCTCGCCTCGCTCCGCCTCAAGGCCCAAACTAGGACGCACTCCATCTCCCTTCCTCCATTCTGTCGCCTGCTCCCTCTCTCGCTCTCTCACCCTCTTCCCTCGCTCTCACGCACGTGATCGCCCACCGCCATGCCTGTCGTGGCAACGCCGCCGTCCTGCTTGCTCGGTGTCACCACCACCCTCTCCATCCCTGCCAGCAACTCCGCCTCGTTTCCCTAGACCGCAATGCCCTTCGTCTTCCCTTGGTAAGCACCGAACACCCCCGCGCAAGACTCGCACCGTCCTAGCCCCCAGCACGCACCTCCCCCACCTCCGAGCCCCTGCACCCTCTCACCCTCCCGAGCCGCACCTCACGCTGCGAGCCGCCGCCATCAGCACGTGGCCCTTCCGACCTCAGCGCACCTCTCCCCCCGGCCCCATCCCTCCAACCTGCGAGACTTAACGTCCACCTCCGTGCCCCATTCGCTCCACCTTGCGACAACGGTCACACTGGTGCCCTGGCCGCCATCGGAGACCTCACCGGCGGCGAGTAACGACCGTCGGTCTACCGGCCCTGCCTTGGTGGACCGGCCTGCAACCCGGGGTCTGCGCGTCAGTGACCCTGGTCTAGGGAACGAGTCCATGGACCATGGGAGCTACGAATTTTTAAAGATTTCATTTAAAAATGAGTTTCTAGAAATGCTATTGTTGTTTGTAAAAATCATATCTAGCTCTATATTGCTCCTAAAATCATGAAATAAATTGTGTTGTGTGGCTTAGGAGTAAATCTACAGTTCAAAAATATTGCAAGTAATTTTTTGTGATAATTTTCTGTAGGGCTTTAATTAAATTCTTGTTTAGCAGAAAAGTTGTTAAATGCATAATTAATTCTCTATAACTGGTAAAATGTGAATCCTGTTCTAATAGGCTTATTAGTTGATATTATTGCTAGGAAAAATATATCATGACTGGGTTCTGTGAGAAAAATATTTATGGGCAATTAAAATGAGTTTATGTATTTACTTGCAGTAATTTTTATAAATTAATGTCATGGTTGAAGTTCTTGGAAATTTTTGTATGCTATTCTAGTACTGTTGTGCAAGTAAGAAAGTGCTAACTTTGTTAGTTCACACTTTTCATAGTAGTAAGGTACTTGTGTAGGCGTCTAGTGGTTAAACTGAAGAACCTACTTAAATGAAATATTCCCTGCTCTAGTTAATTCTAATAATTAAACTTAAGAACCACTACACGCCTGCACAAGTACCTTACTTAACCGAGCAGGGAATATTTTCAATGTTGCAACATTACACCAAAAGTCAAGCACTTCAAAGATACACCAAAGTAATTAGAAATAGAGCTACCACTTTAATATGTTTCTAAACAATTTATATTTAATTAGAAATAGAGCCACAATAGAAACTATAAGTAAACAGTTCCTAAAATTCTGCAAAATTTACAGTAGCATTAACAAGCCTACTGGATATTAACATAAAAATTTCAATACAAACTAATCATTATTTTAGCCTACACAAAATGACAAATATAGAGCATTGAAAATACTTACTACTATGAAAAGTGTGAACTAACAAAGTTAGCACTTTTCTTACTTGCACAACAGTACTAGAATAGCATACAAAAATTTCCAAGAACTTCAACCATGACATTAATTTATAAAAATTACTGTAAGTAAACACATAAACTCATTTTAATTGCCCATAAATATTTTTCTCACAGAACCCAGTCATGATATATTTTTCCTAGCAATAATATCAACTAATAAGCCTATTAGAACATGATTCACATTTTACCAGTTATAGAGAATTAATTATGCATTTAACAACTTTTCTGCTAAACAAGAATTTAATTAAAGCTATCTTACTAAACTTAAGATATTATTTAATTAGCGCGTGCACCTACTTAATAAACTTAAGTAGAAGAACTATCATAACCCGGTTTGCATTCATCATCCATCATCATCCTACATCAGCTATCATATGCATCAGTCTCATGATCATCCCTGCATATGCATCATATAGGATCGCAGAAGGAAGATCAAATCACGACAACTGAGGAGCAGACACTAGTGTCAGAAGGACAGGTGAATGAGGAACCCAGAGAGGAACTTCAGGAGTGCCCAGATCATCAACCTAGCTCCTTTGAGAGAGGCAAGCCCCAGAGCATTCTAACTCCCTTATTTTATAAAATGAATTTACTATGTTATTATGATTGTTGCATTAGGTATAGGAGTTGGATGATCCTAATTGCTGTATATTACCCTTCTTGTTATTGATATCCATATATCCTTGTTATCTGTTAGTATAGCACAAGAGAGTAGCTTAGCCCAGCTAAATGAAAAAGGAACATCGGTGATCTCCTGGCACGTAACACCCTACGTGGCACACCGGTGGTGTTGAATGATATCATGAAATGGTGAGGCAAGTGGGAAGGTTGAGAAATTGTTCGGACGGAGGATACTGGTAACATCTATTGGACCTGTGCGCCCTAGGCCGGTAATCTTTAGACATTCCCACTTAAGGGCCGATCGGGTGGTCTCCCTCTTGTCATGTTGAAAGCAACCTCACATTTACCTGGCTAGATAACTCATTCTGACCATGAAACCAGTCTGCTGGATGAACTAAGGATGAGTCTGATCGCTTGTCGGTGCTATGGTAGAGGAGGTGATGGGGACTCGAAGAGTAAGCCTAAGGGCTGACTAGTCGACCGGCTAGTCGGAGCGACAATGGCTGTTGGGAGGTCCCTAGACTTGTTGAGGTTTTGGCATGATCTTAGTTCGAAAAGTAGCTTGGCGACTGTCGTGCCCCTCGTTCAAGGGCTATGAGGTTTGTATGAGGAATAACCCTCTAGCTGGATAGGAAGTCGATTCAAATCACGGTTTTTTCCCCATTAGTGAGAACTTGACAATTGCTACACTGGCGTGGGAACAATTGAAATACTTGAACAGTTACAATGAAAATGATATTGATGGACCAGAAGGGTGAACTGGTAATCCTTGCTTGTTAATCAAGTGTATTGTTTAGTATAGGTGCTAATTTAGTTATCAGATAATGATTATTAAAATATGGCAGAACTTCAATGAAGTACTTGTATACAACTCTAATGCTTTTCCACAAAAGAGAGCCCGGCTAGTCCACTATTATAAAACCTGCATGATCCTTGGTGTCTCTTATTTTTGGTTTATGACGGGTATGTCTAGCTGAGTACCTTCTCGTACTTAGGGGTTTTGTTCCCATTATTGTTTATTGGTATAAATTAGGTGCACACGAGTAAGTTAATTATCCGCAAGCGCAAAAATAAATACCGGTGTAGCACTTCACCGAGATAACCCAGTTTTAAATATCGAACCCAAACGAACGGTGTTGTGAGGAAGACTAAGTCTATAAACTTAATCCGTTTCACAACCAAGTATAGACAACTATCCATACGAGGAGAAAGAACCAAGGACTATCTAGTTCTGGTCACTAGGTAAGCTTTATCTTTTATGATCTTTAACGGCGATGACTTAAATAGGAGCAGAAAACATAGTTCTCTCCTACCAAGCACCTTTGTGCCTGCCAAACCTATTACGGGAAACAGACTGCAGAGGAGTCAACGTAGCTATAAGAGTCACCTACGCGAGCTGCTGTTGTCCAGAAAATCAGGGGACATTCACAAGTAAACCTAGCCTAGGCACCACGCCTACACTACGAATTACTACTTTAATAAAGAAGCTATCAAGATCAAAGCACTCAAGAAGAGTCGCAAACAATAAAGAACAATAGGATAATATTGCTTACTTGAACCAGAAGTCGAATACCAAGGTATCTCAGAATACAAATCCTAGGCGAGAGGACTTGATCCCAAAGAATACAATGATGAAGAAGCACCGATAGGCCGGAACTCCTCCAGAACTACACTCTCCAACTCTATATCCTTAATCTCTAAATAGAGCTAGTTCTACATGGAACTAATCTCTCTTGATTGCTGGCCTATATCTACTAGATAGGAGTTATGGCTTCATGCTCTTGAGCTTTGGATCTGGCTTGGCTCCAGGGGGGTATAGGCCTCTATTTATAGCCCGGAGGAATGCACCACAGCTCTCGGATCAAACCAACATAATATAGGGCCTAGATGACTCCTCAAAGACGGTGGAAGAAGATCCCAGAAGATCATGGAGGATCTCCACGTGGCCTGGCCAGCCGGCCAGGGGTGGGGCCGGCTGGACCCACCTGTCAGGCCCATGGGCCTCACTTCCTTTAGGTGGTTTCTAGATCTTTGCAGAGCATTTTCGCGCACGTTTCCTTTGGCGTCAAGTTTCCTCAATTTCTTGCAAATAGATCCCTCTTTTCATCTTTTCTGAATAACTTCCTGGAAAATAATAAATCACCAAAACTCGTGGAATCTATCAGTAATAACCCTATGTTTTCTAATATTCTTGTTCTTTGTGAGAATGGTTGACAGTTAATTTTATACTGTAACAACCGTCAACATTGTTGCAGATGGGTAGATCTACTATGGCTACTGTATCAACTGCCTCTATCCAGCTATGGGCGACAACTAGGACCATGGGCAATGGTCGCTCCTTGATTCTCTTCTATGCTTTTGTGGGATGCGACTCATAACTAGCACTGTATTAAACTATGTGTGTGTGAGTGTGGTTTTAAAACTATTTACTTTCCGCTTCTTGATCTTCTGAGTCTCCGAATGGCAAGGCCACGTCAGTTGATTCGATCTTAAGATATGTCAGTCAATTTGACCTATAATTGACAAGGAGACAAACCATCAAATTATGGAACCTGCCAGTTGTTGCTAGATATTTGCATGATATATGGCTCTCAAATAGCCGATTGATAAAGGAAATTGACTAAAGAGTCAACCCCTAGCAGTGTAAAGCTCAGTAACATGATTTGAACAACTATTCATGATATGTAATCAATAAAGTATACAATCAGCCGATCTCATCAACGTATTTAATAAAGATGTGTTACATGCAACATTCATTAAATCAAGCTATCAGATCCATTAAATAAAAATTAACCATCAACAGAGGTGTATTCCCATGCAGCCATGATGACAGTTAACCCGATAACTTAACTCATTCACTAACATTGGAGCGTTTCCATGCAGCCATAATAATAAACAAACTAAGTCACGTCTAACGTACTCAATAGATCTGATCATGCTTCAAACAAGGAAAGCACATGTATCGTATGAAGAATGCACAACCAGATCGGCTATTCAGCCGATATGGGATCCATGAAGCGTGAACAAGATCTATTCATCCAATTATAGCTAGATCGAAGACTAGGCAGACGTGACCCAACATACTTGTCAGTGGGGGTCCAATAGATGCAATTGTTGACATTTCTTAATGACATCACCAAGAACTTAGTTTCTTAGCAATGGTGCCAAAAATGCATGGTATGTAATTAACTTGCCTTTAGCAGCTAGTCACTTATCTTTTCCCTTATTCTCCTAAGCATGGAACTAGGTTGTCATCCATAATTATAAATATAGGAATATTTTATGCTACTTATGAATTGCTATATTTTATGTATGACTAGGCAGAAATAAATAATGATAGATGAAATGTCAAAGAATAATGATTCTGCAAGCGGATAGATTAAATATACCATTGTAGCATTTCACCTAGAGTATTACCAAGTTGTCATTTATATTCTACCACTGGGAAGATCTAGCTAAAACTAATAATCTATAGTATTGATAACAAGCATATGAAATTAATGAAGGGATTTAACCATCAATGATCTCTACTCTTAAACAGGGGTAAGTCACATGATAAATATACATATGATAAGGGTAAATTGATCAATCATCATCGTAATAATAATAAGGATAAAGTTATCTAGAGCATTCTAGTCACTACACAAGTGTCGTCTAATACAAGTAATAAAGAAATAACTCCTAAGTATTCTAGCTACCGTCAAAGCTACGCTAGTTAGTGCAAGTACATCTAGTAATCATTGTTAAGTAATACTACCAATATTCCCAACCACAATGGGGAGATGAACAGGATGAGTTGAGTTCAGAAACGTCAGATATAATAAGATATCCTCAACCTGACAATTCCTTCCTACCAAACCACTGCACCGGGGGAGGCCTACAAAGGACTCAATGGACCCGTCACGTCCATGATCTACCCCATGACCCGGCACAAATGGTGGCATCTGCAGATAAGCAATGTATCTAAGCACCACGCCTACATACTGCCTACCACTCGCCATATGATCAAATAGACGAGCGCTATATGAACATGTGCATGAACTCAATAGCAAACTAACTATACTAGATATATTAACGTAGACAATGAACAAAGTAAATAAGAACATATTAATGAAGAATAGTGTTGCCTATAAATATCATACAACTGTAGATAAATACTAAAAGAGAATAAGAACTGTACCAGACTCCAATCTTTTGACAACGTCGGGAGTCCAAGATCAAATCTTGACTTTCTCTACTCTCGCATCTAACTAGGCTATGCTATGAACTAGAAAGTGCTCTAGATGAACTAAAGTTTATGGCTCTGGATGACTAGATCTCCTATGACTTAGACTGAATGGATCTCAAATTGACTGAATGATCTGGGATTGCCCCTCCAGGGGGTATGCCCTCCTATTTATAGTCCGGTGGGATGCACGACAGCTATTGGATCAAACCGACTTCACATAGGGCTAAGATCAATCTTCAAAGGCGATGGAGGAAGCTTCCAGAAGACGGTGGACAGTGGGCCCAGGGGGGTGCCGCCCAGCCCCAACCCATGCCAGCCGGCCCCACATGGTGGGGTTCCGGGCCCATCTTCTCTTTGGTGTCTGCAGGATCCTCCGTGAGTAAAATGGTAGGTGTTTCTCCGCGGGATTTATTCAATATCTTCTCTAATTTGATTGATATCTTCTCTGATTTGATTCCCTTTATTGATCTTTTCTGGAATAGTCCCTGGAAAATAATGAAACACTAAAACTCATGGAAATTGTTGATTAAAGCCCGATATTTCTAGATATTATATTTGATTGATCCAATTATCATTTTTATAATTGCTTAAAAAGTTGACGTTAAGGACCATCAACAAGTTCCCCCAAGCTTACCCTTTGCTAGTCCCTAAGCAAAGCCTTTCTAATAAACTTGGATCAGGAGTTGTTGCAATGCTTTCACACCTCAAAAGTTCACATGCTTTCAAACAAAAATTCTTCTATGAATTAGAAAAAAATTACTCTAACTTTCGAACTCACCTGTATTACTTTTAACTATGGGACTTTTACTTTCACTTGGGTCTTGAGCAATCGAAAGACAGAGTAATCGAGTCAGGCACTATGTCTCAAACTCTTCACTCTACCAAAATTCTAGGTTTAGCAAAGTTTTTGAAATAAAACTCAGAGCTTAATTGTATGACACTCTCAAGTCTCTTATGTATGTGGTATTTGTGGATCTCACTAAGGCAATAATGTTATGCCTTCCTACACTAGTAAATATAGTGGAGTTCATAGGAATGGCTTAACAAGGTTTAGCATACTTACTTTGTATATATTGTAAAGTCAAACAAAAGATCCACAGAGAGTCAAGTCATACAATCAAGTCAAGATGTGCCGGTGTATGGATATGGTGGTGATGGTGATAACCTAATTCTACTTTGCTCCTTGGAATGATTCTCTTTCTTTTGGAATTTGGAATCTTGAACAACATGGCTAGAGAGTATGAGCTATCTTATTCTTTATTTATTTTTCCTAAGAGGTGCGTTGGACACTTGTCCATTTTTAATTCCTCTCTTTCTCTTTTTTCTCTTTTTTTAGATAGCTTTTGCATAGCTCATACCTCCATCACCAAGAAAAACTGCTGAGAGAATATAACAAGAACTTTGAAGCATTTATTGGATGAATGGATATTTTTGGTGGTGGTTACTCTCAGTGTAAGAGTAAGACCTTTTTCTGGTGGATGAATGGAATGTTGTTGCACCTACTCCAGTGTAGCGTACTGCATATTTGGGTGGTGTGTACGTGATCTTGATTCAAAAGCATGACGAGACTCTTCATAGGGTCTAAAGGTTGACAACACTCAATACAAAGACAAGTAGCATGAATGAGTCTTCCTAATCTAAGTGTATATGCATATAGCTTTGGTAGAAATTTAAACTGTCATACAAGAGCTCATCATGTAAGATTTTGATGTTTCAAAAGATAAATCACGAGAACTTAATATCGCTAGGAGTAAGTGTGACACCCTGCGTCAAGCTTGCATTAGGATCATCATTAGCCTCTAAGCATAAGCATTTCATTGGATCCATGTTTTGCATGTGGCATCATTTCATGTGTATGATTAAATATGGTTGGAATTAGAATTGAATAGGAGTTATATGCTCTTGCCTTATTTAAACTTGAGTAGTAAATTTTCTTAAAACTAGAATAATAAGTAGAGTGCTTTTCATGTTAAATAACTATCTGATTAAGCTTAGTTTAAAAGGATTAAAAATAAAAGAAATTCTTTTCCTTAAAATGGTTTAATTGACTTTGAACTAGAACCTTTTAAAATAATGGTTTTCAAGTGATATGCCCAACATGAAAAATATAGAGAATATTATTTTGAACAACTTTGGTTTAAGCATCAGATCCTAGTTTTGAGTTTTTGAAGCAGTTTTGAATCAAATCAGTTTGAAACAAATAAAAGAATAAGAAAAGGGAAACAAACCTGGAATGGGCCGGGGCGACCCATTCGGCCCGCTCGGCCTTCAACCGCCTACCCACGCTCACACACCAGCGCACCCGCACCCGCGCGTTCCCACAAGCGCCTGACCACAGCCGCGCTGTACGCCGACGTCCGGGCCGCGTGGCCGGCAATTCCTGCTTCGCAGGCGCCGAAAGCAGCCGCGCCCACTCACCTCGCGTCACGCCATGCCACCCTGTGCCGACCAGCCGTTCGCCCACTTGCCGCCTCTGCCTGCTGAAGGACCGAGAACGGCGACCAGAGGGGGGGGGGGTGAATGGGAGCCTCAAATTTCTCTCGAAATATTCGGGCCACTCTTCCCAAAAATCAAACCTAGTTGTTGGGTGCTCAACCTCCCCCGAGCAACGCGAGCGGGGATTCAGACGAAATCGGAGAAATGAGAGCTCACCGGCAGTGGAGGAAAACTCACCGGAAACCCCCAAGATAGAGTTCTCAACCCCTATGAGAAAGAGGCAAAAGCCCTAAGCAAAACAGCCAGAAAAACAGGCGACGGACGCTGGAAGACAGCGCGACGGACGCTCCAGGACAGGGCGACGGACGCTGGCGACGGACGCAGAGAGATCGTCCGTCGACCTTCCAGAGAGCACTGCAGAAGAGAAGCAGAAGGCAGGGCGTCGGACGCTGGGCGACGGACGCTTGGATGAGCGTCCGTTGGCGTCGGACGCTGCGCGACGGACGCTTAGGCGAGCGTCCGTCGGCCTTCCAGAGAGCCAGACGAAAACTCAGAAAAACGGGCAGAAAACCCCACGCGACGGACGATTGCGACGGACGCTGGCGTCAGCACGACGTAGCGTCCGACGCCTAGACGGAGAAGCCTCGACGGACCGTCCGACGCCCAAATACAGAGCGTCCGACGCAGCCGAAATGCAGAAAACGCGAAAAACGGATCTCTCTCCGCCAAATCTTTCCAAAACTCGACCAAATGATCACCAACTGCTACCAAACTTTGTAGGCATGATCCTTGAGCAGTTGGGGAGCTATCCCAAAGAAATCATCGCTCAATTTGGGTCGGAAAAACGGGAACACTCGGATTTGGGGAAAAAAGGGAAAACGAAGCACACCGCAAAGAAAACGCCCGATCTGTGTACTCGAGAGGTTTGAGGATGGATCCTTCGGTGCAAAGATGCTCCTCTCGAATACGAACAACTTGATTCAAACGGATTTGCAAGAGCTACTCCCTACAAAGAGAAATCATCTCGGGAAAAGAGAGCGCAAAAGAAAAACGCGAAGAACACAAGCAAAACGGGGTCACGATCAAGAAATCGAAGCCGCCATGGCTTACGGAGGTTACAGCCTCCGATTCCTTGCAACAAACTCGAGTTCTTACAAAGGTTGGTGGGATCAACCTAGGGATCTCATGAACTAGAGAGAGGTTAGAGAGAGAGAGAGTTGGGGCAAATGATTAGGGTTCAAGAGATGGAATGAGGATACCCCTTCATCCTCTATTTATTAGAGGCTTTGGCTATTTCCCAAAGACCCCCCTAGATACAATGAGTGAACTACCTAGCCTAAGCATTGCAGTCCAAGCTCCGGTAAATATCTCCCTCGATTTGAATGGACGGCCCCGCTTCCTGCCAGGAGTTGCCGTCGCCTCGACGCAACCTCCAGGATTCCGCCACGTGCCATCCCCGCTTCCTCGGAAGCTCTGCCCGGGTTTTGAGGCCCAAACCCGCGAAACCCGCCACCGGTAGCTTTCGGCTCAACTACCGAACCCCGAGTTTTGCGGCCCAAACTCGGAAACCGACGCGGATGGTTTTGAGGCCCAAACCACCAAACCACTCGACGCGAGCCACCTTGTCCTCGCCCGGTCGGACTTCGAGTCCCCTGAGCCTCCGCTCGACCCGCTCGTCCGCCGTCTTGACTCGATCGACTCGGTCTACCTCCATGTCTTCTCGCACTCGCCGGTGCCAAGTACTAGCCACCACAGCTAGTCCGCCGGCGCCCATGGTCCCTCAGTCCGAGCCCCGCTTCCGCCCTTCACCGCTCTCAGTCCATCGGCACGGTAAGCCTCTACTCGACCTTCTCCACGCCATTGACCACTGTCACTAGGCATAGCACCTGCACACCACAAGCCGATAGACATGCACACATTTGCTTTCGCAAAGAGGTTAGAAGTAGACGCTCAAACTGAAACACTCATGTGTTGGTCAATCGCTCATCATCAAAACTAAACAACATGGGCACATATCAACCATGTGTTCGCAATCTCCCCCTTGATGAGTGCATTGTCAACACAAGTGCATTTCAGATTTGAGCCAACAAGGTAAAGCTCTCCAAATGACCAAAAGCTAAGAAAGCCAACACGGGGTCACTTGAGAGAAGCAAAACACATCCAAAACTTGGTTCCCAAAGACATGGGCAAAGGCTCGACGCAACCAAGCAAAGCACAACTAGCCCTCAAGAAGAGGCAGAAACGGGGTCAACACCGCTAGCAAGCCAAAGATACCAATCAAGGCTCTCAAAGCTCAGAAAACCAATTGAAGCACAAAGGGAGCTCAAGGAAACCAATTTAAAACGCATAAAAACTCAAGAAGCCAATTGAAACCTGTCGGAGCCAAAGCACAAGCTAGACCCTCCAGAAGAGGCAAAGGCTCAACACATCTAGCAAAAGCTCCCCCTGGGCAAAAGCATACACAAGATACCAAGGAAGGGTGAAAAGAGCCAAAGAAGCAAGAATTTCACAAAAAGCACATTTTCTCCCCCTTGATCAGATATCTCTCCCCCATGCTTGCTTCCCACGATGCACAACTCTCCCCCTTAAGTGTAGATGGAGTGAAATGCACATCTCTCCCCCTTGTTGACACATGAATCTCATCAAAGCTCAAAACGCAAGAACCGACCACAAAAGCCAAGATATGCAAAATGAGTGCTACAAGCTTCATACATAGAGCAAAGACAATGAAAGGATGCTCTAAATGATGTGATCTTGTGAGAATAGGAAAAGCTCTACGTGCCCAACTAAGACTCAGGTTGAGCTAAAGATCACTTTAGAAGCTATTTTAGAGAGCATTACATGTGTGAGCAAGGAATGGGTATCACCTCCTAGAGACAACTATACATGGCAAACAAGATAGGACCTATCTCAAAGCAATCTCATGTATAGCAAGTAAAAACTATCCCTAGCAAAGTTCATACAACAAGCCAATGACCCAACTGAAAGAATTTTTCAAATTTCAGAGTTTTGGAACCAAATTTCAGTTTTAGGCACATTTAAGTTGTATGCGAGTGGTTGTAAGCAAAGTGATGCCACTGCTTACCAACCGGGCGAAGTCAAAGGACTTAACACACCGATTTTGGTCATACACGACACCGCTCAAGTATCAACCCATATGGGAAGCAGTCTCGAACACACGGTGAAGTGCTCACAATGCAAACCCAACTCGATCTTTCCAAAGCACAAAACAGAGAACAATTTCATTTTAGTTCAACTTTAAGCATGGTGCGCAATGGAAGTGAATGAAACAATGAAGAGCCATAGATACAAGCTATATATAAGGCAGCCAAGAAGGATCTTCAAAAGCCTACACATGGTAGTGCCATTTCAGAGGTGACATGGGAATTAAAGTCAGTTTTAAAGCTTTTCTAACTTAGCTCTATTGCATATCAAGAGATCAAAGAGAGTCTAAGTTAGGCAACACCATAGACACATAAAGCACCTCAAACAGAGCATAGATTCATTATATCGGCTATAGGTATGAAGCTTAATATGAACTATGTCACAAATGCAAATGAGATGCAAAATGCAATGACACAAATTAAAAGAAAAGACAAAAAGAACCAAAAAAGAAAAAGAAACACAAAGAGCTTCCCTCAACTAAAAAGGGAAGCAAACACCCAACTCACCCCGAAGGCGAGAAAACGCAACTTGATCGAGAGGTTTTGTGAGAATATCCGCTAGCTGGTTTTGGGTATCGACATGCCGGAGGTCAATGTCGCCCTTCTCATAGTGATCTCTCAGAAAGTGGAAGCGAACATCAATGTGCTTTGTCTTAGAGTGAAGCACGGGATTTTTGGCTACACTAATGGCACTCGTGCTATCACAAAGCAGAGGCACTTTAGTAAGCTCAAGACCAAAATCCTTTAAAGTTGCGGTCATCCAAAGCAACTGCGAACAACAGCTAGCCGCGGCAACGTACTCAGCTTCGCACGTCGACTGTGCCACGCTAGACTGTTTGCGAGAAGACCAAGACACAAGAGATGAACCAAGAAACTGGCAAGTCCCAGAAGTGGACTTTCTATCAAGACGGCAACCGGCAAAGTCGGCATCAGAATAACCACAAAGCACAAGAGAGGAGGCGGCAGAAAACCAAAGACCAAATTCGGGAGTGAAGCGCAAATACCTCATGATGCGTTTCACCGCCTGCTTGTGCGATGTCCGTGGGGACGCCTGAAAGCGAGCACACAGGCAGACGGCGAACTGAATGTCCGGCCGGGTCGCCGTCAGGTACAGAAGCGACCCGATCATGCTGCGGTACTCCGTCTGGTCCACCGCTTCTCCTTCCTCATCCGCATCCAAGGCAGTAGTAGTTGACATAGGCGTCGAGAGGGGCTTTGCCTCGCCCATGTCAAACTTCTTCAAGATATCCTTCGTGTACTTGCCTTGGTGCACAAACGTCCCTTCTCGGTTTGCTTGATTTGCAACCCGAGAAAGAAAGTCAACTCTCCCATCATGCTCATCTCAAATTCCCTGCTCATGAGATCTGCAAACTTGGCAACAAGAGCATGAGAAGAACCACCAAAGATGATATCATCCACGTAAATTTGGACAAGGAGAGTGTCTTTGCCTTGCTTGAGGAGAAACAACGTCTTATCTACCGATCCCATTTTAAAACCCTTAGCAAGCAAAAAGGTCTTTAGCCTATCATACCATGCTCTAGGTGCTTGTTTCAAACCATACAAAGCTTTATGAAGTCTAAAAACATGGTTTGGAAACTTGGGATTTTCGAAACCGGGAGGTTGTCTAACAAACACTTCCTCCTCTATGTAGCCGTTTAGAAAAGCACTTTTAACATCCATTTGAAAGAGTTTAAACCCCTTAGAAGCCGCAAAAGCTAAAAGGATTCTAATGGCTTCTAAACGAGCTACGGGAGCAAAGGTTTCCTCATAGTCTATTCCCTCCTTTTGACAAAAGCCTTGCGCTACCAACCTAGCCTTGTTACGCACTACCACCCCATCCTCACTTTGTTTGTTTTTGAAAACCCACTTGGTTCCTATAGGGTGGCAACTTGGTGGTGGTGGCACTAAGACCCAAACACGGTTTCGCTCAAAGTTCTCTAACTCCTCATGCATGGCATTAACCCAATCCGGATCCATCAATGCGTGTCCAACATCTCGGGCTCAAAAGACGCGACAAAAGCCGAATGAGCAAAGTGAGAGATACGATATGACCTGGAGCGTGTGGTACGCTCGTTGATGTCACCGATCATAGTCTGAGGAGGGTGGTGATGCTGAATGTGTAGCGGTGCCTCACGTGAAGAAGTCGCCTCTCCCTCGACAGCAACTGGAGCTCCCTCGGGTGCAACGGGCACCGACTGAGGAAGCTGCTCGAACGGCCCCCATGTAGAGGAAGTAGAAGGGTCCGGGCCGTGAGCCGAAGTAGACGTCACAGGATCGACTGGGGCAGCCGGTGGAGTCGGCTCGGGATCACCCCAATCGGCGTCGTCCTGCTCCTCCTCCACAAAAATGCTAGTGTTCACCTCATCATCACCTGCAAGCTCAAAAGCAGTGGAAACACAGGGCATAGTTTCATCGAATGTAATCTCACTAGTCTCCATCACTCGGTTAGTCTCAAGGTTAAGTGCACGATAAGCACGAAAGTGAGTAGAATAACCAAGAAATATACCGTCAGAAGACCGTGATTCAAATTTATCTAACTTACCGCCCTTTTTGAGGATGAAGCACCTGCACCCAAACACCCGTAGGTGACTTACCTTGGGTGGTCTCCCAAATCGCAGCTCATAAGAGGTCTTTTTCTTAAAAGCCCGAAGAAAAATGCGATTGGAAACATAGCAAGCAGAATTGAGTGCTTCGGCCCAATACCGCCTAGGAGTCCTGTGCTCATCGAGCATTGTCCTGGCCATCTCAACAAGGGTCCGATTCTTGCGCTCAACAACACCATTCTGCTGGGGAGTGTAAGGAGAAGAAAATTGGTGATCCAAACCCAAAGAAGAGCAAAAAGATGCAAATTGAGCATTCTTGAATTCTGTGCCATTATCACTGCGAATAGCTCTCATGACATGCTTAGGTAGCTCATTTTGCAATCTCAAAATCAGATCACGCACATGCATAAAAGCCTCATCCTTACTCTCCAAAAAGAACACCCAAGAGTACCTCGAGTAGTCATCAACGACTACAATCACATACCACTTCCCTCCTTCCGACCTAACCCGAGCTGGACCAACTGTGTCCATGTGTAAGAGCTCGCCAGGTTGAGAGGTCATAATTTGAGTTACGGGAGGATGGGAAGCAGCAACCATCTTGCCATGTCTGCAAGGATGGCAAACCAAATCTTTCTCGAACTTCAGCTTTGGCAATCCTTGGATAAGGTCCATTGAACTAAGCCTTGCAAGCAAGTCAAAACTCAAATGTCCCAATCTCCTATGCCACTTCCAAAGCTCGGAAGAAGAACCGGCAAGAAGACAACGAGAAGGTCCGGAAGAGATAGAAAAATCCGCACGAAAAACCTTCCCGAAGGGTAAAATCCGGCAAACAAGGTCACCACGAGAGTCCAAAATCCGAGACAAGTTTGGCTTAAAGCTCACTTCAAAACCGTCTTCAAGGAGTTGCGAAACCGAGAGAAGATTAAAATGCAAATTCGCAACCAAAGCAACATCCTTGAGGACAAAAGACGAATTGACTCGGATGGACCCCCGGGAGACAACCTTACCTTTACTCTTGTCCCCGAAAGTGATGTACTCGGTGTGGCGCACGGGGTCGAGGCTGGAAAACCACTTGGCACTTCCGGTCATATGGCGTGAGCATCCAGAATCCACAAGCCAAGTCTCCTCCAGTCCTCCTTCCTACATCAATAAAAAGACATAGGGTGAGCAAACGGACCAACACTGGGGTTAGTAAACTGTGAAGGATACCAGTGTTGTCCCACTTGCCCAATGAATGGGTTAGGAGAAAAACCAAACATCTCCTGCCCCACGGGAGGATAGCGATCACCACGATAGGGAAAACGTGGTCCGCTAAAGAAGGGTGGAGTAAAGCCACCGCCAGGAAGCCCGTAGTCGTATGGGTCACGACCGGTACCCCCGCCGGGCACGACCACCACGTGGTCTCGCCTCCTGAGGCCTAGCACCTTGAGGCATTGTACCTCTAGGCCTAGAAGTGCGCCTCTGAACTTCCGGTTCACGCACCCCAACTCGTGGGTGGTACATGTCCCGGTTGTTCAACTCAACCTGCCTCCGATCATCTCTCTTCCTCCTAAAGCAAAACTCAGCCAAGTTCCCATCCCGCTCACAATACTCACAATGGTACCTCACCACACTCTTGGTAGGCACTCTCTTGTTGGGTTGGGTGGCTCTAGCTTTCTTAGGAAGGGGATCACTAGAGATGTCTGGCAGTGTGTCAAGTGGGTTGCGAAGGTGGTTTGGTTTGGCAATCCACACTTGCTTTTGTGGAGTGGTTTTGGGTGGCTCTTCAAACACACCATCTCTCACAGGAAACTTGGAGGGGTCGGTAGGCTTAGGTGGAGTGATCTTGGTAAGCTTGGGTGTTGTGGTGGATTTCTCATTCTCGCTCAAACCACTGCACTCACCGATCCTACCGAACAAGCTATCGTCCTTCCCACCTACAGCAAAGCCTACTCCCGTGCTGCCAGCTCGCTTGCACTGGCTAAGCATCATCCCCAACTGCGGCTCTCGGCAAGACACCCAGCTCAAGATGGACCGAAGGTATGTGTTTTCTTCCTCGGCACGCATCTTGTCGTGTCTACACGATGCGATCTCAAGCTCCAAAGCCTCAAAGCGATCCGACTCTCTAGTGCTATCTGAGCTGACCTTCTCTAGCACAGCAAACCTAGCATCCTTCTGTGCCAGCTCAGAACGCAAGCCTAAGCAAGACTTGCACGCACCAAGTAAGCTAGGTCTAGCCTTCAGCTCACTAATCTCCTCAAGTAGAGTGCCATACTTGTCCTGAAGTGTGACAAGATCAGACATGTGGATAGCACAAGCATCACACTCTACCTCCTCGGTAACCACCACTTGTGCCTTAGCAAACTCCAGCTCATGAAGCGTGCTAAGGTACTTTGCTTTGAAATCGTTCCTCTCACAAGCGGCACGCTTGAGCAAAGCATCCTGACTAAGCAAGGTATCGTTCAGAGACTCAAGCTCGAGAGAGAGGGATTCGATGGTGGGTGATACCTCGGGTGTGTCGGAGTCGTAGTCGGGGCCATCCTTGAACTTCCCGACCTTGCCTTCTTCAATCGCCATGGTGCAGAAACCACCGTGCTTGGCGTTGGCGTAGAAGCAGAGGCCGTTGAGCTTGTCCTCAACCTTTCCCTTCGACTCATCGTCGCTTGAGGAAGAACCCCCGTCGGAGGAGGCATCGATGTCGCTGAGGGAGGCGAGGAAGGCTCGGTGCTTGGCCTTCACCTTGTCGATCACCTTCTTGGAGAACTTTCGGTTGTAGCCGCCCTTGGCCTTGTGCTTGTCCTCGAAGCGGTGCTCGCGCTTGTCCTTGCGCTTGGTGAAGTCACCCGCAGCTTTCTTGGGGCAGTTTGCAATGAAGTGATCCTCATCACCGCAACGGTAGCACCCCTTTGCTGAGCCACCACGCCGACGGTTCAAACGGTTGTTGTGAAACCGTGAGAACTTGGTGATGACCAAAGCCAGCTCATCATCTCCAAGCGCCTCCACTTGTTCCTCTGTCACAGACATCAAAGACAAAGCGAACGAAGAGTGTGAAGGGTTAGAGGAAGAAGAAGACACACCACCGGGGCCGGAAACCAACGCCATGGATGGGTTCGACGGGTTCTCAAGCTTGGCCCGGGTCTGGTGGTCAATCTCCGAGGACTTGAGCTTGCTGAATAGCTCGTCCACGGTCAGGGCGTCATAGCCCGGTGACTCCTGGATGGCAGCCACCTTCATCTCCCATACCTTCCGATCAAGGGCATGCAAAAGCTTGATAGCCATCTCATGATCATCATAAGGCAAGTTGGTCCGATTAGCACGCATCTTGTTGACGATAGATTGGAAGCGAGTGAACATCCCGTCAACAGATTCGCCGGCCAACTGAACGAAGTTCTCGTACTCCCTACGGTACGTGTCGAAGAGTCTAGACTTGATCTGAGGGTTTCCCTCATGATATCGCACAAGTGTTTGCCAGATCTCTCGTGCCGTAGTGAGACTCGAAACTCGCTCAAACTCAGGAAGAGACAAACTCGAGAAGAGGATGCTACGGGCTCTTGCGTTTGAAGCATGTTGCGTAGCTTGGAGTTCGGTGATCCGAGCGCCAAGAACCACGTAGTCCTCATTCTCACAAATCTCCCAAATCTTCGAATCAAGCCCTTGAAGGTAAGCGGACATGCGCACCTTCCAATAGGCGAAATTAGTTCCATCGAAGAATGGAGGTTTGCCAACACCTCGCTCCATGTCGCCTTCGCGGATCAAGAACCGTTTAAGGTGGAATGATCCTTAACCGGCTCTGATACCAATTGAAGGACCGAGAACGGCGACCAGAGGGGGGGGGGTGAATGGGAGCCTCAAATTTCTCTCGAAATATTCGGGCCACTCTTCCCAAAAATCAAACCTAGTTGTTGGGTGCTCAACCTCCCCCGAGCAACGCGAGCGGGGATTCAGACGAAATCGGAGAAATGAGAGCTCACCGGCAGTGGAGGAAAACTCACCGGAAACCCCCAAGATAGAGTTCTCAACCCCTATGAGAAAGAGGCAAAAGCCCTAAGCAAAACAGCCAGAAAAACAGGCGACGGACGCTGGAAGACAGCGCGACGGACGCTCCAGGACAGGGCGACGGACGCTGGCGACGGACGCAGAGAGATCGTCCGTCGACCTTCCAGAGAGCACTGCAGAAGAGAAGCAGAAGGCAGGGCGTCGGACGCTGGGCGACGGACGCTTGGATGAGCGTCCGTTGGCGTCGGACGCTGCGCGACGGACGCTTAGGCGAGCGTCCGTCGGCCTTCCAGAGAGCCAGACGAAAACTCAGAAAAACGGGCAGAAAACCCCACGCGACGGACGATTGCGACGGACGCTGGCGTCAGCACGACGTAGCGTCCGACGCCTAGACGGAGAAGCCTCGACGGACCGTCCGACGCCCAAATACAGAGCGTCCGACGCACCCGAAACGCAGAAAACGCGAAAAACGGATCTCTCTCCGCCAAATCTTTCCAAAACTCGACCAAATGATCACCAACTGCTACCAAACTTTGTAGGCATGATCCTTGAGCAGTTGGGGAGCTATCCCAAAGAAATCATCGCTCAATTTGGGTCGGAAAAACGGGAACACTCGGATTTGGGGGAAAAAGGGAAAACGAAGCACACCGCAAAGAAAACGCCCGATCTGTGTACTTGAGAGGTTTGAGGATGGATCCTTCGGTGCAAAGATGCTCCTCTCGAATACGAACAACTTGATTCAAACGGATTTGCAAGAGCTACTCCCTACAAAGAGAAATCATCTCGGGAAAAGAGAGCGCAAAAGAAAAACGCGAAGAACACAAGCAAAACGGGTCACGATCAAGAAATCGAAGCCGCCATGGCTTACGGAGGTTACGGCCTCCGATTCCTTGCAACAAACTCGAGTTCTTACAAAGGTTGGTGGGATCAACCTAGGGATCTCATGAACTAGAGAGAGGTTAGAGAGAGAGAGTTGGGGCAAATGATTAGGGTTCAAGAGATGGAATGAGGATACCCCTTCATCCTCTATTTATTAGAGGCTTTGGCTATTTCCCAAAGACCCCCCTAGATACAATGAGTGAACTACCTAGCCTAAGCATTGCAGTCCAAGCTCCGGTAAATATCTCCCTCGATTTGAATGGACGGCCCCGCTTCCTGCCAGGAGTTGCCGTCGCCTCGACGCAACCTCCAGGATTTCCGCCACGTGCCATCCCCGCTTCCTCGGAAGCTCTGCCCGGGTTTTGAGGCCCAAACCCGCGAAACCCGCCACCGGTAGCTTTCGGCTCAACTACCGAACCCCGAGTTTTGCGGCCCAAACTCGGAAACCGACGCGGATGGTTTTGAGGCCCAAACCACCAAACCACTCGACGCGAGCCACCTTGTCCTCGCCCGGTCGGACTTCGAGTCCCCTGAGCCTCCGCTCGACCCGCTCGTCCGCCGTCTTGACTCGATCGACTCGGTCTACCTCCATGTCTTCTTGCACTCGCCGGTGCCAAGTACTAGCCACCACAGCTAGTCCGCCGGCGCCCATGGTCCCTCAGTCCGAGCCCCGCTTCCGCCCTTCACCGCTCTCAGTCCATCGGCACGGTAAGCCTCTACTCGACCTTCTCCATGCCATTGACCACTGTCACTAGGCATAGCACCTGCACACCACAAGCCGATAGACATGCACACATTTGCTTTCGCAAAGAGGTTAGAAGTAGACGCTCAAACTGAAACACTCATGTGTTGGTCAATCGCTCATCATCAAAACTAAACAACATGGGCACATATCAACCATGTGTTCGCACCTGCGCAGAGAGCCGTGCCGTGCGCCACACCGTCGCATCAGTGGCCGCCCGCACACACCAGCGTCCTCGACCAGACCTCACCCCGTCTCGATCACAATCGAGCACATATCTGCACTAACGGCGCTAGGACCAAGAGCACCTGAACGCAATCATGCTCGGCCACTCGCCGCGTGCCGCAGGTTGCTCTGCCCTCGCTGCCGCGCTGCATGCCGTCGTGTCTCGGCCCCCACCGGTCACGCCGCTCATCCACGACCGCGCCAGAGGGAGCGCCTTCACACCCTCTCCCTCTCACACTTGCAATCGACAATGCACACTCGCTCTCTCACCCGCTCTGCTCTGCCTTCGCCGCAGTCGCCATCCGCAAGCACAGCACCGTGTCCGCTCTTCTTCCGACCACCTCCACTGCCTACATCTTCGTGGCAGCAACACCCGAGGTAGTCAAGGTGAGAACGCACCGCCGCGCACCCTAGTTCGCCCTAGATCTCTGCACCGCCGAGCACCGCGCGCCATTGCTGCCGCCGCGGAGCTCGCACGTGGCTGGACCTCCTCGGAGCTTCTCCGGTCCAACCAACCCCCAGGCTGCACGCACCACCTTGCCGCGGTACTCACGCGCGCGTCCGCCCGGCCGCTCACCGCCGGTGACAGCTTCACCGCGTCACACCGTAGCCTCGCACCACCACCGCACGCCGCCGGCCAGCTACGCTGCTGCGCTGGCTCAACTAGCTCCACTAGTCGCTCCGCGACATCACCACGAGCACACAACGGCCAAGCTCGCCGCCGACGAGCTCACCTCCAGTGAGAATGCAACGGTTAGCGCGTTGCTGTGCCCTCGGCTCGGTGGCATGTGGGCCCAAGTTGACCAACGGGTCCCACACGTTATTCGCTCTCACGCGTTGGGCCGAGTCCACGCACTATGCACATTGGGCCCAAATCTGTAGGATCTCTGGAAGGGTAAATAGCCTAAGGGGGTGAATAGGCCTGTAAAAATTCAGCTCAAACAAGTGTTAGAGGCAAGGGCGGCACTGCCGGCCTATGAAAAGTGAGCAGAAAGAGATGAGGTTTGGCAGGGAGATACTAGGTACCAAAGTGAGTCCTTCCCTGCAAAATCAGCACAAGAACCAGTTCGAAGACTGGTTACCACAAAAATGATTTTTTTCCTCAAATCAACAACACAAACCCTAGAACAAGATATATTGCAAGAAGTAAACCCTAGGGATTAGCACACAAGACACAAGTGATTATCCCGTGGTTCAGCTCGCCACCAAGGCTTGCCTATGTCCACGTTGTTGAGGTGCCACAAAGGCTAGGAGCTTTGCAACTCCCACTCGGTCTCAAGTCAGGGAAGTGAATCCTTGAGATGAAGGGTAATTCCTTAGCTTCACACAGCGATTACAAACCTCCCTAGGCTGCCACACAAGCCTAGCCGGCTAGGAGCAAGCTCCAAGGGTAACAAACCCTAGCACCACTGGCCAAACGAGAACCACAAGCTCTTAGACTTTGGGAAGTAGTAGATCCGCTCTCTAGGAGTGTTTTGCTTCCTTTTCCCTCAAGAATCTATGGTTGGAAGTGTGGGATTTCTTGGAGGGTGAAGGTCAACAATGGAGTGAGAGAAAGGGAGAGAGAGCTCTGTTTGCAATGGTCTGATTCGGAGGAAGACGAAGGGGTACTGAACTGGTGAGGTGGAGACCATTCCAGCGGGTATTTATAGTCAGGAAAAGCTGCTGGAAATAAATGGCGACACTACGCTGCCCTAGCTCAGTGTGTCTGCTGGATCTGAATCTTGGACTGGACACTGAGCTAGCTGAGTGTATGTTTGGGATAAAGATTTGAGCATGTGATTCACATTTGACCAAAAACAACACTAGAATCTCCCTTAATAGTATGGCATTCCTATACTCAAATTCAAACCATAAATGAATTTAAACCTTTGATGAGTATAGAAGCCACCATAATAATTGGGGTATCTCTACCTTCTCTATGTCTTCCTCTTTTTGTTATTACCTATTTGTCATCTCAATAGATCTCATTAGTTCTTGAATTAAGTGGTTATCAACACCAAAACCCACTTAGGGCTTGATTGCACTTTCAATCTCCCCCTTTTTGGTGATTGATGACAACCCAAGTCAAGCTTACAAAAGAATAATCATAATTCTGAGATTTGCAATCATGGGTGTAGAGGACTCCCCCTGAATATGTGAATTGAGATTTGAATTCTCAATTTGGTATTAGAAACCAAGTTTCACATATGCAAAGTGATTTTGGGGCCTCCCCTACATTCATGCTTACTATGGGGTGCTCAAAATATGTGTCACAGGATAAGACGTGATGCATCTGACAGTTTATATGAAATAAAAGCACTCAACCCTGGCTGTTGTAGCAGGGGCGGCACTACCGCCCTGGGAGGGCGGCACTACTGCCCTGGATATAATAGTCAGGTAATAGCAAGGTTTCTACACAGGTAAAAATAGGTCTAAAGCAACTCAACCATAGAATATGATAAGCTAAATCGAAATCCATAAATACATGTCCATATCCAACATAAATAGAGTTGAACTAGTGCCTTATTACATAAAATAGAGTTTTGCGGCAGCACTCAACCTCACAAGCTAACAAACTAACTCTCAATGGATATGACATGAAGCTCAAACTGCAGCAAAAGATTGACCCCCCTAAACTTCTCCCCCTTTGGCATCAAGCGCCAAAAAGAGAAGAAAAGAGAAGGGAAACCGATCACTTCTCATCACCGCTGGAGACAACAGCGCGACCAGCCCTGTGTGTAGTCTGAGAGAAGCGCTAACGGGCTGAACGGCGAGGTGGAGGTGCAGTGGTAGAAGGCCCTGCAGCCTCCTCATCCTGCTGCTGCTGCTGACGACGAGGCCTCCTTCCATACACATGGTCACAAGGAGCCCATTGAGAATTGTCCCACTGACCCTGCTCTCTGATCTCATCATCATCATCATCATCCTCATCGCTAGAAGCTGACAGACGTGGCAAGTTAGGAAACACAGGCGGGGTCTCCACTGGTGGAAGCGGTGGAAGATCGACCATGTCCCTAGATCCCATGATAGCATCCCTGTTAGCAACCTGCTCCTCATATGTGATCCTGGCCTGATATGTGCATGTAGTGAAGATGGCCTTGATCCACTCTCCAAACTTATTCATCCTGCTCCCGCTCCTGGATCTGACATGTGAGCGTGAGTGAGAACGAGAACCCTCAGGTATGTCCCTCTACCTGTGAGAAGTGCCACCACCTGTAGCAGGTGGAACTAGTGGAGCAGTAGCTGGTGGTGCACCTCCTTTGGTCTTCTTGATCACACACATGGTGTGCTCATAATCCTTGGGATATCTTATCCCAGTGACCCTCTCAATCTCAAACTACAGATATGGAGCATAAGGTAGCCTCCTCCTAGCATCATCTAAAGCAGTAGCAAGCTCAACCCATATGAACCTAGGAATGCTGAACCTCTCACCATTTGGAAACTGAGCAAGGACATTTGTGATATAACCATTAAGATTAGTAGCTTTGTCCTTGGGATTGAGAGTTACCCTGATGAAGTTGTTCAGAATGTAGTGAAGGCTCCTGAGGTTGTTCCTGGAATTGTTGGGCACTGCATCATCCTGATCCTCCCAAATATAGCTCACTGTGTGTGGCCCAGCTCTAGCACCCTGGTGAATACTAGGTAGAGCCCTATGATCTCTCCCAAAGCCAAGAATGCGACAAAAAGTGACATACTCACAACGGTAGTGGCGACTGTCAGTCATCCAGTGAATCACATCAGCCTCCTGATCCCAAAAGTAAGTAGCATGGAACTGAGCAAGAATCTCTGAGTTCCAATCATACCTGAAGCCCATGATGTCAGTCATCTGAAACCGGTCACACACACGAATAGCCCCTGTCAACTGAGTGTCCTGCCTGCTGTCCAACTTAGCAAAGTCAATGTACTATATCTTGCAAATCTTGCTAGTTGGCCTGGCATAGATGGCGGTAGCATAGAAATTGGAATGAAAGACATTCCAAAAGCGATAATCCCTCTCATCTTCGGCACAGTGTAGGGGTTGACAGCCCTAGCCTCCTGAATCGCCTTCCATGACCTGGAGTAATCTATGACAGGATGCTGATAGGTGTCCTGAGGTGCTGCAAGCAAGTACTCACCCTCAACCTCCTGTATGTACCTGGGGTCAAACTCAGTGAGGTGCAGGGGTGTCTCTAGCCACTGAGGGATCTCATAACCCTCCATCTGATCTCTCTCTTCTTGATCAAAGGCTGCATCCCTATCATACGGCATCTAAACCTTCCCACTGGCCTTGCGACTCGGCACCTTGCCAACTCGCTTCCTCCTGCCACCGGCTGCACTTCCTTCACCGCTAGGATTCATCTATGCAACACATATGGAGACTAGATAAGAAACTGTACATGACAGAGTGTAGATGAAATTAAAAACAGGGGTTAAATAGAGGAAGAAACTTAGAGAAAAATCTAAGTGGAAGCTTGCTATTTGAATCAGCAGGGGTAGGGCGGCACTGCCGCCCTCAGGAGCTCCACTAGATTTTCTCCAGATTTCTTTCTCTGCCTAAATCCTGGTTTCAACAACTTCTACACCTTGTCAAAATTTCAGAATCATAGTCTACTAAAACAGAATATGATGCCCTAGCCAAGGATATCAAGGGTACGATATATTCAGGGACCAAAATTTTGGATTAGGGTATGGATTCAGCACATCTGGATCTACTCTCTCCAGGAAGCATAGGCATAGCAGATGGACTCTGCTAGGGGCGGCACTGCCGACCCCCAGGGCAGCCCCTATTCACCCGAAGAGGGTGAATCCAAATCCACCAAGTCCAACCCCTAATCCTAGTTCCAATCCCTTCGTACACCTCCCAGAAACATGAATCCCCAACTAGAACCATCACATTGCATAGATCGAACCAAAAAGTTTAGGTTAGGGTTTCACCTTGCTTCCAAATCATGGGATTGAAGGGGAAAGAGGAGAGGGATGCCTTCCACAAGAAGCACGTCCTCCAATCTCACATAAAGTCGATGGTGGAAGGTTGAGGAGCGGCAATGCCGGCCAAGGGGACGGCAATGGAGCTCCTAGGTCACCTCTATGGAAGAGAGGAGAGGTGAGGGAGGTTCTGGACAAAGAGGGGGAGGCGTGGTCGTGGGCACTCAGCAATGGATTGGTTTTATAAAGGCCCACGGGTCCACGAAAGATTCACCCGAATCTGCCCAAAGGACAGAGGGCGGCACTGCTGGCCTTAAAGGGTGGCACTGCCGGCCTAGGTGAAACACATCTACTGGACTAAATCCAGTTGGACTGTTCTCTATATTAGATATGGACATATATGCCTAAGTATCATGACCAGTAAGCATTCAACATTATAGACAATGGTCATGAGCCTTAGTTGGTCTTTTGAAAAGCGTGTTGAAACACATAATTGAAGATTTTCACAAACTTTTCCTATGTCGCTATGTTTACAAACAAATGTGTGCTATAGTTCAAACCAAGTTACGAGAATCAAGTATATTTAGCTCACTACGCAAAGCACAAAACCTTATCTCATCTAGAGGCTTAGTGAATATATCGGCTAGTTGCTTTTCGGTGCTCACATGGCGAATTGTGATCTCCTTTTAATTTGTGGTCTTTCAAGAAGTGATGACGGATGTCTATGTGTTTTGTTCTAGAGTAACTAACCGGTTGTTTGCAAGTTTAATGGCACTCTCGTTATCACACACAAGAGAGGTATCTTGGTGAATTGACATCCAAAATCTTTTAAGGTTTGCCTCATCCAAAGTAGTTGAGCACAACAAGCACCAGCTGCAACATACTCGGCCTCGGTGGTGGAAAGGGCTACACAATTTTGTTTTTCAGAACCCTAAGACACTAGGGACCGTCCAAGGAATTGACACGTCCTCGAAGTGCTTTTTAGGTCTACCTTGCAACCGGCATAATCGAAATCCGAATAGCCAAGTAGATCAAACTTGGAGCCCTTAGGATACCACAAGCCAAGGTTAGGAGTGTGTAATATCTCAAGATTCTCTTAACCGCCACCAAGTGACACTCTTTCGGGTTAGCTTGAAATCTAGCACACATGCACACACTAAGCATTATGTCTGGCCTAGATGCACAAAGGTAAAGTAGAGAGCCAATGATGGAACGATATACCTTTTGGTCCACGGCTTTCCCTTCCACATCAAGATCAAGATGTCCATTGGTTGGCATGGGAGTTTTGATAGGCTTTGCATTCACCATGTCAAACTTCTTTAGCATATCTTGGGTATACTTTGCTTGGCATAGAAAAGTCCCTTCCTTCAATTGCTTGATTTGAAAACCAAGGAAGAACTTGAGCTCACCCATCATGGACATCTCAAACCTCTTAGTCATAGTCCTACTAAACTCTTCACAGAATGAAATATTAGTACTACCAAATATTATGTCATCGACATATATTTGGCACACAAAGATATCTTTATTGAGCTTATGAGTGAAGAGGGTAGGGTCGGCTTTGCCTATTTCAAAGCCTTGCTTGAGCAAGAATTCCTTAAGGCATTCATACCATGCTCTTGGTGCTTGCTTAAGCCCATAGAGCGCCTTTTGGAGTTGGTAGACATGGTTGGGGAACTTATGGTCTTCAAAACCGGGTGGCTATTCAACATAAACCAACTCTTGTATTGGGCCATTGAGGAATGCACTCTTGACATCCATTTGATATAGCTTGAAGTCATGATGGGCAGCAAAGGCTAGAAGCATCTGAATTGCTTCAAGTCTTGCCACCGGTGCATAGGTTTCCTCAAAGTCCAAGCCCTCTACTTGAGTGAACCCTTGAGCCACCAATCTTTCCTTGTTCCTTGTCACCACACACCATTCTCATCTTGCTTGTTGCGGAATACCCATTTGGTGCCTATCACATTGGTCTTGGGTCTTTCCACCAAAGTCCACACTTGATTCCTCTCAAAGTTGTTTAGCTCTTCTTGCATGGCCATAATCCAATCCGTGTCATCAAGTGCTTGATCTACCTTCAAGGGTTCCAAGGAGGAAACAAACGAGTAATATTGACAAAAGTTTGCAATATGAGAACGAGTTGTTACCCCCTTGCGGATGCTTCCAAGAATGTTGTCAACGGGGTGATCCCGTTGTATAGTTTGGCATAGTCTTGGGTGTTCAACACCTCCTTGATCTTCTGCTGCACTAGCATCTTCTTCTTGTTCAAATATAGGCTCTAGGTTAAGCCCTTGAGGTGATGGAGTGCTTGCTAGACTGCCTGTTGCTGGTTCACTGGGGGCGGCACTGCCGCCCTGCTGAACTGCAGTAGGTGTGTGCTGTTGTTGTTTGTTGAGTACGACAGCAGAATCTTGAGAAGCAACACCTTGAGGTTCCTCATGATCAGCATCTTCTTCTTCCAATGGCCTAATTTCTCCTATGGCTAAGTCCTTGATTGCTTCACATGGTGGATCCTCCTTTCCTACAACACTTGCATCAACTTGCTCTATTTGAGAGCCATTAGATTCATCAAATTTCACATCTATCGTGATCTCAACTCTACCAAAGGTTTTGTTGTAGACACGATAGGCATGCTCATTTGATCCATAACCAAGTAATATGCCAATATCAACTTTAGGTGCAAACTTAGAGGTTTTGGATCTTTTGTTGAGAATGAACACTTTGCACCCAAAAACTCTAAAGTAAGACACCTTTGGTTTGTTACCGGTTAGGAGTTCATAGGAAGTCTTCTTAAGCTTCTTGTTTAGGTAAAAACGGTTGATGGCATGACATGCAGTGTTGATTGCTTCACACCAAAAGATGTCCAGAGTCTTGTATTCATCAAGCATTGTCCTTGCCATGTCAATTAGAGTCCTATTCTTCCTCTCTACTACACCATTTTGTTGATTGGTGTAAGGAGCTGAAAACTCATGTTTGATGCCCTCATCATCAAGAAACTCTTCCACCATGGTGTTCTTGAACTCGGTCCCATTATCAGTTCTCACTTTCTTGATTGGGAGACCAAATTACTTTTGAGCTCTTCTCACAAAGGTTTTCACCTTATCTTGTACCTGATACTTATCATAAACAAAGAACACCCAAGTGAAACGGGAATAATCATCAACAATTACTAATCCATATTTGTTACCCCCGATACTTATGTAGGCAACCGGTTCAAAGAGATCCATATGAATCAACTCCAATGGTTGAGTGGTTGTCATGATGCTCTTTAGTGGGTGAGGTACGCCTACTTGCTTTCCGGCTTGGCATGCTCCACAAATCCTATCTTTCTCAAAATGAACATTTGTTAGTCCAAGGATGTGTTCATTCTTTAGGAGTTTGGCCAAGTTCCTCATCCCAACATGAGCTAGTCGGTGATGCCAAAGCCAACCCATGCTAGATTTTGCCACTAAACAAGTCTCAAGTTTAGCATTACTTTTGTTGAAATCAACTAGGTAAAGCTTGCCCTTCAAAGGACCCATAAGGACAATAGAGGAATCCTCCCTCTTAAGAACTTCCACACCCTTATCCGTAAAGAGACAATTGTAGCCAATCTCACAAAGTTGTGAAACGGACAACAAGTTGTAACTCAATGAATCAACATGTAAGACATTGGAAATTGAATGTTCTAGAGTTATAGCAACTTTACTAAGACCGATCACATCCCCCTTTGAGTTGCCTCCAAAGACAATGTTCTCACTAGCATCGGTTGAGGGGGAATATGAACTGGACATACTCCTTTCTCCGGTCATATGATTTGTACATCCACTATCAAGCACCCAACTTGATCCACCGGAGGAGTATGCCTACAAAACAAGTTTAGTTCCTTGATTTAGGTCCCCAAAGATTCTTGGGGCCCTGCATATTAGTAACAAGATTCTTAGGAACCCAAATGAAAGCATTGATGTAAATATTCTTTCCATTGCCAATGTGCTTGGCAATCACTTCACCCTTGTTGTTGTTCTTCAACTCAAAGCAAGATTTCAAACTTGAGCGAGATGCTTGAGCCCTTGATTGATATGAATATCTATTTGGGGTGGCCCAAATAGTTTCCTTTGGCTTCTGCACCTCATTCTTCACCTTATACACCTCTTTCATGTGCTTACTGTGGACAGTGGAATCATAGGTGGCCTTCCCTTTTCTACGGGGAGCGGCACTGCCGCCCTTGGGTGGCTGTGCTGCTCGGGGTGAGGCTTGTGCCACTGGCTGTGCAGGCCTCTCTATACCTATTCTTCCACTGCTCACAAACTGAACATATTCAATTCCTTATACATTCTTTCTTCCATTCTTTTTTCCTCCTTGAGTGAGGCCAAGTCCATCCTTGATGAAAGGATGTCTCCCATCTTTGAATTGTGGCTTCTTTGGTTGATCAACTTTGCCACTTGTTGACTTCTTCTCATCATTGCACTTCTCATTTAGCAAGGAATTGAGTCTTGCAATCTCCTTTCTCATGGCTTTCATATTGGAAAGGTTAGTGGAATAAGCATTTATATCAATTTCAAAACATCTTCCACAACCTTGGCTAGTGGATGGAATAGAGGTCTCCTTTAAGGTAGAGGGCTGTGGGTTGCTCTCCCAAAGAAGGTTATATTGCAACTCCATTTTCTTGTGCTTTTAATCTAAGACACAATACTTCTCATGGAGTGAAATATTTGCCTTCTTAGTGAGAGCATGCTCTTCTTGCTCTTTGGCCAAGGCCCTTCGCAAGGAGTTCACCTCACTTCTCTCTACCTTAAGAGCTTCCTTGTTGGCAATATACATTTTCTCAAGATCATCAAGATCACTTTCTCTATTGTCCAACTCTACTTGGATTCCCTCTAATTCCTCCTTTAGCTTAGTGATTCTTAGTGTGATTTTAGGATTTAGGTTCTTTATGATTTCATCCATTTCTTCATCACTAGAACCTTCATCACAAGAGGTGTCACTAATATCACTACTAGAAGCATCATGAGAGTGAGGAAGGGGTTTGGCTTTTGATTTTACCTTCTCACCCTTTGCCATAAGGCAAATGTGAGGGGAGTAGTAGTCATCATCATCACTCATGTTGGTGAAGAGCTTCGGTGTTAGGGATGATTCTTGAATTGCAATGGTAGCTAGCTTCTCATCCCCATCACTTGTGCTATCTAGTGATGAATCCCACTAATGGCCAATATGAGCCTCACCCACTTGCTTGAATCTTCTCTTATTCTCAAACTTGCCTTCTTGTCTCTCTTTCTTGTAGAAGCCATCTTTCTTCTCATTTGGGCACTTAGCAACAAAGTGCTCAGTGCTACCATAATTGTAACAAGTCCTCTTCTTCTTGTTAGGAAATCTTATTTTCACAAACTTGTACCCATTTTGCTTCAAGCCCTTGTTGAACTTCTTGATGAAGAAAGCAACATCCTTGATCTCTTCAAAATCAGCCCCATCTTCTTCATCATCACTTGAGGAGGAAGTAGAGTCATCTTCTTGTTGCACTTGCTTCATTTTCTTGGGCTTGCTTGTAGATGCTTTCTTGCTGCCCTCTTTCTTGCTTGGGAAGCTTTTCTTGGTTGTCTTGCTTGATTTGAGAGCCACATCCTTGATCTTCATGCCATCAAGCTTTGATTGCAACTCTCCAAGCTTTCTTCTTTGATTTGCTTCCTCTCTTTGCATGTCAAAGGTCAACAATCTTCCAAGCACATCATTGGGAGTGAAGTGCTCAAACTTCTTCTTGTCTCTAATCAAGGTGACCACAGTCTCATTCCTTGGTGAGTAGGCTTCCAACATGATTTTCACCACCTTGTGATCATCAAGCTCCTCACAACCATATCCTGTAATCTTGCCAACCATGGTCATCAACTGGTCAAACATCTCTTGTGCACCTTCACCATCCACAATAACAAACCGATTGAGCTTGGCCATCATCAAGTCAATCTTTGTCTTTCTCACCTTATCCACACCTTCATGAGCTAAGTGTAAGGTGTCCCAAATTTGCTTGGCCACATCCACATTCATCACTCTATTGTACTCATTTCCATCGAAAGCAATAAGGAGGATGCTTGTAGCTTGAGCATTGGGATGGACAACAAACATCTCTTCATTTGTTGGCTCTTCAGGATCCTCCGGCACCTACACACCCTTCACAACAATCTCCCAAAGACCGGGGTGAAGACCAATAAGGTAAGCCTTCATCAAATGCTTCCCCTTAGCAAAGTTAGTCCCATCGAAATGAGGTAACTTGCCGGTGGGAACATTCACAAAAGACTTACGATCACGGTTAGTTAAATAAGAATAGTTGAAGGATACGGCGGAGTACTTCTTCTTGTTGTTGCTGCTGCCATCATCCTTCTCCTTCTTCTTCTTTCCAACCTTGGAGTCGTAGTACACTACAAGATTCGCGCCAAATTTCCACACTACCCTCCATGCAACGCCTGAAAAACTGTGGTAAAAGGGGGACGTTCTGCAATATTTGTCCAAACCGTGACAATACGTTATCCCTATAGCAACCCTTTTTTATACACTGTGGCCATAGGTGTGCATGTTTACCATGATGACATTTCGTGGCATTAATGTTGATTAGCGTTGCAACTATCTGGTGCTCTTGCAACATAGAGTACATAGTTGCTATTCATTCATTTTATTGCTACAGTGTTGTTGGGTTGCAAGGTTTCTCACGACCATTGCAATTAAGGTGTTGGTTATTGCAACTGAATAATACAACTGATGCAATATAAAGCTAGAATTGCCACACATTTGGTACATTGTAAGAAGTTCTCAGGACCATTGCAATTAGGGTGTTGGTTATTGCAACTGATTAATAAAACTGATGCAATATAAAGCTAGAATTGCCACACTATTGGTACGTTGTAAGAAGTTCACGCGCCCATTGCAATAGGTAGTTGTTAATTGCAACTAAAGTGTTATAGGCGAGGCAAAAGTGTATATTATTGCCACATATGTGTTTGGTATTGCACCGGTCTATTTTTTTATATGTGATTGCATCTATTGGGCACATGTGCCTTTGGTCTAGGACAAAGACACAAGTCCCATGGCCCCTTAATCAAGGTTTGCTTAGAATAGAAAAAAATATTAATAAGCTAGAAAAAAAGAACAAGCGGACAAATTAAATATACCATTGTAGCATTTTACCTATAGTATTACCAGGTTGTCATTTATATTCTACCAGTGCGAAGGTCTAGCTAAAACTAATAATCTATAATATTGATAACAAGCATATGAAATTAATGAAGGGATTTAACCATCAATGATCTCTACTCTTAAACAGGGTAAGTCACATGATAAATATACATATGATAAGGGTAAATTGATCAGTCATCATCGTAATAATAATAAGGATAAAGTTATCTAGAGCATTCTAGTCACTACACAAGTGTCGTCTAATACAAGTAATAAAGAAATAACTCCTAAGTATTCTAGCTACCGTCAAAGCTACGCTAGTTAGTGCAAGTACATCTAGTAATCATTGTTAAGTAATACTACCAATATTTCCAACCACAATGGGGTGATGAACAGGATGAGTTGAGTTCAGAAACGTCAGATATAATAAGATATCCTCAACCTGACAATTCCTTCCTACCAAACCACTGCACCGGGGGAGGCCTACAAAGGACTCAATGGACCCGTCACGTCCATGATCTACCCCATGACCCGGCACAACTGGTGGCATCCGCAGATAAGCAATGTATCTAAGCACCACGCCTACATACTGCCTACCACTCGCCATATGATCAAATAGACGAGCGCTATACGAACATGTGCATGAACTCAATAGTAAACTAACTATACTAGATATATTAACGTAGACAATGAACAAAGTAAACAAGAACATATTAATGAAGAATAGTGTTGCCTATAAATATCATACAATTGTAGATAAATACTAAAAGAGAATAAGAGAATAAGAACTGTACTAGACTCCAATCTCTTGACAACATCGGGAGTCCAAGATCAAATCTTGACTTCCTCTACTCTCGAATCTAACTAGGCTATGCTATGAACTAGAAAGTGCTCTAGATGAACTAAAGTTTATGGCTCTAGATGACTAGATCTCCTATGACTTAGACTGAATGGATCTCAAATTGACTGAATGATCTGGGATTGCCCCTCCAGGGGTATGCCCTCCTATTTATAGTCCGGTAGGATGCACGACAGCCATTGGATCAAACCGACTTCACATAGGGCTAAGATCAATCTTCAAAGGCGATGGAGGATGCTTCCAGAAGACGGTGGATAGTGGGCCTAGGGGGGTGCCGCCCAGCCCCAACCCATGCCAGCCGGCCCCACATGGTGGGGTTCGGGGCCCATCTTCGCTTTGGTGTTTGCGGGATCCTCCGTGAGTAAAATGGTATGTGTTTCTCCGCGGGATTTATTCAATATCTTCTCTGATTGGAGTCCCTTTACTCTTTTCTGGAATAGTCCCTGGAAAATAATGAGACACCAAAACTCATGGAAATTTTTAATTAAAGCCCTATATTTCTAGATATTATATTTGATGGATCCAATTATCATGTTTATAATTGCTTAAAAAGTTGACTCTAAGGACCGTCAACAGCAGCCATCACAAGCATGTTAGGCCAAATCCACTCATTCTCAGATCAATCTATAACTGATTGAATATCTCGAATCCACAACATGTGACAATCATGATCTATAGATTAGACGATAAGATCTAAGATCTATTGTTTTGAGGGATATAGGCATATAAGCGTACAAAACAATGGATCTAGATAGAATTGAAGCCTGGTCCAATCTGTTGGTTGTGGTTGGGCAGGATATTGTTATAAAGGATAAATAGATCAACATGAGTAGTATTGATAACTTAATGAATCTATTAGATTGCCAATCTAATAGAGCCGATAACTAGCTTGAAACATTGACTCATGTGAGATTGAAACAATGCAGCCCCATGAACATAGATTCAAATTGATAACTAGCTCAAATCGAGCTTGCATGAGTTACACAATACAACCGTACAAAAAAGACATGAACCATGGCTAGACTTATAAGCAAACCGGAGGTCGATCTAGTCGATACAGCCCTATTCATCGAGGATTCACCGAGATCCACTCTACTCCTACTCCTAGGGTTTTTGGTCGGGGCCGAAGGGCTGTGTGTTTGATTTGTCTGATGTACTTTACAATACCTTGACTAAGCTATTTATAGACCATAGCACATATGCTAATCGATCATAACATAAGTTCTAAAAATAAAGAAACAAAAGGTAACTTGGACCTCAATCTTCCTCTGTATCAAAGCCCGACGTGTATGCTCTGTTGTATCTTCCTCCTTCCTTGATCTCTTCCGATCAATTGCCTTAGCCGGTCATTCAAGTCTATCAAGCGGTAACCATCTGGATCTGTCACCAGGGCCCACCTGTAGGTATCTTGGTTGCACCAAAATATGGTGTCAACACATGCCCCCCCCCCAATTTTGGGATAAAATTATTTTATTCCAAAATTCACCGGGGAAGCCCAAGAGTTACCAATAGTCGATCGCCTTCCCCCAAAATATCTTTCACCATTGGAATACGAAAGGGTCGACTCCTTAATTTTTCGTCATTAATTTATCTACCACAGTGCACTTTTTGAGCATCTCTTCACACCTTAGAGGTAATCTTTATATATCGCAAACCGTCCCCTGAGTTCACCACAACCGTTCCATCATTTCTCTGCACTATCTCCTCAACTCCGCACTGTAGTCCTATTCAATGCTTTCAAGAAACCATCCAAGAAAACCCCAATGGCGATGGTGATGACCATGGTAAGCCCCTGGCAGACAAGATCCCAATCAAAGATCTCCCTTTGTGCTAGTGCCTCCGTGCAACACGGTGAGTCGATACTCCTAGATCTATCGACTATTCTCTTTCCCTCTTACTGACCATGATTTTCAGGGTGGTTCTTAATGGGAGTAATCACCCTATTAACCTCAGGACTGGCGAACCTCTCTATACTTCTAGGTTTGTGGAAGGCGACGCTTCCATCACTCTGGTGTCTCCGTCCAGCTCCGCCTCTAGCAGTGATGACTCCGTCGCCTCCCCCTCCATCGCAGCCGATCGCCACCAGCTTCGGGAAACCCACAAGGGTTACTCGAAGGTGACCAAAGAGGTGGACCATCTCGAGAAGGTGGTGGAGCTGCAATAGGTGGCCTTGGACGCCTCTAGGGACGAGCTCACTGTGGCGAGGAATCAGCTATCTGCAGTCGATAGCACAATGACGAGTAAGATACAATTCAATCTAGTCGTTAGATATTTTTATACCTTTTGCCTCTCGCCCCCTTGATCCTTTGGTTCCTGCAGCATTGATGATGCAACTGGAAAACTTGTGTCAAATTGCCACCAAGGCTGCCGACACCGTGAATGCTCGCGGCAAGATGCTAGAGCATCATCTGCAAGACATTCGGCACCATGTCCGGGAGGTGGCTTTTCACGGCGTCCATCACGGTGCCGTTGTGGCTCTCGCCGCCGCCGATGCTACACTGACATCAACCTCCAGGACATAGAACCTGGATTCCCTAGGAACGAAGGCCCTGCTGATTACACAACTCTCAAGGAAGCCTTCTAGGAGCACGGAGCGGTGGTAGCTGAGATCACCCGTGTCGAGGACATTATCAATAAAGTGTTTGTTGGCAATTAGTTTGTAGATAGGGGAAAATCAATGAAACAACTTTTGGCATATACAACCATATGTGTTAGTGTTGCTTCAATAATTCCGCACCTCTGCTTTGACAGAGCTTACGTTTTATTGCCTTTGGTCTCTTTGGTATTTTTTGCTCTAAAGGCGATGCATCCCGCATCGGCTATCACCAATCTTCTATCGATCAGGTTGATCATTTTTGCTCTGAAGGCCATATACCTCATATCAGCTATTTGATCTGATCGACTATAATTTGTTGACCCATATGCTGGGGTAATACTTATTGAAATATTTAATTTCCATTAAGTGCTCTAGAGTACTATTCTCCCTTATTTTGAAAATCTTTACAAAAAAACTCTAGATTGATGGTTGATCAATGAATTTGAGACATAGTGCTTGACTTGATTGTTCTATCTTTCAATTGCTCAAGTGGTTGAAGGTAATATGGATAAGTTTGAAGTCACAGTAGTTTACTCTAATTTGGAGGAGAATTTTGGTTTGAACGCATGTGTACTTTTGAGACATGAAAACATTGAAGCAACTACTGATCCACCTGAGGTTTGCTAAGGGACTAGCAAAGGTTAAGCTTGGGGGAGTTTGTTGATGGTAATTAACACATATTGTAAACCATCAAATAAACCATGAAAAAGGATATAAAAGCAATCGCCATGGTAGAATAGGGTTTAAACTGACATTATTACAAAGTTTTGGTAAATTGTGATTTCTAAGGGATTAAACACAGAAAACAACAGTTGGAATCAATCTACAACTCTAACAGATCGGGATAATGTGAAACTGAGATGGAAACCGATGTGGGAAGCATCTAGAAGGATCAAGGAGACTCCACGAAGCGGTGGAGGCTGAGAGCCCACCAGGGGGTGTCGGTCGGCCCCACCCCTAGGCTGGCTGGCCTGGGCCCGGGCCCGTTGAGGCCCATCTTCGTACGACTACCGCCAACCGACATATGGATCTAAACTCCGCCGTTGTTCAAAGTCGGTTTGATCCAAGGGTTGCGGTTCATCCCACCAAGGAAGATTATGGTGCAACACATTAGTACCACATTGCCAATTCAAGGATTGCTCCACCTATCCAGGGACATAAATAAAGGTGTAGACCCCCCAGAGATCATCCTATCCTTGTAATCTATAGCGCCATACTTCATATTCAGATCTTAGGATCTGAGGTGTCCCTCGAATGGACAACCTCATTAGGTTTTCTAGAGAGAGTAGAACACTAATTAAAGTTTATGGTTAGAACTAGCTAGAAATAAATAGAGTGGGAGTTGCTCAAGATTCTGGATCGCCATCAGGAGGTCTGGTAATTATCATTGTACCTCATTATTCGACTTTGTGCAACTTTAATATTTTTATGTTTCTCTTTATTATGTTCCTAGTTTATTCTAGTTATATATTTGATATAGTTATGATTAGTAATTATTTTATGCACATGTTTGCAAAGCGCTTAGCTCAATCCTTAGGTTAGTTAGGTGGTAGAGACAGTGTAAGCGTGGTGCTTAGACTACATTTACCTGCGATGGTCCCATATGTTCCGGGTCATGTGGTAGCTCGCGGGTGTGATATACCTGTTGAGTCCTCTGTAGCCACCCGAATATAGGAATGTACCGATGCCTACAGTTACGGGGGATAAGTTTGCTATGTTTTTACTTTCCCTTAGTAATCATCCTTATGCATAAATGAAGTGCTAATTATACTATAGAAGATAATGTATATACTAGATTAGACGAAAGACTTAATAAATATAAATAACTAAGGAATCTATGTTCTTAGCTTATCTCCTGTTCTAGCTCTACTTGGAGTTATGTGTCTCTCTCTATGTTTAGAATTCCCATATTTACCATGATGATATATTTTTATATATATCATACCATTTAGCCATTTATCTTACCCCTGCCAAGATATGTAAGGTTGTTAGTAGTTTAATCATAAGCATGCATATTTATAAATTGATCTAGTTATTACTCTTTCATTCATTAATCTTGCTAATCTCCTAATGGTAAAATTATAATAACGATACCTAGAACTTTCCTGGGGAAGTGCTACAATGGGTGTGTTGTATCTGTGCGCTTGCGGATAACCTTTAATATATATATCTTTTGAGTAAGGGTCATAATTATAAATACATACATGTCTCTAGTATCATGTTAGGGATGACAACTTAACTTAACTGATGCTATAGATATGACCCAACATTTCTTGCGTTGTTGGTAGGATCCCGCCACTTAGTATTCCGTTAGAAACGCCAACAAGTTCTTACTAGATGTGTTGGGCCTTTGCCTCTTCTGGAGGGTCTAGTGCTTTCGGTTGGCTCTATAAGGTTTCTTTTGGTATCTTGAGCCCTTTTCTTCCTCTTCTTGAGGGCTAGCTATGTTTTTCTTGGTTGCATTGAGCCGTTGCCCATGTCTTTGGGGATCAGGTTTTGGATGCATTTTGCTCTTCTCAAGTGTTTGGCTTTTGGTCATTTGGAAAGCTTTACCTTCGTTGGCTCAAGCTAAAATGCACTTGTGTTGATAATGCACTCATCAAGGGGGACATTGTGAACACATGGTTGATATGTTCCCATGATGTTTCAATTTTGTGATAAGTGATTACTCAACATAAGAGTAGTTCAGGTTGAGTGTCTTTCACTAACCTTGCTGCAAAAGCAAAAATTGTGCCCTATCTATCGGCTTGTGGTGTGCAGGATTTGAGTCCAGAGACAGTAGTCAACGATGAGGTGAAGGTCAAGTAGACGCTTGTCGTGTCGATGGACCAAGAGCGGTGAAGGTCGGAAGCGAGGCTCGGACCGACGGACCAAAGGGCCAGAGGACTAGCCGTGGCGGCTAGCACTTGGCATCGACTAGTGCGAGAATATATGGAGGTAGACCGTGTTGACCATGTCAAAACGACGGTCGTGCAAGTAGAGCGCGGGGGACACATATGGAGTATCATACTCGGCTCAAGACATGGTGACTGACCGGACAAGGACGCGGTGGCACATGTCGAGCGATTTCCAAGTTTGGGCCTCAAAACTCAGGGTTCAGTGGTTGAGCCAAAAGCCATAGGTGGCGGTTTACGGGTTTGGGCCTCAAAACCTAGGTGGAGCTTCCAAGGAAGCGAAATGGCACGTGGCGAAATCTTGGACATTGCGTTGAGGCAATGGAAAGTATGGGCAGGAAGCGGGGCCATCCAATCAAGATGGAGAAAATATCTAACGAGTTGGATCACAATCCTTTAGGGCTAGGTGATTCACTCAGGTATCTAGGGGTGTTTTGGAAATGTCCAAACACGCCGTTAAATAAGGATGTTGGGGAGCTTAGCACCCTCACCTCTTTCATTCCCTCATTTCTCCCTTCCACTCTCTAGCTCTCTCCCTCCTTAGGTGTTCTTGTTATGAGGTCCTCAGATCGATTTTCCAGTCGATTCGTGTAAACACTCAAACCAAGTTTGTGCGGGAATCGGAGGCCCTATCCCTCTGTGTGCCATGGTTGATTCAATTTGCGAATTTGTCTCCCGATTTGCTTGAGTTCTTTGTGTTCTTGTTTTGCTCCTTTTCCCCCCTCTTGTTCATGAGGCGAGATCTTTGGGTATGGATCGTTTTGGTTGATTCCGCTTGAATCAAGTTGTACAAGGACGTGAGTAGATCATTTCCACCGAAGGAATTTACTTGAATCCTCACGAGCGCATGGATCGGGAGAAATCAATTTTGAGTTCATCTTTTGGAGCTTTTTCCCGAGTTCATCCTTCTGCCTTTTGATTCTCACCAAATTGAGCGATCATCTCCTAGAGTTAGCTCCCCAACTGCCTGGGATCATGCCCATAAAGTTTGGTTGCGGTTGGTGAAGATTTGGTTGAGTTTTGGGAAGATTTGGGGAGAGGGGATTCAAAATCGCCCCCAAATCACCTCTGTTCCAAGGTTCGTGGACAGTTTGTCCCTAGGGCACGGACAGTCCAGGGGTCGAGGCTGAGCATAGGCGAGTTCAGCTCCTCTCATGTCCCCATGCCGTGGACAGTCCGCCGATGAACCGCGGACAATCCGGGAAGGGTCCAACAGCCCTTGCATAGAAGTTGGTTTTTGGGTTTTTAGCCAACAGACAGTCCAGCGTGTGAGAGCAGACAATCTGGGCTCCCTTGTTATCGGGCGCGGACAGTCCGGCACCTAGGTCTGGATAGTCCGGGACCAGTCCAAGGACTGTTCCAGAGTTGTCTGTTTCAGACTTTTTGCTTGTGAATAGTCCACACCCTAGGCTCGGACAGTCCGGAGTTAAAACCGCGGACAGTCCGGCCTTGAGTCTCGGATAGTCCAAGAAGTCCCAGACTTGGCTGTTTTGAATTGCTTCTTCCGGGGTTCGTTCGCCGATGTTTCTCGATCGCTTCGTTGTATCTCTAGGACCTCTCCTAGGGTATCGACCCACGTGTTGAGTCATGTGTGCATCGTCCCAGTCGAGCAGTTGCTTTGGGCGTGATTTTTGGGACAAGGGCCAAGTTTTCAAAGAAGTTTTTGTTGGCTCCCATTCACCCTCCCTGTTGTCGCCGTTATCGGTCCTTCAACATGTATAAGTTTCACATGTTCAACTTAAAAAGTCAAGATTTCTAAACTTTACTAATGATTTTGTAAATAGCAGTGCAGTAAAATGATCATAGTTTACTCTATGTTTAACATCTGAAGGTCTATCATACATTTCTAGAAAGCTTTTGAAGTTGTCTACAACTTTTATTTAACACTTGTTCTCAGATTTCGAATGTAAAAGGGGTGAAAAGTGACAACAAGAAAAACTGTTCCAGATTCCTGACTGTGCAGATACATCAAATTTTAACAGCGATATTTTCCAAACAGTAACTGATATTGAGGTGGTTCAAGTTGCCTATGATACATAAAGAAGTCTAGTTTTGACCATAAAAAATCCATAGCATTTGGTTAAAAATACACTGAGATATGAACAGAGAAAGACAAACTGCTCCAGATTTCAGCAAAGGACAGTAAGATAGAGATTGAACCCCCATTTTTATTTTTGCTTTTCTTACAACCTAAACTTACACTAGAGAGTTGTAGACATGCCCACAACCCTCACCAACCTAAACATTAAGCATCTATTGACACCAAGAATAACATATTTTTATATATCCAAAATAGTGTCAACAACCTCAGGATCAAGGATAGACAATCACATCATGATCATATTTTATAAAATAACAAGTTCCACATGTCCATGAAGTATTTGATGTAGAATTAGAAGAAATGGAGCAAGATGGGCCAATGGGACCCATATAGTGGGTCGGCCGACCCACCATGGGCCCACCAAGCCCTTCCACTCTGGCCATGATCCAGGAGAAGAACTCCCAAGTGATCATCAACCCTTGGATCAACTTGTGCTTTCTCCCAAGGCTCAAATGCACCTCACATGGATCCATGGGCCCACATCAAGGAAATCAATGTGACAAACAACTCAGAAGAACCAACCAAGACACATGACAAGTGGGGACATCATCTGGAAGACTGAGGTGGGCCCCAAACCCCTATAGGGTGTCGGCCGATACCTACCAGGGGCACCACTTGTGTTTATACTAATTAGTTGGCTAAGTACACTAAAGTAGAAGTGAATTACATAGGAGTTTCTATATCTCTCGTTGTCCTCCCACCTAGCTATACTTACTAGTTATCCTAAGCTATCATTTACTTTGGTTTGTTCATTCATCACCCTTCCTATCACATATATGATTTACCCCCCTATACTAGTTGGTACTAAGTCGTGGTACCCTCTAGGATCTCTCTCTAATTATCATTTCTAGCTCTGTTTTCCCTTGGGAAAATATAAATTACGATACCTTGGAATAATCCTAGGTGAAGTGCTACAATGGTATAATCTGTGCGCTTGCGGATTTATCCAATAGTCATAAGAAATACCAACAAGAATTTCCAGCGCCATTGTCGGGGAAAACATAGCTTCGAAATTTTAATTAGATTGAATCCAGAGATTCTCGTTAACTTAGTTATGAGTTAGTCATAGGGGCTTACCCCTGTCTATGTCTTCCTTTCTTCTGAAGCCACACAGTGTATGAGCGGTTTCCAACTGCCGGGAAACTATCTAGAAGATCCCGAGCAACTATTGAGGAGGACTAGACGTCGTCAAGTTCCCCCTCAGAGGATCATCTCGACCCTAAATCCGTTCAAGGAAGGAGGCTCTGCACCACCACTCAAGGAAGCTAAGGCCTAGAAGGCGATCTTTGACATCTCAGCCCCGTCCGCTACCCACGTAGCTCAGGGCCCTGAAGTCAACTTTGGGGATGCCACCTTCGAGCTGAAGCCTGCCTTGATCCACATGGTGCAAGCTAACCCATTTTGTGGGAAGCCCCATGAGGATGCCAACGCTCATCTCCAGCACTTCATGGAGTTATGTGGCACCTTTACCATCAAGGGAGTGGCGTCTGACACCATTCGCCTTTTCCCATTCTCGTTATTGGGGAAGGCAAAGCAATGGTTCTACGCCCACAAAGAAGAAGCCACTACATGGGAGAGGTGTGCCAACGCATTCCTCAAGAAGTTCTTACCGACAGGCAAAACCAATGCCCTTCGTGGAAAGATCTAGAGCTTCCAACAATAGTCTGATGAGATGATTCCCGAAGCATGGGAGCATCTCCAAGAGTACATTTGTGTCTATCCTCATCATGGGATAGACGATTGGCTCTTGATTCAAGGATTCTACCATGGGCTATCCAGTATGGCCCGTAGTCACCTTGATGCTGCCGCTGGAGGGGCATTCCTCCAACACACAGTGAGGAATGCCAAGGACCTCATCGAAAAGATGGTGATCAACCAAGGATGGGGTGAGGAACGTCTCCAACCGAAGAGGAGAGGTATGCACATTGTCAATGAGGTGTACATGCTCTCTACCAAGATGGACCTCATGATGAAGAAGATAGAAGAAGGTTCCAAGAAGGAACAAGAGGCCATCTACCCCACTGCCACCGCATGAGCTATTGAAGCTGATCCATGGTGCGAGGTGTGCGGGGGAAATGATCACTCGGGCAACAACTGCCCTGAGACATCGAAGGAGGATGTGAACTTCATCAACAACAACCACAACAACAACAACAATGGGTATCGACCCTGTTGACACCGTTTTTCAGCGTGTGTCAAAAGGGTTAAGACTCACTCTGATCGGTAGCCGTTTTCTATCGGCATTGGAAGGTCATCGGACAAGGTTGCCGATGAGAATAAAACTAGGGCGCTAATGATAAAGCATGTAGGGATGTTGCCGATGAAGGTTGGTTGACGAAAGTTATCGATGCGTGAAATGTTGCCGATTGAGGGATGTTGCCGATAAGGAGATGTTGCCGGTGAGTGCAGGATGACATGACTAACGTGAGCATACAGTTGCCGATGGCGCTAAAAGGAAGTTGCGGATCGGAAGGATATGTCGATGGAAAGTTTCATCGAAGAGAAGACATAAGGAACTGGTGATCTTATACCAGTATTGTTATAGAAGTTTGAGTCCGACTCTTGCACGAGTCATTTATTTCCTTTAAAATAGAAGAGTTTGTTTAGGAAAATATTATTATTGTTTGAGTCCGGCTCCTGCGCGAGTCAGTTGTTTCCTTAAAATAGGAGTTTTTGTTTAGGAAGGTTTGAGTCGTATCTATCTACAACTCCCTCTGCCGGCTAAGACAATCATATATCAAACGAATCTATTATTCTTATTTACTTTTCCAGCAATTCTACTTTTATCGCATTAGATCTAGTTTACCTACGAGTTCTTCAAGTCTCGACGGGCTGCATCTCCTCGATCTCCGTCAACCCTTGCAAGTTCCGCGTTTGAGCAACCTGAGCCTTGACATCCGGGCGCATTGCTGTCGTCTCGTTCTACTCTACTCTAGTTATCCTGATCAAGTTTGAGCCTCGACATCCGGGCGCATCGCCGTTGTCTCATTCAGATCTTGTTCTAGTTATCGTCCTTGTAGATTAACTGGTCAAATCGACTGACACACATTTGGACATCAAATTCGGGTATAAGCCTGAGGTGTTCGCAGATCCTAACGCTTTTTGTGTCAACACCTCTTTTGGCATGCTCGGTGGGACCAATTATACATCTACTATGGGTGATCATACCGACGTCAATCCGAGCAACGTCATCGAAGTCTCTGAGGCTGATCTGAAAGATGATCAAAAACAGGCTATGGAGCGGGCTATGGAGGAGTACAAGCAATTATATCTGAAGTCCTTTAGCCTGAGCAGGAGCGGCGAAGCCATCCAGAAGCAAGATCCGCCGTTGCCGCGGCAGGTCACATTCGATGCCAATCTTGGTAAATTACAAGAGATGGTTAATTCTGCATTGAATCATGCGTTAATCAACCACTCCAATGTGCTGTCCAATACTGTGTACAATGTTGTTATGCAATCTTTCAAAGAAGGACATGCACCTCAGTATGTTGGTCCAGCGTATCATCAACCTGGATCGGCATCTATAAACCCATCGGCAGCTCCAATGGCGTCTTCCACTCCTATGGATCCGTCTGCCGATGTGGCTACACCACCAAGATCAAGTCCTGAAAGCGTCACCAAGCTTAGTACAGATCCATTGGCATCGGCAATGTCGGGACCTGCTATCCAGAATCATCCAGCTCCCGCCAACTGGTGGGGATATGGTATGCCTCCAAATCTATCTACTGGTTCCAGTCTGGTGCAAGGAGATAGTTCAGCTTGGAAGGGCTCCGTGGCGTCGACAATGCAATCACAGCCGGTGATCCCTATGATGCATTACTCCACGTCTTCTCCAACTATGCAAATGCCATCAGAAGATCTCCATGTGGTGATTCCTAAAGTACCTCTAATGCCACCATCGGTAAATTCTGTGCCGATGCAACACAGTATAGCAACTGGTAGTCAACCTATGGTGGTAAATCCTCAAGCTGGAGTACTAGAACATCAAGGTAACCAATTTGTTGATTACTCCAAGGTACAGGAGCAGCAGGCGCCAGTTAGCTATCAGCCATCGGTAAGTCACATGCCGATGATTTATAATCCTGGATAAACCAATCAGCCGCCGGTTCAACAGCCTGGCGTGCTAATGTATCATTATGGAGACCCAGCAAACACTTAGAGTGGAGCATTAGTACAACAACTGATGGGTATGATGCCACAACATAACCCAGTGAGTGTACAAAGTTATCCATTGGTGAGTCAGCCGATGCATAATGTCCAGATGACTGGTGTTGCGCCCATGCCAACTGCTCTGAATCATCTTCCACCAAGACCTGAAGGGGCGCATCAGCCGGCTCCACCAGTCAACAATCAGCCAATGAGTCGGCAAGAACAGGATGCGTATTGGGCCGATAAGATTGCCGAAGTGATGAAAGAGCAATTCGGCATCAAACCCAAGTTTAATACATATTCTTATCGGACGCCGTATCCCCCGGCATATACTTAATTCCTCTCCCAAATCGGTACAAGGTGCCTAATTTCACAAAGTTTTCTGGCCAAGATGATACATCCACGATGGAGCATATCAACCGCTTCATTATCCAGTGTGGAGAAGCAGCTAGCCGAGATGATCTAAGGGTGAGATTGTTCTCGTCATCATTGTTTGGATCGACATTCACATGGTTCATTTCACTGCCTCCAAACTCTGTGATCACTTGGGCCAATTTGGAGAGGCAGTTTCATAAATACTTCTTCGCCGGCGTATATGAGAAGAAGATTACCGATTTGGTTAAGCTGAGGCAGCGTAATGACGAATCGGTAGAAAACTCCGTCCAAAGGCTGTGAGATGTGAAGAATAAGTGCTACAGCTTGGTGCTTGATGATCGGCAATTGGCAGATTTGGCCTTCCAAGGATTGTTGCCGCATATCAAAGATAAATATGCATCTCAGGAGTTTGAAAGTTTAAGTCATCTTGTGCAGAGAATTGCCGATCAAGACGTTAAACCTTTCGAGCCTAGGAAGACTTGGAACAAGAAGGTGTCCTTTATTGGACAAGAAGAAGGTTCTGAGTCAGACGAAGAACTAAGTATTGGCGCTACTAAATGGGTGAAAGATACGAAGCCGGTATCTTGTCCGTTCAGCCAAAAAGAAGCTGAGAGGTTCTCCTTTGATATCACCAAGGCCGATAGGATGTTTGACCTATTGCTTCAAGAAGGGCGGATCAAGTTGGCGCCTAACCAGGTAATTCCATCGGCTGAAGAGCTCAGAAAGATCAGGTATGGCACAATGCGACTTCGCACAGTACCAATGATTGCAAAGTATTTAGGCAGCAGTTGCAGTCAGAAATCGAATATGGGCGAATTAAGTTTGAAAATTCTAAAGCCCAGAAGCCGATGAAGATCAATCAGCACCCGTTTCCAAATAACATGGTGGAAACCAGTGGAAAGACTAAGGTCTTGACATTGGAAGCTGCCCAGAAAAGCGCATCGGTAGACCCTGAACATCAAATAGCTGCGCATGAAGTAATTGGGACGAAGTTTGCCGATGATAGAAAAGGCAAGAGAGTTGCCAAAGATAGCAGTAGCGCCGGGAGGTCTTATGGCGTCGTGATCACGCATAGGCGACCACAACAAGATTATCCGCAATCGCAGGAGGAACGATATCGGCGGCAGGAAGAAGAAAGGCACCAAGAGTGGCTTTGACATAAAGATCATTGGAGGTGTCCCTTCTTTGTTTATTGCTAGGAAGAAGGCATCAAACTACCCACTGCTGATAATTGCCCTGAATGTAATGGGTACTACCCTACCGATCGGTCAGAAAAGAAACCTTGTTTTGACGATTGAGCATCAAACTATAGCAGGCCGATCGGAGGAAAACGGTCAGCACGTGATCAGTTGGGGGGCAAGCTCAGCGCGCATGACAGGCTTGGCAGGCGTGTTGGTCAAGAGGAGCTTGAGGAGGTGGCCAATGCAAGAGTACCCGATGAGGAGATATTCTCTAGAGATCCAAACATAAGGTGTGGTGCCGATACAAGCGGTGAAAAACAGTACCAGCCTGTTTGGAAAACTAAGCTTCCTCAATGGTGCCCCAAAGGTCTGACAAGGACTCAGAAAAGAAGGATTCAGCGCAAACCCAAAGGTCTCCAGTCAAGCAGTGGAGGCCAAAGCGCAAGGATAGGGATCCATCGGCAGAAATCAATATGGTCGTCATATTGCCGATGGAATTCATGGAACCTGTCGATGCTGAGGATGAAGCTGCTGAGATGGCACAGTTGGTGTTAGATCCAATGACAGCTGTCTTTGAGAAGTCTACCGATGATGAAAGGCAGCACTTAAGAGCTCTGTTCATCAAAGGTAAAGTAGATGGGCAGCCCATGACGAAGATGCTGGTGGATGGTGGGGCATCAATCAATACAATGCCATATGTCATGTTCAGGAAACTTGGGAAAGGTGACCAAGACTTAGTCAAGACGGACATAAAACTTAAAGATTTTGAAGGCAATGTGTCGCCAGCTATGGGAGCCGTATGTGTTGAATTAAACATCGGCAGTAAAACTTTGCCGAAAATGTTTTTCGTGATCAGTGACAAAGGTACCTACAACTTGCTCCTAGGAAGAGATTGGATCCATGCTAATTGCTGCATTCCTTCTACAATGCACCAAAGCCTCGTGCAATGGGTTGGAGACAAGATTGAAGTCATCCGGAGTGAAACTCCGTCAATTGTTGCATCGGCAGAATCGAAAACTTATGAGCAAACCAGGTGCGTATCAGGTGAAGCTTGGGACACGGAGTTCTTCAAAGTTGCCGATTACCGCATTACACCGATCCAAGCAGTCAGTCCTGAAGAAGAGTTTTAATGGATCGATTCGCCGATGATGGAAAACTGGGACGAGGGTTCACATCCGCCGATGATTTACTAGAGATAGATATGGGCGATGGCAGTAGGCCCAGGCCAACTTTTATTAGTGCTAAGTTAGATTCCCGATGTAAACAACAGTTGAGTGATTTATTAAAGAAATACAAAGATTATTTTCCTTGGGATTATACAGAGATGTCTGGTTTGGACCAATCAATAGTTGAACATCGGTTACCTATTAAGTCTAATTTCCAACCTTATCAGCAACCAGCACGCTGATGTAACCCTATTATCTTACCCGACATTAAAGCTAAGATTACAAAGTTAATTCAAGCTGGATTTATTCGGCAATGCCGATATGCCGAATGGATTTCTAATGTGGTTCTTGTGTATAAGAAAAATGGAAAACTATGTGTTTGCATTGATTTCAGGAATCTCAATAAGGCTACGCCGATGGATGGTTATCCGATGCCCGTTGTCGATCTGCTGGTTGTAACACCCGAAAATTTGAATTTTTAAAATAGATTGAAATTGGGTTAATTTTGAATTTTGTGCTCATGAAAATGCAGGAAAATAAAAACATTTTCATCAAATTAAAAATTGACCTAGGGTTTAGCAACCTTTGCTTGAGCATTCATGCCTCTACATTATCCTTTTTGTGATGCTTGGTTTTGCAAAACTCAAAGCTTTTCAAAACGGTTTAGAAAATGGTTTTCAAAAAGGATTTAAGAAAAGCTTTGAAAACAAAAAGAAAAGGAATAGGATCAAATCCTCTCTTCCTCACCTTCTGGCCCAACCAGCCCAGCCGGCCTGGTTCCCTCTCCCCTTCCATCTACATGGGCTGCTTTGCCTCGCCCCGGCCCGCGCGCATTTCCCCCTTCCCTTTTTCCTATGCGGCCCAGCGCGTCGACCTGCCCCGCTCACTCTCCTTGTCTCGCCGACGCGATGGTCCCGCGCTGTCAGCGCCTTACCCCTCCTCACGCCGCCGAGCTCGCTCCGTGCTTTGCCACCACCGTAAGGAGATCACCGAGCTTCGGGACATTCTTCCGAACTCGCCTAACCTTCTTTATCCCTCTGCGTTACTCTCAGGTGCTCGGCATACCGTGCGGAACAACTCCGCCCGCCTCTGCTCGTCGCCGGCCCGCACCGTACTCCTCCATTCCTCCCTATCGGTATAGGTGAACTCACATCTCCTTCACCTACCTCCTGGAACCCTTCCCGAGTCCATTCCGGCTCAAACCGCCCGCGCCGGCGTGGAGCAGAGCTCCCGTCCATGGCGTTCACCGCCGGGCCACTGTTCCTCTGGTGGGGAATCCATCTCCCTCTCCCTCCATCTAATCTGGGCCATTAGCCTTAGATCCAACGATCCCTAATCCAAGATACCCCTTCGGCTGGTTATCTTGCTAAAGAGCCCTTGATATCTTAAGTATTTAACCCGCAGTCCACGGCTGGGATTAAAATCCGATTTTCTCTTTTGTTTTATTCCGAAACTAGATCCACCTAATTTACAAGTTTACCTCTATCCATCATGTCTCCGTCTTTTCTATCATCAAATTCATTGTTCCCTAACTCCATCCTCTTGTTTGGAGTTTCCCAAGAATTCTTTTATTTTGACCCTAAATCATTCTCTTGAGTCCATCATTCATAAAAATATCTCTAAAATCTTCTGAGGAATTTTTCTGGTTTTTTTAGAACCTTTTCTCATTTTTCTATGAGCTTAATCTAATTTTTAGATGCTCCAAAATATCTTTTCGTGAGCTCCAAATACTTTATTTGGGTTCATAATATTCCAAAGTGTCTCCGAGAATTTTTCCCAGAATTTTTGGAGACTTCGGAGTATTTTTCGTGACTTAAATATTAGTTCTAGACTTTTCTGGAATTATTTTATTCACGAAAATAATTTATTCCAAAAATATATAATGAATATCTCAATTTCCCACCGGTCCTCAAAGCCCATGTGCAATAATCCTAATAAATCTCAAAAGTCCATGCATTTATTTACTAATGGGCTTTTATGTCTAATTGGCCCATTAGTAAATGTGGAAGTGCACCATCAATTAGTACCATATCACCAGTTGATGAACATGTAGGGAGTTTTTCTCCCTATATATATCTATCAGCTTCTTGCCAAAGCACACCACAACTACCGCAAGAGGAGCTCCGAGTTTGGGAAATCTCTCATGTAGTAAATTATAGTTTTCTCTCTTCCTATTATATCATTGGCGGTCAACTCCGGCGAACTCTCCGGCGAGCTTTTCTAGTGCTACAAGGTTCGTCTCGTTTTTCTCTTCGTCGTAGTGTATCCCTTCCATCCAATCCGACCGTTTCCCTCCGTTTTCCTTTTTCCGGTGAACTTGCGGGCGAGGAGCCCCATGGCACCTGTCCTTCGTTCTTCGGTCGTGCACAGCCGGCAGGATCTATCCACGTCCGCGCTGCCATGCCAGCCCGACCCTGCGCTCCGGAGCCCAGTCGGACACGCACGCTGCTGTCCAGCACATGCGTGCCCATGCAGCACTTGTGTGCACCTGCAGCAGCATCGGTGCCTGGCACCGTGGCTTGTTCAAGCCGGCTGACGGCTGCCTCTCTCTGGCCGCAGCCCAGCCCGGCACTGAGCCGCTTCCCAGCCATCCAGCAGGCCTTGTAGCCGAGCCCCCCTTCCCTGTGTACAGCAAGCCTCCATCATGGTGTTCACGATCTGCAGCAGGAAGAAAAGACAGAGGTACAAGATGACTTAATTACATGATTGCCATCCATCTTGCAACCTCCGTCATTTATTCGTTTTAATTCCGTTTCTTTCCGTTCTAGTTGCGTTGGTTTAGTAACGATAAGACCTATCTGTTAGCAGAAGTGTTTAACATGTTTTCTTCTTTGAAATAAAATGATATTTGATTAATCTATAATAAATGGTTTTCCAATTAAAATCAATTAGGGTTTTCACATCGGTTTTTCCTAAATAAAATATAATTAGTTAAACTTGTTTTTCGAAGAAAATATAATGTGAATTAATTTAATTTGGGTATTTCTCTGAAGTATCCAATATATGATTTTTATATAAATAAAATAAATGAAGTCTAATTCTCTTATAAAAGATAATCTTCGGTAGATGTTTCTTTTCGTTATAGATCCGATTAGCGTGATTCTCGCGTCTGCGTGATCGTAGCAATACGTAGATTTCTTTTAAAACTTTTTCGTTGATTGGTGTATTGTTCTAAAGTAGATATATTGTATGCTTTCTATGATTGTTCAGATTCTTGTGTGGTGTTTATGATCTTGTCCAATCGATGAGATTTACGTGGAGATCAAGAAGAAGTCATCAGAAGATCGAAAATCAAGTGAAGAAAGGATCTAAGAGTTTAAGGCAAGTATAACATGGGATCATCCTTGTTACCCATTCACCTTAATCCATTTAGTCATATTGCATGTGTCTAAATTTGATTCCTATTAGATCTATATCATAGATTTGTTACCTTGTACCTTGTCACCATGGGTTTCTATGCATATGGGTAGCTCTGCTATGCTTTACATGATGAATATTGAATCGAATATTGATTAATGATATATGCAACAATGAGATAAAATTGACTTTTATAGCAACATGGAATAGGACCCCACTGTAGGGCAAAAGCTGGGACTCAAATGCAACCATGAGTGCTATAATGGCTCTGGCTTTAGTCAAGTATGAAGATTCGTACTAGCATGTTGACAGTTCGTGAAAGGCACCATTGCCGAGCTGGTTGTAGGGCATGTCCTAGGGTGGTTACCGCTTCGAAAGGTACCATCGAGTAGGGGCTTTACATACCCCTTGCCCTTGGGTCCGTAGGGTCTGTCAACATGTTGGGAAGACTTTTGAAAGACTTCATAGTGTTCCCTACCCGCTCACCTTGGAAGTGTTTTGGGAGTTGCAAACCCGGGCATATAGGCAACACGGCTTGTGGGTAAAGTGTATAACCTCTGCAGAGTGTAAATCTATCATGATAGCCGTGCTCACGGTCACGAGCGGCCTGGAAAACTCACAGTGTTAGATACTCCTGTTGTTGAACAACTTATGATGGTAAGTTTGGAGATATGATATATGAGATTGTTTCATTAATGATCATGTGGTTACCAACTGGGTTAAGCATAACTAAAGCTAATTGTTGTTAAAACTTGACCAAGTTAAAAGCAACCGCAGTAAGCCAGTGTCAGCCTTTTGAGCTTCATAACCCTATGTTATTCTTGCTGAGTACTTTAAGTGCTCACCCTTGCCTTATCAAACATATCAGATTGCAAAGAGCAACAGTTAAAGGAGTTAGGCTTGTGCTCAACCAGTCAGTTGTCCCTGTGAAGTCGGAGCCTTCGCTTGAAGTTCGGAGTTGTCTTTCCATTGTTCGCTGTGTTGAGGTTATCCTTTGACCTTATATGTTATGTATTTAAGTATTGTCTTTTGATACTTCCTTAATTTGTGGCTATATGTGAGATTTGACTTCCTGGGCTCACATATGGTGTGTATTCGGTTTTGTTCTTAAAACCGGGTGTGACACTGGTTGATGCTGCTGCTGGACATCAAATCATTAGTTTCATGGATGGTAATGCTGGATATAATCAAATATTCATGGCTGAAGAAGACATATCTAAGACTGCTTTTAGATGTCCAGATCATGTCGGTTTATTTGAGTGGGTTGTAATAACTTTTGGCTTGAAGAATGCCGGTGCTACTTACCAGAGAGCAATGAATTTTATTTTTCATAATTACATCAGCACGATAGTTGAAATCTATATTGATGATGTGGTGGTCAAGTCTGGAAATTTTGAGAAGCATCTTGCCGATTTACGAAGGATCCTAGAATGCACAAGGAAACATGGGTTAAAGATGAAACTTAATAAGTGTGTGTTTGGAGTATTGGCAGGTCAATTTCTGGGTTTCATGGTACATCAGAGAGGTATAGAGATCGACAAGAATTCTATTGATGCAATAAACAAAGTAGTTGCTCCTACCAATAAGACTGAGCTGCAATCTTTGATTGGCAAAATTAATTTTATTAGGAGATTCATATCCAACTTGTCTGGTAAAATTAAGTCTTTTAGCCCGTTGTTAAAGCTGAAAGCTGATCAAGAGTTTATGTGGAAAGAGGAACAACAGTTAGCCTTGGAAGAGATTAAGAAATATTTGGTAAACCCTCCGGTCTTAGTTCCACCTCAACACGGGAAGCCTTTCAGGTTGTATTTGTCTGCCGATGACGGCGTTATCGGATCAGCCTTAATCCAAGAATTTGAAGGGAAAAAACGTGTGATTTATTATTTGAGCAGAAGGCTAGTAGATGCTGAAATAAGGTATTCGGTCATAGAAAGATTATGTTTATGCTTATATTTCTCTTGCATAAAATTAAGGCATTATTTATTGTCGGCCGAATGCACTGTTATCTGCAAAGATGATGTGGTTAAGTATATGCTGTCGATGCCAATATTAAGTGGGAGAATCGGCAAATGGATTCTAGCACTTTCAGAATTTGATCTAAGGTATGAATCAGCTAAGGCAGTTAAAGGTCAGGTGATGGCCGATTTTGTTACTCAGCATTGCAATGTGATAAGCTCTGTAGAGATTGCTCCTTGGACTTTGTTCTTTGATGGATCTACATGCAAAGACGGGGCAGGTATCGGTGTTCTCTTAATTTCACCCCGAGGACAGAAATATGAAGTTTCGTTGCCGACTATTGCTACGTCGACAAACAATCAGGCTGAGTATCAGACTTTAATAAAAGGGTTGGAGTTACTCAGGGAAGTGCGTGCCGATGCCGTCGAAGTCTTTGGCGACTCTATGTTGGTGATCAATCAATTAATTGGGGTATATGAATGCCGAAGTGAAGTGTTAATTGCACACCATGAGAGGTGTTTATAGTTATTAAAAGAATTCAAAGAATACCGCCTTGAGCATATTCCCAGGTTGCATAATGAAGAGGCTAATCGGTTAGCGCAGAACGCTTCAGGGTATCAGCCAATTCAAGAAGTCATGACATCGGTGATGGTCGCCGATGACTGGAGAAAAGAAGTTGCCAATTACTTAAGAGATCCGTCTAAAAAGGTTGAAATGCGTCTAAGGTTTCAAGCTACCAAGTATGTGCTCCTTGATGATGAATTGTATTATCGGACAATCAATGGAGTTTTGCTCAGATGCCTTGCCAAAGAAGAGTCAGAAGAATTGATGGGTGAGATTCATGAAGGGGTATGTGGAGCGCATCAATCGGCATTCAAGATGAAGTGGATGATTAGACGGAATGGGTATTACTGGCTGACAATTCTTGAGGATTGCTTCAAATACTTCAAGGGATGTCAAGATTGTTAGAAATTCGGTAATGTTCGGAGGGTACCTGCATCGGCAATGAATCCTATAATCAAGCCTTGGCCGTTTAGAGGATGGACTATTGATCTCATCGGTCAGATTTATCCGCCATCAAACAAGGGGCATAAGTTTATACTTGTCGCTACCGATTACTTTACAAAGTGGGTTGAAGCAATTCTTTTGAAGACGGTTACGTTGGCGAATATGATAAATTTTGTAAAAGAGCATATCATTTACCGATTTCGTATTCCTCAAACTATTACGACTGATCAAGGAACCATGTTTACGTCAGGAGAGTTTGAGGATTTTGCGATCGGTATGGGGTTCAAAGTTTTAAACTCTTCTCCTTATTATGCTCAAGCTAATGGTCAGGCCGAGGCAACTAATAAGGGAATTATCAAGCTTATCAAGCGCAAGATTGAAGAAAACCCTAGGAGGTGGCATATAGTGTTGAATGAAGCTTTGTGGTCATATCGGATGGCTTGTCATGGTGCAACTAAGGTTTCGCCATATCAATTGGTCTATGGGCATGATGCTGTCTTGCCTTGGAAAATTAAAACTGGTTCTAGGCGATTATCTTCTTAGGACCAATTGACAACCGATGATTATGGTACTCTTATGAAGGATGAGTTAGAAGATCTAGCGAGTCATCCGTTAAGGGCTTTGATCAGCATTGAAGAAAACAAGAAGATGCTCGCCAGGTGGTATGACAAGAAAGTAAAGTTGAAGGAATTTGTCGATGGTGAACTGGTATGAAAATTGATTTTACCGATTGGAACTAAGAGTTCTAAGTTTGGAAAATGGTCTCCTAGTTGGGAAGGTCCGTTTCGGATAAGTCAGTCAGTTCTTGGTAATGCCTATCTTTTGGAAACCCTCGAAGGGGTTGCATTTCCCAGAGCAATCAACGGTAAATATTTAAAGAAGTATTATCCTAGTATTTGGGTAGATGCATGAAGGAATACAAAGTAAAAGTGCTGATAGAACATCGGCAGAAAGCGTGCTAATGTTATATTACAAGCAAAATCGGACGTTAAGTTTACAACTACCGATACACTGGACTGAAATTACAACAAGGATTGAATAGCTGATATTGCACACAGGCGAATTTGCTCTATTTCTTCTATCTCCTTGGCATCGTCGTCGGTGGATCCTTCTATTGGTTTGATCTTTTTCTTCATCCGGAGGGCTTGACGTGCATCGGCATCTCTTTCTTGTTGTAAAGCTTGGATGGCACTTGGAAGTTCAGTCTTCTGTTGATTGGCTATGATCAAGGTTTCGTCAACTTGTTTCAGCTCTGCTAATAGCTTTTCCTTCCTTGCCAATAGATGGGTAGTGTCTTGATCAAGCTTAATGCCAGAAGATTCTAGGCGACCTATGTCCTTGTGTTTTTCATCGGCAGATTGCTTGAATTGAAGCATTTTCTCTTCAAGTTCTGATTGAGCAGTTCTATCGGTTATGTGGCGAGAGAGCCTTTGATACTGAAGTTGCTTGCTCTCAAGAAACGCTGCCTGGAAGAGTGTTTCTTCTATATCAGCAGATAGATGGCCTTGAATGTCTTTAAAAGCTATCTTTACTACAGTGGAGTCTTGGACGAGATGAGATGTGTCTTGTTGCAGTAAAGATAGCGATGCTTCGAGCTTGAGTTTAACATCTGCCGATAAAGCTAGGGTAGAACTTTCTTCCTCTCCGTCTTCGTCAGGGAGATTGACGGCGAAGGAAAATAAACTATTCGGAGAATCTTGGGCCTGAAGAAGAAGAAGAAGATTAGAGCTTGCCGATCATAAGTTTGTGTTACAGAATATGAGTCAACTTACCATCTTAAAGCGGATCTCTTGCCTTGGGCTCGGGAAGGCAGCTGGCGTGGCATCATCTTGAAGATCGGCAACGGTTGCCGATGAACTTGCCTCTGTGGGAGGAACGGTTGGTGCTGGTGGTGCTGTTGCCGGTACTACCTCTGTCGTGGTGGCTAACCCCTGTGGCGATGATGTTGTCCCCTGGTCGTGGATTTCAGTTGGTGTTGGTGCTGGTACCGATGCCGATGTTGTCTCCATTGTTGCAGCTGGTTCCTGCAGCGATGGTATCGTTTCTTGGTCAGGAGTTTCGTCCAATGGTTGCTCAGGAATGGACGTCGATGTTGGCTCTAGTATTGGTGCATCAACGGGAGTTGGTGATGCAGCTGGAGTTAATGGCACGGATGGAGTGGCTCGCCTCAAGCGTTTCTTCTTCGGGGCAGCAGTTGGTGAGCCGGCGCGTTTTTGCTGTGAAGCTTGGGGGGCATCGGCAGCCTGAGTCAGAGAAGCTTGTACATTCGGAGTAGCTGCCGATGAGCCCGTTGCCTGTAAAGGATTTTTGGTGCAAGTTAAATAAGGTGAACGTTGCCGATGAGGGTTTGTAATCGGTATAAATGAAATAAGAACTTACTGCGAAAGCTTGCGCCAAGACAGCGACAGCAACCGATGTAGTAGTAGTAGTGCTAGTTGTTGTCGGCCTGGGCTTGAGGGTAACCTTGGGTACCCTTTGAGGGGTGAAAGCAGCCAACGTAGGAGCCTTGTTGCCGATGATTGATATGGGGTTCATCATTCGAAGATTGAAGTGCTTGCCGCTCTTGCTCGTTCGAGGGATTGGATCGTCAGCCTGTTAGTAAAAGAGGGTCAGATGCCGATAGTAGAAGTAAATAATAAGAGATGCATTAGAATGAAGAACTTACTGCATCATCGGAATGATGTGATCGGCGTCGATCAAATGCCAATAGTAATGCGACGACTTGGGGAATAGTTAATTTTTCTATTCTTGCCACCAGGATTTGTATGACTCCGTGATGAAGGATGTTGGTGCCCAAGAAGATAAATCAATGTTTGATGTATCGGCATGGGGAGAAAGATTGACAATCCTATTCCAGTCCATGGCACTGGAAATGACTTCTCTTGGTTTGATTACATTAGCGTAGATGAACTTGATCGGCAATTGGCCGAATGCTAATTGTCTGGCTGCTGCCGAGGGATAGTAAAACTCATAAGATGTAGGAGAGTTCTTCCCGGTTCCAAAAATGTTGGCTAGAATGGCCCAGGGGATGATGGTGGTCTTCATGATTATTTCATTCTCTAGGATATTTCCATCGGTGAGGTTGAAGGAGAGTGGAAATCGGTTATGTTCGCCAATATAGGGCCACCAAACCCGCTCTGCAGCCGGGATCCCGCAGTAGAATCTCTGGAAGAACATGCCAAATTGACCTACGTTGGCATCAGTCCCTGGCAGCACTATCACAACCTCCCCGAAATTGAGTGGGAGACGGGTTGCCGATTCATCATCATCAAACTCATATTCTTCCGATATGTCTCTTGGGAATTGTTAGCTGAATAAGTCAAACTGGAGGATCTTATGCATATGGGCATTCAGCCACATGTTGATAAACCACCAAGGACCTCCAAGGTTGCCGATGGGTTCGCCTAACAATAGCTTCCTTGATACCTAGTGAAGGAGGTGGTAGACTGAGCCAAGGAGGTATCGGCCAAGGGGAAGTCTTGATCCATCGGCTAAGAGTTCTGCTAAGGGTAGGTATGTAGTGGTAGGTCCAACTGTTCTGCCGCAGAAGATGAACTTTTCCAGCCACATATTCAGGAAAATGGCATTTTCCCTCTGGCCTACCGATCCAGTCTTCTGGTTTTCTTGGATGTATCCAGTCCAACCGCCGATGTTATGGGAGGTTACCCGATGATCAGGCTTTCTACGGAAGAGATTGGAAGGATCAGTAGTGAAGACGTCGAGGCCAGTAAGCATATGCACATTGGCAAGTGTGGGAGTGGCTGGTCCGTGTCTGAATAAGAACGCGTTCATTGTATCGAACCAGAAATACAAAGCGGCCATCATCATGTTTTCATTCTTTGCCATATCGGCAATAGAAAGCCTAATACATTGTTCTAGACTACGCTTGCGCCAGTAAACTTGCTGTGTTCTGATCATTCTGAGGTACAAGTTCTTCCACCCCTTGGTGGGTTTGGGCCATGAGCGGAAAGCATCTTTCACACCAATCGGCGTTTCCCATTGGGCCTAGGCAGTGAAAGTTGGATTTCTCAATGGGGATCACTACCTTGTTGCGCATTTCCTAGGTTTCGGAAAAAATCAAAGAAAGAAAGGGGAAAAAGATTACAAAACTGATACGGAAAAGAAACTCGCAGAAGATGAAGCGAGAAGGGAGCAGATTTACTTTGGGGACATCGTGCTTTGCTAGAGGAAGACGCCGCTGCTTGGGTTGCCGGAGGTGTTCTTCAGAACCGCCTCCGTGGTTGAAGATGAGGGCAAATGAAGGTATGAGCTCAGGGTGAAGAATAGGTTGGGTGATGGATTCACACAACAATCGAGGAGTTGTCAGATTGGATTTGTGACTGTTCGCTACAGTTGCGGGGTTCTGCTGATAACTTGCGATTTTTGCGTGCGGTAATCGAGGAAATCGTGCGGGTATCTTGGAGGGAAATATTGCAGTAGAGAGAATTTCGGCGCGCGAAATATTTCACACTCCGAAATTGGGGGGCATGTGTTGACACCGTTTTTCAGTGTGTGTCAAAAGGGTTGACTCACTCTGATCTGTAACCATTTTCTATCGGCATCGGAAGGTCATCGGTCAAGGTTGCCGATGAGAATAAAACTAGGGCGCTAATGATAAAGCATGCAGGGATGTTGCCGATGAAGGTTGGTTGACGAAAGTTATCAATGCATGAAATGTTGCCGATTGAGGGATGTTGCCGATAAGGAGATGTTGCCGGTGAGTGCAGGATGACATGGCTAACGTGAGCATACAGTTGCCGATGGCGCTAAAAGGAAGTTGGGGATCGGAAGGATATGTCGATGGAAAGTTTCATCGAAGAGAAGACATAAGGAAACTGGTGATCTTATACCAGTATTGTTATAGAAGTTTGAGTCCGACTCTTGCACGAGTCATTTATTTCCTTTAAAATAGAAGAGTTTGTTTAGGAAAAGATTATTATTGTTTGAGTCCGGCTCCTGCGCGAGTCAGTTGTTTCCTTAAAATAGGAGTTTTTGTTTAGGAAGGTTTGAGTCGTATCTATTTACAACTCCCTCTGCCGGAGTATAAATAGGTTCCCAGGGGTGCTGTAAAAAGATAATCATATATCAAACGAATCTATTATTCTTATTTACTTTTCCAGCAATTCTACTTTTATCGCATTAGATCTAGTTTACCTACGAGTTCTTCAAGTCTCGGCGGGCTGCATCTCCTCGATCTCCGTCAACCCTTGCAAGTTCCGCGTTTGAGAAACCTGAGCCTTGACGTCCGGGCGCATCGTTGTCGTCTCGTTCAGCTCTACTCTAGTTATCCTGATCAAGCTTGAGACTTGACATCCGGGCGCATCGCCATTGTCTCGTTCAGATCTTGTTCTAGTTATCGTCCTTGTCGATTAACTGGTCAAATCGAGTAGCACACCTTTGGACATCAAATTCGGGTATAAGCCTGAGGTGTTCGCAGATCCTAATGCTTTTTGTGTCAACAGACCCCAACAACAAGGAGGTTGGAATTCATGCCCCTTCTACCGAGGTAATGGAGGTAATAGCAATTACAACAATTATAATTCTTATAATAATCAACCTTCATTGAAAGATCTTGTTCTTGGTCAATCTAAAATTAATGATGGTATAAATAGAAAAATGATTGCTAATGATAAAGTTCTTGAAAATCATGGTGAGAAAATGGATAGCTTTGCCACTGCCATGAAAAAACAGTTGAGCTTTAATAAGATGTTAGAAACACAATTAGCTCAATTAGCTACAGCTATGCCATCTCTAGAAAAAGGTAAGATTCTTGGGAAACTAGAGGATCCAACTGAGAATGTTAATATGGTCACAACAAGGTTCGGTAAGCCTCCACTTCGCTCCAACTGGGGCTATCTTCTTGATCCTCCCTTCATCATGAAGAAGGAAGATCCAGGCCATCCGACGATCAAGTGCTCAATTGGACAACAGACCTTCCACAACGCCTTTTGCGATCTTGGATCGGGTGTCAACATCATGTCCAAGGTAACGTATGATAACTTGTTAGGGGGACTCTTGTTCCCTACATGTGTTCGTTTGCAGATGGCAGATCAAACCATGAGGTTTCCCGAGGGACTGGCAAGGGATATCTTTGTGAATATCCAAGATGAATACATCCCTACTGACTTCATCATCTTGGACATCGGAGCCAATGTAGATGTTCCCGTCATCTTGGGAAGGCCCTTCCTCAACACTACCAATGCGGTCATCTACGTGGGATCAGGCCAGATCCATTTCCAGTTCCCAAGTCACAAGGTAATTTGTTCTTTCAATGGTTACAAACTTAACAACTAGGTTAAAGCACATCCACCAAGAAGAAGAGTTAGAGCTCCACGCCAAAAGAAGCAATACCCGAAGGTCAACGAACTCAAGGAGGATGAACCTGCCAATCCAAGGAAGATTTGGAAAGCAAAGGAGGTGCACACACCATGGTCTCCATCTCCAGAGCCATCAAGTGCACCCGAAGAATGAACACAACGGAGAAGTCCTGCTCCAAGGACTTAAAATTAGGGAGCCCTCGCCAAAGGTAAATCGGTAGTTATCTTTTTATTTTCATTATTTCTCTTTACATTTATTTCAATTTCTTAATTTTCATCATGTTTATTTTTTTTAAAAAATAGAGTTTAGATTAAATAAAACCTTGAGATTAGTTTAGCATTGAAATCTGACCAAGGTTAGGTCCTTAGGGGGGTCGGCCGACACCCCTATGAACTCTAACCTTGCATTCTTAAATGGGGAACACCATGTGACCTTAGTGGAAGAAAAAGAAAAAGAAAAAAGAGACCTATGGGGGTCGGCCGATACCCCTAGGGGTCCCTTGGTCACCTCTCTCTCATCCCTATCTTCTTTTGTTTAAGAATCTCATGTTTTGAGTAGTATGAATTTCAAAATTCAGATTTTGCTTTAGGAGACATCTCTTTAGCTTTGTCATGCTTTAAAAAGAAAACACATCAATCATCTTTTGGTTAAAGCATGACACACTTTTGTCTCCCACTACTCCTTGTTCAAAGTGGGGAATCATGAACACTTTTGCTTTTTCTTTGTCATGCTTTAAAAATGAAACACATCAATCACCTTTTGGTTAAAGCATGACACACTTTTGTCTCCCGCTACTCTTTGTTTAAAGAGGGGAGTCTTGAGCACTTTAGCTCAGCTTTTGATCACATCACATAGCATGCTTTACCTTTCACCAAACACTAGGAAAAGTGTGAGTGGAATCTCCATTTTGGAGCCATCATAGGGGGTCGGCCGACACCCTATTGTCACTTCCACTCCCCCTTTTGCTTTGTTTAAGGCATCCCATAAAGCTCTTGCTCATGGCACCCAAGGACATGCCCATAGGAGGTCCGCCGATACCCCCATGGTGCCTCCGTGGTGCCATCTTCTCCCCCTATAAAAGGCCATGCAAGAAGAGCTTAAAACCACACACTCCAACCAGAATTCAGTTCAAGCTCAAATCATTTCTTCCTTGCCCTTGCCTTGCTCTCTCCTTACTTCCCTCAAGTGAAGTTCTTAGCTCCTTGAAGAAGTAGTGCTACTCTCTCTCTCTCTCAAGTCCACAAACAGACCTTGTCTTCATCAAGCTTCTCTTAGCTCAAGCCTCTCCCCACAAGGAAAACTAGGACACTCACACTAACGTTAATCCATGTCCTAGTCTTGTTCTTGTTTCTATCCCACTTTCTAGAAAATGAAGAACCGTTTGAGGTCCGCAATGAAGAAAGTGAAGCAAATGCTAAGTGGGAGCTCATCTCGACGCTCCCACCAATCCGAGGATACTTCCCAAGGAAGAAGAAGGGGTGGTTCTGCCTGATACACTTGGGAGAACATCCCAACCGAAGGACAACCTTAGGAGGAGGAAGAATCGCCGATGGAGGTCCCTCAACTCGGTGCAGTCATGGTGCCCCCGATGAGATCATACGATCAACAAAGTGGTCTCTGGTTTGACCAACTAGAGTACCAGAAGTATCTCTCTCTTCGGGATTGATCCTTCGAGCATACAAGGATTTTGAGTCCAACCCTCCTCTCCAACGCAGGTATGAACACCGAATTCGATACTATCTTCTCTACCATTGGTTGGTCTAGTTTTTGGCAAGTAGATGAACTTGGAATTAAATTGCTCACCCTAGAGTTCTTGTGTTCTTTACAAGTCTCTCATGATGAAATATCTTTCCATATGTTTAATCAAAACTTTAATCTCACTTGGAGTCATCTAAATGTTGCTCTTGGTTTTGATGATACATGCTTGCTTGACTTAGATCCTGCCATGAAGATTCAACAAAAGGGAATTTTAGTTGTCTATCTCTGTCTTGCATGATTGCCCAAACCCCAAACCGGAGGAAATTCATAATCCAATCCTTCGTTTCATTCACCTTTGGATGAGCATGACTTTGTTCTTTGGAAATAATTCTAGCATGCTAAGCACTATAGAGATAAAATTGTTATATGCCATGGTTAATAAGATTCAAATCTCTCCTGTGAAATGTTTAGTAGCATTTTGGCAAAGATCGATTGAAAGTAAGGAACCTATACAATTCACATCCTTAACCACTCGTCTTGTCGAATCCATGAACTTGCTAGATGGAACTTATCCTTTTGAATACATCTCTTCACCTAGAGCAGTAATTTTAGAAGAATATCTTACACTTGTTCAAATGCTAAAAAGAGGTCCCAAGGGTGGACTCAAAATGATTTATAACGGCCATACAACTGAGGTTCCTCTTCCAAATAGGCAACGTCAGTTGTATAGGACCCGTAAGCTAACCCTTGATTTGGATCAAGGAAATGGGCAAAGAGGTTTTGCAGGATCAAACAGGAGAGCACAGGAGGGACTATATTTTGTTCAACCTGAACAAGGTGGTCCTTCCGAGGAGTTGTTGGCGAGGAGGAAGATGATGCAACTTCCGATGCCATGGACACTTCCATTGGCATGCCTCCTCGACCACCACGTCCGCAAAGACCACGAGCATCCTTCTCGTCCTCACGAGATAGGGAGCATCGTGTGTTGGTATTTCTTATGCTCATGTAGAATATTTCGCAAGCGCATAGAAATACTGTTGTAGCATTTCACCCAGGAGTATTCCAGGGTATCGTATTTATCCTCAGGGAAGCAATGGTTAAAGAATATGATAGCTAACCAAGGTGATCCACTAACTAATATACCAACTAAACTATGGTAGGGGTAAATGGTATATATGATAAGTGCAATGACACACAGGAGAAGTTCCAATGATAAAGAGTAGTTTAGTGAGCGAGGAGGACAGCGAGCGAGCATAAGGTTTCCAACTATCTATCTCTACTTGCATGGTTCTAACTTAGCAAGACAAGTCATATCAAGCAAGAATAATATTCAGACACAATTGCACTTCGGGCCACTAGGCCACTTAGCAACAGAAAGGGATGAGAAGGGTGCTAAACTGCCTAGCACAAGAAGGCCTACGCTTCAAGAACTTAGCTGAACATGGTGGGATCAAAGCCTAGATAGGTCTGTCACCCCTAATAGGTATGACAAACAAACCATTGGATAAGCCACAGACATAGGTAAGCGTATAGTCTACACACCATGTCTACACTATATCTCACTACTCTAATCCGACGTCCCGTGAAATTGATTAGAGCACCGGGTTAAGGGCGGTGAACCAGTGCAAAGGTATACTGCCATTATGTTACTATCAAACAACTATGACTATGCTAACAACCAATACAACATAACTAGTCATGCTGCAATAAAGTAAAGTACTAAGGCAAAGTAGAGAAGATAACTATATAAAATAACTCAAGTATTACAAAGAGAGAAATAAATACTAGAAGCATACTAGACCTCCTGGAAGACTAGAGCTAAAGACCAAAGGCTCACTCTAACTCCTAACAACACTAACACTACTACAAGTGCTACATCTTGAGAGAGAGTGGAGAGCTCCTCCTTGTGGTGTGTCTTGAATGAGAGGGGGTGAGGCGGTATTTATAGTGGAGAGGTGGAATAGAGGCAACTCCACCGCCACGTCATCAATCCTCGTGATGTATGGTGAGAGCCCTTGGATCGTAACTGCCCTTTAGATCAATGGTGCAAGAGAATTCAGCATGTGCTTCTTTAATTCAGCATGTGCATCTTTGCATGGCGGCATGCAAATGGCGGTTGGATAAAGTAGTGGCCACCAAGCTACCTTGGGGCGGTCAGCCGACCCTCCCATAACATGTGGGCCACTGCTAACCTTCTAGAAGCATGGCCCACATGTCATGGAGTGGTTAGAACTTTGGTGGTGCCCATTGATGGGTCGGTCGATCTGTACAAGAGGGGTATTGACCCCCTTACTATGACAGGTGGGCCCTTCTATCATGTGGGTGCTTGGGGAGACTGGTGGGCCCCATAGGGTGGTCGGCCGACCCCCCTATCGTGGGTCCCACTAGCTCATTTCTCTCCATTTCCTGTATTCCTGCAAGGAATACTCCATGGACATGTGAAACTAGTTATTGAATAAAACATACTCATGATATGCTTATGTCCCTTCATTGTGAGGCTATTGACGATGATTTTGAGCATAGAAAATTATGACATTTTTACCGTCAACAAGATCCCCCAAGCTTAAGTATTTGCTCATCCTCGAGTAAAGGGTAAAGTAAACATGATCATAACACCTTAAGATATATAGATAGCATAAAATTCATTCCAAAACATTTCTTAAACAAGTGGGATATGTGGAATTAGCTATTATATATCCTTGAGCAGTTGAAAAGTGGAAAAATTCTTAAAGCAAAGTCATCTTCCCAATCCATTTCTTAGTAACTTGGAGTTTTTCAAAGTTTTCACAAGAAAAGCATAGTTCACTTAGACTCCTCAAATGGTACTCTCAGATCATTCAATGGTGTATGATTCCTTACCAAGGCACAGCTTGCCTTATTTTGTTTCTTCTTACTTCTAAAAGGTTTATGTGGAGTTCAGGTAGGGATAGACATGAAAGCATACTTGCATTGCATATATTGTAAAGTCAAAACAATGATCCAAGGAGAAAAATGTCATAATCCTAGATCAAGATGTGCATGTGTGTGGAAAATGGCATATGTAAAAATACTCCTTCATTTGATATGATCTCTTTCTAACTTATTATTTTGAGACATAGCTATCTTTATTTATTTATTTTCTTTTTCTATGAGCTTTGATTTGTTCATCATTTTTTTTCTAAAACTTAGGAACTTCATGTGCCCTATATTTTTTTTCATATTTTTCATAATTTTGCATAGTCTATGTCTCATTGACTAACCACATACTAGAGAGAGAATTTCCATTAGAACATGGAGCATGAACTATGTGGAAAATGAAAGGTATGTTTTTGCGTACTTCCAGTGTAGAAGCAGCATATATATGTGGCGTGTACGTGATCTTGACCTTGGGAGTATGACAATATCCTCAATAAGGGTCAACAAGGTTTGACCAAACTCAACACAAGTACAAGTAGCAAATGTAGAAGGCTTTAAACATGCAAGAACATCATATGGCTTTGGTAGGAATTTCTCATCATTGAGGAGTATGTAACACTATGGTTTTATAAAATTTTATCAAAAGCAAGACTCCAAGCACTTTGAATAGTAAAGGTACGATTTCTAAGCTAGAACTGTATCACACATCACAACAACTTAGTCAATATGAGTTTCCTATTAAGATATTTCCCACAAGCATAAGCATATGTATATGGAATAAAACTTATGCAAGCTTCTATCTCAAGAATGTCATAAGCATGTCACTTTTCAAATTTTCAATCCAGGTTTGGCTTTAGTTCATTTTGGGTTGCATGAGATGATGTCAAAATATCGCACATGTACCAAGAAGAGAGGAGGATGTGTAAAACCAGCGTTTTGAAGTGAAGTATCAATAGTGGAGGATGGCAGGTGGGCCCATAGCTCCATGATGGGGTCGGCCGACCCCATCAGGAGGCATCTGGCCCTCGAAGGTGTGTCTCCTCTTTGTCCTCTATGCATACACCAAACTTCAGCTCAATTGGCTACTCTTGGGTCGTCGGCCGACACCCATATGGTGGCCTAATTGGCTCAAGTTGTGTGTGATAGCATCTTGTCAAGTGTGCATCACTACTGCATTTTCAGATTCTTCGCTTGTGGACACAAAGACAAGCCAGAGATTAAGTGCATGGGTCCTGCTGGTGGAAAAACACCAGCGGAACCAAAACTTCACTCATCATTTTTTTAGCCTCAAGCACATTGAAGATGATTAAGCTTATGGTATATGCTTTGTTCATTCTCATGACATGGTTGATAAACTGAGATGGAAGAGATGAGCATTCATGTGAGATTTGAAAACATTTGACAAAAGGGGGTTTAGTTCTTCAACCTATTGAGGCGCTGCCCAACTTACAACTCATGCATCAATGACCATTTTTTTCAAGATAGAAAGAATAAGATATTTATGAAGCATATGAGCAGGAGGTCTTTGTATTCTTTTATTCAATTTTATTATTGATGCAATGAAATAAAAGCGAGGGATAAGAATATATACCTTAGTGGGATAATAATACTTACCTTAGTGGGGAAGAGGACCTTCCCCAAGCTTGCTCTTTTCATCACACTTGTGCTGCAAGGATTAGTAGGGGGAGGGGCTCCTCCCCCAAGCTTGTCTCCTTGGTGGGGGAGAGGACCTTCCCCAAGCTGGTTCTTCTGAATGCCCTTGTATCACCATGGTGTTGGTGTTGAGCAAGGGTCTTACATCTTGTCACCCTACCTGCACCTGAGATACCTCTACAGCTTTCCACATTCTCTAAGTCAATTGTTAGTCTCCATGATTAATACAACCAATACCTCTCGTCTTGGAGAGGGATTTTGATTGTATAACCATGGTGAAGCATAAAAGACTAGTTTGATTCATTTTTTAAGCATGTGTCGATAAGGTGTTTGAATATTCTAGGTATAGGTATGAAGAGTACCAAGGCATCATATGCAAACACAAGGATTATGAAATTCTAGTGACAAGAAAAGATTATTCAAAATGAGCTTATGTCATGGAAGACATCTTGTCATTGAGTTATCATGCTGAGAGAAACAAGCACTTGGAACTCGAGAGAGAATGGCTCAAGAACAAGAGGAAATTCCAAAGATTGCTCTAAATTTCCAACATGAGCGAAGGGTGAAGAAAGAAGTGACCGAAGGTGATAAAACCAAGTCGGGTGACATGCTGTTGCACCCTCCACTAGGAACACTCAATGGCATTTGCATTTGATTCCTAAGTAAAGCAGAATAGGAAAAGAAGGGAGGTGATAGGCCACATATTGGGGTTGGCCGACCCCTACATGTCCCCTATCTCTTGCCCAAAGCTAAGGTTCTTGGTCCTAGTGTTTAGTGAAGACAAAGAATGCAAGTTCGAGTGCATGAAAAGACAAAAGGAGCAATAGAAGATCACCCATTCATACTTTGGCTAGTTGTATGTGTTGATGGTCCTTAAATACCAAATCCAACTGTCAACTAAACAAGGAAAAGGATCTATATGAAACCAACACCTAGAAATAGGGTTTATACTAACAGAATTCCATGAGTTTTGGTGAATGTCTATTTCTGCACAGGATATCAGGAAATATGGAGGAAAGGCCCACATGTATGGTTTACATAAAGATAATTATCATCCACGGGAAAAAGAACAATCTAGAAGGGTCAATAAGGCGCGGGAAGAAACAAGAGGCCGACTGGGCCTTGGGGCAGGGCGCCCGCCCTACCCCTAGGGCGGCCGCCCTAGGGCAAGGCCCATTCAAGGTCTACCTTGTGGACCCTCTCTCCACCGCCTTTGAGGTTGCATCTAAGCCCTCCATTAAGGTCAGTTTGATCCGACGGCCGATGTTCATTTGAGGAGGCTATATAAGGAAGGCCCCCTGACCCTGAGGAGAAGACCTAATTCTCATTATTCATTATCCATCTCAAGAGGAGAAGTCCCTGATCAAGTCCTAGAGCCACCACATCAACTAGACCTCTAGTTTAGCATAGCTATATAGGATTAGAACTAGATGGAGTCAATCTTCGATTGGTTTCCGGATCTGTCAAGAGGATTATTGGTAATTCTCTCTAGTTCTTCCTTGTTCATCATTTGTTCTTCAATATTATGAATATGACTTTGCTACACTTCATTATATTGTTTATGACTTTACTCTATTTGATTATGTTCTTAATTATATTGTTCTTAGTTTATTATGATTATATCCTTGGCATAGTTAGATCTGAATCATATGCATGTTTAGGATCATATAGCATTTATCCATCAGCGCTATGGGTAAATGATAGATATTGTGTAGGCGTGGTGCCTAGACCGTATTTATCTGCGATTGTACCCTACATTCCAGATCGTGAGGTAGTTCGCGGGAGTGACAGTCCTGTTGAGTCCTTTGTAGTCCTCCTCCCGTTTGTAGGGCAGGCAGAGCAGTACTATTACGGGGAAGTGATTTCTATGTTTCTCATCTTCCTTAGTAATACTCACTACACATGAATATCTCTTATCTCGCCATGATTGCCAAGTATAATTGCACTAATCATAATATGCTAGACTATATAGTTAAGAATGACTTAGGAAATATTCTTATAGTTCATCCTAATTCCATGCTAATGACTTGCTAGAGTATCTATTGAGGTGCTTATCATTATCTTATGTGGCTACATATATGTTGATCAATATTTATCTTTTGTCACTATTCATTCATTATCTATATCTTATGTGACACTTATCCTGTATTGAGAGAGATAGATGAAAACTCTCCATTACACATACAGTAATACTCATTACTCATTCCCCATTTATTCCTTAGTATCCCTTCCTAGTGGTAAAAATATAAATAACAATATCTGGAATACTCTTGGTTAAAATGCTACATCGGTATTATCTGTGCGCTTGCAGAGACACATTTATATTTATATATTTATTAGAAGAGCAAATGCATATTTCAATACCGCATCACTCTGCCATGCTGGGGATGACAACTTGGCTTAAGTGGCATGAGAGGTGGTTAACTATTTTTGGCGCCGTTATCAGGAATAGATTTTAATCTACTTTTGGTAACGACGTTAAGTTATGTCAACAAGTATTTTTGGCGCCGTTGTCGGGGAAGGCTGATTAGCTATCAAAAGGAATAAATGAGTTATCACTTGCATCACTGATGAGATTGAGGAATCATCAATTCTCTGCTCATACAGCCTTACCCTTGATCTTTGCCTATTTTTCCTATCATTTTATGTAGGGTAATGTATGAATAGGTTTGATCTTCCAGACAATTTTGTTGAAAATCCTGAACCATTAATCAGAAGGACCAAAGCCAAGCTCGGGAAAGTAACAGAATCATCATCATTAACATCTAAGCTTGAAGCTTCACCCAATCAAGAAGATCATCAAAACATCGTTCGAGACTTGACATCAGAGTTTGAAGCCATGGAAGACAAGTCAATCCGTGAGTTCTCAGCCCCCACCACGGACAACATCTGCACTGGACCTGCTGCGAACATTGATTGCTCATTTGAGCTCAAGCCTGCGCTCATCAACATGGTGCAAGCAAGCTAGTTCTATGGGAAAGCACACGAAGATGCTAGTGCTCATCTCCAACACTTCCTGGAGATTTGCAGCACATTCACTATCAAAGATATTCCCAGAGACGCCATACTACTTCGCCTTTTCCCATTCTCACTCTTGGGAAGAGAGAAGCAGTGGTTCTATGCAACCAAGGAGAAGAACACCATGTGGGCACTATGTTCCACCAATTTCCTAGTAAAGTTCTTTCCCATGGCAAAGACCAATGCTCTCCGTGGGAAGATTTCAAGTTTTCAGCAACAACATGACGAGTCCGTTCCAGAAGCATGGGAGCGCTTCCAAGACTACATCCTAGAATGTCCCAATCACGGAATGGAGAATTGGTTACTTATGCAGACTTTCTATCATGGACTCAGCAACAGCACTCATGAAACCATGGATGCTGTTGCTGGAGGAGCATTCCTATCACTTACAATACAACAAGCCACAACTCTTGTGGAGAAGATGGCATCCAACCAAGGTTGCAGTGAAGAAAGAACTCAAACTCGCAAGAAAAGTGGAGGTACGCACCAGCTCAAAGAGGTAGACATGCTGTCAGCAATGCTAGACCTGCTCATGAAGAGACTCGATGAAAAAGCTGGAGAGAAGAAAGAAGTTATGAACATCTACGACTCTCACATGACCTGTGAGGAGTGTGAAAACACTGGACACTCAGGCAACCATTGTCCAAAATTGCAGGAGGATGTGAACTACATCAATAACAACAATTACAACCGTCCTCAGCAAAATCAAGGTTGGAATCAACAACCACAAAGGCCTAACTACTCAGGTAACTACTAAGGTAATTATCAAGGTAACAATTCTTATAATAATCCTAGTTTTCCACCTTTGAGAGAGTTAGTGTCTAATCAAAGAAAGTTAATGGATAACATGTCTAAGAAATTAGCATCCAATAATAAAATATTAGAAACTATAAATAATAGGATGGATAATTTTTCTATTGCCATCAAAAATCAAATTATCTTTAATAAAATGATTGAATCTCAGCTAACCCAAATAGCTGCTATTGTTCCTACCACTAACCCTGGTATTCCATCACAACCGGAAGGATTAGAATCTGCAAATCTTGTAGACATATTTGATGCAGGTGCTTATTGGAACAACCCCACCGAATGGTGGTGTGGCGACTCTATGCCAACCAAGAAAGGAGATCCAGGACGACCCGTCATCCCAATCTCCATTGGCGTCACAGACTTTCCTGAAGCACTTTGCGACTTCAGCGCAACCGTCAATATCATGCCTAGAGTAGTCTATGAGAAATACTTTAATTATCCTTTTGTCAGATACAACCCTGTGTTTGCAGCTTGCAGATCGGACACTATGCTACCCTGGTGGAATATTAAAAGATATCAGTGTCCGGATTGGTACCTCATATGTCCCAGCAGACTTCATGGTGATAGAGACCGACGTTGATGAGAGGTCACCCATCATCCTAGGGAGGCCACTCTTGAACACTGTTGGAGTCGTCATCTACGCTAGCGCTGCCAAGATCAGTTTCTTCATCAAAGGGGAGAAGGAGACATTCTCCTTCAAGAACAAAATCATACAAGCTCCTGACCAACCTCAAGATGACCAAAGAAGAGGACCAATAGAAGGAATAAGTAGAACAAGTAGAACAAGAACAAGAACAAGAACAAGAAGCAAGTACGGACAGAACCAGTAAAGATGGTCACATCACTCCACAATAATCAAGATCACCAAATCAGATCCCCTTATTTGATCAAGAAGGACGACCCAGGTGTCCCAACCATTGAATGCACAATCAACAGATGCTCGTTCCAGAAAGCAATTTGCGACACCGGATCGAGCATCAACATTATGGCCAAGTTGACCTATGAGTTTCTATATGGTACAATGCCTCTACATACAACATACACCCAACTCCAGATGGTAGATCAGACATGCCGCGTCATCGAAGGCATAGCAAAAGATGTCCCCATCCAGATTGATGACCACTTCATCCCTACAGACTTCCTAGTCGTTGATATGGGAGAAGATGATTATGATCCACCTATCATCCTTGGAAGACCATTCCTAAGCACCATCAAAGCTATCATCTATATCGGGACAGGAGAAGTGCACCTACACTTCCCCTCTGAGAAGGTATGTCGTTACTTTAATGCTAACTACATTGTTGAAGAATCTAAGCAGAATAGAACGAGAAGAAGACGTCGCTACCGCAACTAGAAGAAGCAGAACGCTAAGGATGGGTGGGCTGACTATAAAGGAGAAGTATCAAAATATGAAGAGAGATACCCCGAAGAAGAAGAGTCAATATACGCAACTCCACTCTCTAGGCCAAACACACCACCAACTCCAAGGTTGGGAAATGAAAGATCACTCTATGACCACCCCAGGCACGAGAGCGGAGAATCTTGGGAAGAAGCAAAGGTATGTCCCTTCAATTTTAATAAGTATCCAGAAAAGAGGTTTGTCCTAGGGAGGCCACCGCACCAACACAAGTGTGGAGAGAAAAAGAAATCATACCAGAAGAAGAAGCGCAGCCGGAGGCGCCAGCTACGCCGTCCAATGAGCCCCAGGACGACTAAGGACGTAAGGAGTACTGTTCGGAGGACTTAAACCACCGAACGCTGTGCCAAGAGGTAAAGCTTGGTAGTTATCTTTTCCCTTAATTATTTACTTTCCCAAATTAGTTAATCATGTTTACACCATCTTTAAAAAGAAAATAAAAATATTTAAAACTATTAAGCCCCATGTAAATAGACTCGTGGCATAAAACCCATGAGTGTACTCGCTATGGTGGCATAAAAATAAATAAATATGTTTTTGTCTTATAAAATAAAAATATAAAAATAGTAAGTTTATGATCCTGCTAAATAATAACATCCATTAGAGGAAGCTCAACATGATTCAGGCTAGAGATTTATGACTAACACTTAATCAGTTCCACAAGCTTTGTTGTCTATTTGAGCTTCACAGAATTCAAGGATCAAAGAAGAACAGCAACCAGAGGACATCTTACCCACTGTCAGAATGCTCTGACAAGATAAGAACACCTCTGCTACCTGCAAACTACATCAGAAGAAATTACGTCAAAATCAAGCTTGGGGGAGAGCACCCCCACGTTCCAGTGACACCAAAAGAAATTACGTCAAAATCAAGCTTGGGGGAGAGCACCCCCACTACTCAGCTAAGTATTTCTACCTATCAGTTTTTATATCTATACTTTGATAAAAATAAAAAGATGCATAATCATAGAAACCCAATAAGTATTTTCCCGTTTATATGTATGTCTTTGCTATGTTTATAAGTTTGCTAATAAATAATATAAAAGAATAAAATAAAATAGCTATGCTAAAATGAACCCCAATGATAAACTTTTAATATGGAGATGATGAATAGTTGCTCTGCCGTAATTCCTTTCAAGTACCTAGTTTTCAAATTTGATCTCTCTCTCTCAAGTTTAGGCATAATTGTTATTATTTGAATTTGCTCTAAACCTGAACTTGTGGGAAGTACCTATCTAAGTCTAAGTCTCTGACGAATATGATATGAGAAGGTTTGAGTTGCTATTTATCTGCTCCTAGAGATGCTAGAATTCTAGAGAATTTTATCTTTTGAAAACTTTAAAAAAATACTGCATGATGAGTTCCTGTATGATGAGAGTTTAAATTCCTACCACAGTCATATATACATGCTTACTAGATTAGGAAACCACACATATTTACATACTGCTTATGAGCATTGAATGTGGTCAAGCTGTGTGACCCTCGGGAACTAGTCATGCGGTCTGAATCAAGATTCACTTACACTACACCCACATACACTGCTTCTATCTTAGAAGTACGCATCCACATACATTCCACCCATACACGCTGCTTCTATCCTAGAAGTACGCATCCACATATGTCCACTCATTTCCATCTCCAGATCCACCCACCAAAAACATTCTACTCCTAATTCGGGAGAGAATAGAAACACATAAATATTCTCCTATTCCTGTTTTTCCCTGTGAAATAAATGCTCCAGTCGCTTTATTGCTTTACAAGGATGAGTGCTCTTAAAAGAGAGAGAGAGAGAGAGAGAGAGAGAGAGAGAGAAGAGGAAATAAAAAGGGGCAAGTGCCTGCCAACCTCGGAAAAATAAAAAAATGTGAGAAGAGAGGTAAAAATGGGCAAGTGTCCGAGAGTAGAATTAGGGGTACAAGATACACACCTAAAAAAATTTATATCAAGCATCTCATTCCCTCCAAAAGGATTCAAATACAAGAAAGGTATATCCATCAAAAAGGGAGCAAAAGTAGAATTAGACTTTCACCTCTGCCATCATCATCACCACCACCATCATCATCATACACCCTTCATTCGCCACACATGCACATCTTGATTTGACTTATTTACCTATTCCTTTGGATCCGCGGTTTGACTATGCAATATATGTCTTGTAAGTATGTATACGCTATCTCCCACCTATGAGCTCCAGATATAAGCCATAGAAGTAGGGTGAGAGAGAGAAGGCAATGTCACAATGCCTTATACCACAAATACCACATATTTGAGAGAAGGCATACACCATCAATGCCTTAGTAAGGATCCAAAAATACCACAAAGGAGATATTTGAGAGAGTCATACAAGGAGTCTCTGAGTATTATTTTGAAAATCTACAAAAAAACTCTGGAGCTATAGTTGATCAAAGAGCAAGGTACATGGTGCTTGACTGGATCGTTCCGTCTTTCAACTACTCAAGACACAGGTGACGGTTACAAGCCCCATGGTGGAAGGTAAAATGAGTAAGTTTTAAATCTTAATAATTGATCTAATCCGGAGATGAGATCTTATTTGAAAGCATGTGTACCTTTAAGGTGTGAAAGCATTGCAGCAACTCCTAATCCATCACTGAGTTTATCTTTGCTCAGGGACGAGCAAAAGGTAAGCTTGGGGGGTTTGTTGACGGTCCTTAAATACCAAATCCAACCGTCAACTAAACAAGGAAAAGGATCTATATGAAGCCAACACCTAGAAATAGGGTTTATACTAACAGAATTCCACGAGTTTTGGTGAATGTCTATTTCTGCAGGGGGATATCAGGAAATATGGAGGAAAGGTCCACATGTAAGGTTTACATAAAGATAATTATCATCCACAGATAAAAGAACAATCTAGAAGGGTCAAGAAGGCGCGGGAAGAAACGAGAGGACGAGCGGGCCCAGGGGCAGGGCGCCCGCCCTACCCCCTGGGGCGGCCGCCCTAGGGCAAGGCCCATTCAGGGTCTGCCTTGTGGACCCTCTCTCCACCGCCTTTGAGGTTGCATCTAAGCCCTCCATTAAGGTCGGTTTGATCCGACGACCGACGTTCATTTGACGAGGCTATATAAGGAAGGCCCCTTGACCCTAAGGAGAAGACTTAATTCTCATTATTCATTAGGAGAAGTCCCTGATCAAGCCCTAGAGCCACCACATCAACTAGATCTCTAGTTTAGCATAGCTATATAGGATTAGAACTAGAAGGAGTCAATCTTCGATTGGTTTCCGGATCTGTGATTATTGGTAATTCTCTCTCTAGTTCTTCCTTGTTCATCATTTGTTCTTCAATATTATGAATATGACTTTGCTCTACTTCATTATATTGTTTATGACTTTACTCTATATGATTATGTTCTTAATTATATTGTTCTTAGTTTATTATGATTATATGCTTGGCATAGTTAGATCTGAATCATATGCATGTTTAGGATCGTATAGCGTTTATCCATCAGCGCTATGGGTAAATGATAGATATTGTGTAGGTGTGGTGCCTAGACCGTATTTATCTGTGATTGTACCCTACATTCCGGATCATGAGGTAGTTTGCGGGAGTGACAGTCCTGTTGAGTCCTTTGTAGTCCTCCTCCCGTTTGTAGGGCAGGCAGAGCGGTACTATTACGTGGAAGTGATTGTTATGTTTCTCATCTTCCTTAGTAATACTCACTACACATGAATATCTCTTATCTCGCCATGATTGCCAAGTATAATTGCACTAATCATAATATGCTAGACTATATAGTTAAGAATGACTTAGGAAATATTCTTATAGTTCGTCCTAATTCCATGCTAATGACTTGCTAGAGTATCTGTTGAGGTGTTTATCATTATCTTATGTGGCTACATATATGCTGATCAGTATTTATCTTTTGTCACTATTCATTCATTATCTATATCTTATGTGACACTTATCCTGTATTGAGAGAGATGGATGAAAACTCTCCATTACACATGCAGTGATACTCATTACTCATTACTCATTCCTCATTTATTCCTTAGTATCACATCCTAGTGGTAAAAATATAAATAACGATACCTGGAATACTCCTGGTTTAAATGCTACATCAGTATTATCTGTGCGCTTGCAGATACACATTTATATTTATATATTTATTAGAAGAGCAAATGCATATTTCAATAACGCATCTCTCTGCCATGCTAGGGATGACAACTTGGCTTAAGTGGTATGAGAGGTGGTTAACTATTTTTGGCGTCGTCATCAGGAATATATTTTAATCTACTTTTGGTAACGACGTTAAGTTATGTCAATAGTATGTGTCATGAGTGGTGAGAAAAAAGAAAGAGGAGGCATGGAAGGACCTAAGGTCTATCATGAAAGAAAGCAATCTATATGACCAAAGGGATCAAAGTGATGTCCCCCTACATGCTCATGCACTCAAACTTCATAAATTTTAGAGCAATGCACCTTGGATACTTATGCAAGCAAAGTGGGAGGCACATGGTGATGTGATGGGTCCTTGGCCAGGTCGGCCGACTGATGTGTGGCCTCTCCACACTTCCTCATGACATGAAACATTTATTAACATGATTCCAATGTGCAACAAAGTGCAGGTGGCACCATGGTGGGGTCCGCCGACCCCACCTTGGGCACAAACTAGCTCAAAAATTCATGTTATGTTTTCCATAAAGTTTTATGTAGGAAGAGATGTTGGGTTCTTGAGATTTCAAATGTGATAACCCAAAATTAAATATAAAAGGAGTGCAATGGAGAATCAGATGTGGATACATACCGAATTACCTCACGACGAGGGCTCTTGGTTCAGGTCCAATGAGCAACAATCCTAAATATGCGGATTTGAAAGACTTGTTTCCATCATTCCTTTCTTGATTCTTCTTTTGATTTTTGGTTTGGCAGATTTGTTTTGTGTCTGAGGAGTGGACTTCACCTCCTTCTTTCTTATCATTGGCATGCCATCTTTTTGCTCCATTGTTTTGTTTCATTTCTGCAATAGATTAGTAGACAACACATATTCGAAGGGATACACAAGGATTTTCAAGAATGGGTATTTGTTGTCATCAAGCAAGAGGTCATCTTCTATAGAGAGGTTGTCTTTAACATTTAATTAGCATAGAGGAATTTTTCCATGTTAAGAGGTGTTCTCTTATTGCTCACCTAAATTTTAGATTTAACAAGGCACAGGAAAAATTGTTCAAAATTATTTTGAGGAGTACCTCAAGCCTTGATTCATCTCCAAGAATGATCTCTGACTTACCCAGCAAAGATTTCAAGTTTCCTACAAGGGTTAGTCCAAATATACAACCAAATTCTATACAAGTAGCTTTTGGTTCCATACTCAAACTCGACACCATGTCTCATTTAATTAAGGAAGACTATTCAACCTAAGCACCATGCTTAATTTAAACAACCTATGGGAGTACCAACGTTTAGCACAACCAAACCAAAGCATACTTTGAACAGAGAAGGGAAGCATGTGAATGAGATTCATTTTATTAGATACAAGAACATGAATGGTGAACCAAAGGAACAAATTTTTTTTTGTAAACATGGGTGATTCCCTTCTTTTTTTATGAACTTTTGATCTACACTAAAGAAGAATTGATTTTAGTGTTCCATTAGTGTAGACCCTATTTCCCATGTTTTGAACTATGTTCATTGTTTTCACCAGTTCTTTCAAAGTTCACACAAGGCCAGACAAGATGTGGAAATTAGTCAAAAAATGTATCATAGGCCTTTACTTACCTTTGATCATGAAGTTTTATCTTGGGACTTACCCTCTTGGATTTGGGAAGTTTCCTACAAGGTTAGTCACATGTGCACCCAAATTCTATGCAAACAAATTTTAGTTCAATAATCAAACTAGACACCACGTCTAATTTTATTAAGGAAGGCTATTTAAACTAAGCATCATGCTTAACTCAAAAAGCCTATGGAAGTGCACTAGAGAACACTCCCAAACTAAAACATACCAACATAGAAAGGAAGCATGAAAGAATATACAAGCTTCATTCAAGAAGAGGTGAACGCATCAATGGTGAAACATGGATCATCATTTTTTTTATTTTTTAATGCAAAACTATGTAAATGGATAGATGAGATGCATTTAAATTAAACATGATATGCTTTTGCGATGGAAAAATAATTAAGTGATGGATATGCATGAATCTCTAGGTGAATCCCAAGAAAGCACTAGAGACATGATGATTAAAGCAAACATGTAGCGGTATGGAGTAAATAAAAGGATAACGTCGGGTTGCCTCCCGACAGGGTCTCACATACCTGAATGATCCCATTATTACCCACAATTGTAGACGGAATTGTGAGTGGTTTTGCTCCGTCACATGAATGGTTTTGTTTTCTTCTTTGACGGCAACCTTCTTCAATTCTACACAGGGTTAGATTACATGCATACACATACCTGTGAGATGGCAGGGTTGAAGTGTTGATTGTTCATGAATGATCAGGCACCCTGGGCTCTTTGATGTTTTTTCTTTTTTTTCTTGTGGAAGAACACCGGAAGGTCAAGACGGTTGATGTCCTGTTTATTCGACACTCAAAAGAACAATGGTGATCCCACAATAGCTAGTAGTAACATAGATTAGCAGACATCAAAGTTAGTATCAAAATCTTTTGCCAACTGCTTCCCCGGTAACGGCGCCAGAAATGTTTGTTGGTATTTATTATGCTCATGTAGAATATTCCGCAAGCACACAAAAATACTGTTGTAGCATTTCACCCAGGAGTCTTCCAGGGTATCGTATTAATCCTCAGGGAAGCAATGGTTAAAGAATATGATAGCTAACCATGTTGATCCACTAACTAATATACCAACTAAACTATGGTAGGGATAAATGGTATATATGATAAGTGCAATGACACACAGGAGAAGTTCCAATGATAAAGAATAGTTTAGTGAGTGAGGAGGTCAGCGAGTGAGCATAAGGTTTCCAACTATCTATCTCTACTTGCATGGTTCTAACTTAGCAAGACAAGTCATATCAAGCAAAAATAATATTCAGACATAATTGCACTTCGGGCCACTAGGCCAATTATCAACAGAAAGGGATGAGAAGGATGCTAAACCGCCTAGCACAAGAAGGTCTACACTTTAAGAACTTAGTCGAACGTGGTGGGATCAAAGCCTAGATAGGTCTGTCACCCCTACTAGGTACCACAAACAAACCGTTGGATAAGCCACAGACACAGGTAAGCATATAGTCTAGACACCATTTCTACACTATATCTCACTACTCTAATCCGACGTCCCGTGAAATTGATTAGAGCACCGGGTTAAGGGCGGTGAACCAGTGCAAAGGTATACTACCATTATGTTACTATCAAACAACTATGACTATGCTAACAACCAATAAAACATAACTAGTCATGCTGCAATAAAGTAAAGTACTAAGGCAAAGTAGAGAAGATAACTATATAAAATAACTCAAGTCTTACAAAGAGAGAAATAAATACTAGAAGCATACCAGACCTCCTGGAAGACTAGAGCTGAAGACCAAAGGCTCACTCTAACTCCTAACAACACTAACACTACTACAAGTGCTACATCTTGAGATAGAGTGGAGAGCTCCTCCTTGTGGTGTGTCTTGAATGAGAGGGGGTAAGGGGGTATTTATAGTGGAGAGGTGGAGTAGAGGCTACTCCACCTCCACGTCATCAATCTGCGTGATGTATGGTGAGAGCCCTTGGATCGTAACCGCCCTTTAGATTAATGGTGCAAGAGAATTCATCATATGCTTGTTTAATTCAGCATGTGCATTTTTGCATGGCGGCATGCAAATGGCGGTTGGATAAAGTAGTGGCCACCAAGCCACCTTGGGGGGGTCGGCCGACCCTCCCATGACATGTGAGCCACTGCTAACCTTCTAGAAGAATGGCCCACATGTCATGGACTGGTTAGAACTTTGGTGGTGCCCATTGATGGGTCGGCCGATATGTACAAGAGGGGTATTGACCCCTTACTATGACAGGTGGGCCCTTCTATCATGTGGGTGCTTGGGGAGACTGGTGTGCCCCATAGGGTGGTTGGTCGACCCCCCTATGGTGGGTCCCACTAGCTCATTTCTCTCCATTTCCTGTATTCCTGCAAGGAATACTCTATGGACATGTGGAACTAGTTATTGGATGAAACATACTCATGATATGCTTATCTCCCTTCATTGTGAGGCTGTTGACGGTGATTTTGAGCATAGAAAATTATGACATTTTTACCGTCAACAGTGAGCGGCAGCAACAAATGGACCACCTCACCAATGCTATGGGCAAGCTTTGCGTTGAGCATGGTGTGACAGCAGGCATAGTCCAACAAACTACCGAACAAATCCAAGTGCTGCAAGAAGAACAAATCCAGCAGTGGACATTGTGGTGGCAACAACATCCATATCAGCCACCACACTATTGAGCAAAGGATAAGCTTGGGGGAGGTTCCCTCCCCCACTAAGGTAAGTGTTTATTCTCAGCATTTAAATTCATGCATTTTCTTGCTTATCTTTGCTTGCATCTAAAAAAATAAAATAAAATAAAATAAAATAATCTGAATATGATAAAAAGAACAAAAAGACTTCTCTCTACTCTCACATGTTCCGTGAATGCTTATCTCTTATGGAAATGATAAATAGTTGCTCTGCTAAATGTTTCTCTAGTACTTAGTTTACAACTTGGTATTTCTCTAAGTATGGATTACTTGGCTTAAAAGAAACCATCATGAACCTGAAACTTTTGTGGGTTGCAAATGTTGTAACTAAGTCTAAGTTGTTGTGAGACATGATATAACAAGACAAGAGCTGCTATAATATTGTTCTAAACAAGAATGACTATCCGAGTTTTATTTATTAAAATGATAAAAACACTTCTTGTTCCTCAATGGTGAAAATTCCTACCAAAGCCATACATGCTCTTTCATGATATAAGCTTTCTACATAAGTTGCTTGCTTTGTGTTGAATTTGGTCAAGTTTTGTGACCCTTATAGAGAGATTTACCATGCTCCCAAGATCAAGATCACGTACACACCACATATTGTAACACCCTAAAGTTATGCATTTTTCAAAATAGATTAAAAGTAACCTAAATGCATTTTTGTGTGGGCATTATAACCTAGGAAAATAATTATATTTCATGAAATAAAAATGGTCATCATACTAGAGACAGTGTTGTTGCATTCATGCTGATGCATATCACTTTGTATTGGTTGCATTTTACAAAATTCAAATTTGAATTCAAAAGAGCTTTTGGAAATCGATTTTGAAAATCCAGAAAATAAAAGAAAAAAAAACATTTCATCCCTCCTCACTTTGGCCCAAGGCCTCTTGCCCCCCAGCCCCGCAGGCCCTCTCCTCCCCCTCTCTCTCGGTTTGGGCCTGCCCCCTTCCCCCTCACGCGTGGACAGCCCAGCTCCCTCTCTCTCTCTGTGTGCTGACATGTGAGCCCCACATGGCAGATTCACCTCCTTCCTCCCCTTTCCTTTCTTTCCCCCTCTCCTTCCCTATTCGCTCGCACTGGTGGACCGCTCTGCCGAGCGCAAGTCGGAGTAGGAGACCTCCCTTTCCATCGCCATCACCGAGCCGTGTCTAGCAAGTCGAGCGCAGCACCTCCCCGACCCTTTCCTTTCTTCCCTCCCCTCTCTTTCCTTCTCTGCCGCCGCCGCCTTACCTTTGCGGAGAGACGCGAATCCGCGTCGGATCCCGCCTCTCCTTCTCCGTGGAGCGCCTTAGAGCTATAAAAGCTCGTCCCCCGCACCCCTTTCACCCTCACACCGCCCCTCGGAGCCGCACAGAGCACCCAGCGCCGCTGCGCCCGAGTTTCCGCGCCGCCGCCGCCGCTCCACCATGGGCAAGTGACTCCGCACCGTTCTGACCACCTCTGAGCCTCGCACCATGGTAAACTCAGTCCCCCGACACCACCAATCCCCTCTTCCTCTCTTTCTCGTACGTTTGAGTCCTGTCCGCGACCACCGCTGTGGCAGAGCCGCCGCGGCGCGTGGTCACCGTGTTTCTGTGCACAATCGAGACAACCGAGTGCACCAGCGTCCTCGCCTTGTCTCCCTCTCTCTCCCAGACATATTCGCGTTGAGTTTGATGCACTGAATCACCTAGTCCCATTGCGCCGCCTCTCTCCGGCAATGGCGCCACCGCCATCACGGTCTCCGCCCGCCGCGCGCCACCCCTCCCTCTCTGTGATCTTGAGCACAGTTTTTGAGATGCACTAGAACCTCCGAAAGCGATCACCCAGGACTTACAGTACAACCATGAGGGCTATATGGCTCTGGCTTTAGTTCAGTATTAGGGTCACTCTCTCGCATGCGGCAGTTCACGAAAGTTGCCATTGACGAGCGGTTGCGGAGCGGCTGGAGTGGGGACCGCTGCGTGTGTGTACCATCCCGGGGCTCCTATATACCCATTGCCCGTGGATCCGTACTGTCTGTGGTATGTCAGCGAACCCCTTTGAAAGACTTCATAGTGTTCCCTGCCCGCTCACCTCGGTAGTGTTAAGGGAGTCATGATCCCGGGGCATTTGGGCAAACACGACTCATGGGTAAAGTGTACAAACTCTGCAGAGTGTTAAAAACTGGTATATTAGCCGTGCTCACGGATACGGGCGGCCTGGAATTCTTATGGAACAGAATGACTTTAATCTATCATTTGCTAGTTTGCTATTCATTATTCATGTTTAGTCGATCATATGGTTATTGGGCTGTTGTTTATATTGATGCTATCCTATGTTAAAATTGTGATAACTTAAAAGCTAATGCGGTTTAACCAGTGTCATACCTATTTGAGCCTCATGAACCCATGTTTACTTGTTGAGTACGAAAGTACTTACGCTTGTTCATTTCTTTCATATTTGGATAAAAATCCCGGATGGGTACCAGATTATCAGAGTTATGAGGAGTATCCAGAGGACTTCTAGGTTTGGGGTCAACCAGTTGACATCCCTGTGCTATGGAGCTTTGCGAGAGTTATCTTATATTCCGCTATTATGTAATAGACATTATTTAAATACTTGTTCGCTATGTAATGAACATTTGTGATGATACAATTTTGATAATTTATCGGCTTATGTGTGTGACTGATCTCTGGGCACACATAAGATTATTGCATCTCGTTTTGTCTTTAAAACTGGGTGTGACAGATTGGTATCAGAGTCGTGTTGACTGTAGGACGCAAACCTAGATAGAATTGGTTCTTAGGAATGCTCTTTTCATGCTTTTATACCTTGTTATTATTTGTTAAAACTATTACTCATCTCAAAATTATATTATCTTGATTCTAACTTAGTCCTCGTCTTTGCTTTTCTATAGATGGCCCACAACAAGCAGACTGCTCGCAAGTCCACTCGTCCCCCGCCGAAGTACGTGCCAATGAAGCCCCGCAAAGATGAAGAAGAAGAACCCAGGAAGAGAGCTCTGAGAACAGCCGTTCCAGGACTCTCTCTGATAAGAACAGCCGCTCCAAGACCCCGTCTGGTGGTTCCAAAGCTGGTGATGAACGCTTGGGATGGACTAAGCACTTCCACTTCAAGGAAGGAGACGATGAGGACTACTACCATGGCTTGCTGAAGAAGACGTTGGAGAACCACTACTCTGACCGGAAGACCGAGGTGAAGTACATGTGCTATGAGAACAAGCACTTCCAGGATCCCTCCTTCTGGAAGTGTACCCTCTACGTCTACATCCGGAAGGACGCCACACAGTCGTGGCAAGTGGAGGCCGTCTATGAGCCTAAGATCAGCCGTGCCAACATGATGGAGTGTATGGAGGATGCAGCTCGCATGGCCCTCTTTGATCTTTGTGCTCATCGTTGTAACCGCATGATGGAGGACAAGTACCGGCACCTTCCCTTTGAGACCCGTGAGGGATGGTCCATGTTCGAGGCAAAGGATGGTTATGACGACGTCACCAAGGTGATGATCGACTTTGCTCATGAGCTGATGCAGCAGGTCGAGGTGCTGACTGATGAGCTTGGTGGCCAGCGCAAGCTACTCAAGAGGGCCCATGTAGAGAATGACGAGCTCAGAGGACGCCTGAAGATGCCCAAGTTCCATCAGAAGCTTCCCCCAGTTTTCCTTCCATAGGATGAGTACCACCTTGATGTAATAAAACGCTAGCAGCGAGAGTTGAGTCGAGTCTTGTCGTGTCTTGTGAACTTGGTTTCTTTATATGGGTTGTTATTATGATTATGAGTGATTTGGAGTTTTGTAATGAGTGTTGGAACATTGTGGGCTTGTCCACAACTTCCTTAGTTAAAGACATATAGGTTTGTTTTAAATAAAAGTGCTAGCGGGTGGGTTATCCTGTTTTCTATCTTGCTGTTTTTTGGAGCAGTCAGTAATCTTTTGGTTGTATCTCAAAGATGGTTCATCCAATGATCATGAAATTTATATGGCAACAACTAGACTTCAGTACCTTTCCAATGCATCTTGAATTACGTTCATACCTATTCTGGTTTGGGAGATATGACAATTACAATTTGAGGTTTTGCGCAGTCTGGAACTCAGAAACAGTTTTGTTAACTTGCTGTTTTCACCTAATTTTGCATCAGAATCTGAAAAAGTGAGAATTATGAAAGTTGTAGGCAAGTTTATAAGCTTTCCAACCATGTAAGTTTAACATTTGTTTGATTTTTTGAGTGTGATATATGACTGTTTTACACTACTGCTTGTAAGGTTCAGATTTCAGAAAAGTTATGCTCAGTCATGTGTTCAATGAACAATTAATCTAAAGGTCATACTATATGTTTTGGATGACAGATGGCCGCACGAGGTGGTAGAGGAAGAGGCCGTGGTAGGGGTGCACCACCAGTACCACCAGTACCGCCGACTATGGAGCAATTCATGTTAGTGCAAACCCAGCTGATCCCAGACCATGATGCAACACCTTCAGAATCCACCTGTACCACCACCACCTCCACCACCACCTGTCCAGCCACGGGACAAGCGTGGAGAGTTTATGAAGGGTCGCCCTCCGGTGTTCACTCATGCTTCCGAACCATTGGAGGCGGACGACTGGTTAAGAGCTGTGGAGAAGCAGCTGAACATCGCTCAATGCAATGAGCGTGAGAAGGTGCTTTACGCATCTGGCCAACTGCAGGGTGCAGCTCAAGATTTGTGGGACTCATACATGTATGGACGTCCTAACAATGCACCAGAGGTATCTTGGCAGGAGTTCACGGATAGCTTCAGGTCCTACCATATTCCTGAAGGCATAGTGGAGCTCAAGCAGGAGGAGTTCAGAGCTCTGAGACAAGGATCTATGACCGTGGCGGAGTATCCGGACAAGTTTGCACAGTTGTCTTGATATGCTCCTCATGAGGTTGGCAACGACGCTGACAAGCAGCGCCACTTTCTGAAGGGTCTCTATGATGGTTTGCAGTTGCAACTCATGTCCAATCTCTTCCCCAACTTTCAAGCCCTTGTGAACCACGCTATTGTTATTGATAACAAGCGCAAGGAGATGGAAGCCAAGAAAGAAGGCTTCAGGGACCAGCTTCAGGAAGCAATACCCGTCAGCGTCCCAACCCCTCTCAGAACTTCCAGCAAAGGTACCAGGGTCCGAGCAATCAGTGGAACCGTGGTCAGAATCCGCAGCATGGTCAGTTTCCGCAACGTAATCAGTTCCCACAACGTGCTCAGAACCAGCAGCAGATTGTGCCACAGGCGCCACGTCAAGGGAACACCAATGCCACTCCAATGAAGAACAGTGCTCCCAACACTCCCAATAGGTGTTTCCGTTGCAACAAGGAGGGGCACATGTCTTACAACTGTCCTGACAAGCAGAACCAACAGACGCCTCAGAACCAGAGCAATCAGCAGAGGGCAAGGCACTAGCCACCACCCAACACTGGAAGGGTGAACCACGTGTCGGCAGATACGGCATAGGAGACTCCTGAGGTTATGATGGGTACGTTCAGCATCAACTCTATCCCCGCTACTGTACTTTTTGATTCTGGAGCTTCGCATTCTTTCATTTCTGCCGCTTTTGTTAGAATGCATGATCTTTTGTTGCGCTTCATGAAAACCCCCATAACAGTAAGTTCACCGGGAGGTATTTTGACTGCAATCAATATAGTCCTTCAGTTAGTGTGCTTCTAAGGGGGGTAGCCTTTGAGGTTGAACCTATCATGCTAAGGACAGCTGGTATTGATCTCATTTTGGGTATGGACTGGATGATGAAATACAAGGCAGATATTCAGTGCCACAATAAGGTTGTTGTCTTAACTGCACCTAAAGGGGATAAAATCAGTGTGGAAGTTGTTCTGAAAGCTCCACCGACAACGACTGTGAATCAACTGGATGATGCTGGTCTTGAATATGAATCAGTGGTTGATGAGTTCCCGGATGTTTTCCCCGATGACTTGCAGGTATGCCACCCGACCGCGATATTGAATTTTTTATTGAGCTTTTGCCTGGTACTGCACCTATTGCTAAGCGTCCATATAGGATGGGGGTTAATAAGTTAGAAGAACTTAAGAAACAGTTGCAGGAGTTATAAGAAAAGGGTTTCATTCGTCCTAGCTCTTCACCTTGGGGAGCTCCGGTGATCTTTGTTGACAAGAAAGATGGTACACAACGGATGTGTGTGGCTTACCGTTCGCTCAATGAGGTAACTATCAAGAATAAGTACCCTCTACCAAGGATTGATGATCTGTTTGACCAGTTGAAAGGAGCTTGTGTGTTCTCCAAGATCGATCTTCGATCGGGATATCACCAGTTGAAGATCCGTGCCTCTGACATACCTAAGACTGCATTTACTACAAGATATGGGTTATATGAGTACACTGTGATGTCGTTTGGGTTAACCAATGCACCTGCCTACTTTATGTACTTGATGAATAAGGTGTTCATGGAGTTTCTGGACAAGTTTGTGGTAGTGTTCATTGATGACATTTTGGTCTACTCCAAAAATGAGGAAGAACATGCAGAACATCTCAAGTTGGTCTTGCAGAAGCTCAGAGAACATCAGTTGTATGCTAAAAGGAGCAAGTGTGAGTTTTGGTTGAAGGAAGTGTCTTTCCTAGGCCATGTTATATCCAATGGAGGAATAGCAGTGGATCCGAGTAAGGTGACAGATGTGTTGAATTGGAATCCCCCTACCAAAGTGACTAAGATCCATAGTTTCCTTGGATTGGCTGGTTACTACAGGAGGTTCATTGAAGGTTTCTCCAAGCTTGCTAAACCAATGACGGCTTTGTTAGAGAAGAATGCTAAGTTTTATGGTCCGAGAAGTGTCAGGCTAACTTCGAAGAATTGAAGAAGCGGTTGACCACGGCGCCAGTGTTGATTTTGCCAAACCTGAACAAGAGCTTCTCCATATATTGTGATGCATCGCGTCTGGGTCTTGGGTGTGTGCTTATGCAAGAAGGCAGAGTTGTTGCTTATGCTCAAGGCAGTTAAGGAAGCACGAGTTGAATTATCCTACACATGACTTGGAATTAGCAGTTGTGGTACATGCACTGAAAATCTGGAGACACTACTTGGTTGGTCACAAAAGTGATATTTACACAGATCACAAGAGTCTGAAGTACATATTCACCCAGTCAGATCTGAACTTGAGGCAACGCCGTTGGTTGGAATTGATCAAGGACTATGACTTGGAGGTACATTATCACCCCAGAAAAGCGAATGTTGTGGCAGATGCTCTCAGTAGAAAAAGTTATGCTAATGAAGTATACCTGGAGACACAGTCCAAAGAGTTGTGTGATCAGTTAGCGCATCTCAACTTGGGTTTTGTTGTTAATGCTATGGAGTTAGTCTTGGAACCTACTCTGGAACAGGAGATACGCAAGGGTCAGTTGGAAGATGAGAAACTAAAAGAGATTGCTGATAATATCGTGATTGGTAAGGCACCAGGTTTCAGTCTGGATGACAATGGTACTCTTTGGTTTGGGAAGAGGTTGTGTGTACCTAGAGTGAAAGAGATCTGTGAGACAATTCTGCGAGAGGCTCATGACTCAGCTTATTCTATACACCCCGGAAGTACCAAGATGTATCTGGACTTAAAAGAAAATTATTGGTGGTATGGATTGAAAAGAGACGTTGCAGAGTATGTGGCACTGTGTGATACCTTCCAGAGGGTTAAGGCAGAACATCAGCGACCAGCAGGATTGTTGCAACCAATGAGAGTTCCCGAGTGGAAATGCGAAGAAGTTGGTATGGATTTCATCGTGGGTTTACCTCGTACTCCAAGAGGATATGATTCCATATGGGTGATAGTGGACAGGTTGACGAAAGTTGCACACTTCCTACTAGTGAAGACCACTTATCATGGACCGAAGTTGGCTGAGCTGTACATGGAAAGAATCGTGTGCATTCATGGGGTACCTAAGAAGATTGTCTCTGATAGGGGTACTCAGTTCACATCTCACTTCTGGCAGCAGATACATTCCGCTCTGGGGACAAAGTTGAATTTCAGTACAGCATATCACCCGCAGACAGATGGTCAGACAGAAAGAACCAATCAGATACTCGAGGATAATGTTAAGAGCTTGTGCGTTACAGAATGGGACTAGTTGGGATAAAAGTTTGCCGTATGCTGGGTTCTCGTACAACAACAGTTACCAGAACAGTTTAAAGATGGCACCATTTGAGGCTTTATATGGAAGAAAGTGCAGAACCCCTTTGTTCTGGAATCTGACGGGAGAAAGTCAGGTGTTTGGACCGGATGTGTTGAAAAGTGCAGAGGAACAGGTGCGGACAATAATAGAAAACTTGAAGATTGCACAGTCCCGACAAAAGAGTTATGCTGACACCCGCAGAAGAGATTTGGCTTTCAATGTAGGTGACTATGTCTATCTAAAGGTGTCATCTATGAGAAGTGTAAAGAGGTTCAATATGAAGGGTAAGCTAGTACCCAGATATGTTGGTCCTTTCAAGATAGTGGAACAACGTGGTGAAGTGGCTTATCAGCTGGAGTTACTTGAGAGTTTAGCAGGGGTACACGATGTCTTTCATGTGTCGCAGTTGAAGAAGTGTTTGCGTGTGCCAGAAGAGCAGATACCGTTGGAAGAGTTGGCAGTTAAGGAGGATCTCACCTATGAGGAATACCCGATAAAGATCTTGGAAATGCAGAAAGAGTCACGAGGAGCCGAGTCATTTGTATGTGCAAAGTTCAGTGGAATCGGTATTCAGTGGATGAGGCAACTTGGGAAAGAGAAGAGGATCTGAAATGGTCATACCCACAGTTGTTTGAGTGAGTACCAGCTGAATCTCGGGACGAGATTCCTTTAAGGGCGGTAGATTTGTAACACCCTAAAGTTATGCATTTTTCAAAATAGATTAAAAGTAACCTAAATGCATTTTTGTGTGGGCATTATAACCTAGGAAAATAATTATAATTTCATGAAATAAAAATGGTCATCATACTAGAGACAGTGTTGTTGCATTCATGCTGATGCATGTCACTTTGTATTGGTTGCATTTTACAAAATTCAAATTTGAATTCAAAAGAGCTTTTGGAAATCGATTTTGAAAATCTAGAAAAAAAAAGAAAAAAAACATTTCATCCCTCCTCTTCACTTTGGCCTGAGGCCTGTTGCCCCCCAGCCCCGCAGGCCCTCTCCTCCCCCTCTCTCTCGGTTTGGGCCGGCCCACTTCCCCCTCACGCGTGGAAGCCCAGCTCCCTCTCTCTCTCTGTGCTGACATGTGAGCCCCACATGGCAGATTCACCTCCTTCCTCCCCTTTCCTTTCTTTCCCCCTCTCCTTCCCTGTTCGCTCGCGCCGGTGGACCGCTCTGCCGAGCGCAAGTCGGAGTAGGAGACCTCCCTTTCCATCGCCGTCACCGAGCCGTGTCTAGCAAGTCGAGCGCAGCACCTCCCCGACCCTTTCCTTTCTTCCCTCCCCTCTCTTTCCTTCTCTGCCACCCGCCGCCTTACCTTTGCGGAGAGACGCGAATCCGCGTCGGATCCTGCCTCTCCTTCTCCGTGGAGCGCCTCAGAGCTATTAAAGCTCGTCCCCCGCACCCCTTTCGCCCTCACACCGCCCCTCGGAGCCGCACAGAGCACCCAGCGCCGCCGTGCCCGAGTTTCCGCGCCGCCGCCGCCGCTCCACCGTGGGCAAGTGACTCCGCACCGTGCTGACCACCTCTGAGCCTCGCACCATGGTAAACTCAGTCCCCCGACACCGCCAATCCCCTCTTCCCTCTCTTTCTCGTACGTTTGAGTCCTGTCCGCGACCACCGCTGTGGCAGAGCCACCGCGGCGCGTGGTCACCGTGTTTCTGTGCACAATCGAGACAACCGAGTGCACCAGCGTCCTCGCCTTGTCTCCCTCTCTCTCCCAGACATATTCGCGTTGAGTTTGATGCACTGAATCACCCTAGTCCCATTGCGCCGCCTCTCTCCGGCAATGGCGCCACCGCCATCACGGTCTCCGGCCGTCGCGCGCCACCCTCCCTCTCTGTGATCTAATCTTGGCCGCCTGTTTCAAATCGGAACGATCCACAACGCACCGTACCCCTTCGGCCGTCCCTTTTGCAAAACAGACCCTGCGGGTTTTAATGCATCAACCTGCAGTCCTAAGGCGTAATCCGAGACTCCGTTTTCTCTTTTGAAAAGCGTAATTCTTTTCTGTCTGTTTTAATTAGAAAATAAAAAGGAAAACCCTATTTACCGTTTTGCCACTCTATTTCAAATGCTCATAAATTGTTCATTTTAAATCCAAATCGACCCGTTCAAGTTGCGTTAGATCCGTAATTTCATGCTCTATCCAGTAGTATAGATTTCATCTATGTTATTACCTTTGAAAATCAAAGAAAATTAATTTAGTAATGCTTTAAATCTTGCTCTTTTCAAAATCCCATTTAATTCATATCTTCTTCGTTATAGCTCCGTTTTTCGTGATTCAAGCGTCTTTGTGATCATAGTGATACGTAGATTTGTTTTATAAACTTTTATTCTTGTTTTATTGTGAATGGTGTACTGTTCTAATCTATAGCCCTATTTGCTTGCATGTTATGCCTCCGTATTATTGCATGTGATGTGTTGATCGAGTACAGACGGTGAGCAGTACGTGGGTGACCAAGAGTTTCTCTTTTGAGCAGGATCAGCAGGAGCCCTTTGAGCAAGGCAAGTATTCATGGGATCATCCTTATTGTCCTAATCACTTAAATCATTAATTCATGATTGCATGTGTTTTCCTTGATATCCTATTTAGTTTTCACCATAGTTTTGTACCTTATACCTTGTTACCTTGGGGATTTATGCATTTGGGTAGATCAAGCTAGTGCTCTCAAAACATAACCATGATCATGTAAACCTGACTAATGACTTATGCAACGATGGTAAAATCTGCTTTTTACCAACATGGATTAGGGTGATCTAGAGCACAGTTTTTGAGATGCACTAGAACCTCCGTAAGAGATCACCCGGGACTTACAGTACAACCATGAGGGCTATATGGCTCTGGCTTTAGTTCAGTATTAGGGTCACTCTCTCGCATGCGGCAGTTCACGAAAGTTGCCATTGACGAGCGGTTTGCGGAGCGGCTAGGAGTGGGGACCGCTGTGTGTGTGTACCATCCCGGGGCTCCTATATAACCCATTGCCCGTGGATCCGTACTGTCTGTGGTATGTCAGCGAACCCCTTTGAAAGACTTCATAGTGTTCCCTGCCCGCTCACCTCGGTAGTGTTAAGGGAGTCATGATCCCGGGGCATTTGGGCAAACACGACTCATGGGTAAAGTGTACAAACTATGCAGAGTGTTAAAAAATGGTATATTAGCCGTGCTCACGGATACGGGCGGCCTGGAATTCTTATGGAACAGATGACTTTAATCTATCATTTGCTAGTTTGCTATTCATTATTCATGTTTACTCGATCATATGGTTATTGGGCTGTTGTTTATATTGATGCTATCCTATGTTAAAATTGTGATAACTTAAAAGCTAATGCGGTTTAACTAGTGTCATACTATTTGAGGCCTCATGAACCCATGTTTACTTGTTGAGTACGAAAGTACTTACGCTTGTTCATTTCTTTCATATTTGGATAAAAATCCCGAATGGGTACCAGATTATCAGAGTTATGAGGAGTATCTAGAGGACTTCTAGGTTTGGGGTCAACCAGTTGATGTCCCTGTGCTATGGAGCTTCTCAAGAGTTATCTTATATTCCGCTGTTATGTAATAGACATTATTTAAATACTTGTTCGCTATGTAATGAACATTTGTGATGATACAATTTTGATAATTTGTCGGCTTATTTGTGTGACGGATCTCTAGGCACACATAAGATTATTGCATCCCATTTTGTCTTTAAAACTGGTGTGTGACACATATATATGCTACTTCTACACTAGAAGAACGCAAAAACATGCCTTTCATTTTCCACAAAGCTCATGCTCCATGTTCTAAAATAGTTATCTCTCTCTAGTATGTTTCTAGTAAATGAGACATAGACTATGCAAAATTATGAAAATTATAAAAAAGAAAAAACTATAGGGACACATGAAGGTCCCAAGTGTTAGAGAAAAAAATGATGAGCATATGAAAGCTCATAGAAAAAAAATATAAAGATAGCTATGTCTCAAAATAAGAAGTTAGAAAGAGAGATCATATCAAATAGAGGAGTATTGATCATTTGCGATGTTCCACACACTTGCACATCTTGATCTAAGAGTATGACACTTCTCTCATTGGATCCAGAATTTGACTTTACAACATATGCAAAGTAAGTTTGCTACATTCATTGTCCTACCCTATAGCTCCACATAAGCCTTTAGAGATAGGATGAAAAGAAGGAAAACTTCAAATATGTGCCTTGGTGAGGAACCATACACCTTATGAGCGACTCGAGAGTACCATTTGAGGAACACTAAGTCTTCCTTTTACAAAACTTTATAAAACCTCCAATATGAAACTTGTGAAAGAATAAGAAAAACTAGTGCTCAAGTCAAGTTGTTCTATCTCTCAACCACTCAAGACAAAGGATAAAGCCATAAGCCCCATAAAGGACTAAGGTAATATGGGTGAGTTTTTATTGCTAATTTTCCATTCAAAAGAGAAGTACATTATTGTAGATTTAGTACTCTTGAAATATGAAGCATAGTAGCAACTCCTGATCCATCAAGGCTAAGTTTGATTGTTTGCTCGGGATGAGCAAAGGTTAAGCTTGGGGGATTTTGTTGACACCAAGAATAACATACTTTTATATATCCAAAATAGTGTCAACAACCTCAGGATCAAGGAATAGACAATAACATCATGAGCATATTTTATAAAATAACAAGTTCCACATGTCCATGAAGTATTTGATGCAGAATTAGAAGAAATGGAGCAAGATGGGGCCATTGGGACCCACATAATGGGTCGGCCGACCCACCATGGGCCCACCAAGCCCCTCCACTCTGGCCATGATCCAGGAGAAGCACTCCCACAGTGATCCTCAACCCTTGGATCAACTTGTGCTTTCGCCCCAACAGCTCAAATGCACCTCACATGGATCCATGGGCCCACATCAAGCAAAACAACACGACAAACAACTTAGAAGAAACCAACCAAGACACATGACAAGTGGAGACATCATCTGGAAGACTGAGGTCGGCCCCAGACCCCTATAGGGGGTCGGCTGATACCCTACTAGGGGGCACCACCCCCCACTTGGTCCCTGACTAGTGGGCATATTCTAGAAGCTTGAGGGCACGACCCACCTACCATAGGGGCTCGGCCGATACCCCCTAGGTCGGTGTTGCGCCTAGTAACCCCCCACTCATTTAACACATGTTTAAGATCAACACAATCCACTCTAAGTCGGTTTAGAGGCGGTGGATCCAAGGGTGGAGAGTTGAAGCCTCCTAGATCGATGATGTGGCAGTGGAGTAGCCCCTACTACACCTCCCACTATAAATAGAGGCTCACTCCCCCCTCTTCACTCATGGTGGACAAGGCTACAAGCTCAATCACTTAGAATTCTCTTAGTAGTTAGTCTAGTGTGGGAGTTAGAGTTGAGTTAAGCTATGCTCGGGATTTCCGAAGTCGTCTTCTGGGAAGTCTGGTATAGCTCTTGTATCTTTCCTTCTTTAAGACTTTACTTTATTCAATATATTACTTTTCCTCTATTTTACTTAGTATTAATTTTGAGCATTAATATACTAGTTATAATATTGTTGTGTGCTTTTGCTTATTACTAGTCTTTATATTAATAGTCTGTGATCCTTGTGGCCTTTCCCGTATGCGATCATTGACTGTCATAGGGTACTTTGGTTATAGATCATAATTAAAGTAATAAGTTGTGTGTAAGTGTGGTTCTTATATATCGTCTTACCCTTGGTTACCGCTTGCTGCACGGATTGTTTGTGGTAGCTAGCAAGAGAGTGACAGTCTTGTCTAGTCTTTGTATTCCACCACGTGTTCTTAGGCAAGTTCTTAAATGGTAAGGCCCCCATAAAAAGAGAGGGCGGTCCGGGAAGAGTTTTGCCCTCCTACTGATCTATCCTCTCGCCTAGATACTTGTATTTAGGAGGCATACTATGTGTTTAGACTAATTCTTGGCTAAGTACACTAAAGTAGAAATGAATTACTAGGAGTCCCTATCTCTCCGTTGTCCTCCACCCTAGCTATACTTACTAGTTATCCTAAGCTAAACATTTACCTTGGTTTGTTCATTCATCACCCTTCCTATCACATATATCGTTTTCCCCCCTATACTGTTGGACAAGTTGAGGTACCCTCAGGATCTCCTCTAATTTTCATTTTTAGCTCCCCTTCCCTTGGGAAAATATAAATTATGAACCTTGGAATACTCCTAGGTGAAGTGCTACAATGGATAATCTGTGTGCTTGTGGATTTATCCAATAGTTATAAGAAAAACCAACAACATCAAACAAACATTTGGGCATTTAATGACAATTGTTCAAGCATGAAAAGTAAAACACTCTCTCCGGAAAAATGTGTGTTATTTGATGAAGCGGGAAATCTATCATCTAAGTTGGTGTTTTTTAGGTCCCTAGCCCCTCTTGCCTACAGGTTTTACTCAGCTGGGCCCGCAGTGGAATAATGTTAGCTCTTCCCATATGCCTCTTGAGCAAGGCATTCTCATGGTCAAACTCTAAGTAAGCCCCCATGGTGTCAATCTCACCCAGGCCTGGCCCAAGTTGGTTAACCCCGAGCTGACCTGGAGGTGGGGCGGACCTTTGATGCTCTCCTCTTCAGGAGGAGGGGCGATGTTGCGGGAAAACTAGCCCTGAGACATGGGGAATTTGGGTGGTCCGCACCCCATTTGTGATGCAAAGTGGCGATCGTGGGAACTAAGAACCTTCCAGACAAACCCTCAGTGGAGGGCCCCATTTGGAGATTTCCCGGTGTTGGGTAGTGGATGGGGTGTACCCCCTCCCTTGCGGATGAAACCCTTTCTCTCGAAAAAAGCCAGTGGGAGGGGTGGCTCCACTGCCTACCATACTAACTGGCACCTGGGGTGGAAAAGGCGCACCAAGGAGAGCAGTGGGGATTAGTAGAAAACCCCATTGTGGTTGAAGTGTAGAGTCCGATCCCCCTTGTCCGGAAGGGAATTGTGGATACCGAGTTGTTGTTGTTGTCTCCCCCATCACCTCCATTGTTTCCACCCCTTCCACCCTGAGACCCATGACCCATCTTGGGAGTTGCGGGTCATCCCCCGCCATCTTTTAAAATCACCACTCTATCCTAGCCCCCTGGTTTGCCCTCCTGGGTTATCCACCGGTCTTCCACCTCGATGGGCTCCTCCTCCAGGGGCTGGTTCTCCATGGCTCCCCCTTATGTTGTCCTTTTTCCTGAAGAATCGGGAGTAATCCTGCGACACTGTCTTGCCGTAGGTGACAAGTCCCCGAGGTCAAAGGTACACGAAGTGCCTTCCGGGATGTTCTTGGTGCGGGTCATCTATAAGATTAAATAAGTTTTGACAAAAAAAATTTTTTGTAACAGATAATAGATAGAAGTTAAGCAAAATTTTATAGTAAAGAAAGAAGTAAAATAAGATATGATCCTAAAAGGGTCCATTTCTAACTACCTGACGTCCATGTCAAATAGCTCTAATACCAATTTGTAGCTCCAAATTTTGAAAAAGCAAAACTAAGTACATCAAATGGTGCCCAAGATGTCCAAACACAATAAAATCACAAATTGAAGGATATCAAAGAAAAGTACTTTATTACATCCCTATCCACACATTATTACTAAATATTATAAGAGTTCAACATAAAGAAAAAAACTAACCAGGGGGACTTTGCTGAGGAACATAAACTAGTACCCTTGACGTCCTCTGTAAAGTCCTAAAGCCATCTTTGGGTACCCATCTGGGATTTTCTTTGTATAAAACAAGGAAAGCATCCCAGCTTGAAATATAAAAGGGTTCTAAGAGCAACTCCTGGACCCCCAAAATACCCCCTATTCTAAATCTAGGGACTTGGTCTAAAAAAATTCACTCCAATGTACCTCCTATTTAGGCTCCCATTTTAGGGGGGCCCTCAAAAATTTAGTTTTGGGTCCCCAGGAATGAGGTCCTCCTATTCTTCTCCCCTCAAATTAGGGACTAGGGTTTTGGAGTTGAACTTTGAATTTGGACCTCAAATTTTACAAGCGACCTCCCAAATGAAAATGTTGGCATGATTTGGGGCCTATGGCTGGAGATGCTCTAATAGACTCAAAAGGCTTGACTCTATTTGACTGCGGTTAGCACTTTTAGTTGGTCAAATTTTATTAAACAAATGTACTACTTTAGTGAGAAAACCGATCTCAAGTGATCAAGATATTAGTCAATATTAGATTGTCACATCCGACCCGTTTGACCCGTAGTGACCCATGTGTGTTAATAAGATATTGTGGAGGGTTTAGTACCACCTTGATTGTTTAGGGTGGGATAGACCAACATATAAGGCTTCTAGAGTCCATCCCACCATACCCGGATTAATCCTTTTAAGCGAAGCGAGGACGAAAGCTTAAGTGGGATGTTGGTGGGTGTGTGTCACACTCCAAAATTTCCAATTTTGGATTGTGCTTAGAAAACACTAAATAAACTAAATGATTTCTATGTTGATATAAAATTTTCCAAGATTAGTTCGAGTTTACACAAATTTAGTATAGTAAAAGTGAATTTATAAACTTTTCTAAATCAATTTGACAGGCTCGATTGTTGTGGTGGTTGTTTGTTGCTTGTCTTGATGCATGTGAGTGTATAAAGTTTTTAAAATAAGATTAGTAAGTCGTTTTATCGGTCTCTGGCTCGTCTCTATCTTTTTTCATAATCAAATTTTGCCTCTCTCCATCTTAATCTTCTTTTCTACATTCCCAAGGTCCTTTGTCGCTTGATCCAAATCATTCCCTTGAGTTCATCATTCATGAACATGTCTCTAAATTCATTCCGGGAATTTTTTTGGCTTTTTCGGATCATTTTCTAATTTACCTGTGAGCATATTCTAATTTTATATGCTCCAAAATACTTTTTCATTAGCTCCAAATACTTTATTTGGGTTCATCATGTTCCAAAGTGTCTTCCTGGAGCTTCGGAATATTTTTCGTGACTTAAATATCAATTCTGGACTTTTTTGGAATTATTTAATCCCGAAATTAATTAATCTCGAAAAATAAAAATGTCTCGTTTTTTATCTTTTCCAAACCCTATCAAACATATACGATGGCGTAGCTCTTGAGCGCTAGTTCCGAAAGTACAACCTATTTTTCCATCCGCTACTCTGAGCTCCGTGGATGTAAAGCCTAAGTTTCGAATCTACTAAATTCCAGTGAAATCTCCACGAGCATTTGCGCCAAACTCGGACGTTCCCGCCGATTCCGAGACCAACATAAGGTTCATCTCGTTTTTTGTCTTCACAATACTATCTCCTACGATCCAATCCATCCTCATACTGTTTTTCTTTTTCGGTAGACTTTTCCGGCCATGTACTCCATGGACGGATTCTGTTGTTGTAGGCCGGCGAGAGCACCAGCACCCGCACCGAACCGCAGCAGCCCAGCCATGAGCCATGGACCCTGCACGGTCGCTCTGCCCTGGGGCCTCCCTTGCCGCCGGTCTGTTCAGGCACAGCACGCTCGTGCTGGTGCTACTAGTCATGGAGGCCGCCGGCCGTCCCTTGGTCTGCAGCCCCTCGGGCACAACTTGGGTGCACCTCTGTTGCCGGCCCTGCTCGGCACCACCGCGTGGCCCCGCAGGAACCCGGCCTTCCCTCCTCCCTACTGTGGCCGGAGCCCTCCGCCCTTCCCTTCCCTGGCATGCGTGAGCAGGTAGCAGCAGACAGCAGCTGCACGTCAAGAACCAGACAACCAAGGTACGAGACAATGTATTTACATGTTTGCCACTCGATTTGTTTTCTCCACTGTTTTCTCGTCGTAACTCTGTTTTAATCCATTCAAGTTACGTTATGTTTTGTATCGGCGTGCTCTACGCAGTAGTGTTTAATGTTTTTCATGTTGTTTAATTATAATGTTTCGTTAATTTAAATATTAGCTTAATTAATGTTTATTTAATAGCTTTTAATCAACTAGAAGTAATTTAAGTTTAATTCCTCTTTGCGTCGTTTAAATTGTGTTTAATTCATGTTTCCGTGATCTATATGTTATAGGTAATATTTATCATGACAAATTATTTAATGTACTTAGTTAGATATTAAATTGATTAGTAGTTTGCAAACAAATTCAATAATTAAATCAAAATAGGCTTATACTCCTCTTTTGTATACAAATATTAGAGATTAATCCCCAAATATTAATAGCTTCTAAAAATGTATTTAATTAGTTTAAACATGCATTCTATATTTTAATTAGATGATCTCACATGATTTTTTCCTTTGCAAGATAAAGTTTAACTTTAATAGTAAATTATGTTATAATATTAAAAATTTAAATATGATTAATGGTTAACAAAATATACATTGATTAAAACATTCTTATTGAAAACATTGCATATAAATATGAAAACTTTTTAGAGTTTTCATATTACTTTAAAAATGTAAAGTTTAACTTGAAAATTATTGACATTTGTTTATAAAAAAAAAAAAACTCCCAGTTTTAATTTGGGCTTTTAAAATTAAAATATGATTTTGCTTAAATCGAATTAATATTTTTCACATAATTTTAATCCATAAATAAAAAATCAAGCATGTATGTTCTTAGGTTATAATATAGTTAATCTTTGATAGCGTTTTTTTTCATGACATTCTGTTACGACGTCTCTTGCGTTCCTTAACCGTTACCGATCTATCTTTTGTTATTGTTTTTTTTTGCGGTTATTGTTCTTTGTTGTCTCCTTTTGTTTGTATGTTTGTTTATGTGTGGTGTTTGTTTGAGTAGAGGAGAACTAGGCGGAACGCTTGTGAGCATTCAAGATGGGAAAGGGTGTTCATCGAAGTGATGAGTGAGAGTTGAGCAATATTTTAAGGCAGGATAGCATGGGTCTTCCTTGTTGTCCTTTCACTTTAATCACCACTTTCATGTGCATTGTCTCCCTTGTTAACCTAAGGATACCTAATATTTGTTACCTTGTGCCTTGACACCGTGGGAAATTGCTATGGGTAGCTTATGTAGTGCTCATAAATAATAACCTGATCTTGTAAATTGACTAAAGATATATGCAATAAAGATAAAAGATTACTTTTTTTAACAGGGCTAAGTTGGACATTAAACTCACACTTGTGTTTTTACTCAAGGATATTTCTGTGGTGGATTACCTGGTAAAACAGTACTACCATAAGCTAATGGGGTCTGGCTTTATCAGTATTAGACTTCTACAGTTTTGTAGCAGCTTGCCCAAAGGGCACAAGAGGGGCTCTGAGATAGTGGGCTTGGTCTGCCGTGGAAGTGCAACCCCCTTTCAACAAGTCCTTATGAAGTTGAATTGGATGCTAGAGCTTGAAGAGAAGTTTAGTAATCGTTCTGCTATACTCTGATGTAAGTGTTAATATAGCTATGTTTTCGTTATATAATGTTGTTTCTCATATTTTTCCTATTCTTTTGTTGTATGTGTGGACTTCCTGGGTACACATATGGCGATCCTAGTTTTATTCTTAAAACGGGTGTGACAGTATGTCACATCCAGCCCGTTTGGCCCGTAGTGGTCCATGTGTGTTTAATGAGATATTGTGGAGGGTTTAATCCCACCTTGGTTGTTTAGGGTGAGATAGACCAGCATATAAGGCTTCTAGAGTCCATCCCACCATCCCCGGGTTAATCCTTTTAAGCAAAACGAGGACGAAAGCTTAAGTGGGATGGTGGTGGGTGTGTTGTTCGCTCAGCGTGCAGAGTGGATTTGAGCCGTTTGGACTGTTGGGCATTACATAGATTCATCCCAACCATCCATGTAACACAAGTAACTGCTATGTAGAAAGATCCAGACCACTTGTATTCGTCAGCACGACTGTTATAATAGTTTTACACTCTGTAGAGGTTGTACATCTTTACCCATGAGCCATGATTCCCATTTGTCGAGGTTTGCAAATCCTATAGTACCTCTACCTAAGAGGCGTGGCAGGGTTTCACTACATAACCTTTTGCTAGATACCCTAACAAGTTAGTAGCCGTGAGGTTTCAATGGCAAGTATGCATAAGTCTTCTCCTTCAAGAGGCACATGTGGTCGCAGCACTATGTACACATACATGAACGGAAAACCGACATACATCACGAGGCACCCCCCTCATGCGCAAAAATGGAAACCACTAACAAGCTAGAGACATACTAGGTACTGAGTTAAAGTCAGAGCCATATAACAGTCGGGGTTTCACGGCCTTCCTAGGTGTTCGCTTCAGGGAAGTTCCTATGGAGAGTTACTAAAGCAACAAAAACCCGTGCTTGAGCCCCCTTTTACCATTTTGCTAAAAAGCATAGTTTTACATTGTTCCATAATCCATTAGTCAAGTTGAAACAGTTTTCATTGATAAGCATAGAACATCTAGCCATAATGCAACTGTTCCCATAGGTAACAAGGTAAAAGGATCAAGAGTTCTAGTACATGAAATCCTATGGTTCATCCAATTTGGACTCATGCATATGTAAATAGTGAATTAAGGTTACATAGGTGCAAGTGGCCTTAGTTACAATTGCCTTCCTCAAAGTGCTCCTGTAGGTCCTGCTGGTCGAGGTACTGCTCTTCCAACTCAACTTGCTCACCCTCTTCTAGACATCATCAAGCAACACCATACACACATTCCAAAACATCCAATACATGCAACCAAATGGAGTTTAATTAGAACAGTACACCAAACAGTATAAACAGAAGATGAAAAGTTTTTAAATCTATTCTACGTGTTGCTATGATCACATGGACACAGAATTCACTAAAATTGGATTAAAATTGAGCAAGATATGCATGTTTAAAGCTTGGATGGCAATTTTGTAAATAAACCAAAGTATTTTTGAATTAAAACAAATAAAATCTGAAATTAAACGAGCTCTAGATGGCGGGTACTGTTTTATAAAAGTTCAGGGTTCAAAACAGAAGAAAATAGGAGTGAATTTAAATGAATTAAAACTAGAATGGAGTGTGGGTTGATAACAGAGATATAGAGGGGCTAGGTTGCAAAAACGATAGGAGCGTCGGGTTGACTGAGTCGTTTGCCGAGGTGGGTGCCTGGGGCCGGGGGGGTTTGGGGCGG